>JAJHZJ010000381.1:5942146-6541029 GCA_023548195.1 Bettongia penicillata ogilbyi | reverse complement strand
GAGCTGGAATTTCAAACCCATATTGTGTTCGATCATCTCTGACTCTTAAAAACTCCATAGACCATAGCATGCCAGGCCCTTCTGTCCTCCACTATCTCCCGAAATCTGTCCAAGGTCCTGTTCATTGCTTCCATGATGCTATCTCATTCTCTTTCATCCCCTTCTCCTTTTGCCTTCAACCTTTCCTAACATCAGGTTCTTTTCCAATAAGAACCTGTCTTCTCTTTAAAAGGCCAGAGTATTTAAGTTTTAGCTTCAGTATTTGACCTTCCAATAAATAGCTTGAATTAATCTCTTTAAGTATTGATTGATTTGATCTCCTTACTGTTCAAGGAACTCTCAAAAGTCTTCTCCAGCATCACAATTTGAAAGTGTTGATTCTATAGTGCTCATCTTTCCTCACAGCCATATCTGGAAAAAAATATGGCTTTGACTATAACCGACTTGTTGGCAAGGTGATATTTCTGCTTATTTTAATGCTGTTCAGATTTGCCATAGCTTTCTTTCTAAGAGACAAACATCTTTTAATTTCGTGGTTGCAGTTGATGTCTACATTGATCTTTCAGCCCATGAATGTAAAACCTAACACTGTTTCCGTCTCTTCTCTATTTGCTAGAAGTGATGGAACCAGTTGGCTATGATCTTGAGTTTTTTGTTTTCCTTTGTGGTTGTTGTTTTTAATGTTAAGCTTCAAGTCAGGTTTTATACTTTCCTCTTTCACCATCATCAAAAATAATTCTTCACTTTTTGCCATTTCCAGTGGTATTGTCTGCACGTCCTGAGAGTGTTAATATTTCTCCCAGCAAACCTTAATTCTGACTTTTGACTCATCTAGCCTGGCATTTTCCCATGATGTACTCTGTATCTAAGTTGAATAAATAAGGTGTCATACTCCTTTCCCAATCTTAAACCAATCAATTGTTTCCATGTTGGTTCTGCTGTTTCTTGGACCATAGACAAGTTCTTCAGGAGACAAAATAAGATGATCCAATACTCGTATTTCTTTGAGGACTTGCCATATTTTGTTTTGATCCATACAATCAAAGTTTTAAGTGCAGTCAATGAAGCAGAAATAAATGGAACTACCTGGCTTTCTCCATAAATTAACAAATTGGTGGAAATTTAAGCAATTTAGTCCTCTGGCTCCCTCTGTCTCTTTGAAAACCAGATGGGAGTTTCTCTGTTGACATATGCTGAAGCCTACCTTGCAGGATCTTAAGTATAACCTTGCTAGTATGTGAGATTAGCATGATTGTTTAGTAATTTGAATATTCCTTTCTCATGGCCCCTTCTTTAGGATTTAGAACATAAATAGATTCTTTTCCAATTCCAGTCACTATTGAGTTTTCCAAATTGGTGGGTGTTTTGAGTACAACAATTTAATAGCATTATCTTTTGGGATTTTTAAAACAACTAGGTTGGAATTCTGCTAGTCTTATTAGCAATTCTTTCTAAGACCAACTTGATTTCATTCTTCAGGCTGTATATAGTTTTATATCAGTAGCTATACCATTGTGGTTACTGGGAATGTTAAGATCTTTCTTGTGTAGTGGTTCCATTTATTCCACCACCTCTTTTTAATCTCTTCTACTTCTGTTAAATCCCTACCATTTTTTGTTTTATCATGCCCATTTTTGTATGAAGTGTTCCCTAGATATCTCTAATTTTCTTGAAGAGAATCTCTTATTTTTTCCTCTTCTATTGTTTTTCTTCTATTTCTTTGCATTGCTCATTTTAAGAAAAACTCTGTCTCTCTTTGTTATTCTCCGGAATTCTGCAGTTACGTATATCTTTCCCTTTCTCCTCTACTTTCATTTCCTTCTTTCCTCCGGCTATTTGTAAAGCCTCATCAGACAGCCCCTTTTGCTTTCTTGCTTTTCTTTTTCTGTGAAATTTGTTGTTGTTGCTACCTCCCTTTAAAATATTGCAGACTTCTGTCCCAAAGTTCTTCAGGTACTCCTCTACTAGATCTAAATCCCTTAAATCTATTTATCACTTTCCACTTCATATTCATAAGGAATACTATTTAGGTCACACCTATTTAAGTCACACCTTTCAGTGTTGAAAAGCTTTCCCTACTTTCAATAAGAATGCCTTTGGCATTTTGAAATTAGAACACCAAGAAGGACTGAGAGACCTAGAATGGGAAAATTAAGGAGAGGGGTACAGAAATATCAAAAATATCAAAATGCCTCTTTGGAAATTAAGAATTACTAGTCAAGAAAGCAGTTATGTAGTTCAGTGCATAGAACATGAGACAGTCATGAAGACATGAGTTTGAATCCTGCTTCAGACACTTACTGACTGTAAATTATTTAACTTGAAAAGGCTACAAGCCAAGACTAAAGTGGAGGGAAAGTAGGTGCCTGATTTTTTTGTTTACAGATGATTGCATGCTTAATGCAACCTCTGAAGCTGAAATGTAACAAAGCATGGATCAATTTTCTGCTGCTTATGCTAATTTTGGCCTGACAATTAATGCCAAGAAAACATAGGTGCTCCACCAGGCAGCACCAAACCATCCACACATGGAACCATCAGTTATAGCAAATGGTATAAGTTCATTTACATTGGCAGTATACTTTCCAGGCATAATAAGGTTGATGCACATATTGCCAGAGCTAGATCAGTGTTTAGGATGTGCAGAAGGAAAGGAGAGAAGACATATTAGACTGACTAACAATTGAAAATCTACAAAGACATTGTGCTGACCTCATTGTTGTATGCCTGTGAAACCTAGAGAGTGTATCATGCCATGCCAGGGAACTGAATTGCTTCCATTTGAATTGCCTTAGGAAGACTCTGAAGATATGGAAGGTTAAGGTAGCAGACACTGAGGTCCTTTCTCAAATTAAACTGCCAAACATTCAACCTCTACTACAGAGAACACAATTCTGATGGATTGGTCACATTGTTCAAATGCCAAACATATGCTTACCTAAAAGATTATTTTATGGAGAACTTATACAAGGCAAGCACTCACATAGTGGTCAGAAGAAGTGATATAAGAACACTCTCAAGGTCTCTCTGAAGAACTTTGGAATTGATTGCATGACAAGACATGGGAGACACTGGCACAGGACCACCCAGCATGGTGTATCCACATCAAAGGAGACTCTGTTCTCTCTGAGCAAAACAGAATTGAAGTAGCCCAAAAGAAATGTGAGATGTACAAATTTAGAGAGTCCTCCCCAAGGTTCACATGACTACTTGTACTCAACCTATGGTAAAATATTCTGAGTTCTCATTGGTCTGATCACCCATGGTCAGATGAATTATAATGTGAGTCTAATGTAGATGTCATTTGTGTCCTTCTTTGAGAATGAAGGACAGCAACCAACTGTGAGACTTATTTGTCTCATGCTTGGTTTCCTTATTTGTAAAAATCTAGTAGATGCAGAGGCTGCAGTTGTCCATTTCCAATTCAGGAGCAACTAATAGTCTAGTTTAATTAGAATGCAGTGTGTGTGTGTTGTGAGAGAGAGAGAGAGAGAGAGAGAGAGGGAGTGAGAGAGAGAGAGAGAGGAGGAGAGAGAGAGAGAGAGAAATGGAATAGTGTAAAATTAGGCTGGGAGAAGTAACTTGGAACCATATTCTGGTGGACTTTTAGCATCAGGTTTGTATTTTATCCTATGGACAAAAGAAGTCCCTCAAGGTTTTTGATCACAGGGATTTACATGGGAATATCTATGCCTTAGGAAGATTATTCTGATAGACATGAAGATGGACTGTTCATTGTAGGCAAAGAGACAAATTAAGAGGTTACTAAAATAAGTCCAGTGAAAAGTTACCTCTGGAGTCATTTCCAATTCTTAGATCCTTTGCTAATGTCTAAGACACAAAGCATGGAGGAGTAGCTAGAGTCTAGAACTTGAAAGCAGTAAAACTTGGGTTCTAGTCCCACATCTGATACTATGTGACCCCAGAAAAGCCACTCAACCTCTCTGAGCCTCAGTTTCCTCATCTGAAAAATGTTGAACTCAATGACAATGGCTATTCTTTACATCTAATTCTATGACTCCATGGCTTTTAGCAAAATTCAGAACATTGTCTTATTTCAGCAACAAAAGCAAGCTCCTCCTAGAAGACTGATTAAGAATGGCTCTTGGAAATGCTGAAGAGAATAGAAAATATAAAATGTAAAGGAGACATTGGGCAGTACACCTCAGAAGGAAGCACGACAGGGAAAATCAGGAAACCTGGGCTCTATTGCTGGCATGGTCACTTACTAGATACATGACTTTGATCAAGTCAATTTACCTCTGGTCCTCGGTTTCCTCCTCTGGAAGATAAAGAGCTTGAATTGGGTGATGCTAAGATCTGTTCCAGCTCCAGTGACCTGTGATTTTGATCAAGGAAACACCAGAAGCTCAAGTCAGTTGCTAATCTAGACTTCTTGTTACTTGAAAAGACAGCCAAGTAGGTAAAAGGAGAATCCAACCCAGTGATGATAACCCTCCCTTGTCTAAGCTTTGCAGTGAAACTAATCACCATCTTCTGACAACCTTTTGATGTAGTTGTTCATGGAAAATTAATTGGAAATGAAGATGAAATTCTAGAACTATTTTAATTTCCAAAGCTTTATTCTCCAGGGAGCCAGAGTACAAAAACAGCTGGAGACTCTCCTCATATCAGAAGGAATGCAATGTATCTGACTCCAAAATAATCTAAAGCAACTAGATGGAAAACCACAAAATAATAGTACTAATACCTTGTTCTAGTTAGTGCTTTACATTTTCTCACATAAATGTTCTCCAGTGATGCTATTTATGCAAAACATACAACTGCTTATGATAGAGGAAGGGAAAGGACTGTTAACTCCCTAGGGATAGGAACATGGATATGGATGGAGATAAGGATGTGTATAGATGATACAGATGTTACTAATGACTGGATCTGTGATGTCAATGGTATGGAGAGATCCTGGGTGATGAAATGCTCTATGTCAATGCAAGCTAATACCTCTTCTCCAATCTAAAGTTTTGGAGACAACCATGGTATAGTGGAAAGAACACTGGAGTCCAAGAATGAGAATGTAAGCCCAAGTACTGCCTTTGGGTCATTTCATTTCTCTTGGACTCAGCTTTTTTCTATTTAAAATGAAATGGTTGGACTAGTTTATTTCTATGGACTCTACTCCCAAGCTCTAATATCCTGCAATCCTGTAAGACAGGGGTTAGTAATCCTTTTCATGTGTCATGGATCCCTTTAGCAGGTTAGTGAAGCCTATGGACCCTAGGACATAGGAGAGTTCAGATAAAGAGTAGCAGAACCACCAAGGGATAGCAGATTACAAAAACTGTAATACCAGTCCACCAGAGGAGGATAGGAACAGATGCCAGTTGGAACAGTCTCAGTGTGCAGCCCACATTCCCCCACATCAGGATAGCATACAGCAGTTTGGCTTCCAGGTATGGAACCATGCAACTTTCGCATTCTAGTCAAAGATCTAGAACCCCATATGACTCATGTTCCATAATGTTACACCAAGAGGTAGCTGATACTAATAGGAAACTGACCTGTCTCGTAGGGAAGACAAAAATACAGTTAGAATTAGTGAATTATCTACTAAGGTGTGTATTCATCCTTCATTGCTGAAGAAGACCAGGCCATCAGAGAAATAGTGACATGACCTTCACTTGACTTTGTTTTGAGTGAGGGAGGGCTGTGCAGGTCACCAGCCTCACTTCTCTTCCAGAGTCATCTGAATCCAGTGACCAGATATTCATCAGGATGACTGGAGATGACCAAGAATGAGGCAATTGGGGTTAAGTGACTTGCCTAAGGTCACACAGCTAGTGAGCTTCAAGTATCTGAGGTGAGGTTTGAACTCAGGTCCTCCTGACTCCTGTATCCACTGCACCACCTAGCTGCCCCCTATCTACTATTTAGTTAAGGAAAGATGGGCAAGTATAGAGAATTTAACTCTATTTTAATACAGAAAGAGCATATGTAGGTGTATGTGACGTACTTAACATCCTGGGGGAAGGGGAACAGGAGATGGAGTCATACCAGTCAAACTGGTTCAGAGACTCCTCAGAATAATATGTTTAAATAGTTGAAGAAAATGTTCACATTCAGTTAAGGGATAGTGACAATGAAGATGTAATTTATTTCTCATTCAAGATACTAGATTCTCATCCTAGATACTTTGGAAACCACTCATTAACTGACCCTTGGAGGGACCATGGAGCCCCAGATTAAGAACGCTTATTCTAAAATGAGGGAAAAGTAAAACTCAGAGAAAAAGTGATTTGCATAAAAACTTACTTGGGTGTCACTTCCTTTCCTGTCCTGATCTATACCTTGGATGAATAACGGTTCAATTTCTATAATGCTTTAAGGTTCAGAAAGTATTTCCCTCACAATAATTTTGCAAATTTGTTCATGCAAATATTACTCTCCCCATTTTTTTTTCCAGATCAGTGCCTAGCTTTGTGTCTGATAAATAATAGACAAGTATAACTAATGTTTGTGGCCGGATTCATTGATTGATTGATTAGGAAATAGACGCTTCTAGGGATTAATTGACTTGACAGTGGTCACAGAGCTAGTGTCTGTACAGGTACACTCACACTGAACATTAATTTGTGTTTTTAGACTCATGAGACAGACAGTAGGGGAAGAAAAGGAAACAAATGTAGCTATAATTCAACAAATGCGATCTTGTAGTGGACTGGAGAGGGAAGTGTTGTAAACCAGAGCCTGAGATGTTATGTGCTTTGACAGAACTAGTCCAATTATAGTTTCCAGAAGTAGTAACCTGTAGTAGTTCAAAAGGCCTTAGATGTCCACCGAGTGCCTGAGTTTCCTTCCAATCCATTAATGTCCCCAAGCTTAGGAATTCACTTCTGCAAGATAAAAGTCTTTATAAAAGTACTGTTTGCAGGATGGGAGTCAAGGAATATCTACACAGCATCTATAGGGAATCATCTGAGAAAAGAGGAAGGATTAGGAAACACCCCTCTGTAGATGGGGAAGTGAGTGCAAATACTATTTAGGTCACAAAGCAAAAGATGAGTTTAAAAGAATCTCATTCAGATCCTTAACAGGCCTTGACTGATGTCACAAATTCCATGTGACCCAGGCTGTTTATGTTATCTGACTCTGTTCACAATGGTCCAAGAATAGGAGGTCTCCTGGAGTAATGCTATTACCCATGCCTGGTTAGAAGACTGACCCTAATCCCAAGTACCCAACAAAAATCTCTCTCTCTCTCTCTCTCTCTCTCTCTCTCTGTCTCTCTCTCTCTGTCTCTCTGTCTCTCTCTCTCTCTGTCTCTCTCTCTGTCTCTCTGTCTCTCTCTGTCTCTCTCTCTGTCTCTCTCTCTCTCTCTCTCTCTCTCTCTGTCTCTCTCTGTCTCTCTCTCTCTCTCTCTCTCTCTCTCACACACACACACACACACACACACACACACACACACACACACCATGTTATGCTATCTCCCCAAAGCAGGCTGGGAAAATTTCCTTAATATTAGAACATGAAGAAATGCTTCAGGACATGCAAAGTCTTATAGAATAGAGGCTCTTTTTTTTCCACCTAGGGCAACAACCATTGGAGGAGCAAGGAAGTAAGAGAGGAGGAAGAAAGGAGAATAAAGATTTATACAGTGCCCATTTTGTGTCAGGCATTAATAAATATTATCTCATTTAATTCTCATAACAATCATGTAAAGCAGATACTATTACCCCCATTTTATAGCTAAGAAAACTGAGGCAAAGATAGGTTAGAGCACTTTCTCAGGGTCGCACAGCTGGAGAATATCTAAAGTCAAACTTGAATTTCTCATTCCAAGTCCAGCGATCTTTCTACTGAAGCACCAGCTACCTCCAGCACCCTCTGTCTGGAAACACAGAAACATCTCCACAGATGGGGAATCTGAACCCTTGAGGCCACATGCAGCCCTCTAAGTCCTCAAGGGCAGCCATTTGACTGATTTTTACTAAACCCAAACTTTGGATTCAGTCCAAGGGCCATCCTTGAGCACCTAGTGGACCACATGCAGCCTTGAGACCACAGGTTCCCCAACCCTGGGTACTATCATGCTAGGTGACAGAGTAGTATGGTAAGTGTCCTAGGTAGGAAGGCAAAGTTGGCCTATCTAGGTCCTCTCCCCCTCTAGGGGAGGCATCGCCATGGGAAATCAGGAATGACAACTTGGGCCAGAAAATAGCAAGGGAAAACAAGGGGTTGATATTCACCCTCAAAGGGAGAAAGACCCCCAAAGAAGATACAGCTGCCTCCAATCCCTTTCTCATCACCTAGGACAAAATCTCATTTCTTTTTGGACCCTTGGCACATGCCCGCCTGACCTAGGAATGGACTACAAACACATGATGCCCTCTTTATCAGCCCCCTACCCTTCATTTCTCCCACCTTCACTATCACTCCTTCATACTACTGCTAACTGTGGTAGTTTCGTGGAAAGGTCTCTGGATTTGGATTTGTGAGTCAGTAAAACTCAGATAGAATGGTTCAGCCCCAGTCCCCAGGAAGCACACATTTCAAGGTTTAGCCAACCTAAAGACCAGGTATTGCACTGCCACCCCAGCCCTATTTCTTCCATCACCACCACCACCACCACCACCACTCCCCCCGCCTCTGCTTACTTGCTGTGATACAGTTAGATTTATGCATACTGGCTCCCTGCCCCTCATACGTCATTACTTATTACGAAATCCAGATAATATACTCATCCCAGTGGCCCACACTACCTCATCGCTTTGTCCCACTAGTGATGAGGCAATCT
The DNA here is from genome assembly GCA_023548195.1 of Bettongia penicillata ogilbyi. NCBI lineage: Eukaryota > Metazoa > Chordata > Mammalia > Diprotodontia > Potoroidae > Bettongia > Bettongia penicillata. Next base: position 6,532,277 of record JAJHZJ010000381.1, on the reverse strand, counting down.
TCTATTAGTGCTACATCAGCTCTTTCTCTAAAAAAACCATATAAGTTTAGACCCTCAGTAGCTCTGAGACTTCAAACATATTTAGCATCCCATTGCATGTCCAAATTGCTCACCATGTGCTGTCAGTGGAATGATGGGATGTGGAGACTGCACACATTCTTTTACTCCCTGCTGCTAATTCTCCTATGGCCATGAGTAGCAATAAATCGTTGCTGACCTCTATCCCGATGTAACATTGTACCTCTTCATCGAAACTACCCCCACTCCTTTTGAGTCACAGGAATCAAGAGATCTGGATTCAAATGTCACCTTTATCATTTACCAGAAGCAATATCATGGGGGAGTCACATATTCTAATAGCCTCCACTTATCTATAAAATGGGAATAGTATCCATTTTAGTACCCAATAGTACAGGATCACTATGTGACTAAAATGGTGTAGGTAAAGCACTTATCAAACCTCTTAGTATTCTATGGGATGTCCCCCCAAAGTCTTAGTTCAGTTTTAAGCTTGAATAGCTATCAAGGCTTAAATAGCTAATAAAGCTTAAAACTGCACTAAGATTTTTGGGACATGCGGTGTAAGTGCCAGGTCCTTTTAATCAATGCCATTCTTCTTCTCAGAAGCCTTCAGGAGCTGATAATAATGTTGCTGATCTACTGAAGACCCTTCAATAACCCTTCACTAATCTCTTAATCAAGCTTAAACTCTTTAGAGTGGCAGTCTGCTGCTCCCCTGCCCCGCTCCACATTGACCACAAATAATCTCCCTTCAGGAATTTGGATAGACAACCCTTATCCCAGGCTTTTTCACATCCTTATTATATCTCATCCCTCTTACTTGTCTACAAAAATACTGTTATTCCTTCATGGCTCTCATGCTGCCTCCTCTGTGAAGTCTTCCTCTATCTTTCAAGTGAGAAATGCTCTTTTCTTCTTTGCATCTCACATAGTACTTTGTGTTTTCCCCATGTACCTATCATGTATTTTCTTTTTGTGTTATAGTAATCTGGGGATCTTACTATGGTTTCCTTCTCAATTTTCATTTCATTCATTAGAATATAAATACCTTGAGAAATTCTGCCTTTCTTCATATTTCCTATGTTTAGCACAGGATCTGGCATACAGTAGGTTCTTAATATGTGTTTATGACTGAATTACTAACTGACCAAGGAAACTATGCTGCACTCATTGGGTTTGCACCCCTCTCAAAAAAAAAAAAACTGGCACAGTGTCTGTCCCATGATCATATACTATTTAATTGATGGCACATAAAGACAAAGTCTTTCCAACACCTAGTAGAGTACACATTGGACACAGAAGGTATTCAGTAAATGTTTGTTGAATTGATTTGAGCTGAATTACTCCATAAGGCACTGGTAAAATACCCAAATGTTCCTTGGGCTAGTCTGACCTTAACCCAAGCCTATACCCAAACATCTGTTTTCATAAATATGTCTTCTGTCTTTTTCTAAAAACTCTTTTGTCTTTTTGTCTCTCCCAGAGTACAATCAGCTATCCAGTGATTCAGATGAAACCACCTAGTTAGAAGGCTTGAATCAAACCCTAGCAATGCAAGGTCAAAGTCATCCACTGTAGCTTTCAGGCTCACTTTGAAATAATGCTCTTACAAACTAATTCCTCTAGATGCATTTGAATGAAGCTTCATAACAAATAGAGCAAATTGCTTAGCGCCAGAATTTTCCAACCTTGAAAATCATGGGATCTATGAATTTTTTCAAAATAGAACCTTCATACTAATGTACAGAATGTTAATTTCAAAGCTTTATGTAAGACTTACATGCTCCCTCCTCCCATCTACTTAGTATGGCTTAATGTGGGTCATATTAGGGGTGAGTGCAAAAGGTTCAGAGTATACTAAGAGATACCCCTTCACATAGGGCTACCAAAGATGAAACATAACCAAGAAAAGCCTGCACCAATAGATTTCAGGTGGATTCTGTATCTGTTTTATTGTAACTGCTTTCCTAGAAACATAGAATTTTAGAGTTTAAAGGAACCATAAAGGTAACTTCATCCAACCCCCTCATTTTAGAGATGAGTACCCCAAGGTCCAAAGTATTAAGTGACTCCACACAGGTAGTGGCAGAGCCAGAGCTGAAAACCAGAGGTTTCTGATCAAACGGGAAAGTTGTAATGTTTCAATAAGACTTTAAAAGTATATAATAAATTAATACAAAATCGAAAATTGTTAGCTAGTATTCCTTGCAAAGGGGGAGGGGCAGAAAGGAGGGAGGAGGAAGTTAAGCATGCAAATTATAATGAAATATTTAGGGAGTGGAGGATAATTAAGTTTCTTCCAGAAGATCATAAGATTTAGAGCTTGAAAAGGAACTTAGAGGTCATCTAATTCAAACCCTTTGGTTTTTAGATGAGGAGACCTAGTACCAGAGGGAAAGAGAATTGTTCAAGTTCACAGTGCTATTAAGTGGCAAACATATGGTCTGAATCCATATCTTATGGCTCCCCATGCACATTTTATACTGTGATGTCCAAAAAGCATACCATCCAACTCTGTTCTAGAACATTAGGCTTTCATAGATTGAAAAATGCTGCTACAGTTCCTTGTGTTCTGGCTACCCCCAGAGTCTGGCCCCATAAGCTTATATGGTCCCTCTTGCATCAATCACACATGTTTCTCCATTCCCCCTAGCGGTACTCAGGCTTTTATCTAGGAGGATGCTTTGGGGTCAGTAATTATCCCAGCTCTTCATGACTGGAGAGTTGACCCATATAAGCTAATTAAAACCACCCTTTCCCTCTCCAAACTTGGGTCACCAAAAATCATAGGAACATTGTTTTCTTTAATTAAAATGTCTTCTACTGAAGACAGAAAATATGCCCTGAACTTTAAAAAAAAATTTCCTATCTTGTCCTGAAGTTGCAGAATAGACCTATGGGATGAACAGGTGAGAAGGTGACAATATAGGAAGGTTTTTCATACTCAATCTCAGAGCTATACTGGTGCATTTTAGGATCCAAATGCTATTTTACTGACCTGCCAGTACCAGACTGGCATATGGGGCTGATGAAATTGTGAAGTTTTAAGACCTCATTGTCCTTTTCTTATAGTTTCCAGTTTCCCAGGTTTAAGTGTCTCTCATTGCCAATAGCATGTCCCTGGTTGCTTGTGTCCTTTCCCGTTGCACTTCTATTGATTGCCTCCTGACTCTGCCCTGAAATTTCAAATAGTACAGAAACTCCCTCCTTTCCCTCTCCCTTGACCTTCAACCTCAGCTAGGTCATTGGAAACAGCAAAGATTCTCTGAGTTTGGCCAAAGTAGCAGCAAACTTTGTCCCTTGGTTTAGTGCTTTAGTGTTAGGGATTCCAGGAGGTGTGCCAAGTGTCCATTGAAGGGCCCACCATGGGAAGGAGATAGTTGTCAAATGTTAATTTAGAAATTATCTCTAGAAAGGCATCAAGCCATAGCACATGCTTCCTCAGAAACCCTGCAGAGACAAAGTGACAATTGCTGGACAAATAAGGATACAATTCTCCCATTTATAAGTCAATGCCAAGATAAAAGCTGAAAAGTGACTTACCCAAAGTTACAGAGTGAATTAGCAAAGATTAGCTCTGACTCATTTGTCTTGAATCCCAGGCCAGTGCTCTTTCCACTGCAGCATGCCATCTCAAAAAGATAGCAAACATCCCAATAAGTTCAAAATGGATATTCCACTTAAATACAAAAGGTCACATTAAAAACTGGAGGAAAATGAATGGAGATAGATGGAAGCTTGCTCACCTTTGCACTAGGGATCAGAATCAGGTGATATATCCTGTTTTCATTCACTATACATAAATAAATCCCTAATTTATATGGACGTGAAGTTTACAAAGCATTTTTTATCACAGCAGCCCTCTGAGAAAAACATCGACATAGGCAAGGAGGTAATACATGTCCTAATAGATAAAATCTTATCCTTCCTATATTATTTATACCCTTTGTGACAAATTCTTTGGTAATAACAATGATGATGATGTTGACAACAACTGGTATTTATTCAGGTCCCCAAAGTATTCTAAGTGTATTATATCATTTAAGCATCTCAGTCACTCTATGTGATAAGTGCTATCATTATCCCTTATATGTGTGTCTGCATATTGAAGAAACTGAATTTCAGAATGATCATAGGATATATCCGGGGTTACCCAGCTAGTAAGCGGCTGAGGTAGCATTTGAGTCAACCAATAAATTAGCATTTATGAAGTATCTACTACACACTAGGTGCTGGCAACCCTAAGACAAAATTTAAGTAGTTTTTGCCTGCAAGTAGCTTACATTCTATCAGAGAAACAATAGGCATATAAGTATATACACAATTCCTACAAATAAAAATTTTAGAGGGAGAGAATTAGTGCCTGTAGGGTAATCAATAAAGGATTCATGTAAGAGGTATCACTTTGGTAGAGTTTTGAAGAAAAGATTTTGAAGAAGCAGAGGAGAGCTGGGGGTCAATTAGAAGCATGGGATACAGACTGTAGAAAGATGGAGAAATAGAAGACAGAATTTATGTGCAATAGCATACAAGCAAGAAGGCTAACTTGTCTGGACCACACTCTCCTCACTGCACTACTGATAAAGTATATCACTGAACTACATCCTCTTCATTAATAGAATTATTTCTATAAATTGAATTTTATAATGGAATCATGTGTTGCCATTGATTTATATTATAAAATCAGAATTGAGAGGGAGTCTCGGACATGACAGTCAGTCTGGTTAGCAGTCTTTTCAAACATCCCTGATAATTGACCATCCAGACTCCTTATAAACTGAGGGAAAAACCCCTCCCTCATTACCCCTTTGGGTAACTCTGGCAGGATGTTTTTTTCTTACATTGAGTCTAAGCCTGTCTTTTGCAATTTCTAACCAACCTCTAGGTCCAAACAGAATAAACATAATGTCTCTTTCTCATTAGAGCCCTTCAGATACTTGGCAACTAACATATCTTTTCTCCAAATTAAACAGTCTTGCTTCCACCAATCCCCACATGGCATGTTCTTCAAAACTCTCACCATCCTGGTCACCAGGATCTAACTCCTCTTTCTTAAGTTGTGCCTTCCTCCAGAACAGATCACAGCACTCCCAGTGTGGTCTGTCTAGGGCAAAGCACAGCAGGAAAATGACCTCCTTAGTTGTGACTGTGAAGCTTCTCCCCCTCAAGTTGAGAATGTGAAATACATTACAGTAATTTCATTTCTGATTGATCTGTTAGCTAGAAGTAGCTTCTACAACTTCAGCTTTAAGTATTTCCAGCCTCCCCCCAAAAAGTTAATAGTATAAAAGCAAATATTTAAACCCACTTAGGATCAAAATTGCTGGTCACCCAAAGGGCAATGGAGAGAAGTATAACACACATAAACATTCAACCTTATTTGATAAACTCCACTTGCTCTCTATTATTTCTAGGATTAAATACAAACTCCTCTAGCATTGAAAGCCCTTTAGAGCCTACCCTCCCAGCCTTATTGTACATTATTTCTGATAGCAGCAGCCACACATAGTGTGATAAAGTGCTAAATTCATAGTTAGGAAAATCTAAGTTTAAATCATGTCTCAGATATTTACTAATGGTATGACACCCGGTCAGTTAGTTGGCCTCTCTCAGTCTCAGTTTCCTCATTTGTAAAATGGAGAGGATAATTGCACCCTTCTCATAGGGTTTTCATAAGGATCAAATGATAATTTAAATGATTTAAGAGGAACAAAACATAAAGAGGTTTGCATGCCTCTAATAAATATACAATGATAACTTATTATCTAGACAATATATTGAACAGCTAAATCGACCTTCGTGTTGGTTTTCACACGCAACATTCATCTTCCCCTTTCTTTTTTGCACACCTCAAATATAGTCCCTCAACTGCAGTTTCTTAGAATTCCTAGTTTCCTTCAAAACTAAGCTCATGTGCTGATTCTTCTCATTCTTGTTTTTCCCCAAACATTCTTTTTTATTTATTTACATATATATTATATCCAAACATATATGTGCATGCATATATACATAAATTATATATACAGTGTGTTATGTACACATTGTATCTTATATATTTATATGTACATTATCCTTTCCTCTGCCCCCAGTCACCCACATAGAGTATAAACTCGGTGAGAGAAGGGACTGTTTGAGTTTAGTTTTTATATCCCTTGTACCTAGCATGGTGCCTTGTACGTAGTAACTACCTAATTAATACCTGTTGGTTGATAAATATGCCACAGCTTAATAAGGAATTGTGTGGAAGAAAATATCCATCAGAGATATAACCAGATATCTACACATAGATGTTAAAGAGGAATTGTGTGGAAGAAAATATCCATCAGAGATATAACCAGATATCTACACATAGATGTGTAAGAGGAATTGTGTGGAAGAAAATATCCATCAGAAATATAACCAGATATCTACACATAGATGTGTAAGGAATCTTTTACAAAGAAAGAATATGGGCTAGCAAAGGGATAACTCACATGCTACACTGGAGAAAAAATCCCAACATGGTGAATGGATGTCCTGAAGAGGATATAGGAGAAGATATTGTCGAGTTGTTTAGAATAAGAAGGTATAAATAACTTACAATACTCAATCTTAATGAAGAGATCAAAGTTCCATGCAAGTGTTGAGAATAGGCTTGAAGTGAAATCTCCTGAAAAAGTAAAGAACCCTTTTGAAATATAAATAATTATGTCCTGATACAGCTGGAATTCAATTTAAAATACCAAGTTCATTTAAATTTGAGTACCTCTGTCTCAGTGACAAAGTCCTGGAAAATTAAAACAATAGACATGAAATTCATGGGGAGGTCTAGGTACCACCCAGTTATTGTCTTTAGGGGAAAATCCATATGAAGAGATGTGATGCTATGGATATAGCTGGAATTGGAGTGTTGAAGACCTGGTTTTAAATCCTACCTCATGCACTTACTGGATATTTGACTTGGGACAAGCCATTTGACCTCTCTAACCTGTTTTCTCATCTCTAAAATGAGGGGATTGAACTTTTAGGTCACTTCCAGCTCTAAATTTCTGATCCCAAGATCCTATGACTGGTATGCCTTCCCTCAGGCTGCCTTACATTCTAAGGTCCAGTCAACCAAACTGGCTTTCCCTTCTTCCTCATACAGGGCACTGCAACCCACATCTTTGCCTTGCATTTGCTGTCCAGCTGATATTGGTGCAATGCCTCCTGTCTCACCTTTATTTTATAGAATTCCTCTCTTCAAGACTCAAGTCCCGCTTTCTATAAAAGCTTTTCTGTTTCCTTCAAATGCTGCTGCTCTCCCACTCTAAACAACCTTATATTTATTCTGTATATGGATTCTGTATCAACTTGTATGTTACATGCTGTCTCCCTCATTAGAAGGTAAATTCCTAGCAGTGCTTATCAGATAGTTGACACTTAATAAATGATTGTTGGTTGGTTTGTATCAGTAAGTCATTGGTACAATTATGATGAGTAGGATCATTTGGCTCAGTCCATCCCAACTTCATCTGAGATCTCAGAAGATGATTGGAATCAACTCTCTCATGTTCTTAACCTTCAGGACTAGTCAAACTCCTCCTTTCTTTATATATGCTTGTTCTTTCCTATCAGCAAACAATGCCTACAAGTCCAAAGGAAAGTGAGTGCCTATTAAATGTGGAGTTTGCTGGTGATCTTTAAGTTACTAAAAAACTTTACAGCTCATCCTGAAAGGCCATCCTCCTCCTTCTCCTGACATATGCTACCTGTCTTCCTCCATTTTCTTCTTCAAGTTTATTCTCCTTTTTTCCATATTACTGGGAAGTCAAGGTATCTTTCCACCCTTCTCTTTGCCTCTTTCCCCTCCTTCATACATCCCTACATTGAACTTCTTTCATAAAGTCTTCTTAAATCAGCAAAGATTTCCTGAAAATAGTCAATGAAAATGATTAATTTTCTTACAGAACCATCGTCCCGGCACACTTGTCTTAGTTCTCCTCATTCTGCTACTCCCCATACTCTCAAAAGAAGCAAAATACAAGATGTCTGGCTCCAAATTCTGTGCTTTTCCTACTAGACTGGGAATGCCTCTACTTGCTTGGTAAAATTGGAAAAATTTAATTCAGATCTATCTGTCTGGGTTGCCCAAGAGGTAAAACTAATAAAATGAATAGAAAGAACTTGGCAAATATAAAGAATCACATAAATGTGTCTAAATATCCTAGAGCTAGAAGGAGATCTGAGCTAATGTTCTGCATAGCCAGTCAGTCAGTCTCCAGCCCATCTCTAGCAGGATTGGAGATGGGGTGGGGGAGTAATAACACTGGCATGGACGGCATGGACGGCATGGACTCAGTATTCCAGTGTTCTTAGCAAAATGCATCCAACTACATAGAGGAAATGAGACCACCAGTCTCAATGCAAGATTCCACAGTGGTGTCTAGGAGGGGAAACAAAGAATGAAAATACTGACTTTATATATGGAGAAGTTTCAAAAGGCAAAATGCAATATCCCAAGTTGGATTTTGGCCAGGACATTGTCATTAACACTTTCACTGCTGTTTCTATTATTAACATTAATATAATTGTAATACAAAAATTATAAGGCAGAAGAAAAGAGAGCCAAGAGATTTGTTTTCCATGACACCAAATTGACCATTACCTCAGCTTTCAAAAAGAGGCTCATACAAATTTCTGGCCCTGGGTGTGTAGAGCTTCTGTCTCCTACCCAGTTTTCTAACCCTCAACTCATTCATTCCTATGTTTTATAGCTCACACAGTGCAAGCTCCTTTCCCCCTACCCCCCTTCACAGTAGTCAGGGAAACTGTGTTAGCACCTCGTTAGCACCCTGCTAGCAAGAATGTCTACTTAAGCAGCTCTTGCTGACAGGGTATTACCTCACTCTTTCCAAAAGGATTCTACCCCAGCTTAGACTGGGTACCTAGTTCAAGATCATCCCCTGAGGAGAATGGCTGACAATTATCTCAGGGGAGCATCAGTATAAGCCCTGCTGGGTTCCTTGACTCAGAGTATCTGAAAATAGGTCAGCAAAGATGTTTTATGGAGGCTACAGCTCCTGTCCCAGACTATCCACTTAGCCAAGTTTCCATGGGATTCTTTCTCTGAGTTCAGAAGATCTCTAGAATTTGGTGACCCTTGGGCTCCAAAATTACCCAAGGATCCCATTCCAAGATACATCATAACTCTGAAAAATAGGGGAGTCTTTTGAGAAGGCAGAGTGGTTATTTATCCTTATGATGTGATTTAAGGGTTATCAGAAAACCAAAACATTTCATCACTATTACAATGTCGAAAATTCTGGCACTGCAAGTTCATTCCTAAGATGGACAAGTTTAGAGTTGAAAGACACTTCAATTCCACAGACAAACCCTCCCTCAGGAAGCTTGAGAATAGAGGAAGGGAAAATTATATAAATAACTATGATAAAAGATGAAATGAGATAAGAGGAAAGGAGAAAAAAGATTGAGGAAAAGTATTTTAAGAAATTTGAGATCCCTTTGACCTGAGGGAAGGGGGAATTTCAAGGAAAGCTTTACAATTGAGTTAAAGGGGGGAAAAAAGAATTGTAAAAGATTGAGATGAGAGTTGTTGAGTAGAGAGAGTTCATTCCAAAGATAACAGAGGAAAGATAATCAGAGTAAAAATGGGGGAGAAGGAATAGCACCATTCTGGCTATAGAGTACATGGAAGGTTGTAGGCTAAGACAATGATATGTAGCCAGGGGCCTTAAATTCCAGGATCAAGCATTTCTACTTTATTCTGGATGAGGACACCCCAAAGCAATTATGATCACAGTGGTAATTTAGGAAAGTTACTCAGACAGCTGGTATGAAGAGCAGAAATGAGAGAGGGAGAGACTAAGGCAGGAAAACCAGTTAGGAGACTGCTATGACAGTCTATGAAACAAAAAGGAACTGTTTAAACTACAGTAACTGTAGTTGGTGGCTGGTTGGTACAGTGGATAGAGGTTCTCGATCTAGAAAAAAGAATAAAAATAATCCAGCTTCAGATACTTGCCAACAGCATGACGCTGGGCAACCCACTTAACCTTTGTCTGCCTCTGTTTCCTCAAATGTAAAATAAGAATGATAGTACCTATCTTTCAGAGTTGTTGTTAGAATTAAAGGAGTTACTATTTATAAGGCACGCGGCATTTAGTAGGAGCTATATTAATTATTATCACTAGAAAATCAGAGATGGATGTGAGAGCTATTTTGGAGGTAGAATCCATGTGACCCGGGACTGAAGTGGAAGGGGAAGGTATTCAGGTAACTAGGAATGTGGTGATGTCAGTGAGACAAAGGGACAGATTAGAATGAGACATAGTTTGGAAAGAGGCACAATATGAACTCAGTTTTGACCCTATTGAGTTTAAAAGATGATTTGGGTCAGCCTCCTCTCTTTAGCCAGTTTTGGGATTATTGTCCCCATTTTGTAGCTCAGGCAATTGAGGTCAGAAAGTTAAAGTGACTTGCCCAAGGTCACACAGCTTTTGAGTTAGGGATTGAGAGACAGAAGCTAAATTTCCTGTTTTCTATTACAATGCTCTTTCTGCTATATCAGAATTTCACTTTTAGGCTTTAGGGATGGTTCAGTCTTCTAGTTTAAAATCATCAGAAATCTCAGGAATCCTCAGAGGAAACTATTCTAAATAAAATGGACTGTTCTAAAAGACAGTGGATTTCTATTTTCAGGAGCTCATCAATTAGAGGATAGATGACCTCTTATTGGGGATGTTATCAAATGGATTCCTATTCAGAGAGGGAATGGACCAGAATATGATCAATGAGATTCTTTCTTATTCTGAGACAGAATATTAGTGGCTACCTCCCAAGTAGATCAGAGTATTTAGAGAAGTGTCTTTTTCAGGGATATCATAGCATATTAATATAATATTTTACAGGTTAGTGTTGGAGGTAAGATGGAAATCTAGATCTTTTGACCTAACTAGATCTCATTCTAGTATCATTGACTTAGAGCTGGAAGGGGTCTTGCAAATCATCTAGCCCAACCTCCAAAATATTACGTATGAGGAAACTGAGGCTAAGAGAGGCAAAGACACTGACTAAGCATCACACAGGTAGGAAAAGGTAGAATTGAGATTAGAACTGAAGTCCTCTCACTTCCTCCTTTCACTGCCACATAACATTATACTCCCTCCTATCAGAAACTCAACTGATGCATATTGCCATCAAAAGTGTACTCTGGGGAGTCAGAGGTCCTGGGTTTGAATTGAGCCTCTGCTACTTGTTGCTTATCTGATGTAGGGACAGTCACATCTCTCATCCTCAGTTTATTCATCTATAATATGAGGGATAAATTCTCTTGATGATCTCTAGATGACCTCCAAACTCTTTTATAGAACTGTTAGCCTATGATCTTTAGGCCTCAGCACATACAAGACAAGAATTTTCTGTAGGATTCTAATAAAGAATTCAACTCATGGACAATTTGGCAAAAACTGTAAAGTAAACTTAAGATAATCTAAGACTAGCAAATAGAATGCAGGGGTTGTAGGGAGGACAATGACCATATCATTTTTTTATACAACTGATACAAGGCTGTCTAACCAGGACTTCATTCCCAAGGATATTGGAGCCTGAGTCAAGGGCAAAGAGAGAAATCCACGGAAGAGTCAAAGGAAGAGATGAAAGAAGAGAAGAAAGGGAAGGAGAAAAAGGCCCTCAAAGAGAAACCACATAGAAAAGATGTGAAGCAGCGTGTGTGGAGTCCTGAAGTACAAACCACAACAGAGATATGGATGGGCTTCTGGGAAGGTTGCCAGCTGTAAGAAGGTGAAGTGGCAGAACTGTAGAGACTATTATAGCTTCAGTCAGCATAGATGATAGCCAAGAATTTTAAGTGATGGGGCTGATGGCTGCCAAGAGGTCTCAATGTTTTCCAGTTTGCAGGTGGCAACCTAGGCAAAGAGGAACTTCCTCTCTCTTCTCTACTAGGGAAGAAGAGACTGGGCATGCATTCATTTAGTAGATGATTTCAGAGAATATTTTAAATGTTTTTTTTAATTTCCAATTCTATCCTAATTAAATGATTTTTGCATATCACCTTTTATAATTGGCCTAAGATTGTGTTGGTATGTTAATAGCTAAGTGTTATACTTCCAAGTAAAGATGGTGGACAAATGCTAAACTAAATCCCAAATATTGAGGAATTATGTCTGAATCCACAGGACAAAAAAAAAGCACAATTGGATAAAATTCTGGTATAAATTCTAGAAAGTACTAAACCTTGAGGAGTTTACTCAGCTCCTATCCCCCTACCAGGCTTTATACTCTCTATAGGGATGAACAAACCAACTTGTGAATATAGGCCTAGGGTCCATAGTAAGATCCTCTCTGGCTGCAGACACTTTGCCAATAAACCTACCCCCTACTGACCCACAAGTGACAGATGCCAATTCATATATGTGAAAAGTTTATATTTATATATGTGAAAAAAATAACAAACTTCTGTGCGACTAAGAGGTTTCATTTCCAAGGAATACAAGAAATAGGTTTGGAGTGGCAGAAGGAGAATGGTAATGGAAAAACATATTCTCCAGCCTTCTCATATGGGTAGAGCTGCCTTTTATCTGGGGTAAACCCAAGGTTGATAATTCCCAAAACTGTATAGACTCTGTTTAGGAAACCCACATTGCTCCCCACCCCCAACTCTGAAAAAAGTGATAGAAACTCCCAGTCAGAGAAAGAAAGGAAAGCCAAAAGAGGAATGGGGTAAGAGACCAGCATGAGTGGGTATACTTAAAATGAAGGGCAGAGAACTAAAACTTGCCTGAAGTCAATACTATCCATTCAGACAGATGCTTAGGGTAGGGAGCCAGGCCAAGGAATGCTAAAGCCCAAAATGTAAGAAGAGACTGGGTAGCCCTTTCTTTGGGAGTATATCTAACCAGCAAAGGGGTAGTAGAAAGTGATTCCTGGAAGAATATAAGATAAAAATGATTAAAATATTTCAAGAAGAAATCTTAATAAAAATTCAGAGCAAGAGCAAATAAATTAGCAGAGAATATCTTAAAACCAAAAGGAAAAATGGGAATTAAACCTTCAAGGAAATTATGAACTCCATTAGCAAATATTAGAAGAAAAATGAAAATGAGCAATTGTTTAATGATACATCAAGTCTTTCAAATCTCAAGAGACCATGGTACACTAACAAGAAATTCCAAAATACTTCAGAAGATAAATAAAATCAATAAGAGAAGAAATTATGAGGCAACATCAGTCAGAACATATACTTTGAAAAGTGGAGTGGGGGGAACTAAATCAATGGATTAAAGAAAAAAATATTGAATCAATGTTAGAGAGTTTCTCCAAGAAGAGGAAAATGAGTTTTTATTAAGTCCATAGATAGATAATGAAAGAATGATAATAGAAGGATAAAATAATAGGTAACTTGTCAAAAGTAAGGAAATGAAACTAAGATCCTCAACCAAATAAAGGATGGGATTCCCAATGAAGTGCATTTCCTTGGGGGAAAAGGTACATGAACGCGATGGGAGAGGAGCACCTCAAGATGTGTTTAATATGGAAGGAGTTAGTACATTGCAAGGCTACCTTCTCTGACAATACCCTGCCAGAAGAAAAGTGGGGCTCTAAGCTTTTAACATTAAATTGCAAACAGAAAGGTGGGCAGGCATGGACTCAGATAAAAAGGCACAGCCAATGGCAAAAAGGGGAGGTGATACGATTGGATCAATTTGAGAAGCAAGTTAATTTCTACCATGGGATGTTTTTTCTATTCACATTACTTTCCTCATGAATTGATAATTCTAAGAATAAAGAACACTATGGGATAATGCGAGAAGATGTATAAAGGTAATAACATATACACCAATTAGAAGAGAGCTTTAACTTCATGAAGAACAGAAAGGTATTAGAGAAGGGACAAAAAGGATATAGATTATAAATCAAAAAATAAAGATAAACAAGGAAGAGATAAACTATCCCCTTTCCCCAAGAACAAAATGGTTTACTTAAAATCATAGAAAATCAACAAAGAAAGAAATTGAAAAAGCAACTACAGTAAAGATATTGGTTGGTTAATGTCCTTTCTCTATATAGAAATAGCAAAATCCAGGAGGCAATAATAGAACAACTGGAAAAATATTCAATGTTCTTAGTTAAGCCATGTCAATACTGAATTTAATGACCTACTGTTTGATAAATCCAAAAGCTTAAAAGCATTCTGATTTCATAGGACTTAGTTGACTGGAAAATGATCTGGAAGAAATTAGATTTGGACTAACATCTCAGACAATATGCCATATTAAATTAAAAAATAAATTTATTAATTACATATTTTTAAATTCCCTTAAAACTGGAAGAAAAACCTATACTTCTAATAGCTATGGATAGAGAGTGAATTATAAACCTAACAAGAAATAGAAGCAGTTATAAAAGATAAAACCGATACTTCCATTTACATGAATCAATACAATTTTAATACACATTTACTAAGTAAATGAATAAGCATTCCGTTAAGTACACTAAAAGATTTTTTTTTCATAAACAGAAATAATGACACTAGGATAAGAAGGGAGATAGTAAATTGAGAAATATCTTTTTTTGCACATAGTAGGCACTTAATGAATGTTTATTGATCAAAATATCTTTAATGACAGTCGTATAGAAGATATATTAGCAACTGGAGAAATATAAAAGATCAAAAAACATTTATCAATTCACAAGTGGTCAAAGGATAGAAATGATGCTCAAAAGGATTACATATGGCTCAGAAAATATGAAAGAACGCTCCAAATTATCAACAATAAGAGAAATGCAAATTAAGACAAATCTGAAGTTTTTCCACATAGTCAACTAATTGGCAGTGATGATGCATGGAAAGAATTATAAAACAGAGGCATGCTCATGAATTGTTGGTAGGGTTGTGTTCAACCACTGCAGAAAACAATGAGGAATTGTGAAGTGAGTAACTAAAGTGGCCATACCCATTGACCTAGAAATTCCTCTGATTCTTTGATGAGGTAGAGGGTAATGGTTATAGAACACTGCATATACATTAGATTTTATCAATGGGTCGCTTGGACTTAGTGAACTTTCATTTTCCTTCCTACTAGTTTTCTTCTTTATTATGAAAGATCTATGAAGAAAGGAGAAATGCAGGAAAAAATATTTATGATCTAAAACAAAACATATAAAAACAACATATAAATAAAATACTTTAAACAAGGATCTAAAAGATAATTTAGTTTGTGTGCCCCCCCTTACTTTGAAATGGCCTTTGAAAAAAGAATTGATGATTAATTCTAAGAAACTGGTGTGTCAAAGAATAAATCATAGAAACAAAGGAAATTTTCACCAAAGGAAATAATGTAGTAAATTTTATAGGCTTGGATAAATAATCTCTACCTGCTTTCACCAGCAAAAGAGAAAAAGAATAAACCAATAAATTGGTCATATAATGAAAAAATAGTATCACCCCAAAAATTTTTTTAAACTCATGAATTCAGTAGAAAAGTGGAAACTGTAAGATTCAGAGAAGAGGTTAACAAAATTGAAAGCAAATACTCAGACAAGCATATCAACATTGAGTTAATAAATTCAAATAGGACCTTTTAAAAAAACTAATGAATTAAGCATCTATTTGGATTTTGAAAGAAAAAGTTTTAATAAAGAATTCCTAAAAACTGAAGAGGAAATATATGACACTATCAAAAATTGTTTTGTCTAATTGCATGTTAACAAAATATGTAATAGATGTAAATGGATAGTATTTGCAAAATTATAAAATTTCCACATTAAGAGAAGAAATAGATTGGCTAAATAACCTTATATCAGAAATTCAATAAGCTATGAATAAATTCACAAAAGAAAAAAATCTAGGACTAGATGTATTTACCAGAAAAATTCTATGAAAAAATCAAAGAAAAATAATTTCAATAAACATATTTGAAAATATAGAAAAATAAGGGACCTTTCTAACTATTCCTATGACATAAATGTGAAACCTAGCTATGGAGAGAAGAAACAAAGAAAAAAAAAGCTATCAACCACTATCTCTAATGAACATTGACAAAAAATTAACTATAGGCAAGTAGGACACAACAGCATAAAAAATACATTAGGAAGTATAGAAATAAATTGACTTTTCCTTTATATGGTAAATAGTATCTGTCTTAAACATTACTATATATAATATATGCAATATAATATATTTCACATTATATTATATAATATATCAAACATATGTATATTGCCTTAAATAATACTATATGTAATATTATATGTTTATATAATATGTTACATATAATATATAATAATATTATATATAATATTGTATGTAATGAGAAAAGGTTAAAGAATTGTCCTTTAAGATTGGGATATTAATAACAACAGCTAACGTTTATATGGTGCCCGCTATCTGCCAGGAACTGTGCTAAGTATGTTACAACTGTTACCTCACTCAATCCTCACAACAACCCTGAGAAGTAGGTGTTGTTCTTTTCCCCACTTTACAGATGAAGAAACTGAGGCAAACAGAGATTAGTGATTTTGCCCAGAGTCACACAGTTAGTGAGTCTCTGCCTCCAGACTTGGCACTCTACTACGCCAGCTGACAAGGCTACGCAATATCAGCACTACTCTGTTAACAACACTAGAACAAGACAAATAATAAATGATAATAAAAAAGGAGTAAGTAGACAAAAAGGAAACGAACCTGCTGATTTTTGCAGATGATATGATTGTCTATTAAGAGAACCCTAAAGATAAGTCCAACAAAGTTCCAAGATATAAAATACATTCACATAAGTAATCAACATTTTTTGTATTCCTAACGAAACTTAACAGGAAGAGATAGCAAGCAAAATTTCATTCAAAAGAATGACAGAATTTTTAAACTACTTGAGAGTCTAACTAACCAAGAAACACACAAAAGCCTACATGTTGATTAAGCCCTTATTATTTGTCAGGTACTATGCTAAGTATTTAACAGATACCTCATTTGATTGTCGCAGCAACTTCGGGTGGTTGGTCCTGTAATTATCCCCATTTTATAGCTGAAGAAACAAGCAGATTAAGTGACTTGCCAGTGTTACACAGCTAGTGTCTGAGGTCAGATTTGAATTTAGGTCTACTTGACTCCAAGTCTGGTACTTTATCCACTGCATCACCTACCAGACTGTGGTCAAAAGATATGAACTGTCTGTTCATATCTTAAGAACTATTTGCTCTCAAGCAGAAAAAAATAGAAAATATCCATAAACATGAAAAAATTTTCCAAATCACTATTAGAGAAATATTAACTATTACCCTTGTGGAATCCAGCAGTCAAGCACCCACTATGTGTCAAGTCCTGTGCTAGGCACTGGGGATAAAAATGTAAAGGCAAGATAATCCCTGTCCTCAAACAGCTTACATTCTTCTGGGGGGATAAAGTATATTCAGAAGACATATACGAAATGGTTTTTTTGGAGGGATGGGGGAATAATAACTGGAGGAATAAGAAAAGGCCTTTTGAAGAGGAGGCATTTGAGGGGAAACAAAGGGAGCTAAGAGTTCCAAGAGGTGATGACAAGGAATGAGGAAGACTGCCCAGGCAAAGACACAAAAGCACAAAATGGGAGCTGGTGTATAAAGAACAGGAAATAAATGAGTTTTGCTGGAATAGAGAAAATGTGATGGACAGTAATGTATAATGAGCCTGGAAAGGTAGATGGAAGCAAGATTGCAAAGGATTTTAAATGCCAAATGGAAGAATTTGAGTTTTTATCCTAGAGTCAATGAAAAGCCATCGAAGAGAGTTGAATGGGGCAATGATATGATCAGCCACCAATATGACAGTTGCGTGGAAGATATTGGAGAGAGGAGACAATGAATGCAAAGAGATCTATTAAACAGGTTTTTCAATAGTTCAAGTAATGTGTGGTAAACCTTAAACTAGGGTGATTGGGGTGAGGATGGAAAGATGATGGATATGAGTAATGTTGCAGAGGTAAAAATCAATGATCCTTGGCAACCAGTCAGTGAAAGTGAAAAGTTGAGGATGACTCCTAGATTGTGAACCTGGATGATTAGAAAAATATCAATTTGACAGAAATACAGGAGTAAATGGAGAGTGCGCTTGGTTTTGTACTGGCTGAGTTTAGATGACTTTGGGACATCCAACTGGAGCAGTAGGCTTTTGTTCTATGTAATGACCATATCAAATCTCTTCCTTTGGAGTCAACACACCTCTGTTTAATCCAAGGCCTTGGGGCCAAACTGAGCCCCAGAATAGTAATTGATAAAGTATTTTGAGTTCAGTATTGAGTCAATCTTGCTCCTAGACCTACTCTGACCTTGGAGTCCATGTTTAATAATTGTTCCCTCACCCTAGTCATTAGATCCCTGTCTCAATCCTCAGTGCCAGAGTTCATCTCTAGTACACTGACCCATATTCTAGAATTGCAACCTTGCTCTGCTCTAGTTAACCTCTCTGAGAACTGTCTTCAAGCTCAAGTCCTATCAACTTTTCTGAAACTAATCACCCACCAGGACCTCTTCCTTCTGCTAGCTACCAGACTCCTCGATCATTTCACTTCTGCCCAATAGCTATGATATGCCCTGACCCTCACTGCTGGTCTTCTATATCATTTCATTTGTCTTTTTCAAAATCCTATGAAGTTAAATAATGTGAAAGTTATTTTCCCTTCCCCTCTTTCTTATAGATGAGAAATCAGAGTTCGAAGAAGATTTTCCAAGGTCATTCAAGTAATAAACTACAGAGCTGAGATTCAAATGCAGGTCTTTTGATTATAATTCTAGGGTTTATAGAGAGTATGAGCTGGACCTGTGAATTCATTTGTATAGGAAATTCCCAAGTGAGGAAACTCCCTCCAGTAACGAAAGCTAGAATCTTTTCTGCAACTTTGAGTCTTAGAAAGTTACCAGAGCCCTGAAAGGTTATATAACTTGCCCAAGGTCACATAGGTGGGACCTAAACCTAGGTTTAAGAGTAACTAGGTGGTGATGTGGAAAGAGCACTGGGCTGGATTTAGGAAAACCAGAGTTTAAATCTAGCCTGAGACACTTACCAGCTGTGTGACCCTTATGTGACCATTAGGTTGTGAGCTCCTTGAGGACAGAGGCTGTCTTTTGTCTTCCTTTGTATTCTGGCTGTGTAGCACAGTGCCTGGCACATAGGTAGGTACTTAATAAATGAATATTTCTTTGCTTTTTCCTTCTTAGTTCTTCCTGGTTTTAAGGCCAGATCTCTATTCAATTGCCTGTAAGGCTAATTCAAAAATGGCTCTGATATTAAGAGAGTTTCTTAATGTGAAATGACAATTCACTAAACTGTAGTTTTAGGCAAACACAGGGTATGAGATTAGGGTAAAATAGGGCAATTATCTCATCCTTGCTCCCAGCTCCAACCTTTACCATGTTCACTTCTGATCCTGCCAATCTACCTCTCATTTCTAACTGCCTCGTGTGGCTAGACCAGGGATGGGGAACCTGTGATCTCAAGGCCTTACATCTTTGGGTGTCAATTTGACTTTGACTTAGCCTTTTGACTAGTCCAAGTTTTACAGAACAAATCCTTTTATCAAGGAGATTTGTTCTGTGAACTTTGCATTGTCAAACGGTTACCCTTGAGGACCTACAGGGCCCATGTAGCCTCGAGGCAGCAGGTTCCCCACCCTTGGCCTAGACCTATCAACTCTCCTCCTTTCAGACTTCTTCCTTGCACCCATTACTGGCACCTTCTTGGAAGCTCTGCACTGCCTCAGTAGACCTATTTATTTTCTGGGTCCTGCCTGTTCCTCCTTGTCCATCTGACAGCCACTGGCCCCCAATACTGAAAGTCCATTAGAATCTGTTCCGGATTGGCAGATATTCTTGGAAGATCGTATCTTTGGAAGGCCATGTTCTAAGGATAGACTTTCAAATTGCCTTTCCTGGTCTGCATGCCTAAGAAGCATCCACATTCAGCTTGGAATGAAATTGACATGAATCACTTCCTGATAGATGCCCACATTTCCCTTGATCTTTCTCCTGGGTCACTGGCTCCTTTTCAGCAAGGGACGAGTTCAGCTCCAGAAGGAAGCATTGTACACTTGCTGAGCACATTTGGCCTCTTGTCAAGTGGACTTCATCTGTCAGTGTTTACTTTGGGAGGGGGGAAGGAGTACTCCCTGGGTGATTATCCTCACTTCCTGTCCCTAGAAACAAAATTGTGTTATTGAGTTTGCTGGGTGAGCAGGAGGTTGCTTCCATGACTTTAACAGCAATGGCAGATTCAGTTTGTTGGTTTTAAAATGGTTTCCCTCATTGTGCATTCTGTCACTTCAGCAGGCCAGCAGTAATTTACCTACTTGGCTCAAAATAAATAGTCAAGATGCTGTTTGTTAGTGGACAATCTGGAAACCTGTATCACACAGGATTTTTAACATTCTGGCCCAGCTTCTTTCTGGTGGAATTGTCATAGGGTCTCAGATGCCCAGGGGAAAGCCAAATAAATTATTTCCAATTTAACAAACATTTACTAAATACCTGCTTTGTGCCAAATACTGGATAGGTGCTAGGGATACAGAGATGAAAAATGTCATGGGCCCTGCCCTCAGGTTGCTTACGGTGGAAGGACACATACACATAAGTATAACAAAAACAAAATATGTTAATGGTAAAATGGAGGTCAAGATGAATTGTCTTAGGAAAATTTGAGTCAGGAGAGATCACTTTCGGCTCAAGAGAATATTTTGGCTGACTGGTAACTCAATTCCCAGCAGCTATTATATTATAACATTATAATACTACTAGCTCACACTTACATAGTCCTGTAAGGTCTAAAAAGCACATTATCTCATTTGATTCTTACAACAGTCCTATGAGCTCGGTGTTATCATTATCCCCATTTGACAGATGAGAGAAATGAGGTGCAGAGAAGTTGTGACCCGCCCTGAAAGTATCTCCAGCATGAAGTCCCATATCCCATAAGTTCTGATTTTTCAGTAGCTGAGACAGAAACCTCTCTGAGTCTCAACAAACATATCAGTCATCTTTTAATGACAGAAGGGTTCTGATTCAATGACTCTGAGACATCCAACCCTCTCCAAGGTCTTCCAGAGGAGATGCCATATTGGATATAAAAGCAGAGAGACACAGTGAGAGACATTTGCCCTGCTCAGAATTCAAAGAGTCAAATTTAATCAACAAAAGAACACCCAGGTTGTTTCTTGCCTTTTACTACAACCTCAAGTGGGAACAGTTTCTTCAACTAGGAACTTGACACAGGATAAAATACAGCAATTTGAGAGACAATCCAACGGGCATCACAGAAAAGCAGAAAAACTGCTTGACTTGGAGTTAGGAAGCTGTAGTTTCAAATCACTCCTTGGACACCAATTAGCTGTGACAGGCCACCTTTCTGTTCCTCAGTTTCCTTGTCTGTAAAAGGAGAGGATTAAATAGCCTCAAGGTCCTTTTCAACTCTAAATCACAGTCTACGCTTGTGAAATAAATGCCCCATCCCACAGACTAGCATGAGGCCCAGTAGTCAAGAACACAGGAAGTTTAAAAGCAGCATCAAATCAAGCAGCTAGAGCAGAAGCAAATAGAAGCGGATCAGCCAAGCCAGCCTCATTCATCAGCCAGGGAATGCGTGACCCTGGGACTAACATTATTATATGCAGCTTATTCGATAAAGTGGCTTCTCCTGGACCCCACAACAGACAGCAGAGAGAAAATGTGATGACTGAGTGGAGGGAACGGAATGAGGCCAGCAGTGTACCGCTTCATCACAAACGCATGGACAGCAGCTCCTCAGCCAGGCCACCTGGGATCTGACCGGCAGAATATGGAAATGTGGGAGCAGCCTGGGCATCACTCTGGGCCAGAGGCCAGGGGTGCCTCCCGAAGTTCCTAGTATAATTAGGATGCAAAAGAGGTTCTTAAACAGGGTAAGAAGTCTTTTTTGTGGGGAAGATTGCAAGAAAATATTTCTGTTTTGGGCAAGCTCAGTTTCTTGCATTGATTAGATGTTCAGGGAGTTGCTAAAATCCTTTTAATAAAATGAGGGAGCCCTGAATCTTATTTTCTGAATTGCCACTACATACCCCACATACTGAGACACTGGCAGCTGATCTTCAAATTCATTCCAGCTACACTTAGGCCTTGCCATTCACCTGACAGATACACCCCTCGCCCACTCCCTCCATTGTCCTTAAACCAAACACTACAATTTGTGTCTTCTTCAATTAAAATGTGAGATTCTTGAATGCTCAGTTTTCTATCTGTATCACCAGTACCTAGTGCAGTGCTTTGAACACAGTAAACACTTAATAAATGACTTTTCCTTCATTTATTCTAGAGGGGAAACAAAAGACATCCAGGTTAGTGCTGCTTTGTAGAATAGAGGACTTCTCACCAACTTATTCTTCAAATCTTAGTTGGGATACATCTGTGATCAGCTAGGATCCTCCCCCTTATTTGTATATAATAGCTTTTATGTGTGTGTGTATATATGTGCATATATATACACACAAACACACATGTATGTATAAATAGTATATATGTGTACACATGTACGTACACATACGCATACATGCATACATATCACATATATACATATTCATACATACCTACAGACACACATATGTATATGGACACACACATATATGTGTGGACATGCAATGTGTGGGCATATACATATGTACCCACATGCAATACATGCATGTATACATATATGCATGTGTGATACATGCATGTGTATATTATATACACATGTGTATGTCTACATGCATATATACATACACACATATACATATATGGATTAGATCTGTAACATATGTGTTTCTAGCCTGTGTATATGTACCAGTTATCTGCCCTGTCACTTCGAGGGTAAGTTCACTGAGGGCAGAGAATGTTGCATTTTTGTTTTTGTATCCCCAGGGTCCGCATTGCAGTAGATTATTAATGAAGGCTTTTTGGTAGGCTATTAGCAGGCTGTTCCTGGAAGAAGACACTCCTTTCTTCCCTTGTCATTTTCCCTGACTGTTCCTCCTACCTGGATTTTCTTTCTCCTCATTTCTGTCTCCTGGCTTCCTTGACTTCCTTAAAAGTTCCAGCTAAAATCCTACCTTCTGCAGAAAGCCTTGTCCTTGGTAAATTATTTTCGATTGATCCTGCACTAAGTTTCTTTGTATATAGTTGTTCCCATGCTGCCTCTCTCATTAGATGGGGAGCTCTTCGAAAGCAAGGACTGTTTGTCGCCTTTCTTTGTGTCCCAAGTGCTTAGCATAGTACCTAGCATGTAGTAAGTGTCTTATCAATAGAAATGCACTGAGTGACTGACCCCATGCCTTTCTGTGTTTTTAAACTCTTATCCCCCCAGTTCCTTGAGTAAGGTAGAGTGGGATGAGCGCTAGATTTTGGAATTAGAAGGCCTGAGTTTTTATCTAGGCTCTGCTAATTTCTACTTGCATAATCTTGGAGAATGCAGAGAATCCTCTCTCTGG
The DNA here is from genome assembly GCA_023548195.1 of Bettongia penicillata ogilbyi. NCBI lineage: Eukaryota > Metazoa > Chordata > Mammalia > Diprotodontia > Potoroidae > Bettongia > Bettongia penicillata. The sequence continues at coordinate 6,508,794 of JAJHZJ010000381.1, read as the reverse complement.
ATCTCAGTTTCCTCATCTGTTAAACGATAAGATTGGATTAAGGTCCTTCCCAGTTCTAAATTCAGTGGTCTTGTTTCGGGAAGAGGACTCAAGTAAGGAGTCAAACTTACTCTTCATTTGTGATGGGGAGGATTTTGATTTGAGGGAGAGAAGCAGCAATTCATCCATACATACATAAGCTGGGTGATCTTTCACAATTAAAGAGCCAACTCTACATCCTTTTAAAAAGTCTCCCAGGAATCCAACTCTAATGAACACAGTATAATAAAAAAGGCAGGTGCTTCACTAAGCTCCTGCAATCTGGCCTAAAAGAAATGTGTATATTAATGTTTACATATAGGCATAAGCATAAGAAATATTTTATGTTAAAAGCATAAAGCATGCATATATATATGCATATATATTCAGACCCCATTAATTTGTAATAGAGAAAAACAGACTGAATTCATATGAAGTATGGATTACAGATTATTTATAAATTTGAGTATTGTTATTTCAAAAAACTTCAGTGATTTGTTCTTGCTTCTGGAATGAAATGCAAATGTCTCTATCTGATATTTAAAGTCCTCCACAATCTGGTTCCAGCCTATATTTCCAGACTGATTTCACATCACTCCCCCTCAGACTCTATGTAACAGCTAAACATGTCTCCTTACTATATTGCCTCACTCTTACCTCCATGCCTATGCTGCACAGATCATCACTTCACAGTAGAATGACCCCACTCTGACTCTGCCTTGTAGAGTCCCTGGCTTCTTTCAAAGCACAGTTCAGATACCCTCCTCCCACCATGGCTTTCTCTATCACCTTGGTTGTTGGTGATTGCCTGTGCCATCAACCTCAAAATGACTTTTTCTTTACTGTGCCCATACACATTTGTACACATGTTGATTTATCCCAATAGGCTGTCAGGTCCTTGAGGGAAGTGACTGTTTTATTTTTGTCTCTGTATCTCCAGCACCAAGCACAGTGTCTGATGCTGTAGTAGATAACTAGTAAGTAGATGTTGGTTTAATTTTTTGAATTGAACTGCATCTAAGGAATCACTAACTCAGTATTGAAGATTCACTCTATTAAAATTGCCCTGTTAAAGCTCTCTTATAGAACCAGTTCTAATTCCCAATCTGAGCCTGCTCCTGATCTACTGCACTTCAAAATCAAGCCTCTACTGATGTCACATTTTAAAGATGAGGAAACTGAGGCAAACAGGGCTAAGTGACTTACTCAGCATCACACAACTAACAAAGTGTCTGCCACTGGATTTGAATGCAGGAAGATGAGTCTTCCTAACTCCAGGCATGGCATTCTATCCACTGGGCCACCTAGCTGTCCCATAGGATGAAACCTGGTGACTCCTCGCTCTGAAATATCCTACCACCCCTGAAATCTGCTTACCATGTAAAACCCTCTGCAATATCTAACTTCCCCTATTGTTGAGTTTACCTCAGACCCTCCATTTTATGAAGGCACCCAAGCTAGCCTGCCTTTCTTTCCCTCCTGGTCCTATTACTGATATCCTGGATTTCAAACAGGGATATTCATCCTGTGGGGCAGCTAGGTGGCCCAGTGGATAGAGTTCCAGGCCTGGAATCATGAAGACTCATCTTCCTGAGTTCAAATCTGACCTCAGACCCTTATTAGTTGTGTGACCTTGGGTAAGTCATTTAGCCCTATTTGCCTCAGTTTCCTCATCTGTAAAATGAGCTGGAAAAGGAAATGGCAAACTATTCCATTATCCCTTCCAAGAAAACCCTAAATAAGGTCAGGAAGAGTCAGACATGACTGAACAATCACAAAACCTTCATTTTTTTCACCTCCCCTTTTCCCATTTGTATGCTAGCTATTTTCCTCCAGAACAATTTTTTGTTTTTGCTTATATTTGTATTTCCAGAACTTAGCATACTTCTTGGCACAGAGTGAGCACTTAATGAGTGCTTGTTTCCTTCCTTCCTTCCATCCAGATAATAAGCATTTGTAAATCTGGATTCCAAATATTTTCATATAAATGAATACTTTTAAAATGCTTATTTTCACTATTAATATTTCCATTCCATGAGAGAATGATTTTCTAAGCAAAGGTAAACTTTATCTGAACTCTATTTAAAGTCTTATAAATAGCAAATTGTTAAAATTTGAGTCGGTACAACTGTAGTATGTGTGTAGATAGACATTTATGTGTATACATATGCTGAATATATATTATGCATATATAATATTTAGTCACTGGATCCAGATGGCTCAGGAGGAGAAGTGAGGCTGGTGACCTGCACAGCCCTCCCTCACTCAATACAAAGTCAAGTGCAAGTCATGTCATTATTTCTCTGATGGTATGGTCTTCCTTGAAAATGAAGGATGAACACAACAAGAATACATATGATATATATATATACTATATAAATATATAGTATGTATACTATATATTTAACATTTGTGTTTATGTAAATATATATATATGCATACATATAAAGTTATAAAATAAAGCTCTCACATGATTTGGAGACATGGTAATTATAAACCAACATTAAATTACCATTACCTTGCTTGCCCATGATGGATAGCAATATTAATAGCATGGCTGTATTATGTGTGTGTGTTTGTTCAGAAATATGGATGGGTTACATAATAATGTAATTCAAACTGAAATTTATTAATGTAGTAAAATGGATCTCCAAATTGGGCAGTGACCCTAAATTCCCCAGTGTGGTTATTCAGATTACTGTCCATAGGCAGATTCATAATATGCCTGCGACAACTGAGATTTTTCTCCCATGTGTCTGAATTTAGAGAGCACTGATAGAATTTCAGCAGCTTAAAAACAGAGTTTAGGTAGCAAGAGTAATCAGTTTTGAAAGATAGCTTCCAAATGGCAGGGTGGATATTTCCCCAGCCCCGTGCTGATCCTTTACAACATCACTCGGAGGCACAATCCGTGCTATTTCCCCTGGGTAAGGTTTGTAAAACTTGTCCCCTATGGGAAAAAATTCCTAGTTAAAATTGTACCAATAGGTTTGAGTAGACTTTGCATGAGCTTGTGATATAGTAATAATGATAATAAAAAGAATAAGTTCCAAGAAAGCCAACTATTATTCATGAGGTTGCATTAGCCCATCCTTCAACCTGCAACTATAGTAAAGACTTTAATGTGTCTGAGATTCTGGGTTCAAAAATTTACAAAGTCTCTCTTTCCCTGAAGTTATGGTAAGAGGAGAAATTCATGTCAAATAAGAGAGCAGCCAAATGCAAATACAGTCATTAATGTTCGTGAGATTCAGATTCTTTTCCAGCCCATAAACCAAGGTCAGAGTTAGCATTACATGCCAGCTGAACCTTGAACCCTCTGTGTAAGTTTCATGCTGACTTCCATGCTGTTTCTTCTGTAAGCCTCCTTTTTCATCTATATCACATTAAGACCCAGAGGCCTCTCATTGGGGAGAGAAAAATACAATTTTCTTATTGTACAATCCATTTCATTCCCAGCTGCTGGATTAAATTTATTCCTTTCTGAAGTGGTGTCTCTGTGTATAAATCATTTAAGTTTATATGTTTTTGTTACCGGGGCAACTGTTTGGCTAATTGAATTCCAAAGTGTCTCTCTTGATTTCAAAGCCATGATAAAGAGCACCCAAGCACTTAACTGTGGGAGTTAGGGTAGGAAAAAGGGTGTGTGTAGTGGGGGAGGGGAAAGTGAACAAAATAAAAATGATACATTCTTCAACTTGTTTCTGTAATGAGAAAATAATACCCACTTCTTCAAGCAAGGCACCAGGGGTGGGTGTTGGACATTCAGCCGAAGGTTTTCTTCATTTCCTCAGGCATAGCTGCTCTATGTTCCTTGTGCTACAGCTTAGCTCTTGTTAAATTCCCTTCCTTTCATCTCATCTCCATATTAATCCCCAATTACATAACCTCACCCACCCAGCTATTCTAGTTCCCTCTGACAAGGGGAAATGAAAATGGAGGCCATCCAAACCTACTTCAGATCACCTGCTCTATGGAAAGATAAAGTATTTTGGGGTTTTTTTTCCTCCTCATTACTCTCCCTAAACCTGTGTCTTAGCTACATGACCCCTTGGGTTTATAATCATTCTTCAGTATCTACCTGTCTTTGGATCTTGCTTTTAATCTACTTAAAGATTGAATTAGAATCAAAGATTGAAAGACAGAAGAGACCTTGGAGGTCATCTAGTGCAAAATTCCTACTTTACAGATATGGCTACCAAGGACCAGAAAAAGGAAATAGATCTTCCAGAATTTCCCAGCTTGTAAGTCATGAAGCAAAAATTTGAATCCAGGCCTCCTGATGCCAAATTCGGGGCTTTTTATTTTATATGACATTGATTTTTTATATCATGTCATCATATGGAAGTTGTTAAAGAATTAAATTGTTCTGATTTCTCATAACTGTCTCTTTTGCTTCCTGTACTAGACTATATAATCATGGAGTTAGTTCTCTATGCAATTGTTTCATTGCTTCCAGAAATTATTGCCACAGATGGCTTCTTTCTACATCTCTGAGATTCCTCAGAATAAAGCTCCTTTTCCCCTTCTCTACCACCACCCCCTTGTATGTTATATTTCCCCACATGAAAGTATTAGCTCCTAGGGTCTGGGTCACTTCTGGATTTGTATTCCCGGTGCATCTCACAGAGCTTGATACAGGGTAGGTCCTTAATAAATGTTGTTTTCAAACATGGAGGACAAGAGTTATCACTTCTTTCCCCTTTATATTCCTTTCTTCTTCCCATCGCCAGACCCTAGGATCTTGTCTAATACAGGGCACCAGTAGAAAACTCACTGTGTTTGTTAAACAGTATCTACTAATTTCTTTATTCTTAGGTGGGAACTGTCAACAGACAATCACACCATCATGAGACTTATGTGAAAACTAGATTTATTATAAGAGAAAGGAACATGCATGCGGTACACAAAGAGTTCACAGTCCTTGCAGAATTTTGCATTTTTATGACAGTACAACAAAAGGAGGAGAGAATAGGAAGGGGTATGACATGGCATGGAAGGGGAAAAGTTCAGTAACCCCTGCCAATGGGGAGAAACAAGGCAATGGTAAAAACCACATTCTTTTTCCTTGGGAACTGTTGAACTATGAAAATAAGAGTCTCTGCTTATCTACAAAGGAGCCCAGCTGCACAAGCATTTTTCCCAACCTGGCACAGACTGACTGGAGCCTCTCTTGACTCCCAAGGATTCACAGGGAATCCAGCTTGGGGTACAAACAATAAGTTATGTCAGCTGGAAGGATTTCATCCTTGTCATATTCAGGGCCTCCTACATGCTCTGGGTCCAGTGTTTCTGGAAAATATGGTGACTCAAAAAGACAAGTTCAGCGGACACCTTAACTGCTTTTAACAGAACCTAATACTGCTTGTTGATCTTGACCCAAAGGATGGTACTCATGCTCTCCTGGGGGTTCTTGCATTCTCCTTCTCTTAGTGTGCTTGTACCTTACCCTCACACCTCTATCCATGTATAGAACATATTTTTAAGCACATCAGGGAGATTGATCTTTCATTTGGTCACATAATTTAAATGGTTTGTAACATGTTTTAAATAGCATTAGGTGTATATATGCGCATATGTGTGTACATATATATATAAACTTTATATGTGATTTATTATAATTCAAAGTATAATCATATATTTATCACACACACATGTTTATATATATATAATGCTATATTATAATGCTACTTAATGCTACTTAAAGTGTTAGAGACCATTTATACAGATCCTTGTCATAGGCTATCACATATACACACATACATACATATATACACATATATGTGTAGATGCATGCACATGTGTATATGTAAAGTAATAGTCAGGATTTTTAGTTTAGGGGAGCTGTAAAAGCTCTATTAGTCTTCATCTGATTTCTCAGTAACTGCTCTCCCATTCTCAGCCCCATGAAAGAAGTGTTGTTATATATTCATTTTTTAAAAGTTAATATGAAATAAACACTATTTTCTGATATCATCCAAGATGAATGGAGGCAGCCCAGGCTGCCATTAGATTGGTCCTGGGAGTCCTTAGGGGATTAAGGATGACAAGGGCAGAATTCATTTCTCTTCCTCAAGAAGTCTTCAAAAACATAAGGTAACCTAAGCAATTATATTGTCCTCCTTGAATCTCTTATCATTCAAACTGAGCTGATCACAGTTGGGAGCTGGACTTTACCAGGCTCACATTGTTTTCATAACCAGAAGTCAGAGCAGAGATGGAAGAATTTTGATGCACTTTCTTTTCCAATTCAATTCTATTCCTCAAGTTTCAGAAAATCCTACAATCAGAGGTTGGATGACTAGAGAAGCAGAATCTAGGGTCTTAAAGATGTGAAGACAGAAGACACCTCAGGTATCAACTGGTTCACTCCCCACATTTCATAGAAGAGAAAATTGAGGCCCACAGAGGTAAAATGACTTATGCAAAGTCAAAAAGACGTTAAGAAACAGAGGCAATGTGAGCAAGAAACACTGATATTATATACCCTTGTGATTATCCAGTCTTTACTTAAAGACTTCTAGTTAGAACACTAGGCAGGAGGAGCCAAGATGGTGGAGTAGAAAGATTCACATATGCTAGCTCCGAAACCCACAGCCCATAAGTTACCTGTAAAGAGGAAATCCCAACAAATTCTGGAGCAGTGGAAGCTGCACAGCAACAGAGTGGAGGGGATTTCTGTTCCAGAGAGCCCTGAAAAACCAACACCAAAGGTCCATTGTGCACCGGACCTGGAGCAGACCCCAGCTTTGCCTTGGCCACGTGGCACTAAGAGGAGCAGATCCAAGCAGGCTTCAGGGACAGAATCTCCAGCAGCCGCGCAGGTCCATCCACCCACAGATGCCAAAGGTTGGTGAGAGAGTCTGTCTGGCTCGCCAGGAGGGGAGCGGGGTGTCCCCATAATTTGGGCCCCGCCAGGAGGCAGCAGCAGAGGCAGCAGTGGACAGGAGCTTCCCAAGCAGGCAGGAGCTGGGATCCATCGTTGAAGGTCTCCACATAAACCCCCTGAGGAAACTGAGCCCCGTGTAGCAGTCCTGCCCCTACTTGAGCACCTGAACTTAATCTCACACTGAACAGCAGCCCTGCCACCTCTGAAAGCCCTGAGGCTGGGAAGCAGCATTTGAATCTCAGACCCAAGCACTAGCTGGGCGGATCTGGAGGTGAGGTGGGAGTGGAGAGGAATCTCAGAAGTCAAGTAACTGGCTGGGAAAATGCCCAGAAAAGGGAAAAAAAAATAAGACCATAGAAGGTTACTTTCTTGGTGAACAGATATTTCCTCCTTTCCTTTCTGATGAGGAAGAACAATGCTTACCATCAAGGAAAGACATAGCAGTCAAGACCTCTGTATTCCAAACATCCAAAATAAATATTCAATGGGCTCAAGCCATGGAAGAGCTCAAATAGGATTTTGAAAATCAAGTTAGACAGGTGGAGGAAAAACTGGGAAGAGAAATGAGAGAGATGCAAGAAAAGCATGAAAAATGGGTCAATATCTTGGTAAAGGAGACCCAAAAAAATGCTGAAGAAAATAACACCTTGAAAAATAGGCTCACTCAATTGGCAAAAGAGGTTCAAAAAGCCAATGAGGAGAAGAATGCTTTCAAAAGCAGAATTAGTCAAATGGAAAAGGAGGTTCAAAAGCTCACTGAAGAAAATAGTTCTTTCAAAATTAGAATGGAACAGATGGAGGCTAATGACTTTCTGAGAAACCAAGAAATCGCAAAACAAAACCAAAAGAATGAAAAAATGGAAGAGAATGTGAAATGTCTCATTGGAAAAACAACTGACCTGGAAAATAGATCCAGGAGAGACAACTTAAAAATTATGGGACTACCTGAAAGCCATGATCAAAAAAAGAGCCTAGACATCATCTTTCATGAAATTATCAAGGAAAACTGCCCTGAGATTCTAGAACCAGAGGGCAAAATAAGTATTGAAGGAATCCACCAATCACCGCCTGAAAGAGATCCAGAAAGAGAAACTCCTAGGAACATTGTGGCCAAATCCCAGAGTTCCCAGGTCAAGGAGAAAATCTTGCAAGCAGCTAGAAAGAAATAATTCCAGTATTGTGTAAATATAATCAGGATAACACAAGATCTAGCAGCTTCTACATTAAGGGATCGAAGGGCGTGGAATAGGATATTCCAGAAGTCAAAGGAACTAGGACTCAAACCAAGAATCACCTACCCAGCAAAACTGAGTATAATACTTCAGGGGAAAATATGGTCTTTCAATGAAATAGAGGACTTTGAAGCATTCTTGATGAAAAGACCAGAGCTGAAAAGAAAATTTGACTTTCAAACACAAGAATGAGAAGAAGCATGAAAAAGTAAACAGCAAAGAGAAGTCATAAGGGACTTACTAAAGTTGAACTGTTTACATTCCTACATGGAAAGACAATATTTGTAACTCTTGAAATTTTCAGTATCTGGGTAGTTGGTGGGACTGCATGCACACATACACACGCACATGCATATGCACACACGCACATGCACACACACACATATATACACACATGCACGCACACACAGAGACAAAGAGCACAGAGTGAATTGAATAGGATGGGATCATATCTTAAAAAATGAAAGTAAACAGTGAGAGAGAAATGTAGTGGGAGGAGACAGGGTGAAATGGAATGGGGAAAATTATCTCTCATAGAAAAGGCAGGCAGGAGAATTTTTAGTGGAGGGAAAAAGAGGGGAGCTGAGAGAAAAACATGAAGTTTACTCTCATCACATTCGATTAAAGGAAAGAATAAAATGCGCACTCATTTTGATATGAAAACCTATCTTACAATACAGGAAAGTAGGGAAGAAGGGGATAAGCAGGGTGGGGGGGGAATGATGGAAGGGAGGGCAATGGGAGGAGGGAGCAATTTGAAGTCAACATTCTTGGGGAGGGACAGGATCAAAAGAGAGAATAGAAGCAATGGGTGGCAGGATAAGATGGAGGGAAATATAGTTAGTCTTACACAACATGACTATTATCGAAGTCATTTGCAAAAGTACACAGATATGGCCTATATTGAATTGCCTGCCTTCCCAAAGGGAATGGGTGGGGCTAGAAGTTGAAACTCAAAGTTTTAGGAACAACTGTTGAGCATTTTTCTTGCTACTAGAAAATACAGGTAATGGGGAATAGAATGTATCTGGCCCTACAGGACAAAAGAGAAGATGGGGACAAGGGAAGGGAAGAATGATAGAAGAGAGGGCAGATTGGTGATAGGGGCAATTAGAATGTTCAGTGTATTGGAGTGGGGCGAAGGGACAAATGGGGAGAAAATTTGGAACCCAAAATTTTGTGAAAATGAATGTAAAAAGTTAAATAAATAAGTTAAATAAATTTTTTTAAAAAATGAGCACTAGGCAGCTAGATGTCTCATTAGATAGAGGACTGGGCCGGGAGTCAGAAAGACCTCAGACACATACTAGCTGTGTGGCCCTGGGCAAGTCATTTAACCTCTGTTTGCCTTAATCCAGTGAAGCAAGAAATGTCAAATCATTTGTAAGGCTAATGAGAGTTAAAGATCTTCCCCATCCATTAATGGGCCTGTCTATTAAGGGAAGCTTGATTAGGGGAGTTGTTTTTTTGTTGTTGTAGTTAAAAAGGCACTGGATCTCAAGGGTTATGATGCACTCTGGCTCTGAGAAGTGTATAAATATACTCTGAGGTAAGGTTTTGTTTTGGAGCTTAGTCATTGGAAGAATTTATTTAGCCAGATGAGACTCTGGACAGCAGCTAAGGAGCCCCCTCCCACCCCCCCACCCCACCCTTGGCTTTGAAAATCCAGATGTTAGTGTTTCTTTCTCTGATAACTATGTATGTATGTATGGTAAGAGAGTTGGATCTGTCTGTTGATCAGTGATGTATGTATTGCTTACGGTCAGAGAGTTGGAAGCCCTGTCTATTGATCTCTCTGAAGTTCAGGATGCTGATGTTTTCCCTAGGACTAAGTGAATGATATATATGCTTAATTAAACTGATTGTTGACCCCTCAAAAGTTGTCTTTCTTTTAGAAAAGCAGATCTAAGAACCTATTTAACAGGCCCTCCTGGGTATGTTGAGGTCCTTGCTGTTACACCACTCCAGGACCCTTGCCGAGAAAACTCCATGGACAGTACTAGCAGTCTATGGTCCATGGGTCTGAAAAGTCAGACACAACTGAATGACTGAACAAGTTAGATTACCTCCTCCAGAGGTAACCCAGTCAATTTCTCCATAATTACAATTTTTAGAAAAGTTTTTCCTTACATACTGAAATATGCTTCTCATCAAATTCTACCTAAATGCTTTTAGATCTGCTATATGGAGCCAAGTAAGTTCGGCCTAATCCATCTCCCACCTAATAATCTTTCAAATCCTCAAATACAGCCTTGATTTCTCTCCTTAAGTTTTGTCTTGCCTTGAATGAGAATCCTGAGTACCTCCGATCAATCCTCATGTGGCATCATCTGCAGGCCCTGTGTCATCCTAGATGCCTTCCTTTTAATAAACTTCAGCTTATGAAAGTTCTTATTCAAACATGGCAGCCAGAACTGAACAAAGTACTCCATGAGGTAGTCTGATCAGGCAAGTGTTTATTCTGACACTCTGGGCCTATTACTTCTAGTAATGCAGCCTAAGGCAACATTAATTTATCTTGGCCATCATGACACTGCGGACTCATCCAGCATGCAATCAACCTTAGATTATTTTCAAAGGAATTGTTGTCTTCCTGTCTTTCTTACGTTTGGTTTGTGAAGTAGCTATTCCTATTTCCTGAGTGTAGAACATCAAATTTATCCTTATTACATTTCATCTCATTATATTATGACAATAACCTAGAAAGTTGAGATATTTTTGGATGTGACCTATCATGTAGCATGTAGTCAGTAAATTTGGTAAGTATCACTTGGGCTTCATCGAAATCTTTGACAACAATACTGAACAGGACAAAACCTTGATGCTCTTTACTAAGTTTCTAAAACACGGATGACATTGATCAAGTTTACAATGAAGCACTATTTATTAGGTAAGGTCATTTAACTATTTCCAAATCCACCTACTTTCAGAGTAGTAGATCAGAGAAGCCAAACATGCCTGAGGCCCAAGATAGCCTCACTTGTGAGTACAACCAAACCAGGTTAAAATGTAATTGGGAAATGTTTAACAAAATAAAAATACTAAACAACACAGATAATAATAATTTATGGTTTTCTAAATTAATATGGGGCTATAGAGATCCATTTCTATGTGAATTTGATACAACTGGTCTAGACTATATCTTTTCATCTTTTTCACAAAGATGTCATGGAAATCTCCCTCAGATACTTCATTGAAACCTATGCAAATAGGTTGTAACCTGATCCCCTATAACTATGACTTTTTAATTCATTCCAAAGTCCCTGGTTTATGACTACTGTGACCCCTCCCAAAATGTATAAACGGTTCCAAATGTTATTTGTGATTTCTGAATCTGTATGTACCACTTTTCCTTTGAGGAGGAAAATGGATTGATATTAGTTGATGGAGAATATATAAAGTACAAACCTAGTATACTCTAATGGTATTTAGGGTGACCCTTGTTTTACTAATATTAGTATTAGAAGTTTTCTTCCTTACTAAAACCTACCCACCTACCTTCTCTGAAATCTAGGCTAACATTCTCATTGTAGAATTTCAAGGAAGTTCTCTTCTGCCTCAGAATTGTTTGACTTTCCTGTAGAGAGATCTCCTAAAGTCCTCTTGGATGAGAACAAAATGCACTTTATGAGGCCACTCTCCTCTTTGGCAAGAGCCAAACAATTCATAGACAGAAGAGAACTTCTTTGGGGATACTTATGTCCATATTCTGCATTCCTATGTAGTTTTAATTGTTTATTATTATATTTGGTTTTTTATCTCTAAACAACTAGGAAGAACTCTCCTGTATCCAAAAATTATTCATAAATAAGTGCCTACCTAGGCCCAGATGAAAAAGATATTAAGGCCTCATAGTACCCACTATCATAAATAACATAGGCTTTCAAATCCTCTTAACAGATTTTGTGCAGAGATAAGAGAAAAGAGAAATTCAATTCTATTTCTCCTTCTACATCTATTTACTAACTACACACAACCAAAGCATATATCTGGGATCCAAATCTTCAGATAATAATTTGCTTTCCCCACCAAACACTAGCCTAAAATTTTTGGAAAGTCAGGAAACTAATGAAATATCACTAGGATATATGAGACCAAAGAGTTTGATACAGTTCCTAACCCCACACACGACCCCCCAGAAGCAGCCAGACTGCTACTGAAGGCATATTTTGATAATCTTCAAAAATTCAAAGCAGCCCCTGTGTCCAACCTTCTTGAGGCCTCTAATTGACTCTAAAGAACATGCTTCAACAAATCTCATTTGGTTAGATAAATCTTGTGTATGGGCTGTTTCTTTCCTTTCTGAGAATGAATGTATATCACCTCCTTGCTACACACATTCAACATCATTCACTTAGAGAGGCATTTGCTACTAAAGATAGGAAATAATATAGACTGGAGAGATTAGTTACATCTCTATTCCAAAGTATCTCCTATGGACCTAAAATAGCAAAAATTCACCACTCTAGTCACATGATTACAAAAAAATAAAAGGAAGAAAAGAAGAGAAGAAAAGAAAAGAAAAGATTCAACTAGCACAACCTGTTTTCTATGTTGTATCTCAATGGTCATTTCTATTTCTATATATTCACATGTCATCCTTTTAATAATACATTCTAAAGTTTTGCCAGAAATCTAACATAGTCTCCGTTTTATACTTTACACACTCTACTCTCCCTTCCCTGTTTTAGAAAATTTGGATGTTTGTCCTGTAGTTATGCAACATCTCCCTGAATCTCCATAATGTTTAAAAGATTACTGATAGTGGTTTTGTAATTATATCTACCAATTCTTTCAGTATACTCAGAAGCCAATTGATCCTGATCTGATGTCCAACTCTTCACGACCCAATTTGGGGTTTGCTTGGCAGAGATACTGCAGTAGTTGATCATTTCCTTTTCCAGTTTATTTTACAGATGAGTAACTGAGGTAAACAGAATGAAGTGACTTGTCCAGGGTAACACAGCTGATAAGTGTCTAGGGACAGATTTAAACTCAGAAAGATGAGTCTTCTTTACTCTAGGCCCAGCACCCTATCCACTGTGCCACCTAGTTGCCCTAAATATTCTCACTACATCCTGATTTGTTGTGGGATCTAATACCCCACTATCCTTTTTGTCCTGTCCTCAATATAAAGATCAATTTCTTTGGTCCTTAAAAAGCAAAATATGAGTTGGTCATTTTTCCCTCTTCCCTAAATATTGTCCTACCAACCCTGAGCAGTGGACACAGTACTTTATGATCTTCTTCTTTTTTTCAACCTCTTCTTTTCTTCCTCTTTAGTCCTCCTAAATAAGTCTTTTTTGTTGTCTCTGGCATCCATCACCATCTTTACTACTTCTGTCACTTATAGGAGCAAGCCTCATTTTGTATTTATGTAATCTAGGGCTCAACATTTTATACATGCCTTTCAAATATAAGTTCCTAGGGGATTTCCTTGAATGTCCTCATAACTATCTGTTAACAGCTTCTCTTTCTTCTTATTATTGAAGGTTTTTTTCCTCTCTCCATCTTTAGAATTTAAAAAGATAACTTCTACTACCCAAGAGATAAAATTATGATTTAGGCAAACCAAGAGTATAAGAATGTACTAATGGTTTTCTACTTGATATGGGGGGAAAGGAGAGAGAGACAGAGAGACAGAGAGACAGAGAGAGACAGAGAGACATGGGGGGGAAAGGAGGGAAAGAGAGAACTATGGAAACAGAGGCAGAGACATGGATCTAGTAAATAACTGGATGATCAAAGACCTCCATTGCCATAATTACTACGCTTTCCTGCCAGTCTTATGGTTTGTTTTCTTAATTGCTTATCTATTTTTTTGTCTAGCCAGTCTATTGGATAATCTCTTTAAGTGGAAAAGGCAGTTATGTGCAGTGGTTAGAGAACAAGGCCTGAAGTCAGAAAGACCTGAGTTCAAATGCAGCTTCAGAACTAAGCAAATAACTTAACCTCTGGCTGCCCCATTTAGTCATTTACAAAATGAGTGCAATAATGGTTCCTATCTCCTGGAGTTGTTGTGAAAATAAAATGAGACAATATTTGAGAAACATTTTGCAAAATTTAAAGTTCTAGCTATTCCCAACCTTTTTTCTCTTCCCAATTTCCATGACAGATGACCAAAAACCTCAGAGGCTGGCTTCTTCCATTGCAGGTTTTCTAAGACTACACTGGCAAAAACCAAAAACAAATAGCTGTTTACTTCTTCCCATTCATTTAAACTACACCATTCCTCCAAGTACTCGAAAAGGCATGGAAAATATTGTGAAGATCCTAATCCCACATCACTGGTATCTCTCTTCCTCACACTTGGTGTGGTTAGAAGAAACCAATAGAACAGAATAAAAAGAGATTCACAGGATTCGTGTTGAGAGGGAAATTAGAAACCATCTTTCCATCATCTTAATTTTATTATTCTTCAAGTTCTATTGATATATTTTTGGTTTTATACAGTAGTTATTTCCCCATATTCTTCCCCCATAATTAAAACCTCCTTGTGATCAATCAAAAATTATTTATTAAGCACTCCCTAGATGCCAGGCACAGTAACATGTGCTAGAAATTAAAGAAAAAAAAACCAATCCTTGCATTCAAAGAGATGGTGACAGAACCTAACTGTCTAAGTAGCATAGTGCAAGGGCAACTGGCAAGGCCCAGAGGATCTTGGGAGACAGTTGCAGGGCCATTTGCCATTTAGAAGTTGGTAGGGGGTCTCAAAGTCTGAATAGGTTTAAGATTCTGAATTCCTTTACCCTGGGTGGAAGGGGAAGGGAGGAAGGGAGCACCGGCATCAATTCAATAAAAATTTATAAATTCTACCCTATACACAACATATCCTTTCTATCCACAGTTAGAAGAGAGTGAACAGCATGTTGTGTGCCATATTTAAGCAAATAGAATATGATGTCATACTTTTTGAAGGGACTTGACCTGCCTGCTATAATGCAGCTGGCATTTGCAGTTACTCTTCCCGCATTCTGGATCCTTTTTCATCCATCTATCCATACTCTGCTGCCTTCTTCCTCAAGTCAGCAAGGTTCTGCATTTGTAAGATAGAGATGGCCCAGAGCCACGTGTTGTATTTCCCCAGCTTAACCAAAAATTCAGTTCAATTCAACAAACAGTTATTTGTCTCCTGTGAATCTCCAGCCCTTTTCACAATGCTCTGCACAGAGGCAGAAGCAACAGTTAAATCAGAAAACAGGCCCTGCTCTTACTGTGGGATGTGGGAGGAGGGACAGGGAACAGCAAATATATGAAGAAGTAAATAGAAGCTAATAGGAGGAAAGAAAGAGCTGAACACCCAGAATGAGTAGAGATTCTGTGGCTCCTAAACTGAATTTTGAGGCAAAGTAAGATTTCTAAGAGGTGACTGTCAGAAGAGAAGGCCTTCCAAGACTGGGAGACAGTCTGTGGGAAGGCATGGAGATAAGAAACTACTGAGTTCAGGGACCAGTTAGCCAGCCAATGGTTTCAGGGATAGTGTTCAAAAGAGAAACAATACTAAATAATTCCGCAAAGGCAGTTTGGAGACAGAGAGTGGAAGACTTTAAAGGTCATGGTCAGGAGCATAGCAGCCTTGAGAAGAAAATGTGGAATAGTAGAAAATGCACTGAACTGGGAGTCAAGAAATATGAGTTCTAGTCCCAGCTCTACAGAATTTCATGCTGTAATAAAGCAAATCAAAATGGCACCCACAGAGATAGGGACTCAATTACTCAGCCTCAGTAGTACTGTGACCCCACACTCAATACAGGGCTAACCTATCAAAAATATGTGGAGATCCTTGATGCTGCGAAGGGATGATTAACTTTTCTGAACTGTCCTTGTAGCATCCTGAGTGGAGTATGTTAAGACTATATAAGGTCTTCTCTGATTCTCCAAAGGACAACAGTTCATAAACAAACAAGCAAAAGAAGACTTACTAGGCCATAGTAGGAGAAGTCTCTTCAACACAGATGGGCATTGAGGACACCTTCAGTTGATTCAACTGAAATAAGCATATTGTGATCTAGCAGCCAAATATTAGAATTCCTTTTCATCACTGTTTTAAACTCAGGTGATTAGTGAGTGATTTCAGCAATCTAAGTCATTAGTCCAATCAGCCAATCAAGTTTTTGAGAAATGTCTCAACATTTTTCAAGAAAAAACTGCTCAAGAATCAGGAGAACTTTGCACACAGCAACAACCACAGTGTGTGAGGAATTTTTGTGGTAGAGTAAGTATTTCATTGCAATTCAAGGATTTAAAAAATTCCCAATGGTCCCTTAAGGCAAAATGCCTTCCACATCCAGAGAAAGAACTGTGGAATTCGATCACAGAATGAAGCAGATCATTTTCTTCTGTATTATGTTTTGGTTTGTTTTATGATTTCTCCTATTCATTTTAATTCTTCTATGTAACATGACTAAAGTGAAAATGTATTTAATGGAAATGTATGTGTAGAACCTATATAAAATTGTATGCCATCTCAGGGAAGGAGGGGGAGGGAGGGGAAAAAATCTAAGATGGAAGTGATTGTAGAACACTGTAAGCAAATAAAATTTTAAAAAAGAAAGAAAGAAAAAACTGCTCTAACTTGCATGGGCTAGTCACCATGGAAATACTGAATTCAGTTTTCACTGTCTCAGCAAGCTGATTGTTAAACTTTCAGTGTATTTATGCTTTGTAAATTGACAAAAGCTACCAATCAGGGTTTGATTTATATTTTTGCTGATTGTCGAAATTTAAGGAAGTGATGGGGAAAAAGTTAATAATGCAGATTAAAATCATGTGTAATATGCACTTTTTTTTCTCCTAGACAACTGGTTTTTAAACATTTACTAGCATACCTCTGGCTAAGATACTGTTTCTATAAGAGCCCTTCTTCATTTTTAAAAAGAGGTGTTTAGATTAGATGGTCTCTACACTGCCTCTAACTCCAATATACCATGATTCTATAGCTGTTTGCCAGTTTGTCTTCCTTTCCTCCAATTCCCAGTAACTCCTACCTCAGATTTTTCACCTTGTGGGGTTTATGTTTCCCACAGAGAGGCATGAAAAAGATAGGAAAGAGTCTCCACTTCTGCTACTGTTTGTTTAGTAAATATCTATAGATTATTATGGAGTCAAATTATTATAGGATCACAGACTTAGTCCTGGAAAGAATCTTAGAGTCCATCTACTCCAACTCAACATTTTAATTGAACAGAAAATTGTGGCCTAGAAAGACTAAATGACTTTCCCTCAAGTTCACTTGGGGAAATAAGTGGACAAACTAAGATTTGAACATAGAGCTTTTGATTCCAAATCCAGTACTCTTTATGTGATATCACACCTTCTCCTATGTGCTATATAGGAGATTTTCCATTCTAACATAAATGTATTGTTGCTTATTGTTAATGTAATTTTGCTTCTTAATGGGTAGATCTTTCCCATCCATTAATAGACCCATGTGACCTGCCTGGGTCACATGGAAGTCTGAGTCACATGGAGCTTTTGGTGGGAGGAGCTTGCTTGAATGGGTAGAACAGGAAAAGTGTAAGCTAGACAAAGATGAGAGGAAATTGGTCAGAATCTTGTCAGAGCTAGAAAGGATACAGGCAAGCAGGCTTCTGGCTAACATGAGTGAGAGAGCTTGTTTGTGATTTGTTAAAGGGAGCTGGTTTGTGGGAAGCCTATCAGGGGAAATACTTGGGACTAATGCTGCCTTCTGCATTGTTATTGTGTATCGATGTATTGATTTATGTTACTATGATGGATTTGGCTTTCTGGTGTCTCCCTGTGGAGAGTCTGTGGTATTTCATGATTCAGAATTGCACTAGGATATTCATGGCTGCCATAGGCACTGTGAATATCACATTGGCACTACACGCACACACACACACACACACACACACACACACACATACATATACATATGCATAGCAAATTTGTATTTCCCTGGGAAGGTCAAGAAAGTGCTTAAGTCCCCCACCTCAGTCAATTCTCATACTATTTCAGGTTCAAGGAGCTAGTTTTTTTAAGTTAATTAACAAATTCTTCCTGCCCATTCCCCACCATTTAGTAGTAAATGCATTCTTAGTGAGTAGTTATGGGATAAGACTACTAGCATGCCAGAATAGTAGGGAAGTTATCTTACTAAAATTTGTTAAAGGATATTGGTGCAACAATCCACATGTCAGGTGAACAAAAGAGTGATGATGCCACTACTGTGTTTCTCCAGGATGCTTCCAATGAGTAATAAATTCTAGTCCAGCTCTATAAAGCATGTATCTTATCAAACATTGCTGGAATCCATGGATAACTTCAGAGATCACAGCAATATGAAAGGAACCTTTTTTTCTCTCATAGAGAGAAAAGGTCTCATCTCTGACACATATTGTTAAAAATCACAATTCATCAGTTTCCCAGCTCTGAAGAATGCTAAAGCAATGACTGGCTAAGACAGGGCCAGCCAGAATGAGGATTGGAATGCTTGACCCTTATCATATTTAAGATCTTTGGTTGGGCTGGAGGGGAGAGAGGTCTGCAAAGCCTCCTTAATCTGTACATTCTTAGAGCTAAGGGGCCTACCCTTTCACACAGATGCCCATTATCTATACGTATATTGCTCCTTGGGAATTTGGACAAGGGACTTCATGGCTCAGGAATGTAAGACTAGCAAATGGCAAAATGAAACAAAGTTGTGATTAATTTTGTCCCATGCCTAAGAGCATGACTTAACTCTTCCAAGCGAGTCTTAAAACTTCAATGCATTCTATATAGTTATGTAGAATATGAAAAGATGACATTCACTCAGGGCTTTTGTTTAAAATATCATGTATTAGAATGTCTTACATTTGTGAAAAGGGTCAAAGCAAATAGGGTACCCCTTACTCCCACTCTAAATAATGACAGAAGTAGGCCTGGATAATTTGGAAAACATTACCCAAATTCCTTAGGAGGAATTATAGACTCAAAGAAAAAAATCCACTGGGCTGGACAGAAAAGATAGAAATCAATGTTGTTGGGGTAGAGAGGGACAGAAACTACTGAATTTTGCCAACTCTCTATCTGCATGAGGGAGCAGATTCAAGCTGAAGGTTAAATATCCTTGGAGTTTATAGAAAAAGGACACCAGTACATGAAATTCCCCCCCTGATTAATCCTATATTTTCAACAGAGTTATGTTTAGAATATGGAAGGGGTATTGTCCTAATTACTTTGTTGAGGACAGAAGTTAGCAGGATTTGGGTGCAAGAGAGAAATCTTGTGTAGCACTTCTTGCTTGACACTGCACTAGAGCTGGACACAAGGAAATATTTCTTTTTTCTGATTAAGCAAAAGGAGAACTAAACTTTTTATTACCTGTGAGTGAAAAAAAGGACTGATGTCAAGCAAAGAATGAGGAAGAACCATGACAAGAAGGGACAAGTGGGTGTAGATATCTAGAGGAGCCTGGGAGGGGGATGAAAATGAAGAACAACCACAAGCACCCCTTCTGTGCTTACAGAGAGTCTCAGGAGCAGACACACGGTAAGGAACTACAGTAGAGGCAATACTGCCTGATAGAAGCGCTAAGTAGAACATGACTGTAGTAAGTAACTGACCCTATAAGGCTTCTGGAGGAGAGTTGCACATAGATGTTGTTAATTTGCTTGAGTTGGGTTGGGAACCTTTTTTGGTTTATTTCATGTATAAATGAACCTGCTTATTCTTTAAGCTTTGGAAACCAAGTGCTTGTAAGGGGGAGCTGGTGACGATATAGTGGACTAAGGTTGTAAATTTTCCAGATTGAGTTGGGGCAACAAGCCAACAAAGCCAAAGAAATGAGAAGATTCTCAAATTTTCCAGAGCCCTTGATGTTATGTGAATACTTTTAACATGAATTGTGCAAGTTAATAAAATGTACATATGTAAGCATATGCATGTATTTTTTGTGTATACACATACATGTGTGTGCATATGTGCGCATATATGCATACACACATACATGTACACGTGAGTGTTTGTGTATACTCACATGCATGAATGTGTGTGTATGTATGTGTGTATGTATACACATGTAAGTAAATACACTATTGATAGGAAATCTATGAACTTCAGCCCTGAATCCAGACAGGCAGGTAGAATCTTCTTTTTTTTAACCTTTGTTCTGATGTCTCTGAAATATATTCAAATTTTGAAGGTTGTTAGTGGAAGAAGAGGAGAAAGAAGTGGAGGAGTGGGTTTATTATTCCTAGGATCATTAAGTATTGCTTATGACCAGCTCCCAATGTGAGAGTTGGAGACAAATAGCCGCTTCTGGAGCAAATGTGGGTTGGAAAAGAGGAATTAAATTTAACCAACTTTCAGGAAAATGTGGGAGTTGGATTTTTCTCTTATTACTTTTTTAATGAGTTTCAAAAGGTCTTTGCTATGTACCTCACAAACCAATAATGAAATGCCAATGCTTTCTGGGGTACAACCTGACCCAGCTTAAGGAAGAAGACCCCCAAAAGAATTCCCCAACTCACTTTATTTATTAATTAAAAAGTGGAGTGAGGAGAAAGAGTATGTTAGAGGAGGGAATCAATGTGAGAAACTTAGGGGAAGACAGAACAAGGCTGAGCAGGTATTCTCTGTATGTAGTTGGAAATTAAATAATCTGAAGTATCCATTTATGATTTCTCACAGGTTGGAAGCTAACTTAGTCCTTTTGTTGGTGAAGGAATTAAAAATGATGTCCAGGTTCTTCTTCCAGTTTAATTCAGTTCAGCAAACATTCATTTAGTCACTATCATGTGCAAACCACAATTTTAAGAGAAATCAGATACTATCCCTGAACTCATGGATGATGGCATGTACATAAATAACTATAATAAAAGTTAGATTATGATTAAATGCAGACTGAGAAGCATACAAACAGTATGTTATGAGGGGATTACTTTTATCTGAGTTTGGGAGTAAGGGAAGGAGGCAGATCAGGAAAGGTTTCATAAAGGAAGTGACCCCTGGGTCTTAAAAGAAAGGTGAAATGTCGAAAGAGAGAGATGTAATTGTATGACTGGTGACTTACTAACAGTCACTAACAGAAGTGGAAGGAAGTGGAAAAAGTAATTGTTAGGAGCCTGGTCCCATTAAGGAGCCTGATCTTGCATCAGCACAAATAGGAAATAAGTAGTGGCAACCATGGATAAAAAGAAGCGAGGGTTGGTCTTGCTTATTTTCTACACATACAACATCCTTTGTGGGAGGGAAAGTCTTGTGTTTACTCTTGTGTCTCTTCTTATAGGACTTAATGCAATATTCAGTAAGACCTCTAATAGATGGATCTTGATGACAGCCAGCTATAGATAAAATTATGAAGTAGGACAAACTTTTCTACACCTTGCTCTTCTTTGCCCTTTCTTCTCAGTGGTACCTCCATTCCACTTTGATAGCTACCCATCTACCCACTAGCAAAACAAGCTTACAGATAAGATTCTTATCAACTCTGATATTTATTGACCCTAAGTGTCAATAACCAATAAGCTTCCTAAGAATTTAACATCTCCTAAGAATATTTGCATTTTATCAAGAAAGAGATAGAGAGGAATCCTTTGGCCAAGACTGTAAGCTCAAATTAGAGAAACTGAGATATAATAAGTAGGGAAGGAAGCTGAGGGGCCTTCCTGAAATCACATGACCACCTTGTAATGGTGATAAGTCATGTGTCCATATCTTTTCCTGGACGCTTGCTCCAAACTGTACTTCACTGCAACAAGGATGGAATCCAAAAATTTCAGCCTTTACAGGAATTTCAGTGATAAGGGGAACAAAAGTTTTCTCGACTGGGGGCCCTAGACCAAGGACCCTGACCTATGATGTTAGCCTGATCATGATAACAGTTAACGATTGTGACAGCAATGATATTGATGATGATAAAGAACATTTATGCAATCCTTTAATTTTTCAAAAACTTTATGTCTGTGTGTGTATATATATGTGTGTGTGTGTATGTACACAAAATATATTTATACATATATTATATGAAGAAAAAATACATGTATATATTTATGTACATATATACATAAAAATCTAACTCTAAATATATGTGTGTATATTTATATATATGTATATACACACACACACACACATATATATATATATAAAATTTCATTTGACCTTTATAACATCCCTGTGTGTATATATTTTGATGTTTGGTAATTTCAATCATGTCTTACTCTTCATGACCCTATTTTGGGGCTTTCTGGGCTAAGATACTGGAGTGGTTTGCCATGTCCTTCTCCAGCTCATTATACAGATGAGGAAACTGAGGCAAACAGGTTAAGTAACTTTCCCAGGGTCACACAGCTAGTGACAATCTGAGGCCAGATGTGCAATCAGGAAGATGAGTCTTCCTGACTCCGGTCCGGGGCTCTATCCACTGGTCCACCTAGCTGCCCCTAGTGTGGTAGGTACTGTGCATCTTATTAGGAAGGAAGCATGGTTTGGTTGAAAGAATTCTGTATTTCAAATTAGAGGACCTGGATTCAAATTCCTGCTCTACCAGTTAATTTCATGTGTAAGTTTAAGCAATTCACTCACTCTCTAGGCCTAAGAAACAGCTAGACTAGCTGACCTCTATGTTCTGTCCACCTCTAAATCTACGATCTTCCTGTGATTCCCATTTCACGAGTGAGGAAACTCGGATTCAGCTTAAGGGCCTGAATCATGACCACACAAGCAGTAAATTTCAGCAGTGGGATCTAAATCCAAGTGTTTCTGACTCCAAATCTAAATCACATAATTTCATGGGAGAAAAGATTTTAGAGATCAATTGACCCAACCTCTCCATCTTATAGATGAGGAAAGCAAGACTCAGAAAGAACAAATGACTGATCCTAAACTTAGACAACTGGCAGTTAGCAGAGCCAAGATTGCAACCCGGATGTGATTCTAAAATGGGTTAATTCTACTGTATCATGGTGATTTTGGTTGTATCAGAACTCTCCCAAAGCAATCATCCAAATTACTGGGATTTAGTGAAGAACCATAACCCTGCAACCATCTGCAAATGAGACTGTCAAGGTTAAATTTAACCTGGGTAAATTTGGGGGAAAGTTGGAAACGCATGCCCAACTAAACAGGAAATATTGTTAGATTCAGCACCAAATGAAAAAAGTGAGAGAACCAAAATACCATTTTAATGGAGAGGGTAGTGTTGAAGAAGCTGGGCATCATTATCTAAAATCACTCTGACTCAATTTTGCTCCTTCCCTTGCCTCCCCCAATGCCTGGCTTATAGCCAACCTAATTGGAAAGATGGTTTACTTGGACTTGGCTAAGGATGACCAGCTATAGCCAGGTAAAGTCTGAAAAGAGCCAGAAACAGAATCATCTTTATAGCTTTTGTCATAATCTCTCAGCCAGAGCCAGCATCGCATATCTCTCAGAGGACAAGAACATCCAATTCTTGCCCATTAGGCAGACAGAAAGATAAAAATAATTAGGAAGTGTGGGGATGAAAATTTGGATAGTAGATTTGCCAGAAAAAGAAAAAGATGGGAATGAGATGGTAACATTTTTCTGGAGGATACGGGAAGTTTCTGTTGCCTGCAATGCATCTGTAGACAAACGTCTTATTCTTAAATTTGCAATGAACCACTATAAAATGTGTCATCCAAGGGGGAAGAAATTTTGCCACTTATTAATTTCTTCACAGAATTGTATAACTGATAGAGCCCTTAGAGATAATGTAGTCCAAACCTTGCCAGTATATTTTACAGAGAAGAAAACTAAATCCCAGAGAAATGAGACGACTTGTCCAAGGTTATACAGATAGTGACAGAGCAATATTAGAACTCAGATTTCCTGACTTTCCAGTTCAAGGCTTTTTTCTACTACATACACCATTTTGGTGGAAAATTCCCGTTTACTGAGATTTAAAACACTAGAACTTATTCTCATCCCCATCTCTTCCAAACTCCATTATTTCTCTCTCTAAAACCATGAACATATATATTTTTTTTTAATTTTTAACATTTTTATTTAAAGTTTTGAGTTCCAAATTCTATCCCTCTTCCCTCCCTTAGACTTTAAGCAATCAGATATATAGTATACATGTGCAATAATGTGAAATATTTTCATATTTTTCATATATTTCATATATTTCATTTTGCACAAGAGGATTCAAATTTATAAAAAGAGAAAGGAAACTAGCATGCTCCAATCTGTATTTAGTCAATATCAGTTCTTTCTCTGGAGACAGTACGATTCATCATTAGTCCTTTGGGATTGTCTTGGATCATTGTCTTGCTGAGAAGAGCTAAGTTACTTAGAGTTTTTCATCAAACAATATTGCTGTTACTGTGTACAATGTTCTCCTGGTTTTGTTCACTTTATGATGCATTAGTTCATGTTAGTCTTTCCAGGTTTTTTGGAAAAATCCTGATTGTCATTTCTTATAGTACAATAATATTTCATTGCAATATTTTGTTTAATTTGTTTAGCCATTCTCCAATTGATGGGCATCCCTTTGACTTCCAATTCTTAGCCACCACAAAAAGAACAGCTATAAATATTTTTGTACATGTGGGTCCTTTTCCTTTAATCATGAACAAATCTATGCTCACTCTTGACCTTTACAAAATTCTCCTCTTCTCCTATCCCACTAATAATCCTATATACTTCTTATCATCTCCAGGAAAAGCTGTGAGATCAGTGATGGCTGTGATGTAGGGGGTAACAAGATAAAGCACTGAGTCTACTAGCAGAGTCCTAAACATCCAGACCTCATACAGAAAGCTATACTGTACACCATAAGAACTAAGAAGTCCTATAACTTCATCTTTTGCCTATCTCTGAATCCTTGCTAGCTCTCTGCTCTCTTCTACACCTTTGTAAACTTCTAGATTTCCCAATGAGCAGTGCCTTCAGTGCCTATAATCCATCATGCTACCAAGAGGATTTTTAATCAAGTTCCATTCAATTTCTATTGCACGAAGATAGTAAGGACTCAGTGAAGACGGCTGCTTTCACTTTCAGGGGTCTCAATGCCTACATTTTCCTGGCAGAACCAGAGATTCTGATCCAGTATGCTCCAGTAGAAAGGGGTCAGGGCCATAGATCATTGTGCCATCAATAAATATCTTTGCAGGAGCCATGAAATTTCAATCAGAATAATTTATAATGTGAAGTCAAATATTATATAGTGAGAAATAAATAAACAGAAATTGTCAGTCAAACTTTCGGCAGCTAGGGCCAGCATCGGAGGCAGTAAATGAACTAACTCAATAAATCTTGTTTATGGTTAGTCTACTGAGCATAACTCTGCCAACAGGGCTTTCCATTATGTAGCAGGAGACACAGGCTTGTTGCATTCCACAGGGAATGAACAGCTCTAGTGTCCCTGGCACAGTAGTTTATGGAGGTAGTAGATGACGATTGAACCATTACTTTGCCCTGTCTTAACTTCCTAGGTCAACACGATGGTGATTCAAGTAGGGAATTCTGGGAAAAGGAATGGGACTAGCTTGGAATCTCAGCTTCATAATGTAGTATATTAGAATTAGAACTTGCCAGTATATTTTACAGAGAAGAAAACTAAATCCCAGAAAAATGAGACGACTCATCCAAGGTTACACAGGTAGTGACAGGGCAATATTAGAACTCAGATTTCCTGACTTTCTAATTCAAGGCTTTTTTCTACTACACACCATTTTGGTGGAAAACTCTTATTTACTGAGATTTAAAACACTAGAACTTATTCTCATCCCCATCTCTTCCAACCTCCATTATTTCTCCCTCTAAAACCATGAACATATACATTTTTTAATTTTTAACATTTTTATTTAAAGTTTTGAGTTCCAAATCTATCCTTCCTCCCTCCCTTAGACCTTAAGCAATCAAATATAGGGTATACATGTGCAATTATGTAAAATATTTTCACATTCAGGAGACTTGAGCTCTCAGCCTGACCTCACCACTCCAACCATGCAACCTTAAGCAAGCTGTTACCTTATTAGTCACAATTTCTTTATCTATGCAGTGTTTTGGACTAAATCATATATAAGGTCTCTTAAAGCACTAACTTTTTGGAATTTACATATGAGGGGACCCTCAAGACCTCCAGTGACTCCAGAGTTATCCTGCACAGTCTCAAAAATGAAACTAGCATGATTTTGTTTGGGGGTGGAGGAAGTCTAAGTTATCTCATCATACATCCATCTGACAGTTGTATCAACACTTCTATTCATAACAAAATGAGAGATGACACCCCCAAGAGGTTGTCTCATACCAAACCATAGTCCCTTTCTTATCTGTTTAGATATCTAATTCAATGAACTGAGGCAGATGCATCTAATACTAGGACATATTATATGTCTTATAGCTTTCCTCTCTCTCCCCTTTGTAGCTTTCTATGGCACCTAGCTACAAGTGAACTGTCTTGACTTCACTAACAAAGGACAATCTATTTACATATCTATCTCTATCTATGTGAATGTTTATTCTTTAAGCTTGTGGAGAATGGGGGAGAGAGCTAGAGTCTAAAGAATTATAAATACTACCTGATTTGAGCCAAAGACTCCCTCGTGTCATTTGGCACAAATAATTATGTGGTGCAATGCATATAGCACTAATCTTGGAGTCAGAAAGATCTTAATTCAAATCCTGCTTCAGTTACTTAATAATCATTCTGAGCTAGTTGCTTAGCCTTTTTGCTTCAGTTTCCTTATCTGTCAAATGGAAATTATAGTAGTAGCACTCACCTCTCAGGGTTCTTGTGAGAATCAATTGAGATATTATAAAGCATTTTGCAAAGCTCTATATAAATAATGGCTATCATCAACATCAGAATATATGATGATAATCAGTAGCTTTGGAAATGACTGCCTTAAATAACTTCTGTCCCAGGGTGGCCTATCTAGCTTTCCCAAAGCTAGACCAGGTTATCTGTGGCTCTTAAGAAAGTGCCCCTCCTCCACTGCTTTGAAAGTCATCTCTTGGCCCTTGCAGCTCATCAGCCAGTGGCAAGCAGGGTAATAATTAGACCCTCTGCAGAGCTGTGCACTGATGATTTGAATAATTGAGAACATTGTAAACCTCAGTGATGGAGAACACAGAGTGGCAAGGATGTTCCTGAACATCTCCCTGGTTATTATCCAAGTCACCTTGAACATCTCCACAGGGGAGGTGGGAGATGATAAGCAGCCTAAAGGGGACACCCAGTATTTTTAAATGCTAAGAAAACCACAGTCTAATGAGTAAAGAGATGTGATTGATAGCTGTGTGTCATTCAAAACAGAGTTCTCAAGGAAACCTCCAATTTCTGAATTCATTTCCTACTCCATATTCCCAACCTGTGCCCTAGCAGCAAAAAAAAAAAAAAAATAGTTTGCTCAGTTTCTACAAGGTGGAACCCCTTGGAATGGCTGGTTTACACATGTTGGTTTATTTGTTTTTGTTTTTATTTTGGGGTGACTTGGTAACTTCTTTTGTGTGGGAACCACATTCACATATAAAGAAGTACAATGAAACATGAAGATTATTGGATCTGGAGTCAAAAGAACTGAATTCAAATACTAACTCTCTTACTATCTGTGTGACCCAGAATATGTCAATTAATAGTTTATGGACTGGACTGTATGGTTGCAAAGGTTCCTTGCAACTCTAAATCTATGATTATTTGTGGTAGATCATAGTCACAATCCTGTATGGCATTTAACCAATATCTCATCTTTGCTACTGTTGGAACAGTCATTTGAAAAATTTGCTAGGCAATGAATGAAATCTTCCAAGATTTCTAGTATTTATAATGGAGTTCCATTTATGTGTGTGTCATTCTGAGTTTCTGTTTCTTTTTCGAGTAGTCCAAATTAGTCAAAGGTATGTGGCAGACTGATCAAGGGCCTTTGAGCCATGATAGAAAATGGTATTATGGAAACTTTGGATGAGTATTTAGGTATGGATGCATTTCCAATGAGCCAACATGCAGTGCATCAAAAAGAATGGAGATTGTTAGACAAAGTCTCAGGCAGCCTCATTTCTTGTAGGGCAGGTAATCAGGGTGAACAAAACTGGTACAACTCATAATAACAGTAATAATAAAGATAATAATAGATTACATGTGTATTGCCTGCAGAGATATAAAGAGCTTTTTATACTTCATGCCATTTGAATACTTTGCCTAGAACAGAACTCACGGGTTCATAGAATGATAGATCTTGAGTTGATCTAAGTGATCACTGACTCTAACCTTGAAAAAATGATTCAATAGAGTTGGGGAAGGGAATTTAAAATTTTCTTTGTCAAAATGTTAAAGAATCATTGGAGTAGAATGGTCCCCAAAAGGCAATCTAGTCCACTCCTGTTGCCTTAGGACAAATACCTCAACCACTCTAGAAAATGGAATGTCAAAATTTGTATATGAAATATGGATGATTCAAATGTTTTGTAGGACCTTGAAAAATTAGTCTAATTTGTGCAAAACTCAACCCAACTTCCAATTTCTTGTCTCCCCTAAAATTTCAGCCTAGGAATACATGAGCAGCATCGACAGTCAGCAAAATCAGCATTCGCTCTCTTTTGATACTCTTAGGTCATACAACCCTTTTTGAGTATCTTCTCTACCATACTCTCCTACTAGATGTCTAAATTTGATTCATTTTACCACCAAAGGATAAATAAAGATAAAGACAATCAATCATTTTTTGTACTTTATTTGAGAAGAGACTCTACATAAACTATGTCAGGAAGATACAGGTTTACACACATTTTCATCAATCAATAAATGGAGTCGTTAACATAACACTGAAGATATGATACTATGAGGAAGACAGATGGCCAAGGAATATTTACAACTCTCACATATGATATATTTATATTTGAGATGGATATATACATATATACATGTACATGTGCATATACATACATATATCTATACATACACACACATATATACATATATATGTATAAAAGGAGTTCTAAACAAAAGTCAAGAAAAGAATTTGCCTTCATTTGCAGCAATTAATATTTGAATGTGAAGAATATTTTGTGTTTGTTAGTGTTGTTTTGTTAAATCTCTGCCCCCACCTTTAAATTCAATTCTGATAGAACCCAAACAGGAAAGGTCTACTTTGGGATTGGTGGGCATGAGAGTGACAGATGGTCTCATGGGTGGATGTCTAAAGGGGGCAGAGTAAGAAAAAAAATGTCTAATGGAAGAAATGACCTTTGGTGATGCCATTAAATCATCCTTTGTACTAAACATAAATTATTAATAGTTTTAAAAAAATAATTTTTTCTTTTGAGGTTAGGGAAAGTGAAAGGGAGCTAGGAAAAGGATTAAGGGTGGGACATTGCCTTTTCAACACATCCCTTAACCTAAGTTGGGCACGTCCCCCACCCACCCCAGAAGTATCTTATCAAGATAATATTAGTATATTTGCTCACATAAAGGCCACCTTCACATAACAGTTGCACCTGGA
Source organism: Bettongia penicillata ogilbyi (assembly GCA_023548195.1). Taxonomy (NCBI): domain Eukaryota; kingdom Metazoa; phylum Chordata; class Mammalia; order Diprotodontia; family Potoroidae; genus Bettongia; species Bettongia penicillata. Next base: position 6,479,245 of record JAJHZJ010000381.1, on the reverse strand, counting down.
CCATAAGCCTGTTATCCAATGGCCAATGCAATCATTACTGTGTCTTTAGATGGCTCATGCATTTTACATATGACAAAATTGATGCTCCAAATATGGCCAATATACAGGTGAATAGGACATATCCAAGTGTTTTCTTCCTCATTATAGGAAAAGTGCTTAAGAAACATCACCTCAAGGAAGAGGCAGGAAACATATTTTTTACTAAAAAATCTCAGTCTTGAATTTGAAATAAGCTACTTTGGAATCCAAAGGATGGGAAAGAGGCAGGATCTTAACTTTTCAGAGAATTGGAAAGAACACATAAGCATCATAGATGAATATTTGCTAATCACACACAAGAACTTAGGACTATCACTTGAGATGAAAATAAATCAGGTAAAATCCAGTTGAGCATTCCACATCTCTGATGCTACCCATGCTGCCAAAAGATCTCTCAGTCATAGTTAGACAAAGTTATACACATTGCTCAACCTTTCTCCAAGCCAACTTGCATTTTGGGTGTATTTATATGAATGTGGGTTTAACTTGGTTTCAAATGCTTATACACACACACACACACACACACACACACACACACACACACACACCCTTTATATACCATTGCTTAGTAAGTTTCTTAATGCAAATAATCCCTCCAAAAACCTATAAATTGTACAAATATTGAAAAACACTCATATGGGTTACATACATACCAACACATACACATACATACACAATCAGATGATAACAGATATAACTGCCTTAAAATATATTTAGTACAGAAAACTTGGGGGGATTGGTTTTTAACAGCACCTAAACTGAATTCCCCAAATTACTTTTTGAGAACATACTAATCTTCTAGCGCACTGAAGCAGGTACCAGCTGATTCTTCGGATATTGAAACATTTCTGCACAAGTCTGAATAAAGATAAGGGACATGTAATGTCCAGAAGGAAATAAATCAGTGTACATCATTTACATGGCAATAAATCCTTCATTTCTTCTGAAATAAGGTATGTAAAATAGCACTTAGTTTAACATAAGTTTTTGTTCTGCATTAAGCCTATCTGTAAAAAGCCACTCATGCAAAAAATTACCTCCAGGTTTAGCTGGGTTTTTAAAGGACACTTCTCCTGAAAATGAGTCCCTTTCATGTAGGGAAAAGAAGGGGGAGGAACATATATTTGTGGCAGCTAATTCCAGCTGACAGTGAAAAAATCGAGACTTTGGTGTTTGTAAGGTGTTTGTCCTAGGGAACCTGAAAGCAGTACTGAGCTGACCTATAAAGAATCAGAGGGCTGAAACAACCCTAGAAAGCTTCAGGGAGTTTCCAAACATTGAATATTTGGAGGACTTTATCCTCCAGTCTATTCCTTCCTTAAGTTTCTGCCATTATCCTTTCCATATTTCAAAGGTTTCTTGGTCTGTTTTCCAATGTCATTCCCAGTTGACCTGAAACCTCATTGCCACCTGTTCTTTAAATCCATTACTATGCAGCTAAAAATCTCTTCCCTTTTATCCTATAGTTTTTCTCCTCTTAGGATTACCTATCATCTCATCCCCAATTTTCTGTGAATCAAAATCTATGTATATGCTTTTGCCAAAGGCCTACAGTTGTTCCTACCTTTAAATTCAAGAACCTCACCTAATCAGAGACATTAATTAGAAACTTTCATAACCACTCCAAAACTCTCCTCACTCCACATATAAATATATGCACATATTTTTCCTATGGAAAAAATCAATTTGGATCTAAATTTTATCCAAAATACCAGGAGAAAGAGAAAAGGATAACTTCTACCCAGGTTTTTTCCAGAAATCAGGATTATAAATGGCATCAATTCACTTTTAGAATACAACTGTTCACTTTTACTTTATACTGACCCATAGAAAGGGAACTACCCAAATGGGGCTTCCCTAACATCTCAAAATACTGCAGTTATTCTACTGGGAACCATTCAAAATAGTATCTTATTAGACAAAGACAATAGGCATTGCTGAAGGAGTGAGAAGGGAAAGAGGGAGAAAGTTTAGTGTTTTGTAGGATTCAAAGGCAGTTTCATCAAAGTTTATTTGGCAGCTAAGGAGAAGATGGCAGTTAAGATCAAATCTGAGCCAAGGAGCATCTCCCCTTCCATGCAGAGAAGCCACACTAACATGAAATGAGACACATTCTACATGCTGCATTTGCAAATTCACCAAGGGAAGGTAAAATGGATTCTAAGGTAACATCTATTTATTCCTTCTCATTATGATTACTAGACTGATCCAAACTAAAAGGATAATGTGGAGAAAGCTTTGGTTGATCTTGCTTTTCCAATATAGCTAACCAGTATATCATTGTAGGAAAGATAAGAACAATTAATTGTGATTTCATAAAGGGAAAATATCATATTGAATAGCACTTAGGGGAAGGCTATGACTAGGTTTGAAACAATGACCATCTGATTTCCCCACAAACATTTTCATGTTTATAGGTTATCAAAATAATATGGATCTAGTAGGGAGTTTGCTCTTCTTATAGGTCTTTTGTCTCATTTGCTTGGAGTATTGTCTTCAATTCCCATAATAATGTGTCCAGATGAATATTTTCTCCAAAGTATACTTGTACCTTATGAAAAACATGTGGGAAAGAAAAAATACATATACAAATTCTCAGAGTCTACACTCATGGTATTTACTAAGTTTGTGGTTCACAAATCACTTGAGGCCTGTGATGTGAGAACAAAAGATACCAAAATATGATCTCTATTGACCTCTGCCTGTCTTTCAGCTCTATTTTCCCAAGCTCCCAATGTGATAGAAACAACTGAAACACCCGGCTTGAGAGGCAAAGAAAAGATATGATTTGCCAAGGGATGAATACCAGAACTTATAGACAAAGCTCGCAGTTGCATCCCTAGAGAGTTAGAAGCATGAAAAGGAAGACTGTTCTCTGGTTGCCAGGAAGGTCAGGGTAGAAAGCAGGCAGTGTTTCAAAAGGGAAGATTGCTGTCCCTGGTCCTGAACACAGATAGCCATGAATGGAAAATTCTAACTATCACGTGGAAAATTGTCAGCAGTCCCTGACTCTTCGTGGTAAACCCCAACATATATTTATTTCAATGCCTGCTTTTTATACTGGTTCAGACAAAAACTGATCTCTAAAGGACCGGGAATCTCTTATACAGAAGCCATATTTCCCCCATGGGCTAATCTTGGCAAGATTTTGATGTTTATGGGTCATCAAAACAACTTCTCCACTCAATTCTTTATCCACTTATTCCCTGGTTTAGACCAAATATCTGAGCAATTTTCTAAATATCAAAAGTAGAACTGATTTAGATTTCTGTGACATCTTTTAGCAAGATTTTTTGGGTGGTGGGGGAGGAATCTTGACAAAATGCTGATCCATAGATTTTTCTACCTCTCCAGACTTAACTCAATAGTCACATTTCCATGAAACTGAGCAGTTTTACTGTGCTCTAGAATCATAAACAACTCCCTTCTCCACCTTTTCAAACCTCCCCACACACACACCCCTCCAAAATCTGAAAAAGCAAAGAGACATGAAAATGAAAACTATTCTTCCACTGATTATACCAAGCTTTTCCAGGGAGACAATGACCTTTGGGCTTTCTCACAAAATGAGTACTGTCCTCTTCCAAGTTACTTCTTTTTTTGTTATATTTTGAAACTTTTCCTGAAACAGTTCCTCCTCCAAGACAGAAATAATCAAGCAGGCAAATTGACACTGTAGTGCAATAGCAGCAGGGTATATGTCATTGATGATTACTTCCATCTCCACTGGCTTGGGTGAGCAGTTGTTTTGTACTACCAACTCAGAGTAATCTTATCTGGCCTTGCAAATGGAACAGCCTGCTGGCCTCCAAGAAATGCTAAAGTCTCAGACAGAGCAAGAAAAAAAGTGTCAAAACAAGTTCTCCTTGTTCCTGTTAAAGTATTATCTCACATTTGCCATAACCTCTGAGTTATTTCTCCAGCGATACCATTGAAATCTCTAAATAATCAGTCTTGTTGCTAGGAAATCATACCCTGAGGCTGATTGTCCTAGGCAGGCCTTTGCTTTATTTTCAAAGAGGTTATCTTCTCAGGATTTACAGAACGAATTATAAAATATCTTTCTGAACTGACTGAGATTCTCAAATTTCACACCTTTATTTTAAAAATCTTAGTTCTAATCCAATTTAGATTCTTTTTTTTCAAAGGGCTGTGATGTTTTCTTTATAGATTATTTGGAAAAGAAACCTACAAAGCTTTTAGGAACCATATTTTTTTTTCCTACAAAAAACTAACAGTTTACTATTTCACAGTTGGAGGCAATGTCAGAGGTCTAAAAGGTTGCAAAATTTGGGTCAGATGGAATTTAAACACACTAATAGACTGCTTCCTACACCTAGGGTAGTCAGTGGTCCAATTCCTGCTATACCCCATAAGATTTAATCTATTCAATCACTTTCCCTTTCCTCATAAGACAATTTTGTATTTGTGAGGAAGTAATAATTTGAAGTTGCTTCAAAAAACACTCAGCAACATTGCTGACACCATGAATTCCTCAAAGGTCATTAATGATGTCATCTTTGCAGCCTAGAAATTGGCATCAGATTTTTTTAGAAGGAATTATTTTAGATGATTTAATTTACAACTGTGTACCTGTCAACGGAAAGTGCACTCACACACAGTTATTAATGAATTAGGGATTTGAGCTTTTTTTTTTACAGTTTGTAAAAGAAGAATTCTTTCAGCTTATTGTGTTTTTGCCTTATTTCTTTAGATGTGGTAGTGATTAGTCTTCCTGGCACCCATCACTTTTAACCAACTATCTGAAAAAAGTAGCCATTTGCCAGTAAGATATACAAAATTTTACTATGCCCTAAATCAAAGGAAAATATGATATAAAGGAATGATAGTGGGCAATGGTTCAAAAAATGGTAGAACATTACTAAATTTGAATATATGCTCAAAGTCCTAAACATAGAAACAAGGTATGACCACAACTTTCCTTCAGTGAAACATTTTAACACTCAAAGATTTTAGCATGTCTCTCTTTTAAGACATCATTTATCTTTGGGAAACAGAATGACAAGTAATGAAAATCTCTAAAACCAGCTTGATGTTTGAGTGAAGGTACACTTCTAGCCTTAGTAGAACAAAATAGCATGATTATAGCATCGCACAAAAAGCGTCTTCATTTCTTATTTCTGAGAAATCCAGTTGAATAGTACCATTCCATGAGGCAGTGATAAAGCCTTCACATGTAGAGATAAAGTCCTTCCCAAACTGAGGGGGAAATAGAGAAATCAAGAAATTTCAGTATCATATGCCCATTCCTGGAAATAAAGGGAAGGAATCAACAAGAATGATGTTAGGTTGACACAAGATCTAGTAGTTAAAATGCTACAAATAGTTTTGGGCTAGATATATTAAAGCATTTTCTAATGAGAAAAGTAGCTAGATAGTGAATCAGGTAACCATGTGTGTTTATTGTCCTAAAGGATAGGAATAATATACATCATTTGGGATTGTTTAGGTAGCCAGAGGCAAGGACTTAGATGACCTCAGGTCACCTTTTCCACCTCTGTGTTTCCAAGACAAGGAGCATGTTAACAACATGCAGCAGCTTGGCTTAATCACCTCATTGACACTGTCACGATGAGAATCTGTTACTTCATTTTTTAAAAGGTCATCTTTTATGAGATGTGATGCCTTCAACAAATCTGCATACTACTACAATAGTCACTCCACTAATGAGGTGAATCATTTCCTGTCATGTAGTTTTTCCACTCCTTGAGAACATTGGCCATTCATCAAAGTCTACAGGTGACAAGGGAAAAACCCTAATATTTAGTTTAGCATTCTTCATCTTCTTCATTAAAAACCAGAGGAACAGGTTCAATATTTCAGGGAAAAGAAATACGCAGATGACAGTTATGCTAGGCATATAAACCAAGTAGGAAGATATGATGGATTTCAGAAAGAAAGAATGAGTTATTTAAATTGACCTACTGTACCATACCCTATCCAAAGGTTATCTGCCTCATTGAGAGAATAACATTTTTTCTTTGTTCTAAATGTGAACCCTAATGAAGTGATTCTTCCTAACTCAGTGGCATTTTCACAAATTGACAAAGGGGAGGGGTGCTAAATTTTGGAGTTAGGGAGATTGAAAAGGGAAGCCCAAATGTTCATGCAATTAAGGGGGATACTGGGATGGATATCAAATATCTTCCCAAGTATTGATATAGCCCAGGGAGAGAAAAGCCCTCAGATTGACTGTATAGGATACAACTCTCCCCCCCTCCCGCTTTAAGTAAGCAATTTGAGTAATAGGCTACCATTATAGCTAACTATTAGGTGATATGTATATATCATTAGGCAAAGTAGCACAGTGCACTGGATGTCACCATATGAAATTCTAGGTCCAAATCCAGTCTCAGACACTTACTAGCTATTTGATCCTGGGCAAATCACTTACCCTCTCTTGGTTTCAATTTCCTCTTCTATAAATGGGGATAAAAATAGCATCTACTTCACAGGGATTTTATGAGGCTCTAAAGAGATGATATATGGAGAGAATTTTATAAACTTTGAAGCTCTTTTCAAATGGGAGTTATAAACAGAAAATCCTTATGCTCCATGGGCTCTGATTCAAATTGTAACATTGTAAAGAATAGATCTCTCCATTGCTGGCACAGAACCCATCTTGTAAACCCACTATCACCAACTGGGAAGTGATTAAACAATTAAGTGGCATTAGAAGGGTATGAGGAACTTTGTAAGAATGTTTGGAATAAGGATGGAGGTATTCTAACTACTCAGAGCAATATCATATGAACTTATCTTTCGCTTAAAATAATCAAAAATAGTACAAACTTTAAATTGAAAAAGACCTGGACAAAATACAGAGAATGTCCATGGTAGAGACTTAAGCATTTGTTTTATTGTACTGAAAAAAAAAAACAAACCACTTTTTGTTCCATTACTACCTTGATCATCAAAGGGATACAAGGCATTAAAAAAGGACTTTCAATGTCTGGTCAAGTGATGGAATTTTCTCTGGATGGAAAAATCTCCGAAATTGGATGGAAAATAATTTAGAAGCTTGGTACAACCCAAGACTGATCCCCACCTAGCTGTTCAGTGAAAGAGCTCATGGAGGGGGCTACTGTTTCTGTTACTGTTGTGACTGCAGGGCCTTAAACTAAACTGAATATTAGCTCAGCTAAAATATGGTGAATTTTGATGCTCCAGTTGAATATTTTAATAATGTGAGCTAGATTTCTGGTTTGAGCCAGTGCACAAGGTACTTTATTTTGCATTGCAATTTTCTTTAAAATAAATATTTCTTCTGGTCACTGAACTTGGTTGAGAGTTCCTAATACTGCTTGCTTTAGGGGCCATCCCTGCTTATGGATAATATTGCTAGATGGAAAGATATTCTACAGAAAATGGTAACCCTTGGGAACACAAAATATTAAAATTGGAATGATCCTTATAGATCATCTAGTCCAGCCCCCTCATTTTGGGGATGAGGAAACTGAGGCCTGGAAACGATTGCTGACTTGATCAAGGATAGAAAACTATTCAGTTTCAGAGACAAGACTAGATTCTAGATTTCTTGATCTTCATTCCAGCTTTTTTCTTTTTTCAAATTAAGACATATACCTTTCTCAGTCCTCCTGAAAACATAAGAAAATTCTGCAAATAAAGTGGTTTTCTCTCAACAAGAAGCTGAGAAATTCAGAATTTAAACTCCCTTAAAAGGCAAGTAACCATAAAAAATGAAACAGGTGAGAAATAGCAGTGAATATCTAGGCTTGGTGTTGAAATACAAGAATAGAAAAACAGGTAATAATCCCAGCAAATACACACATGTGCACCATAGCCATAAAACTGCTAACATAAGCCACATGAATTTGGATCAATGTGTGCATGACATCTCATAAACATTGATAATGGAAAATGAAAAAGAATGTATGTGTGCAGAACAAGATGCCCAGGCATCTCAAACAAAATAAGATACTTATTACCTTTCATTATGTACTCAGTAGGCTTTAGTTTTTTATGATGTTGGGCATGTTACATTATTTCCTGTCTCAAAATGAAATAAATACCCTTCCTTGGAAGTATGGTTAGGTATTAATGTCTCCTTTAAAAAGGTATCAATGAAAGTTCCCATGCGTTAAAGAAGAAGAAAAGTAGGGTAACTTTTAAAAGAAGAATCAGTCAGCACACATCACAGTCATGGTCCCTAGAATTCCAGAGGTGATTACTATGGTCTAAAACACTGAAGTTACTTTCCAAAGACTTCTGTGTGTTTTTTAAGGGAGATTTGGATCTGAAGGATGATTAGAAGCCCAGGCTCAAGCCATTTCTGGAGTGCTCAAGTTTATTCCAAGTGCTCACAAGGTTCTGACCCAATGCATTCATTAGGTCAATAGATCAGCCATTGTGTTAATTTAATGTTACAGACAGTGTCCAGTAACTGTATGCATTCAGTAGTGATGAAAATGGACAATCACCAGCAGTTTTCGTAAAAGTCTTACTATAGCTCACTGTCCCTCTACAGTTCTCAGATGTCCACTTCTAACCAAAAGGAAAAGAGATTTGGGTGCTGCTTCCTGCCATAAGAGAAGGATGGGGCTTTAGAGGGAAAGGCTGTTTAATAATCCAAGTCCTTCTGCATTAGCTGTCTGTACCATCAGATGTATACACGGAATGGTTCACAAAATCTTGGCTTCAGTAACCATCCTGTTGCATTTAGAATCTAATCTCCAAGACAGAGCATTTGGGATTCCACAGTAGAATGAAGTCAGTGACTTACAACTAACCCATTCTTTTGAAATCATGATTCTTCCCAGCATCTGGATATGCAGTGCAAACTGTTTGTCATCAGCAGAGTGACTTTCATTCCATGATGAGTGCTTCCCTGGAACTGAGCAGAAAGCCTGGCTCAGCATGACCGTCAGAGAAAGGCCCTGCTCCTAAGACCAGATCCCTACATTGACTCCAGTTCCCCTGTAGTTTGGTAGTCAAGGACAAGACCAGTGGGTGGGAGAGGTTAAAAAAAGGAGGCACTCAGGATGGACCACCATGGGTTCTAGATGGGATTTACAGGAGATATAGCCCAAGCATCTCAATGAGCTTTGCTGTAAAATTCACTGCACAGAGGTTAATCTAGATGTCAACATTGTCTGACAGCACTGAAATTACTCCAGGGCAGTGCTCCTTCTGAAGTCTTAATATAACAGTCAATTCCATCCTGCCTGAAGGAAATGAAAGTTTTCTGCTTTGTGTGCCGAATCATTCAGCACCAATTTTCTTACTGTTTGAAGTCCAAACTGTTTGTGGTCCTGGGATTCACCTCGCATTAAGACTTACACTTATTTTGAGAGGTCCTCTTGTCAGTCCCACAAAGGCAAGAGGATGGGAGCAAAGGAAAAAAAAAAAAGGAAAAATCTTCTTTTACTGTTGACCACAAAAATCAAATCACCTGGGTCAGATTTCTTTACTCACTTGGCCTCTGGTGCTCTGGAGGTATCACCTCAGTAGTATGCTGTCCCTGCTTTGACGACAGCTTAAAATGAACAGTCACCAGAGAAAGCAGCCTCAGGCCTCTGAGGCCATGATTGCCTCAAGGAATTTACTCCCCTGAGTATTTTCTACAGGATAACCTCCAAAAGAATCAGTCTAATTTTACTAGTTCTGTGCTCTATTCGCTGACTGTAGGAACCACTTCATGGCTTCCATGCCAGATGGACCTAAATAAGTTCTGAGGTCCACTTGTCCCCTGATTAAATTTTAGTTGTCTCCAATCCTTAAGAATTTTGGGATATAAAGTAGGTGTCTTGGCTTTTACCTCTGACTTTTATCTCTAACAAGAAATTCCCAAGCTGCTAAGGTTTTCTAAGGCAAGAGAAGAAAGGTTTGGATAGCTTTGTGTCAACCTTTCACTCTTTGTCCTCCTTGCTTGCCCCAAACTATGACCTGGGGACAATATCATGGAAGAAAAGTCCATCGATAACTTAGGAAAAAAAAGAAGACCCCAGTGTGCAGCTTCTGTCTGATTGAAAAGATGGTAAAAACTCACTGATTTAAGACATGTTTCTGCACCCATCTCCAACACACACACACACACACACACACTTACTTTAAGTGTCAAAACCAGGCTACTTTTATTCATGACATTTGGAAAAATGGAGGCCAGTGTTTGGGTTATTTGTTTTACACTTGGATCAAGTATAAAGTGCAGACTTCCTGACTTCCGCTCCATCCAGTTCCACTCCCTTCTTCCATCTGACCCCCAACACAAACTGACATTTCTTTAAGTTGGGTGTTGAAACTTCAGTCAGAAGACTATAAATTAAAAGGAAAATGAGAGGACAAGAGACTGATTTCCCCAAGTGTCAGTGGGGGTGGGGGGGGAGTGGTGAGGTGGGGGCAAGGAAGGAAATTAAAGAAGGAAAGAAAAAAAAGGAGGCTTAGGTCATGCTCTAAGCAATCACAGAAGTGTTTTGTTTGTTCCCCTGGTCCCTTTCTCAAGTGAAGATACAGAAGCTTTTGTAATTCTTAGTGTTCCTCTTTCATCCAAAGGGCTCCTTCAGAAGGGGCAAAAGTTTCTATCTCATCACACAGAAATGGGGGTATGGGGGAAGAGAGCAGAAACACTTTTTCAGAGAGAAAGAAATGTTCTAGGTAGGTAAGAGGAATGAACCCCTCAGCAGTCAAAGAAAGAACATTTCTGAAACAAGATCACATCCTCCAAGAAAAGATGTATGCTAAAAAAAAAAAATAACCCAACTTTACAGTGATTAATTATAACTCCTGTAGCAGTTGTATCAATATTTACCACCTCCATCTTTGTTAAGAATGAATTTCCATCCTTAGATTTCAGAACGAATAATCATTGCCTCCCTCCTCTTTCTCCCAATCCTTCTTGAAGGGAAAAGCCTTGGGGTTACTTGGAGTAACACCTGTTATTGTCATATTCACCATGGGAAGGGTAAGTCAGATAAATAGCCTGGCGAGACAAAGCAATGGATGAAGGGTCAGACGAGGACACTTTCTGTGGTTGTTTTTAGAATGTCTGCTGAATATTCAATGACCAGGGCTCACTGAACAGTCAGTCACACACTGCAAGATAGAAGACTTCTATTTGGTACCTGCTTGAGGCCTCCTGGTCATTTTTAGATCTGCTTTTCCCACCTGTTGGAATCCTATGAGACTCAAAGAAATCAAATAGTCCCTCCCACACCACCTCCAGGTAAGCCTTCATGGAATCATGTTACAAAATAGCCCTCTTATTACAAGATGAAATATCTTCTCAGATGGCAACCTATTGTCTGAAGACAGTTAAGAGGTTGCATTTTCTAGAATCTGTTCCAATTTCTCAGCATTGTATGTCTCAGAAAGAGTATGAAAACCTTCTATTCCACAAAGGGAGTTTCCCTTTAAGATTTATGAAGGAGGAGCCACTTCACTTAATGTGAAAGAGGGAAGTGAAGTTTTAAGAAACCGAGTCACAGGGATCATGGGGCCGAAGCCAACGGGTATCGATACTTTACATACTAAATCAGAGTCAGAGGAAGTGGGGGTGGAGATTGGAATTATGAGAGTGGCAAATACAGTCAGGCAACACCTCAAGATGGAAGACTGGCACCCAAACAAAGTTGCCAGTGCTGAGAGACTACCATCCGCTTAAGAGATATGTGAGGGTAACTATTGTGTCAGGACTGCCACATTCAATGTTCAAGAAAGCTAAACATTACTTCAAAGGCTATCTTGCCAGAAGGATAATAAAACAGATGTATTCTACTTTAAAACAGTGAATAAGTTGGAATTTGTGAACTGGAAACAGTTTCTGGGAACACTGCAGCCTCATAGGTGCCTTTTGCCACCCTGAAGTTCTGTGGCACCCTCTACATTCTGCCCCATCCTGGCTATTTTCAAAGACTCTGAATCTTGGAATAGGAAACTGGGGACCAAAAATAGCTATGTCTAGTAACTGAAGACTCTACATTGGCTGAATCTCTGTGTCTGTGTGTGCCTGCCTATTGAGGGCCTCAGTGCTAAACCCAGGAAAGTTGCCAAGGGGAACTAACTGCCCTATTCACTCCATCAATACACCTTCACTGTAGCAGCCACCGTATCTTCACCTTCTTTCTATAGCCCATGACAGTGTGGGATAGTGGGAAAAAGAATAGGATGTGGGTTTGAGTCTCATGTCTGCCCCTTATTATCTGGGTGACCTTCAGTAATTTATTTAACCTCTCTGAGCTTCAATTTCCTTATCTGTAAAATGGGAGAGAGAATAGTGTTTCCCCTACTTACCTCACACTGTCTTTGTGAGGAAAGGGCTGTCTTAAAATCCAGAGACAGAATGAAGGCAAGTAATAAGTCCTATCAAAATATGAGACCATTAGGCTTATTCACAATTCTTTCACTCCATGTTCCTCCCTCACAAACAAAAGCAGAAGGAAGTGTCAAATTGCAGTTATTTTCTTTTCTATAGGAAAAAAAAACACAAGGTAATATGGTACTGCTGCTCTCTGCAAGAATACTACTTGTTTTTTTGAATCATGGATTTTCAGAAGAACCTTAGAACTTATCTAGTCCAACTTGCTTCATGTTACAGAAAAGGAAACTGAGGGTACAGGAGGAGATGTGACTTATCCCCGATGGGAATTACAACGAATCACTGGCACAGCCAGATCTCTTGACTCCCATCCCCATGTACTTTGCATTAATGCCCACTGCCTCATTTCTGAACTTTATATTTTGCTTGTCTATTTCCTTTGTTCTCTAGATTGAGTCATTTTTTTCTCTAGAGAAGGATTCCTTTGCCACTACAGAAATTAAATGACAGCTCTCCCAGGGAGTAGGGGGAGGGGGTCAAAGAGAGGCCTGTCTCAAAAGACAACTTGTACAGGGCAGGCTGAGCGAAGGAAGCACCAAGAGCTTTATCCCACTGGCCATAAGTGGTATAAGGGTTTACCTTTAAGCTCCACTCCAGATCAAAGCACACAATTATAGGGTAGAGCTCAGGGCACATCCCAAATAAGAAAGGCTTAGAAAGTCTCAGAAATTGTCTCCAAGAGGAAAGAGTTTGTAGGAGCTCCCAACTGGGAAGTCATTTTTTCAGACATTAAAGAGGGATAGTGATGAGGGTAAAACAGCAGAGAGTAGCTCTTGGGTCTTAAGAACTTCACAGAGAGTCCAGTCATGGCAGAGGCTAATCTGTGAGGTCCAATACTGACCAACATTCAAACAGAATCGAAGCCCTTCAAAAGTGTGTGTGCTGGGGTTGGGGTTGGGGTCTTTTTAGTAGTGGCAAGGAATTTGGGACTGGGTAGGAGAAATCCATTTTAATAACATATTTAACCTCAGCTTATGGTTTCAGGAGAAAAATATCATAAAGTTTGACTAAAGCAGGGGAAGCCCAGGAAAGAAGAAGAAGAAGCAGGAGACCAAAGAGTACTTAGAATGATCTTAGTAAAGTATCTTTGATCTAGAGGAACTCTTAGAAATCAAAAGTCCAATGCCTTCACTTTATAGCTAGATGACCAACACCCAGAGAGATTCTGACTTTTGATGAACACAAGGTTAATCTAGGTTTTCCCAATGCAACACCAAGACAGTTCCCCATCACCTTACATAGCCCTACTCAGTCCTCTCTTTGTCTCTTCTTTTCACTCCTAACACATGGACATTGCTCAGTTGCTCCCAGGAGCATTGCAGCAGGCAAAATGGACAACTCATTCAAACCCCACTCAGAACCAACAGTTGGCAGCAAAGTTTTAGGACAGGAGGAAAGCAGCTTCTGGAATTTCTTCTCCCCCTACCCCCAACTCATTTCCATTCCCATTCCCATCCTCCAGCTGCAACAACGCAGCTTAAATGGAAGGATCAGGTCAGCTGATCATTTTAGTCTCATTCTCTGGGCTCCACAAGCCTAAAGGAACAGCATTCTTCCATTAGACAGTGATTACTCACAGTACCAGCTTAAAACCTCTTCATCCACTCACAGGGAACCAACTACAAAGATCCTGAGTCTTTTTCTCCCTGCTCATTCATTAGCCAACATGAGGTCTCAAGAATAACTAAGAAAGAGAGGCCACGATATCTGTCGAGAGATGGGCAGCAGGAGAAGCATATGATTTTTACCTGTAATAATTAGTGGCTTTCCTACAGTGGAGAATTTTCTTTCCACTTCCTTTGGTTCTTCCCTCTCCACACACCCCCATATGCCTTTGTGTGAATACTTCTCTCATTTACCAAAAAACAAACACCAAACAACAAGAGCAACACTGGTTCTGTTGGGCAATTAGAGAGCCCAGAGTTTAACAAGGCTCCCAAGGGCTGAGAAGAACAGATAGGCAGATAGGATAGAACTGCAAAGTATTCTTTTTACAAGGTGAGATCTTGCCCCCATTCATCTCTTGAATCTCTCCAACTATTTTCAGGGGCTATCTGGCCACATCACAGTGAGCAGAAACCAGACCAAGCTTCGGACTAGCTTCTTCTGTTTTCAAGTCCAGCCGAGCAGCCCCAATTCCACTCTCCATCATCTCAGAACAGTAATTTTCTATTTGAATAAAATTGTTTGCCCCATTCTTACACAGGGGGTTCCGATATTCCAGATTAGAAGCATTTGCCACCAGCTGACAGGATGCCATGGGCTGCAGATGTATTCTTAGAAGATCAAGGAAGAAAGTTTCCCCAGCCCTTAGGCTGAGGCTCCAGTTATGTAGAGGCATGAGTTCCACCAGTCTCCTAGGTAGCACTGGGCTAGGAATTAGGTTGAGATTTAGGAAGAACAGGAGAACACTAACATTACTCCTTCCTGTCATGACAGGCACTCTTTTCTGCTCTCTGTAGTCAGTCCTATAATGGTACCCAGGAAGGCAATGTTTCCACTGGCCATGGGGGAGGAGGAGCTGTTCCTCTTGCCCAGGCTCCACTCATTCTCTCTCATTGGTCAGGGCTCTTTCCTCATTAAGATGCCAAGGCTGCTGCAGTGGCCACTCACTGAATATCTCCCAAAGAAAGATCTTTCCCTCCCCCTCCCTGCCCACAAAAGCGATTCCTCATCCTCTGCATTTTCACAACAGCTCAAAGGCAGATGCATCAATCCTTTCGGGAGCTTACAAACGTGAAGAGAATGGCAAAGTGACTGGGTGCAGTTTCCCAATAGGTTGTGCCCCGTGTGCTCTTTCCCCACCCTGCTTTCTGCTGCAAATACCACCTTCTCCTTTGTCATGACCTCTCTCCCCTTTCCTCACTTTGAGGTTCAATATGTATCTGAATGATGGGGGGGAGGGGAATCAGGAAAGAGTAGAATGAAAAGGGGAAGAGACCCAGTAAAGAGAGAATCCTAAGGAGATATACCTGGCTACTACAAGGAATTACGAGTTGTTCTGATTGAAAACTACAGCTTGTTAGACCCACATAAATGGGACAATATGGAGGAGCTTGTCATCTCCGCCCCAACCATCTCTTCAATGACCTCAACACCAAGGATAGCAAGTGAAAGTTGTTCATCATAAAGAATGAGTGATCAATGGCATATCCAGGGTTTTTTGTTTGTTTTTTGGGTGGGAGGGTAGACAGGTCTTTTCCCAAGGTTCTTTAAGGCTAGGGAATCCTTAAGAGGATAGATGATAAACCCCCTTCTAAGTCCAGCAAAGAACTTGAGCCCAGCCAACACCAAAGTCTCTCATGCTGCTGCCGTGATTTTGTGTTCTGCTGTTTTTTTTTTAACTTATTCACCTGTAGGGATGTCCCCAAAACATCAAGTCTATGTTTAAGAATCAGTAAATTAGAAAACTGTCCTGAAATGGGAAAAGAGAAAAGGATGGGGTAACATTGGAGTGGAAAGTGGGATGGAGATAGAGTTTAGAGGATTAGGATAGAAACAGGCTAAGTTCCCAGAGAACAGCGCTCTGGTGTAGCTCTCTTTCCTGGGAGAAGCCATCTACCCCAGGACCCTATTCAGAGCTTCAGTGCATATCATACATGAGCAGCAGGTCTCTCACCCCACCTCAGCTCTTCCCATTCCAACAAGAAGATTGTCTCTCTGCATTGTCAAGGGTCTTCAGCTCTGTACAGCTAGAGCAGAAGAAGCATACACAGCAGGGGCCAGTTGCTGGGGTCATAGCTTTAGTTAAAGGATTTTTCATTATTTTTAATACTTTTAAGGTTTTCTATGTTTCTGTTGTTGAAGTTATAACTTTCTGTAACAGCAGCATCTCTCTGTATTGGTGTGGAAGGTATCTCTGCATAAATATGTATACATATATATGTATATATATATGTATACATATATATGTATATATGCCAAACTGCCTTACAGGTTGTCAGGTTTTTGATTTTTTCAGTGTTGTATGTGTAGCAGGCACTTGAGTTTATATGAAGATGTTTGCTTCAGTCAGGGAGGAAAGAAATGGGAAATAGGGCAGGTAGGAAAGAAGTAGGGCGTGGAAAAAGAAGGAATTTTTGACGACTAGCCAAGGATGTCCAGATAAATTGGGGTGGCCTTTCCCAGAGCATGAAGAATTTTGTAGATTTCCTTGATATTGAGCCTCTGCTGGGGTTCCCTCTGCCAACATCCCAACATGATGTCATAGACCTCCTTGGGACAGACCCGGGGCCTCTCCAAGACACGACCTTGGGTAATGCATTCAATAACCTAAAAGAGAAAAAACAATAAGATAAAGGAAAAAGGAAATTCACTATACAAATTCCAAAGCCTTGTTCCTTTCTTCCACACCTAGGACCATAAAAAGAAAATACTTAAATGGAAAATTCCAATAGCAAAAAGAGTCACTGTGGTTAGAGGCTCTGCTTTGCTTCTGGTTTGCATTGAGAGGCATTGATTTTTTCTGAGATGGAGGAAAAGTCAAGTTTGTCCATGTGAAGTTTGTCCAGTCTCTCCTTATGAACAATCATGCCTGCTACCTACCCAGCCAGTTTTCTTAGCTCTTCATTATTTACTTTGCTACACCATACTACTTTCCTATTTCTTTCTGTGCCTGCTGCATGTTTGAGCCCCCACCCCCATACTTAGCTTACTTACAAAGCCTTTACTTTCTCTGGTATGCCTCCTCTTCTCTTGCCTTGAAAGACTCTGATGATCACATTTACTACAATATATTTTCCATAAGGATCATTTAACCATGTCATCCAACTTCTTCCATACCAGGAGCAACTTCCAAATACCATTTACCTCCAATTAAAGCTTTTCTCAATTGGCTGCCCTTTTCATACCACCCTTAGTTCACACTTGACCCTAATTATGGTCTACCAGGGCACATCTTTTTGCTTAGACTCATAAACACATCATTTGCACTCACCCTGGAGTCACTCAAATATTTTAATTACCCAGCCTACATCAAACCATCTCCCTTCTCCTCTTCAGCATTTTTCCAGGGCTCACATTTCTTCTATGAACTTGTCCAGATTGGTTACCTAGCTCCAATTATTGTATGACCCACTCCTATAACTGAGTCATTCTCTTTCCTCCTCTGCAGATGTAGAGTTGGCATAGGAATACACCTCTGTGCTGATGTTTGGCTGTAGATCTCTGTTCTTTCCATTTTTACACCTTTTGTACAAATCCTGTCTCTCATTCTTGAAGTCAAGGTACCTCTTTTTTTTTTAAACCATTTCCCTCATGGTGCCTAGTATAGCTATCTTGTGTGTGTGTGTTTGTACACACATGCATACACCAGCGTGCATACATAGAAGTTTCAAGTAACCATAACCATTCAGAAAATTCCACCTACATCAATGCCTGTATTCATCCGTTAGCCTGGGATATCCATCTTGGCTCATAACTTGACAAACCTGTTTGATCTACAGCTGTGTTTTTTACAGCTGTCCCATAATGTCTATTGGATCCCCTAACTAGCTGCACCACGATGAATCTTCATCCTTAACTAGCTCAGACCACCAATGCCAAGAAAAACATTCAGTTTTCCCCTCCAGTGTGGGACTATTCCATTTGGTCATTCCATGAGAGTGAAGGGTATTTGATCCCTTCTTTGAAGATTCTGGAAATACGCATAGCCAATGGACATTCAACCAGATATGAGTGGGAAGGGGAGGTGAAGGATAGAGCATTGGCTTCAATGCTAAATCTTTGCCAGGTATTTCATTTCAAGTCAACCCATATTGTTTGTGCAAAGCTATAGAAACTTAGAGATAAAAAGTGGCCCAGTTCATGCCCTCAAGCTGAGAGAGGAGGAAGGGAAGCAGATAGATTATTCCTGGGTTCCTGTGGTTCTCCTGAGCTCCCTTTCTTCCTGTCAACATTTTGATAACAGGGAAAGTTCTGTGCCAAAAAAAAAAAAGACTCTAAGACCCACAGGCCAAGGACTTTGGCACTAAATATTTCACACACAATAAAAAGTGTATGTGTGTGAATGTGTGTGTGTGTGTGTGTGTGTGTGTGTGTGTGTGTGAGAGAGAGAGAGAGAGAGAGAGAGAGAGAGAGAGAGAGAGAGAGAGAGAGAGAGAGAGGATGTGTGTGTTTTCTCTCCCAGGAAACAGTAATAATTCAAAAAACCACCATAATAAAGAGCTTCTGCCATCAATTCTTTCATTTTTTTTGAAGTCTCTAAAAATGTTTTGTGCTACTTTGGGGAACAAAGAAAAGCCCCACTGAGCTTGTGAATGGTGAGATAGCAGAGATTTAAAGAAACATCTTAGTTTTCTTCTGTGAAACTCACTTAATTAAGTAGTCAGGGTACCTAAAGGAAAGAGAGCAAACACAGTTTCCAGAAAAAAAAAGAAATACTGAAATTTCAGGAGAATTTGAGTAAAAGTGTGCCTCTGCTCTCCTTTCTTGTGGATGTCCTACAGACAAAAGACTGAACAGAAGAAAAGTCACCCCACAACCATCCTGGCAGCCAGTAGAGTTCTGAGTTGAGGGGGTCAGATCCTAACCAATCCAATTTAAGGATCCAGTCAGTAGCTGTCCTTAAAGGTCTGTCCTGAACCTACTCTATTTTCAGTGTGAAAGACTCAGCAGGTTAGCTTGACTCTAGGGTTACCTCTATGGGATTGGATCTACTGTTGGAGAAGTCTGGGATGGTGTCCAACTATCTTCTTAAACATGCCATAGAGTAAGAGTTCTTAATGTTTTTTGTATGTCATGGTCCCCTTTGACAGCCTGCAGAGGCCTTTGGACTACTTCTTAAAATAGTGTCTTTAAATAAATGAAATAAAAATAGACAATATTAGAAAGGTAATTAATTATATTGAAATGTATTCATAAATAAATATAGTTCATGGACCCCAGGTTAAGAAGCCCTGCCCTAGGATGAAGATGAATCCTTAATTGGGCTTCACAACAGCCCATAAAATATCCCAAACCTCCTGTAGATCTTCTGGATAGGGAAAGCTAGAACCTCTTGGGTCTTTTAAAACTTTACTAAATATCTAGGCTCCTCTGGACAGGCTCTAAACTGACCTTTAGAGGATAAAGAATGAGATTATGGGTCCCCTTGCATCTTCTCTCACTTATTGAACAGTGTACCGCTCTCCTATTCTACAAAGCCCCTGCAACCACAACTCTATACTCTATTTCCCCTCACATCCATCCTTTAGTTTTATTTTGGTCTTATTTTGTTGATGACTTTCACTTCTACTCCACCCACCCCAGCTGAACTCCTGAGTAGATTATATCAAGATGCACAGTATCCCTTCACTTTTCTAATGTCTCTTAGTTCTTCATACCAAAACCCTGGCTCAAACTCTCACCTTCTCCCTCTCCTCCTCCCCAATAATCCTTAAACATGAATTTAAATCAATACCTCTGTGTTTGAGAGCTGAAACCAAGGCTGTTTGCCATAGGTGAAGATCTCCCAGAGGATCACGCCAAAGCTCCAGACATCACTCTCTGTAGTAAACTTCCTGTACATGATGCTTTCTGGAGGCATCCAGCGAATAGGTAGCATAGTGTGGCCTCCCACCTATAAGGAAGGAGAGACAGAAATTCACAATGAGTAATCAAATGACTAGATTTCTTTCAGGATTGTTATTTCTACACATATTCCACCCATAAGATCACTTAATTCACTCATGATCCCACGAAGGTCATCGCTGTATCCAACTTATAACACAAGGTTTATGGATGCCTTGGTATCTAAAATCTAAAATGTTGCCAGCATCAATGGGCAATGGTCAATGTAGACATGGAGATACAACCATCTCTAACATTTAGACCAGGAAAATAACAAATCAGGAAAATGAGTGGAAGATAAAGAATTCAGTGTGTCATGAAGACTGTGAAGAGATTTAGGAAGAAAGCTTAGAGGATGTGCTGTTTTGGAAGATGCCTTTTGTAGAGCACTGTACAATCATTGGATTGGGCCTCAAGAGTAGCAAAGACTCAGTATCTGAGGACAGAGGGAACTGGCATACTATCAACTCAGGGTGCTAAAATATTGTAGCTTCTATTCATTGGTTCTGTATCTAGACACCAGGTCATATAAATCTAATCTTTAAAAAATATATTTTTATATCATATTCACAAAGTCTGAATGGACTCAGGTATGAGAAACAACAAGGAAAACCACAAAAGGCATACAAGCATTTTGATGGACCAAATAAGAATGGGAAGAAAACATTCATAAGACTACAAAAGCATTAATAAGTGGTTTCTTAAATACATGAAATTCATAGTCAGTGAGTCCCCTTGATTAATTCAATGGAAAAAGGTATTCTGAGCTGTATAATCATTATAATGACTAGACTTGACCTTGAAAAAGAGATGAGAAAATGCAACCCTTTTCTTTGCAGAGGTGTGCGAATGGTAGGTGGGCAAACATGGCATTCACTGTCAGACCTGGCTGAAATAATGGTAGGTTTTGCTGAACTCTTTTTTCTCTTTCACTCTTTGTAATAAGAGATGGTTCTCTGGGTAGGGAAATGGGATAAATATATTTGGATATGAATGTGAAGTGTAAACAACAGTAATAAAAATTGAAAAAAGAGAAAGAGGTATGTTTGGAACGGTCAATAAAGAAGATAACACAGATGTAATTAATTATTTGCATATATTTAACTGAAGGAAAAGAACAGAGGAAGTCCTGCTGCCAAACAAGTTAGAAGCATTGGATTAACAAAAAGCAGTAAACACATGGGATATATTACAGATTAAACTGATCATCCTGGTGAAATAAATTACCAGGACCTTGGACATCTACTTAATAGGAGTTAAGAGGGGACTCATAGATGAAATTATGAACAGATTGGCCCAAATATCCAATCCATTGTTACCAGTGACCACTGTGACAGCATTGATAAAAGTGAAAGAACATTGGCTTGGGCATCGGAAAAGCTGGACTTGAATCCTAACTGCCCCTTACCCATCAGGATCATCTTTGATAAGGTTTCTCAGGGCTTCAATTTCCTTATGTATAAATTGAGGGGATTTGAACTAGTTGACCCCTGATTTCTATTCCATATGAAGACCAGTAATTCTAGACTATATATACTACAGTGTATTCAGTCATACAATAGGAATATAATGGAACGCTAACGTGCTATAAGAAACAAGGAAAAAAGATGGCTTCCAAAAGACATGGGAAGACATTGTATAAAATGATGCAGAATGAAATCATGAGGACTAGAAGAATGATTTATACTATAACATTAATAATGTAAAAATGAATTATTCTGGCAGACTTAAGAACTCTGATCAGAGGTTGGCAAACACCGGCCTGTGAGCTAATAAGGTTAGCTAGCAAGTGTACGAAGCTGGCTTTGAACTCTGTTCTTCAAGTCTCCTGGCCCAGAGCTCTATCCGCTATACTTCTTAGCTGTTCAGGAGTCAGGAAACCTGAGTACTCACCCTAGTTCTGCATTAACTACCCATGTGGCTTTTGACAAATTGTTCATTTTTCTCAACTGTAAAATGAAAATGTAAGATGAGATAACCTCACAGGTTCCCTTCAGATCTAAAATCCTCAGATTCTAATCTAAGAAAAACTGGAGATGAAAGCAGAAGAAATTTATGCAGAAAGAGATTTTGGCCATGGGAAATTGGTTTGCGGGTAGGGCAGAGTGCGATAGGGAGAGGAAGAAGCTCTCTGTACAACAGTACCATGCTCGATGTAACAGACTGTTATTCAGTGCTTGCTGGGGCCAGGAAATCTGCCTAAAGAAACAAAAACAATAATCCCTACCCTCAAGGAGTTTATATTCTGCTGGAGTTTAATATAAAACAGATTTCTTTCTAACAGAGATAGAAGAAGGTGTAGAGTTAGCTGCATGTTTTTATAGGGCAAAAAGGAACTTATCCAGTGTAAGTGCTTGGGGAGTCAGAAACATTTGGAACCATGTCTAGCGTAGAGTGAATTTCTGTGACTATATTTTCTTTCTGTCAAGTTTTACTCCTGAGTAGCATCTTTAGTTTCCTCATGAGAAAGGAAAAGGATATGCTATAAAGGAAAGAACATGGTTTTTGAAATACAAATGAAATCCAAAGACCAGCCTTCTAGTGTTTGCACCACCATGTGGTACTGGGGAAAACTCCATAACTACTTGTTGCCTCTGTGTCCTAATCTGTGAAATAAGAATAATCACCTGGTAGGTTGTTGTGAAGCAAACATTTTATCTACTGTAAAAGGCTTTGAAAATGTCTATCGCTCTCTAGGGGAAAGGCAGGTGAGATGGAAGGAGTCATTTCCCAGAAGCAGCTTTTAACCACAAGGGACTGGACAAACTTCAGAAATGTTCTTCTGCCAGTAGAGTACAACAGTCCCCTCTCTCCCTGTCCTGTCTTTCTCTGCCTGAACAGCAGCTGCAGGGAAACAGCCAATCACCACGTGCCAAATAGCAGATGCTTAAAGCACTGTGACTTTCTCAGTGTGAGCAAAATGTCCTATACTGTAAATATCTTCCCTCGCTTTCTCTGATGAACCTGCTTTCAAAACCCCTCAGCCCACCTGCTTTTGCGTTCCACTGCCATCCTGCCAGGAGCAAGGACCTGTATCTCCCCTCCACTTATTTTAAGTGATTGATTCGACTCCTTGGTGTCAGAGTGGGCCAATTGCCCAGGTTTAAAGGGAAACTCCACTGTGTGCTACCAAGGGTTGTCTAATCATTGCATCCAATTACACAGGAAAGGAAATCATTAAAACAAATTGGGCCTGGTGGAATCAAAAGGAGAACAAACAATGGGAGAGCTATAACTTCCAGCCCCAAAACAAGGAAAACCCTAGTTCTCTCTAAAGAATGCAAAAGATCTCACAGAGATGATTTTCTCAAAATTTATCAAAATGGCCATTCTACAGAGAAAGAAATTGAGTCCCAGGGAGACTGGGCATTGAGTCACTGAGCCATGGGAGAGACCTCCCCTGGATATATTAAATCTGTTCATTTTAAATACAGAAACTTTAAATGGATAAGAAAGTCCTGATCTTCCGGGGAGTTGTAAAACCCAAGCAACTAGGTTTTAAAATGTGGCCTGATAGCAAAGTGTCTTAATTGGGAAACTTTTATATAGATAGCTAGGTAAGTGCCATTTTTTATTTACTCAATGTTAAAGTTTATTAGTTGGATCTCATAGCACTATGGATACCTTCCAAGTTTTTCTTTTTCTTTCTTTCTTTCTTTTTTTTATGCTAGCATGAGCTTTCTTCATCTCTTGGAAAGACTCCTGATTTCCCATCTGTCCCAGTGAGATCTACCTCCTCTATTCTACTCTATAGTATCAGATGGGAGTACCAGCTGGGCTCCAGCAATAAAAGGGTAGCTCACACTGAAAGATACACCAGCAGCAGCCACAACAGTTACAGCTGTAGATAACAAAATGATGGTAGCACATGTTCTACAGAGGGCTTTGAAATGTCATATATACAGAGCATAGTTCATAGACACAGAATGATGAGCTTATTAGAGTGTGAACATAGTTGTATGTCTACATACACCACATACCAATTGATTCATCTCAGTTACACAGATGCTTCGGAATCTTCCGGGAACATTTAGGAAACAGCTTGACAAATACCTTTCTAAGATACTTTTGATATACTCTTGCCTAGTCTCTCTCTCTCACTCTCCCTTTGATTTCCTTGATCAAAGATATGTATAGATTCAAATGGTCCATTGAAGCAGCTTTGAAAATAGCTTCAAAATCTAGTTGGGTACTTTTTGAAAAAAGAAAAAAGATAACAACCCATCCATGTCTGCCCATCCTGCACAACTTTTGACCACGCCCTTCTGTAAAACTCCCTCTAAGGACCTTCTTCTCATTCCTTTGATTTTTGATTTTTTTGATTACCAGTAGAAAACACAGGATGTGTCAATCCTTTATTTTTTGACACATGATCTACCCATCTTTTTTTCTTCATGTAAAATATTTCTCCAATGACATCCTTTACACACCTCTCCTGAGTCATTCCATTTTGTAATGATTACCCAAGCCCACTATGTTCCTGTCCATTGCCCTGTGAGGGATCCTCAACTCTGATGCCACTTTCCTTTATATCCCCACACACCCATGACTGTACAAAAAGAGAACGATCAAGTTCTACTTGCTGGTCCTCTACTAACTCTTCATGTGTGTTCTGCCAAGACAAAAACTTAGCATGCTCACATATAAGAAAACAGGTTTCCTTGTCCTGAAACCAAGCTTCAGATTGCTTCAGACCTAGATGACTCCTTTCCTTTCCTACTCCCTCCCTACTTAAATGCCAATGGGGAGATGAGTTCCAAGTGGCTTCCTGACTGGAGAAACAATGAGAGGATTTGTAACTCTTATTTGGAAAGTACTTTGAATTCTTTAAAAAGGTACTGAAGAATTCACAAAGGTATGATTATAGTATTACTTTCCTGGGAAAGGACTTCGTAGGAAGACATGCAAAAGGCATCTATTTAATGGAACCTTTACAGAATAACACAGGATGAAATTCTTGCCTTAGGTTTAGGAAAAACCCTTGGAGCCTTCAAAAAAATACAATGTGTCTAAGAGATGAGCTGCTTAGCAGTGTGAGACTGGAGGATAAAAGGCCTATTATCATTCCACCCAACTCTTACCTACAGAGAGGATGTGCTTGGAGCAGGAGTTCTCAGATTGAAGCCTCAGCAACACACTCCCCAGTCAACACTTCTTTCTTTGTTTTTTCAAGGTCTCGCCTAAACATCAGTTCTCCTCGTAAGGCTTCCACTGCTCCTTACTATCTCAAGGACTGTTTTTATAAAGAGATCTCTCTGCAAGTCCAAGAGTGGAATGAATCACTTTGTGCTGATTTTCTGAGCCAGATAAACCTGGATTTTTGTAGTCTTCAGCCTACACCAAAATGGTGGGGAGGGGATTATAGGAAATCGCAAAGTTTGGGGATACCAATAAAGAGTTCATTTTATGGAGCAGAACCAGAAAATCTAACCCTGAAATGAGCTCAGATTCATGATCCATACTACGTTCAACTGACTGAATATCTAGGGTCTCCTCAGTAGGTGAATGCTGGGGCAATTGGGGTAGGTGAGAAAATTCACACCCAAAATAAAGCCAAAGGAATACCCTCTTCTGACTCGGAAATTGGTGTAGTTAAGTTGGAGGATAGTTGAATTTGCAAAAAATAAAGTATTTTTGAGAAAGAATTTAGCCTTCATGAAAGGAGGCACAGCATATTTAAGAGCATTTTTCCAAAGAGAGAGGCAGCATGGAGAACTTTCCTAGAGCACTGGTCTAGGATTACGGTTCAAACTCTACCTCATGCATGTCTTAGCTCTGCTGCCCTGGCAATTTATTTCACTTTCTCATCTTATTTCCTCATCTGTAAAATTGACATGATATCATCTACTTCTTAAGGCTGTAGAGAGGGTCAAGTAATATATAAAGAGCTTTGCAAAACTTAATATGATATACATCTTAGGTAATATTATATTTTAAATTGGTATTAAATGAATGGATGAATAAAGCATCTATTAATCACTTACTGTGTGCAAAGCACAGATGATACACATAGAAAAGCAAGATTGGTCCCTGCTTTGGAAGAAGTTCATGCTTTAAAGGAGGAAACAGCACATATGGAAGCCTTCAGCCCTAAGTCAAATGGAGAAGCCCCATGATACAGTAAGAAAGCAGATATTCATATTTTCCATTTAATGTCATTTCCACTGATAAAATCATGTCAGTTTCTAAGGTCAAATCATTTGTCGGTGCAAAAGAGTTTGGTACCAAGAACATTTCTTTCAGAGTCTTTAGAAACTATGGATGTAGTACCTTCAGAATCAGTTGTCAGACTTCATCTCTTGAGAGGCTGCTTCCCAAGATGATATCTGAGTGCACTGGGCTAGAGGTAGTGCTATTTCCAAGACTTTGGAGTTCAGGGTCCTAGGCCATCTCCATCAAGATTGGAAGAAAGGAGGTTGTAGTGGTCTGATTTTTGTGGCACTCCTTCTAGGTGACCTGCTGCTTCAGCTATGGTGTCTATACCTGCCCAGTATATGGCAGTTAAGTGACAAGTGCTGAGGATGATTGGACACTCCTCTACAGGAATTGCTTCCTTAGAGGATGGGCCATAAGTGCTAAACCGGAATCAGTTCTGGTGGTCTGGAGGGTTGCTGCCACTTCCACAACTCCTTATTTGCCCATTGGTAGTGGTTGCTCAGTTGCTGGTGGTGAGAAAGGTGGATCTACTCTCCACAATGATTTCTCCCTTCAATAATGGCTATGGGCACTGGGCTAGAAGTAGGTATGGTAAATTGGGTGGCACTGATATTTCCAAGATTCTTAGGCTTAGAGTCTAAGGCATGAGAGGACATGGTGATCATGGTTTGACTTGCCTGGGACGTTTTACCTCCTTTCACTCCCTTAGAGCATCCTGATTCTTGATGTCAGGCTGCTTTATGTGTGGCAGTTGGTTGACAATTGGTGGGAATGGCTGGACCCTTCTTCATAGAATGATGGCCAGGAAGACCTGGGTTCAAGTACTGATTCTGATATATACTGGTCACGTGACCCTCGGTAAGTCATTTAACTACTCGGTGCTATAGGCAACTCTCTCAAACTATAAATTAGAGAGGAAGTGCTGACCTATATTGCTAGAGTTTCTTCACAATAATAACAAAATCATGGATCCAATTTCTATCCCTTTCCAAAATACATGTCATGATAGAAAATAGGATGTATAAGAAGAGAAAATGTATATTCTCCTCTAAGCTTAAATCACAGATTTTTTTAAATGAATAATCTCAGATTTATATGGCATTTTGAAGTTTTCAATAAACAAGCTTTCTCCCGAACTTTGAGAGCCAGATATTACAGACATTCTCATTCCCATTTTGTAGTCAGGGAAGCTGAGACATGAGAAGTAACGTGATTTGCCAAAGGTCACACAGCAAGTTAATGACAGAACAGAGACCACTCTGATTCATAGTAGCTGGTGGTGAAGGAGATAAAGCAGTGGGCCTGGCATCAGGAAGATCTGAGTTCAAATCTGACTTAAAACACTTACTCAGACACTTCCTGCCTCAGTTTTCTCAACCACTTCACTCTTGTAAGGAATAAATAAGATAATATTTGTAAAGCGCTTAGCACAATGCCTTGTACAGAGTTGGCATTCTATAAATGTTAGCTATTATTATCATTACTTACCTGACACATGGTAGATGGTTAATAAATGCATGTACCTTGCCCCCAACCCCCTTCATGGTTATTTAGTTTCAGTAGACTAGGAATGTTTTAAAGGATCTTCTACAAGCAGAATGGATGATAACCTGTACCCCTAAAATGTTTTGTTCTTAGTAGGGGCTAATAAGAGTTATCAGCTGGTAAAACAAAAAGAAATCAAACAAAGCATCAGCACAGAAGGAGTTTGGGTAGGGTTATTTTTGCAAAAAAAAAATAAAAGCAGAATGTCTAGATGTTCAATCTCACAGGAAGCTCAAGGTAATTAGAGCCTGGGAAGGGTCAGAACACTGAAAATTACCCCTCAAAAGATAGCCTTAAACATCTATTTACCAGATACCCAGACAACATCCTTTCATCCTTATTATTTCCCTTATGGGTTATAGTTATTGTAATTTTAACAAGTCTGGCTATACTATGGTAAAAACAGCAGAAGGGTGAAAATGTCGGGTAGTCCAAAAGCATGGGAGAAGAGTGGCCACTAGGGATTCAGTCCCAGGAGCTGGAACAAGTTTGGCGAGCCAACTTCTGGAAGTGCCTGATGACAGTGGATTAGAAGTATTGGGCAATCCACTACAGGGTAATCTTCCATGATTGTTTTCTAATCTACTGACCTTATCCCTTTTTAACCAGATGCTGAGTAACAAAAGGAGTACCGTCAAAATACTTCTGGAGGGAAAGCTCCATCTCTGTGCTCAGCAAGAAGAGTGAGCTGCTGTTGATTGGGGAGGTGGAGAACGTCCTCTCTCATCTAGTGCTTCCATGAAGCCAGGTCTTGTTGCTGAGAGAAGTAGGACCAGTGATGGCAAAGGCCTCTAGCTGACAGCTACCTACCTCCTCTCTCCTGGCTTTACTTAAAGCCATTGAACAACACAGCATTATTGCTCATTCTTTCTGTGTTATATTTATTGTATCCTGGACTGGGTTATGGAGTACTAAAGATAGAACGGACTAGGCTATGGCTTTTTGAGATTCATAAAATCAGGAGAGGAATCTGACAGAGGACCTGGAACTATAGTTCATTCTAGGGTTTGCAGTCCACCAGTGTACCCTGAGGATCTGCCAGAGCTCAGTCTAACAGTGGTTTGACCCCCAAATCCAAGATGATGGGTCCTAAAAGCAAGAGAGTGACTGTCCATCAGCTATGCTGAATTTGGAAGTGGATTTTGTGGAGCAAATGCCTTGTAGCAACTGCTTTTAAGGCTGAGCTCACTCACTAGGACTGAGATGGGATAGGGAACAGTATATCCCAGTTTGGAAGAATGGTTTGTAATTCTGTTCTTAATATATCTTCTCTATAAATATCCCATTTTAAAAGTTAATTTATTTGAATTAGTGAAATGATACTGGAAAGTATTGATGATGTAAGGGAGGTACAAATTCTGACTTGATGGGCAAAAATAAGTAGGATGCAGAAAGGGGACTTCAGCTAATGACATTAGAGATAACCGCACTGGTCCTCAAGGATACCCCTAGAGCACTGAGGGACAGCAGTAATTACCTTCACCACTGGAGACCCAATCTATTGGGAGTTCAGATAGGAATCCTGCTTGAAAGAGACTACACAAGGAAGAAAACTTCCTAACAATTAGAATTCTCCAAAAATGAGATCCTTTGACTTGAAGAGGAGGGAGCAGAAACCAATCAAAGTAGAAGTTGAATGACTACTTTTGTGAAAATCATAGTCCCAAGATGTAGAGTCAGAGATCATCTAACTAGCCCCCTCTTCTCCCTTTTAACGATAAGAAGACTAAGGATTTGAAAGATATAGTTCCAAAGTCATACAGGTAGTAAGAGAGCTGAACTTTAAGCCCAGATCCATTCACTTTGATGGACGCTCTTTCCATTCTTTTATAGGGCTTGCAGAATAGATTCCTAGATTAGGAAAGAGGTTGGACCGGATGGCTTCTAAGGTCCCTTTCCATTCTAGTAGCTGTGCATTATAGTTTCACAGGGTCTAGATCTTGAGTGGAAAGGGCCCTCTGAGGTCATCCAGTCCAACCCTCCTCATTTCATAGATGGTGGAACTAGGATTTACAGAGGTTATATAATGATGTGACTAAGGGAATATAGGTAACAAGTTTTAAAGATAATATGATCTGAGTCTTATTCCCAACCACCACAGACTATAAATTGAACCCTTCTAATGTCTAGGATGGTGCTCTGAGCACAGCAGCTGCTTAAAAATTGTTTGTTTTCATCTCCATTTTGGGAGTCAAAGTTGGCCCTTGCTTAGAAGTAGCCAGTAGCATTCATAATCCTCACCCAACTGCCTAGTTGGGGTGAGGGTAGATTTTGGAGTGAGGAGGAGTTGGCAACACCTAATTTGATAATGTTTGTAAATTACTGGGAAGATCCAAAGTGCCATTATAAGTGCAAAGTATTATTATTATTTCCCTGGAGTGACAGTGATTACTGCACAGGTTTGATACCTGTCATAATAAGGGCTGCTTCCAAACTGTTTGAAAAAACATATTGTCAGCTGCAGTTTCTCCACATTCCCTTTCCCAATGTCTCCAAGGTGACAGAAAATCTCAGAAGGTGGTATAAATGGGTCCCAAAATCTTTGTTCATAAGTGATCAGGGATCTCTGGAAATGAAATTTGGAGACAACAGAGACAACCAACAAGATGACTGAACTCGAAGTTGATACGCTCTCAGAATATTCCAATGTGGATCCTCTGACTCCAGAGTCGGTGAGGGCTCTTTTCATGAACACATCTACCTGCCATGCCTTGCATGTTCTTTGGCTTCTTCTCAGTTTGAACAGAACTGGGGAGAACAAACTGAAGAAGGGAAGACATGCGGACTGTGGTCTAGATTGTCTAAAAGAGTAATGTAAAAGATGCAGAACTGTAGTAATATGGCAGAAAGAGCACTGAACTTTGATTCCAAGATCTGGGTTTGAATGTTGGCTCTTACACCAGCTCTGTGACTCTTAGCAAGTCACTTAAGCCTTCCATGTCTCAGTTTTTCCATCTGTAAAAGTAGGAGGTTACACTCAATCAAGGGTTCTTAATTTTTGTGTGTGTCATGGACCCCTTTGGCAGTCTGGTGAAGCCTATGGATGCCTTCTTAAAATAATGTTTTTAAATATATAAAATAATATGATTACAAAGGAAGACTTATTATATTGAAATATAGTTGTCAACATATATACATATAATGCATGTATATATGTATACATATATACACAAGCATCTACATAAAAATGCATATATACAAACATGTACATGTATACACACACACACACATACACACACATATATATGGATCAGATGAAAATGTCCTTCTAGTTCTGGGTCCTATAAACCAGTAAGCTCAGGTATCTTGACTGCAGGCCAAAGGGTAGAACTGGTAGCCTCATTGAAAAGCAGTTGCCTCACGGAAAAGGCTGCTAGGTGAAAAGATAAGCTGTAGCTTAGTACACCGCTGTGCCCCTCCCTGCCCCGCTCCCAAATTTGAGGAAGGGATGGCCTAGAGTTTCTTTAATTTCTCTCAACTAAAACATACATATCTAGTCACTGAGAGTCATGAGTAGTCATCCTTGATCTCTGGGAACAGCAGGATCATATTATTGCAGAAATGACTTGGGTCTCTTGACTACTGTCCAAAATCTAGAATTAATGGCCTCAGATATAGAAAAGACATTGGAGAGATCATGTAGTCTAACATCTCTTAACCTGATGTTTGTAAAAAAAAATGATGTGTATATATATATATATAATATATATATATATGTATATGCACACACATATATATGTATATTTTATAACTATAACAGTACGGTTACTTTTTTTAATCCTAAGTATTTTGTGCATTGAAAAACATTAAACTGAGAAGAGATCCATAAGCTTCATGGAAGTGCCAAAGTGTTCCATAATACAAAAATGTTAAGAATTCCTGATCTAGCCTAGGATTCATGAACTTTATAAAAGATGACAATTATTCTTTCGTAATCCTATGTATTTTATTTTATACATCCTGACAAGGGGTTCAGAGGCTTCACCAGACTGTCAAAGGGTTTCATAACCCAAAAGAGTTTTTAGTCCAGCCCCTTTATTTTACAGATAACTAAACTGAGACCCAGATAATCTGAGTGACGTGTTTAAAGTCTTGGAAGTAAGTAGCACAGATGGGATCGAAACCTAGGTTCCTTGACAGTAAACAGAGTGCATTGTGCAATATAAATAATTTTTTTAAGTGTATGTAGAGGAGAGGAGGAGAGGTTAACTTTAAAAGGAACAGAAGAATTCCAACTATTCGTCTCTATAGATCTTTAATGTGGAGAATCCTAGGAATAAACCTTTTCATATCTTATGGTTCTATGATAAGTGAATCACCCATATACCTCCTTTGGTCCCTTCCTCAAAATGACAGTGTTACTAATGAACCATTAGCAAACTGCCAATTACCTGTTCTTACCACAGGGCATGAGGCTGGAGCAGCCTAGCCAGGTAGGGCTGTAGCTAGAGGTAAAATCTGTTACTTCCAAATGACTACAAATTAATCATTCTAGCTGGAGAGAAGGATCAGCCAGAAAGTCCCTCTTTTGTTTCATTAGCTGCCAACTAAAAATGCCAGAGGAAATTTGGGAAAGCAAAAAGAGGGACATGGGACATTTTGCATATTTTAAATTATATTGGCAAACAACACAGCGGAAATCTCCTCATCAATATCTGTAGCCCCTAGGTCTCAAATTGGTAAGAGGCAAACAAGATTGGAAGGCATATCATGGGTAATAGCACAGAGGCATGCCTGTGAAGTGAGCATTGGATTTAGAGTCAGAGGGTCCAGGCCCAAGTCTTGACTCTTAGTTACTTAAGCTACTTCGATAAACTAAGGTTGTGAACCCAGAGCAAGGCATAGATTTTCAAAGCTGTTAATCTTTCACTCAACCCCCCTCCTCCTCTCCACCCTTGACAGTTGGTGAAAAGGATGATTGGTAGGAGACTTGGACCCTAGGTATTTGTGATAGAAAGCACAAAGAGAATGCAACAATGTGTGTGTGTGTGTGTGCGTGACAGAGACAGACAAAGAGAGACAGAGACAGAAAGAAGAGACAGAGAGAAAAGAGGAGAGGAGGAAGAGAAGAAAAGAGAGAGACAGGGAGAGAGAGAGGTTCCAGAATGGAGTAGTTATTGAATGTGTACTAAGCATTTTTTGAGTGTGTGTTGAGAGAAAGAGTACAATGCTAGGGAATAAGAATGAAGAAGGAAGAGTATTCAGTTATGGGTCCCAGAATTAATTCTGAGTTAAGAATAAGTGCCCATGGGGATATGAGAAGAATGGATATCAGGAGAAATAACCAGCTTATATAACTGAAGAAGCTGTGAATGAAATCCTGGGTCATAATGACTTAGTCTAAGTCAGTTACAGCAGTAATTTGGGAGCTGTGATGTCAAACACTTATTCAAGGGTTCTTGACCATTTTTGTGTTGTGGACCTCCTTTAGCAGTCTGGTGAAGCCTTTTCACAAAAATGATTTGTTATCTATATTCATAACTGAAGGAAAAGGAGGGTAGTAAAAAGAAAGATATAGTTTTGTTTTTCCCATTCAAGTTCAAAGACCTCTTGAAATCTATCCATGGACTCATTAGTGGTCTATAGACCCCAGACTAAGAACTCCTATCATATTAGATGTGGGATATATGAATGGCACAACCTATGAAACAGAAAAGACAAAATTCAGGGAAGTGCCAGTAGACCCCGAGCTAGTAGGACTTTTAGATTAGTAGCAGGTGGTGGGTTACAAACATATAATATTCCTATTATGATCATTCAAAAAGTGTTTACCAAACTGAATGCCAGGTACTCTGCTGGGTTGAGGTGTTCAAAGATATCATCATGGTCTGAAAGTGTGATGATAAAAAGGTTCGAGATATAGTTTCTGGGTAATTTAATCATTTTATTAATAAGACTAGCACATTACTAATAAAAGAATGGCCATTTGGCTTCTCTCCTAGACCAAAGACAATTATGGCAGTGGACTCAGAGTTTATATACCCTTGGAAGAGTAGGTGTTCAAAGAGGGGCTGAGAGTGACATCATGTCACCTTTGGAGAGAGAATCATCTCGATACCCAGACTACCCCCAGCCTTGGGCAATCTGTTCAAAGAAATGCCCCACCCAAGCCTAAGAAGAACACGAAGGCTACTCCACTTAGGCGGGATCTGAACAAGAAAGTTGGTCTAATCTCATTATCAGCAATGCCTTTCAAGAGACTGAACTTTTTAAAATCAAGACTTTAGAAAAAGAGAACTCTGGCTACCCAAAATCATTGGCTATTAATAATTATTTCTCTCAGAAGTAATCCCAATTTCTTGAAGGCTGTGCCAAAGAAGTTTAAGTGCTGTACTGACAGGTCCTACCAATCTGGAAAGACTTCAAGTATAGGCTTGGAGACAAACCCATCATCTTTTGTCTGGGGACTGACCTGACTAAGGTCAGAGAGACTCATCATCATCAGAAGAGCCAACAAATGATGGATGTTTTTGGCTGTAGCAACTCATGAATCATCTACTAAGATGTGGAAGGGTTGTGATCTGTGGGAGGGAGTGCTTGCTTGATAAAATGAAGTATCTTTGGAACAGAGATATAAGGATTCTTGCTTGGCTTAGAGATTAATTCCTTGAGCTGGAATTAAACTTTAAACCCATCCACAGATTCAGAGAATTACCCTAATTCACCCATTCACACCCTCTACTATTGCCAAGCCACTCCCAAAGTAAAGTAGACTAGGAAACCTGACTAGAGGTAGGCTAGACAAATTGCAGGACATCAATATGCCCTAGGAAAACAACTGAGAACAGAATATGCCTCTTCCCTTTCTGAGTAAGTGAACAAACACCTTTCCATGAAGCATGAAAACAAGGCACCTGATGCCTGAAATGTTTCTTTAGTCCGTGAAGGAAAAGTTGGCACAATTCACTTGCTAGTACCTTGGCATAGCGGATAGTGCTGGACCTGGAATCAGGAAGACCTGTGTTGTTTGCTATCTGTATGACCATGGGCAAGTCAATCACATCTGTTGGCCTCAATTTCCTCACCTGTGAAATGCAGGTGTTGGACCACATTAGGGGTAGGGAAACTACTGCCCCAGGACCAAATTCAGCCTGTCACCTGTTTTTGTACTGCTAGTGAACTAAGAATGTTTTTGAATATTGCTTTTTTTATATCTGTTAATAAAACAAAACTTTGCTTTAAAATGCAAAGACCATTTTTGGGTCATACAAAAATAGGCCTCAGGTTGCAAGCTTTAGTTTGCTGACCTCTGATCTTTAATAGTGTCATTCCATAAAAATACCTTGCTTTATTTTCTGAAACAGTTTCATCTTAGAAAATAGTATTTAAGATTAATCTCCCAAGAGAATGATTTGAGCTTAAGGGAGGGGAAAAGATATCCTGAAGTCAAACTCAGAGAAAGTCTTGAATGTTCTAAGAATGTGAGTTGGGAATTGTTCAATTAATTCTGATATCTGAATTTTCTCCTATGAGGTCTAGGGAAAAAGGAGAAAATCTAAAGACAGGCTCCAAATCAGAGGAATATAAAACAACTTGGCAAAAAGAGTAGGACTCCAAAAAGACCTGGAATGAAGTCCTGGCTTTGTCACTTAGACAAATCGCTTGCTTTGGCTCCTGATACAGGATGGTCAGATCAGTCCCTTTACTGAGAGAAGGAATATTGAAAAAGATATAGAGACAACTGGAGTGATTGATGAATATGACTGCAGGCCATCAGCTTCAGAGTAATTCTGCCAACCCCTCTGCTTAGCATTATCTACTTACCCTAATATTAGAACATTTGTAAAATAATTCAGCTCCATTTATCTACCCCATATAATATCTCATAGTTTGCTATCATCTGTGAGCCATTAAGAATCAAACTGACAAACTCAGATGGTTTCCTGGGATTTAGTTACCTGGGTTGCTTTTAAACCCTAATATTCTGCAATTCTAAAATAACTGGGACAGGGGATAGTCAGAAGAAAAGAATAAGTACTGAACTTGGAAGTTGTAGGTTCAGTGTAGTTCATTGGTTTCAGTTGTTTTTGACTATTTGTGACCCCATTTGGGTTTTCTTGGTAGAGATATTTGAGTGGTTTACCATTTCCTTCTCTAGCTCATTTCATAGATGAGGAAAGTGAGGTAAATAGGGTTGTGACTTGCCCAAGGTCACACAGCTAGTAAATACTGGATACCAGATATGAACTCAGGAAGATAAATCTTCCTGTATTCAGGCCCAGAACTCTATCTGCTGCATCACCAACTGCCCATAGGTCCAGTAAGCCTACTGCAAAGGAATATCTGTGATGTTACCCTTGAGCTATAACTAAGAACCCATCATTCATTTTATCTGCAGAATGAACCAAGGTAAATATTTCTGTTTGGGTTTGAGTTCCCTTTGTTTTTGCTTCTTAGGGGACTATGATGAAAATTTGAAAACAAGCTGTATGTTTGCTTGAGAATCAAGGTGTCTGCAATGCCATCTTCTTCTCTGAATCAATTCCCTATGAATTTATCTATGTTATACTAGGGGAAAGGAGGAGAATCAAAGAACATTGCTTGAGACAGATAGAAGGATGATAATATATGACAGAGATCAAGCATTGCTGCTCAGCTCTTATTCTCCTGTTTTCTCTGTTGAGAAGAAGGATCTTTGGACTAGAAAGGATAAAAATGTGACTAACCAAGACTTGATACCAGATAGGGACAGAAATGACCTGTGATTTTGTTTCTTTAAACAGAGAATTCTCAAGAATGGCACTCCTTCTACCAATGCAAGTTGGCACCTTCCCTACAACTTTAGAGTTACCATAACTAAACTTAAAATAAAAATATGCCCTAAGTCTCAGCAACTTATAGTTTCCTAAGGTACAGTGGGGCCAAGTAGATTGCTTAGGGCTATGCAGTCAATATGTGTTGAGACAGGCCTTGAACTCAGGACTTCCTGGCTCTAAGAATAGTTTTCCATCCATTATGCCATGCTTCTTCTTGGAGACTTAATATCCAAGGTAAAAAGAAAGGCAGCAAGAGAACCTAGATGTCTCTAATGATTTCAAGTCACCAAGTAAAATACATCAGGGTGCTCAAAGAATGGTTGGATGTGACTGATGTGCCATTGTCAGTTATATTTAAAGGATTGGGGGAAATGGGAGAGATATCTCAGAAGGAGAGAAAAGCAGATTATTCTAATTAAAAACAAACTAAACAGAAAAGATTGGAGTCTGTACTCTGCAATCCAGTGAACTTGATTTTAACTCATAGCAAAATTCAGTCTTTTTTCAGGCATATCCAACTCTTCATGAGATCATTTGGGGTTTTCTTGGCAAAGATACTGGAGTGGTTTGTCATTTCCTTCACCAGATCATTTCATAGATGAAGAAATTGAGGGAAGCAGGGTTAGGTCACTTATAGTTAGTAAGTGTCTGAGGCCAGATTTAAACTCAGGAAGATGAGTATTCCTAACTTCAGTCATGGCAATCTATCCACTGTACTACATAGCTGTCCAGCAAAATTATAGGATAGATTATTAAAGAGGGAGTCAGTGAAAATTTGGAAAAGGAAGTGGTGATCATAAAAAGCCAATGTGACTTCAACAAGACCATGTCATACTAAGCTAATTCAATTTCCTTTGTTAACAAGGTTACTTTACTTGACCGGTATGTCAAAGGAGTGATGTAGCTAAAATGTACCCTAGATTTATATGAAGCATTGACAAAATTTCACATCCTGTTCTTGTGCACAATATTGAGAGATGTAGACCAAGTAATGGAACATATAGGTGGATTCAGGAACTAGCTAAATTATCGTTTCAAATAGTAGTTATTAATGGTTTCATTTCCATGTGAATGGTGTCTGGTATGCTGCCTGCTCTAGGGAGCTGTGCCATTTACTATGTGTATTAAAGACTTCAATAAAGGCATAGGTGATATGTTTAGCAAATTTACAGAATTTAATAGTGAATGCATTGGATAGCAGAATGAGATCGAAAAAGATCTCAATAGTCTAGAACTTTGGGCCTAAATTAATAAGACATAATTTAATAGGAGAAAATATAGTCACATACTTAGATTAGAAGAAAAAAAAATCCACCTCAAGAGAAGACAGAGGGAAGTGTGGCTAGCACACCATTTATCTTGAAATAGATCTGGGAGTTTTTGAAGAGCAAGTTTGGTATAAGTCAACAATGTGATGTAATAGCCATTGAAGCTAGAACATTATTTTGAATTGAGAAGGATATAGTGTCAAGGATAAAGAAGGTGGTAATTCTGCTGTATTTTGTTCTGATCAGACATCTGGAGTACTGGGTTTAATTTGATGTGCAGTATTTTAAAAAGTATAAACTGTTAGTTAGCCAAATTAATACAATCAGAGTGATGAAGGGTCTCAAGCTCATGCCTCATGAGGATCAGTTCAAAGAATTAGGGATGTTTAGCCTGGGCAAGAAAAGACTAAGGGATCAAGATGGTGGCTTATGATTACTATCTTTAAATATTCAAAAGACTGTTAAGTAAAAAAAGAGGTTCAACTTGTTCTGTTGGATCCCTAGTGGTAAGGAGCATGACAAGGAAATACAGAATTAGGGACAACAGGGAGAAGTTATAAAGAGGAAAATGCAAGTTTTATATAAGGAAAACTTCTTAGAGCTGTCCAAAAATCAAAGGAGATGCCTCAGGAAGTAGTGGGCCCTTTCATTTTAAGCAAAAATCTTCAAGAAAATGTTTCGAGGACCATTTGTCAGATATGGGTGGAGGGATATAGTGGGTAATCCTTATTCAGTTACAGGTTGAAAAACATGATCTCTGAGTTGACTTCTACCTTTAGGAGTCTGTGATTCTAAGAACTCCAGAATATTTTTCAACAGGCTAAATATCTGGAATGCTGTTCATCTAGTCATAAGTCTATGTGGAGCATGAGTCAGGTTTGTCTAGGTGTGCTGACACATGACCCACACTTAATGCATGCCTATGGATACAGCTCTGCCTTAAAGATTGTGGTACAATGAAAGAGCACTAGATTATCAATCAGAAGACCTGGTTTCTAGCCCAGCTGTGCTACTAATTAACTGTGTAACCTTGGACAAGTCATTCCACCTTTATGGTCGTAAGTTTCATTATCTCTTAAATAAGGGAGTTGGACTCCGACTGTGACATCCTATGATTCTGTACTGTATTCCTGTGACTAAATAATTTCTAAGGTCTGTTCCAGCCCATATGTTCAATGATTCTACAAGGAAGAAGAAAGGTCCTACAGTATGTCCTGTTTAGGGTCCAATGATCAAACACGGCTTTAACATGAGACCCAGGATGTCTGTTTCCAAGGAAAGAAGTTGGAAAAGAGAAATTTCAGATAAAAAGGACTGCCCCCTCAAAATAGCATCTGGCTCCCAGACCACCCTATGTCTTCATCCCTGCTGATCAACTGAGGTCCACAGCTGCTAGAGGTTTTTTCTCCCTTTATAAGTAGGTCCTTCCTTCTGGTTTCCATTTCAGAATCAGATGGAGGGGAAATCATGCTCTGAGCAGGGCTTGGGGAAGATCTTACATACTGAGCCAGTAATGACACTCTGACTTTATGCTGGGTTGTTTATGTAAGGCCTTTGGGGTTCCACAGACAATAAACTCCTCACAATAGCTGGTAATATAAAATGGCAACAAATATAATTCTTCCTTTTTCCTTTGCAAGAGAAGCAAGGTGAGAAGTCTTTTCCCCAGCAAGTCATAGTGAAGGTACATGGAGGTGTATAGCCCAAATCTCAAAATACAGTTGGCCCTCTCCTTCATTGACCACATGTCCCCAGCATACTTTCCTGGGGGAAGTCTAGCAGGGTCCCAGGGTAGAGGCATGACTTCCAGAGCAGTTGGCAACCCCTGGAGAGCTTCTGGCTTGATTAGAGGAAAGAATCCCAGGATACATAGTGAGGGTGCTATTTGGTTGGGAAAGGTTATACTGTCCAGCAAGAGAAAGAGGGATAGTTAGGAAAGCATGGTAACTACAAAAGATTTGGCTTGTAGGAATTAAAATTTCTGTGGCTACTTAGGAGATTTCAAAGCCAAAAGGAAAAAGCTCATTTAAAAAGGGCACATAGGCTATGTCCCAGTCCAGAAGAGACTATGAGCTAAGACAGTAAGATGAGATCATATCCCATGCCAAGTGACCCTTCCCTCACTAAACAGATCAAAGACAGCCCATAAAAATGGTACCAGTAAACAGCTAACATTCTAACTAGAAAGTATGGGAAAAGACAGACAGTCATGAGTATATCAGTATCTTAATTTCCTCTTGCAGCTGTCCCTCTTCCCTCCCTCTCCCAACATCAGACTGGCTCCCGAAAGAAATGACACCCATTATTTCATGAGTAGCTAGTTGAGCTCCTGACTGAAGGGTCTACATTATTAAGATGAGTCTGTTACTTCATGTCTAGATCCCAGATAATCTGTACAACTGTCCACCATTAATCATCATAATACTCAAAAGGCATTAGGCTTGATTGTTTAGAAATCTATTTTCTATTAATGTCAGTTTCTTTTTCAAACAGATATAATGATCTTGTAGAGAGAGATGAGGGTAGGGAGGGAGGGGAAGGTCAGAGAGGGAAAGAGGAAAATTTAATGTAATGGAGGGCCTTGGGATTCCCTACTCTATAAATTCTCTTTCTCTTTGCATGGCATTGTCTCTGTGGGGAAAAATGAAAATCTGTTTGCTGGCAAACTGCTCCTGTTACCCCGCATTTTCAATTTGGGTCAAAAGATGCTCTCTAATGCTCAGGTGATTTGGCCACCTGAGACTTGAGTCACCAGACAAACAGATTTTTATTTTATTAGTTCTGCCTGAAGACAGAAGTCACAGCGATCATCATGGATGTCTCAAAGAATTATGGTGGAACCAGATAAATTCTGAACATTAGCATTGACTGCTTATTGCCCTAATGTCAAGCCATCTATGGGGTTGGATCGCCTCTACTGTATAAAACGACCCACTCTTATTATGGCTAACTTTCCTGGGAGTTGGGAGGTAGGGGGAGAGAAGCGCTACTTTAAGGTTGACAGAATAATTCTCTCCTCATCATCCCCTCTTTGACTTGGGAATACCCAGGGTATAATGAGAAGGATTTTTGAGGAGCATTGTGTAAAAAGGGGTCTATTCTCTAAAGAAATCTTAGCTGCATTGTGAAGATTTTAGTGCATAAACAAAAGCAAAAATGGAAGCTGTTTTGCTGTAATGAACAACGGTTTTGTGGAAATGATTAGGAAATCCATTTCCCTCCTTTCCTCAGAGAAGTAGGTAAGTTTGAGTGCAGAGTGTTACATATTATATGATCACTATATCAATTTATTTAGGGTTACTTATTATTTTTTGTTAAAAAAGAAGATTCACTTGGGGGTGGGAGAGTGGCATATCCATAAATAGTTGTGATAAAACCATAATTAAATTTAGACTACAAATGACTATGGTCTAGATCAGAGGAAATGATAAGTCTGCATCGATCCATTAGGCTAGACTAAAATCACTGGGGATAAATTAGAAAGAGATAAATTTCAACTCAATATAAATAAACATTTTCTAAAAAGCAAACAAATAAACAACAGAGGTACCAAATGATAGAACAAGTTGCTTGATGAGGTGATAAACTTTTTAGTGCTATGAAATAGGGGAAGGGCAGACCATATGAAGGGATGACCTTGGAATCCCAAAGACCATGGTTCAAGTCTTACTTAAATCCAGGACTTATTAGCTGTATGACTTTGACCTCTTAACCTGGCCTACTTAACCTCTTCCTGCCCTAGTTTCCTCATTTGTAAAATAAGAATAAATACTGTTTGAGCTATCTCCCTCACAAGGTTGTAATGATGAAATGAGGTCAATATGAAGCTTTTTAAACTCTGATTGGAAGGCTACTCTCAATATTGTTGTAGGTTACCTCCCAGAATAGCAAAAAGGGATCAGTGACCTCTAAGAGCCCTCCTAACTCTCCTATTCTACAACATCATGTTTAGAACAAGGAGGGGAGAGCCAGAGCCATAAGTGAAAGAACATAAGGGGGCTAATGCTGTCATTCAAAAACAAAAATTCACATCTGTTGCTTAACTTAGAAAACGAGATTTGGACAGAACCTCAGCAATCATTTAGACAACTCTGATTTAAATCAACATCTTCATTTTGTGGAAAAGGAAACTGTGACCAGGAGAGACGAACTGGCTTGCTGATGGTCACACAGCTACAACATCTCATTCAGATTGCACTGGGCTTGCCCATGCCAAATTCAGGTCTCCCATCAGTCACTCCTCCATGAAATAAAAATTCAGTTTTTATTTGATTCTGGGGGAAAAAGAGAGGGACTAAATTAAAAGTGAAAACCAAACATAGTCTGAGTTTTTAGATGGACAATAAACAGAACAAATTGGAAAAATATATGGGTCATAATCATCCTATCTTCCTATAACTTTCACTGATTTCCCATTATTTTGCCAGAATCTGGTCTTCCCTCCATTATCCCAGGTGGGCATGTATACCCATGCAAGACTTCCTCACACTTTAAGCTTCACAGAAACGAATTTCACAAATGGAGGCTCTAAAGATAGGGAATGAACTGAAAGCTTTGTCTTCACGAATGCATCAGGCCTGCATGGTTGTTGTTGGCACGTGTGTGTGTGTGTGTGTGTGTGTGTGTGTGTGTGTGTTTTAAACCAAATATATATGGCCAGAGGTCTCTTCAAACATTTATTCTCCATTAGGGCTAGCCACAAGCGGCAGGAAGGAAGGAGGAACAAAAACCAGAGGAGCCCACTAATGTCTAAGTGGATTGCATGCCACCAAGAAGTACACAAAGGAGAGAGGAGAGACAAAAGAGGATAGAAAGGATCAAATCATTCCAGGCAAACCTCCCCAGAAAGGAAGTCATAGTAAAGTTTTACTCAAACAAATGGACTTCTCAGGAGTTGTCCTAAGTCAGTACATCAGCTTGTTAACATACTCCCTACATATAGATATAATCCAGCACAAGATGAGGCTATTTTCTATTTCAAAGATAGGGCCTGGTTCCCCATTCAGTGCTGCTTAGCAGATTTACCTAGAAATCTTCCCTATCTCCAATGGAGTATGAAAATCTATCTTGCCCTACAGAAAAATAGAAGGAAAGGGGATAAGAGAAGGGGGTGGTGATAGAAGAGAGGGCAGTTTGGGGGAAGGGGTAATTAGAATGCATGCCATCTTGGGGTGGGGGTAGAAGACAGATGGACAGAAATTTGGAACTCAAAATCTGGTGGAAGTGAATTTTGAAAACTAAAAATAAATTAATTAATAGAAATCTTGCCCATCTCTAAACTGTATCCCGTTTCTCCATATCCCAGCTCCTTCCCTTTTCCTTCCACTTTCCTCCATCCTCATATTCAATGGTTTGAGACCCCAACTATTTTCAGGTAAATTATATTGCACCAAGACACCATATTTCTTCAAATCAACTGGAGAGAAAAATGCAATGAGTCCCAAGAGTTCAAAGATTAATTACCGTTTAACTGGCAGCATTCTATTCTTTCAATAATGCTCCTGTTGAAAACTCAGATGATTGACCCTGCTTGTACAGAGTATGGCAGGTTTTTACACACTTGTTAAGTTACTTGGTGCCTCAATCATTAGAGGTATTTCACACAAGAGGTTGCAGTGAGCTTCTCTAAAAACTGATATTGCTAATCTTGCTATTTCAAATTATAAGACCTGAAATAACAATAAAAAACTGAAAATCACATTATGTACCTTTGGAATTTTTTTTTAATGATGTCTCACTTGAGGCAAAAAAAAAAGTATATTAGGAACTGACAAGGATATGTAAAGTCACTGAAGTTGTGATGAAAGGCAAG
This sequence comes from Bettongia penicillata ogilbyi, assembly GCA_023548195.1. Lineage (NCBI taxonomy): Eukaryota > Metazoa > Chordata > Mammalia > Diprotodontia > Potoroidae > Bettongia > Bettongia penicillata. Next base: position 6,435,766 of record JAJHZJ010000381.1, on the reverse strand, counting down.
GATGGGATCCTGCACAATGCCATGCAATAGCCCGTTGGCATCCTTTTGCTTTGGAAACATCTGCCAACCTGTGGCCAGATTGCAACATTCCCTTCATGATATCTATTTCCACAGCTATGACCAAGAAAATTTAAATGTGAAGAAAGATAAATGGGAGCAAGTAGTTGAGCAGACTTGGGTACTATAAGTATGCACTGGCATTGGGCTTGTTTGGACACATAGCCAAGAAAACACGTAGGGTGCATATTCGACACCTTAACAGGCTCCTGAGCACAAGGAAGATAACATGCAAATGTTTATTTATAGAATATGTTTTAAAGTCAACTTTATAGGAAACTAAGCCAAATTTACAAAACATAAGATCCATTTCCTCAATTGATAAATGGTCAAAGAATATGAACAAGCAGTTTTTGGAAGATGAAATCAAAGCTATCAGTAGTCATATGAGAAAATCTTCTAAATCACTAATAATTAGAGAAATATAAATTAAAACAACTCTGAGGTATTGCCACAAAGCTATCAGATTGGTTAATGTGACAGAAAAGGAAAATGACAAATGCTAGAGGAGAAGTGGAAAAACAGGTACACTAATGCATCACTAGTGGAGTTATAAACCAGTTCAAATCATTCTGGAGAGCAAGGATGATGCTCAAAGAACTATAAAAGCCTTTGAACCAACAATACTACTACTAGCTTTATATCCCAAAGGGATCAAAGAAAAAGGAAAAGTACCTGTATGTAAAAAAATTATTTATAGCGGTTCTTTTGGTGGTAGTAATGAATTGGAAAATGATGCCCATCAGCTGGGGAATGGCTGAACAAGTGTGGAGTATGATTGTGATGGGACATTATTGTGTTATCAAAAATGATGGGCAAGTGGATTTCAAAAACCTGGACTTATATGAAGCGATGCAAAGTAAAATGAGCAAAGCCAAGAGAACATTGTACATAGTAAGAACAATTCTGTACAATGACCAATTGTGAATGACTTAGCTATTGTAAGGAAAACAATGATCTAAGACAATTCCAAGAGATGTTATGAAACATGCTGTCTATTTCCAGAGGAAAAGCAAAGTAACTGACAAATCCCGAGGACAAATTGATGCATATTGTTTTTCACTTTCTTGATTTTCCTTGTTTTTGTTTTTGTTTTTTTGCAATACGACCAGTACAGAAGTATGTTTTGCATGACTTCACAGGTATAATTGGTATCATATTGTCTGCCTTCTCAATAAGTGGAAGAGGTCCTAGAGGGAGTGAAAGAATTTGGAACTTAAATATTTTTTTTAAGTTAAGGTTAAAAAAAAAAGATAAAGGTCACTTTAACCATATTCTTGAACACTTCTGTACAAGTATACCTGTATACATGGGAACAGACATTGGCTTTATATCAGTACTTAACCCCACACCTATCAGGTGTGTTTTAGGCTTAGCTTTCTCTAACAAGAAGGAATAGGAAGTTCTTTCCAGTAGATTCAGAATTTAGCCACCTGCTTCTCATGCTTATTTACCTGTTTTCGCAGCCCTGATATCTGACTTTACATAGCATATAGTTGACAGAATAGGTAATAATAGCAATTACTCAGAAGAAGGAGTGTTGAATAGTAAACCTAGGTTACTCAGAGAAGCATCAGTTGAGTGGATAATTGTGGGGAGGAAAATAATGCCCTAGGCAGAAATTAATGAAGTAGCTCTGTCTAATGGTGGGATGGAACATGGTGAGACATCAGAATGCACAGATTGTGACTTTGCCATTGGCTTGCTGTGTGTGGGGGTGGAGGAGAGGGGACGGGGGATATCATGTCCCTGCCCTTTGTATCCCTCCTTGGTAAAAGTAATCCAGCAATAATTTTTCTCTACCTAACTTACTTAAAAATTAATGAAATATTACCTTTAAATGAACTATAGAAATCCATTTGGAGTCCAGGACTGGCCCTTTTTGTACAAATCTGATATATGACTATCTGGGTTGGCACAAATAAGCTGATTAGATGATTATTGACTTTCCAAAAAAGACTTCATTATATATAAAAGAGTTGTCCATAGAGTCCTTTCATTTCCTGAAGGATATTGATATTTTTATATGACTTGGTGAAATTATATTCCCATATAATTATTTAACCAACAGACATTACTAATGATGATTAGCAATAAAATTCTTAGGTGAGACCTTATTCTTGCCCTATAAAAGAATTCAAGAGCAGATGACTTGGTTTGTTTCTTCCCCATGAACAATTTTAGTCGTGAGATTTAGGGTCATCTTCTGACCCAACCCTGGATATAAAACACCTCAACTCAAGCTCAGAGTTCTACATGCTTTCTTTCCACCATATAAGCACAGGTACACGCTCCATCCCTCTAATGTATATGAAACCCATGGGAGTTACCATTAATACAATACAATGGGAGGTGAAGCCTTTTCCTATAATCCTGAGGGGATGCCCTAGCACACTGAATTGCTTTCATATTCTATAAACTCTCCTATGCCAACAATTATACATAGAAAATCATCCTTTTGTCCCCAAAGCATATACATGAAGTTTTATAGTATGTTTTATATACACACATACTGACTGTAAATATCAATGATCATCTAGGCCCATCTACTCCTGCTTCAGCCATGTGAATTAACATATATTAAGCAGCTCAAGGCAATATTCACATAGTTAAAAGAAACTAAACAGATCTTGTCTTCCCCTTTCTTCTTTTGAGATTGGTACCTATGGAAAAATGCTATGTTATATATTTGCGTGTGTGCATTTGTGTATGTATGTGCTTATATGTGTGTATATGTGTGTATATACTGCAAGCAGATGTCTTTATAGCATTATACAAGATAGTTCTCAGAGCTGAAGAGAGGGTTAGAAGAGTGGGGTGGCCAGTGAAGCCCAGAGATCTGAATACATCCCATAAGACTTCTTAAAATAGATATATTTCACAGGGTCTATGATTCCTGACTATCATTCCTTTTATCAGTGAAAATAGGCTCCATAAGGTTTGCTCCATACCAAAAGCCTCCCTAATTCTAATAAATGACATTTCTCGTAGACTTGGACCTTATAGTTCTATTGAAACAACCATTTGATTTTTCAATTTAAGTTTCTCTGACTCAGAACCTGCTGAAAACTTCTCTTGCTAAACCCGTTTCCCAGATTTACGCTGACCCAAAATGCAGGAATGGGCTTCTTAACCTCATTTTGGTGGGTCTCTCTAATGGTGGGATGGAACATGGTGAGACATCAGAATGCACAGATTGTTGACTTTGCCATTGGCTTGCTGTGTGTGGGGGTGGAGAGGAGGGGACAGGGGGATATCATGGACCCCTTCTCAGAAGAGTGTATTCAAGTGAATAAAATAAAAATATGTAGAATTGCCAAGGAAACCAGTTACATTGAAATAGTTATCTAGCTAGCTTCTTTTTTTTTTTTTCAAATAAATTCCTGGACCCCAGGTTAGGAGTTTCCAGTCCGAAATTCTTTGATCATATGACTGTTTCTAAAAAGACTTAGCTATGGCTGTCTGCTTAAGCCTATGTAAGAATGAAATAATTATACTGTTTTCTTTGGGGGAGAGACAGGGAAAGAATTAATCTGTCCAACCTCACACTTTGTCTGAAAACCACCCAACTAGAAACCAAGAGTTTGACCTGAATCAAGTAGAAATGCAAATGCTATCTTAAAAATGTGGGCAGAGAGTAATTAGTTTTCTTAATGTTCCTGCTTTCAAAATTCCTACTAGGCTGCCTCACATACTTGATTTGATATATGCTGGATACATGCATCTGTTAGCTAAAAATCCAAGGCTTTGAAGTAGGTGTTCTTAGTAGCATACTTCCCACACAGTAGGGTAATAAGTCCTTTAAAAATGTGCTGTTGGGAGGAACTGGATTGGGTAAAGCTGTCCCCCCCAAAAAGGCTATGTGTTTAAAAAAAAATCACTGAGAATGGAAAAAGAGAGGGGAGGAAAGCGCAAATCATCTGCAGCCCAACATTAACACAGCATTCAAACTACACATTTGAAATATTGTCAGGGAATTAAGCCAGGAAGGTTCTCATAGCAACATTAACTCACCCGCATCACCCATATTCAGTTCTCTGCATTAGCAGGTACCTTAGAAGAAAGCACCCCAGCATACCAGGGTGTATGTACTTTGACTTTCACACATAGGGTTTGATTTCTTAGGAAAAGTGAATATATTGTAGAATCCACGCCTACTCCCACCCCCATTTCCCCTGTAGGTTAGGGATAAAATCTTCTTGAGGACAGGGTCTGTCTTATTTTTGTCTCCATATCCCAGTGCCTTGCATAGAACTTACCACACAATAAGTAATTTGTAAGTGCTTCTTTAACTGGATTAGGAGAGAAGAGGATGGGTCCCTCAAAAGAAGGAAAAAAAAGCATGGGGAGAAATGGTGCCTTTTGAAAGGAACCAATCAAATTCAGCTTCTATCATAATTCATTGTCATGCATCAATGGACTGTCAGAGGCATTTTAAAAGGAATAGGGAAGGTCCTTTTCTATGTGTTTTTCGGGAAGTGACTTGGGGATATAACTGAGTTTCTAACAGTCTCTTCAATAAGTACACTCAGGATAGGGGCCAAACTTCTGGGCCAAAGTTTGTTGCAACATCCATACAAAGATCCACTCATATTTTAGAGCCAACATAGGGAGAAATTGTAGTTTTCTTTTTCTAAAGATGTTTGCTATACAAGGTAGCATAACTCATGATTATCCTTCTTGCTCTGCATGATTCAGCCCCTACTTCCTGAAATGCAAGAAAGCAGCCAAGCCATCTGCCATGCAGACCACTTTAACCCCTACCACACACCCAGCCCTGAATGGAGTCCCAGGAAGCCATTTAATCTCTGCCAACCATTTCACCCATGTGCCTTACACAGCCAGCAACGGTGACCCAGGTCATCTCTCCTATAAGATGATTGGATTTCACATGTCACCAGCATGCTGAGAACTGTGGGAGGAGCTTCCTTTGGCAGGTAGTATGGAGAACATGATGCCATAGGAAAGAAGAGCCTTTGGGGCCAGGGGATGGTCCATCCCAAAGCCTCTGGCAGTCATCGGCCTGTTTGTAAGTTGCCCAGAAACCCCTGGTCTCGAAGTGAAATCCACACTCACTGTTGTAGCTGCTGGTGCTGCTAGCCTCTGCCGCTGCCACGCTGTGCTGAACTGCCCCTTCCGGCTTGGCCCTTCCTGACAGTGAATGGGAGAAGAGAATGGGGTGGAGGAAAAGAGAAGAGAAGGGAAGTGGGGAAAGGAAGGAAGCATGGGAGGATGAAAGAAGGAAGAAGAAGGGAGAGGGTGGGTCTTTAACTGAACAGAACGCCTTACACTGTCCACAACATCCTCATAGCTTCCTAGTACCACCAGTAAGCACATATGTTAAAATAACTTCTCACAAGGATATGCTCACCACAGAGTCCAAGTTTCTCTGCTCTCGTTATTGGTCAGAGATACTCCTCCCTCACCCGTCATGACTGGGCAGACATGGAATTCTACAACTTCCAAGCTACACTCTTCTTACTGGGCTATTCAGGAGGTAAGTGATAATGCAGGAGTCATTGCCACCATTGGTTTAGTTATCTCCAGGATCCAGTTGGCCACTTTCAAAAGACATGACTTTCCTCTTAATAAGAGGCCTCTCTGCCAGGCCCACCAGTTCCACTAAAAGGAAGCTGGTTTCATTGAAACCCTCAAGTAGAAGTCCCAGGCCCTTGGATAAAAAAATTTTACAGTTACAGTGAGGCAGCATTTATCCTCATCTCCCCCTGGATTTTACCCTTTAAATTCATCAGAGTGTAAAGAAGGCATTTTTTTTCCTTGTCAGTTTACTCATTCTCATAATGGTGCTATGCTAACTTTAAGGAATTAGCACTGAGGAGACAAAATTGACCCTGTTTATTTTCTTTGCAAAGATGGGCAAAATAGCTAGGTTATATTCCACTGTTGGGAAAAGGGAGGGAGTAGACATTCCTCTTGAAAGTGAACTCCTGAGTCAAGGCTTTTCTGAAGGGATGGTCTATAAAGCTGTTTTCAGGTAGGTTTAATAGGTGACCTTTATTAAATACATATATAGACTCTGGATATTATACAGAAGATATAACCCCAACCTTCACATTCTACTTGGGAAGACAGAAGACTCACATGGGAAATAACAGAAGTACATTTTTTTTATGAAACAATATATAAACCAGTCCAAATTAGTATAGTATTAGTAGAGAACTGATGGGATGCTGAGCAGATGTGGTTAATTAGATGGAGTTAATCAAAGAGACTTCCTGGCCAAAGGAAGAGTTGTGGGTTTTGTGCTGGGTAAGGGAAGACAGGGAGAAAGGAGAAGACATAGAAAGGGAAACACAGTTGAAAAGGCACTAAGGTGGGAACATGTAAATTATGTATAAAGGAAAATGAAGTCATGAGGTGGGGATGGTAAGCAGATTAGTTTGACTGAAAAGGTAATTCTCTTAGGAATTGGGAGAAAAGAAATTGGCAAATTGGTTGAAAGTCTTAAAGACCTGGATCAGGTGTTCAGTGATAAGCAACCATAAGTCATTGAAGGCTCTGAAACAGATAATGAATATAAAGGAAACTTGCCTGAGGATACAGTTGACTGTGATGAGAACTTGAAACTAGAGAATACAAAAGTAAAGAGAATAGCTAAGAGATTATTACAGCAACCCAGGTGTGGGATGATAAAGGCATAGACTAGGCCAGTGGCTGCAGAAATGTAAAGGGAGGAGCAAAACTGAGATTGAAGAATTGGCCAGGGATTGGACGTGGGTGGGGAAAAAAGAAAGGATCCAAATGACTCTAACCAAGGTCACAAGCCTTGGAGTGAAAGAAAATGGAAGTGTTTGACAGAAATGACTAAGTTGAGGAGGGATGCCTATGTCAAGGCAAGGAAGATGAGTTTGAATTTCAGCATATTAAATTGCAGGTGCTTGTGGAATAACCCAATGGAGATCTTCATTGGCAGCTAAAAAGGGGAAGCTGGACATGTAGATTTTGGAATCAACTCCCCAAAGATACATGCAGAAACAGAAGAATAGAGCCCTTATCTATGAATGGGAGAAAAAGGAAAAGCTAGCAAAAGAAATAAAACAAACAAAAACGACTTTTAAAAATATGGGGAAATGTCACAGATATCAAAGAGGAGAATTTTAAGAGAGGGATTTTTTTTTAAAGGGTAGTTATCTAGATGACCTCAGAGTTCCATAACTTCTAAATCATTCAGGCAAAAGTTCAAGGAGAATTACAAGCAAGGAAAGACTATTTGATTTGGCTATATGTGGATTATTGATAATCATAGAGAAAGCAGTTTCACTGTGGTAATCAGAAGCAAAACCAGATTTTCGAAAGGTATTACAGAGGAAGCTGCTGTCAAGTGATTTGAGGCAGTTAATATCAGAGACTATTTCTTCCTTAAGGTTAGCAATGAAAAGTACAAGAAAAATGGGAGTTAAAAGAGGGAATACAATTCATTTGCACCAACCAGGGACTACTTTATAGTTGTATTGATTATCTAGACTTTAAAAGCTAATGGAGGAAATGTTAATAACGCAGATTAACCTTAAAAGTATGCCATGTATACAAATTTTTCTCAGAGAGCTGGTTGTTAAACATTCATTAGCACACTCCTAGATTTAAGGATGTTCATGAAAAAAGAAAATCATTCATAGAGAAAGATGATCATAGCGCAGAAAGAGATGAGGTCCAGAGAAAGGGGAGAGGGAGGTGAGGAAATCTATTCTTCTGATAGTTCAAAGACAGAGGAGAAGATAGAGGATGTGGATTTGTTGAGATGGAATGGGGAATAGCTATGTAATCTTGCCAATTAACTTCTAGTTAAATGTGCCTAGCATGGGGATTTGCACATAATAATGGCTTAGATATGTAAGTGTTTCAAAGCATTCATTTTATATATATATTATACATTATAGAATGACAAATTCCTATACTACCTTACATATGGCCAGAAAGTGACTCAAATATCACTAAGTCCAGCACCCTGATTTTATCAATGACTTAATTGTGACCTAGAGATATTTAATGATTTGCCCAAGATTATTAGTCTAGTTAGAGAGAGAGAGAGAGAGAGAGAGAGAGAGAGAGAGAGAGAGAGAGAGAGAGAGAGAGAGAGCCAAGAATAGATCCAGGCCTCCTTATCTTGGTTCAATACTTACTTTGACTTGATTCTCACAAAAATTCTTTGAGGTTGACAGTGCCTGCCCTGTCACAGGAAGGTACTGGGACTATTTTGAAGTGGCTCACAAGAGACTATAGTTAAATTTTCAGTGTAAATATTTACACCATGGAAAGCAGCAAACGTTATAAGTTAGGTCTTGATGGCTTTTTCTTCTGGTTGTCTAGACTTATGGTAAAAATGTTAATAATGAAAGTTAAACTTTAAAGTATGCCATACATACTTTTTTTGGGGGGGAAGCCAGTTGTTAAACATTTACCAATACGTTTCTGGTTATATCTTAATTTTACAGATAAAGGAAACTGTAGCAAAAATAGATTAAGTGAATTATCCAAGGCTACACATCTATCAATCTGAGTAATTATGAGTAGTATTCAGGTCTTCTGACTGAAAGGGCAACATTCTTTTGGCACAATTAACCATGCAAATCAATAGTAAAGTATTGAGGCGATGCTGAACAGATCAATGAAATTTTTCTTTTAGTTATAAGGAAGGATTTGTGCAGGAAAAGAATTTGGGGAAAGAGTGGGGAAAGGGCTAAGAGGTTAAAAGCCATAAAAGGGAATGGGAGACAAGGAACAAATTATGGAATAGCAGTAGCCTTGTTTTGAAGAAGTAATGGAATTTTTGGCTAGAATGTATGAATCTTTGGTTGGTCAAGCTGATAATGTGTTATAGAAGAGGAGTGAGGAACCTGTGGCCTGGAGGCCACATGTGGCCTTCTAGGTATTTGGGTGCCATGTTTTGATTGAGTTTTAAGTTTTACCGAACAAATCCTTTTATTAAGGGATCTGTTCTGTGAAGTTTGGATTCAATAAAAGGGTTGCACTTGGGGACCTAGAGGGCCACATGTGGCTCCTTACTCCTATTCTAGAACTTCCTCTTGTAAACAAAACTGTGGAATGGATACATAATAAGAGGTAAGCAAACAATGACCTAGATCCAGGGTTGAGAGTTGGTAGATTGGGAACAACAGAAAGAAAAGAAAGGAAAGGGGGATTCAGAATACTGGAGCAAATGTCCAAGTTACCGGAGGTGTTTAGGATGACAAAAAAATGGGACAATGGTTTGTTGACAGCAGATGTTGCCAATAGACTTACAGTAACAGAAGGAAGAGAGCAAGTCAGTGAAAGTGGAAAAACAGCAGATATTATTGAAAAGGAGGCTGTGATCTAAGAAGGCAAGAAATGCATTGCTGGAGTCCTTGTAAAGATGGTCAGCAATAATGTGGTAAGTAGCATAACCATGTTGTTGAATGCTTGTTATAAAGTAGAGTTAGAGGTCAACAGGAAGAAGAAAGCATGAGTCCAAGTCTAGATGGACATGCTTTTCTAGGATGATGGGTTCTATGCCATGTTGCTGTCATGTAACAAATTGGCTAGGTAACTAAATCAGTTTTGTTAATCATAAGGGAGGAAAAATTTATATTTGCATGTCCACAGTCAATAAGGTAGTGAGGCTATATGAAATTCCATGTATTTCCCAGGGGTCTAGGATGTTAAAGTTCTCAGTATTTGACCATGAACAACAGAAAAGTAGAAAGGAAAATACATCTGTTTCCTTTATGTAGAAAAAAATTGTCTGCTGAAATATGAGACATCACTAGGTTCTAGGTGAATTCTGAATGAGTATATCCATGCTTTCCTAAACCAAACACAGGCAAAAGCTAGGAAGAAAATCACTTTCAAATGACCAAAATAACAATCCCAAAAATTACAGATAAAGCATAGTCTAGTGGCAAAAGTCCTTGTAAATCACATGTATAAACAGTGAGGGTTTGTTTGAAAGAAGAAGCCAAGATGATAGCATGACCAGTCTATAGAACTTTCTCTTCTATTTGATTTGTCATTAAACTCTAGAGAAAGTGTCAGAAATAGTCACATGTAAATATGCTGAAAGGGAGATCTATTCACATGTTTCTGACTTTTCCATTGTGATAAAAGTTTACACCAAAAAGTGAAATGGATCAGTTAAAGAAGTAGTTGCAAGCAAAGAAGAGAAGGAGCTACCTATCTTTCTGAGCTATCTAGGTGACTTTTTGGAATAGACATATTTCCCTTCTGGGACATGTCTCATCTGGGTCTTGTTCTTTACCATGGTCTTGTGGAGCCTTCCCAATGACCCTACCACATTCTTACATTCCATTATACCCATTCTTTGATCATCTCTAGCCTTGATAACTGATTTACTGGATAATTCACCTAAAGGGTTTCAGTTCCAAATAAAGAAAGAATTCTAAGCAGAAAGGAAATTGATAGCTATACACTAGATTCAGTCCCATCTAAGACTTTCTCTTTATTCAGTCCCTGCCAGATCTATAGTCCTGGAGATATATAAGCCCATTACCTAATGAATGAATATGCCTATGAACAGACAATCTCAATGAGTAAAGAAAGCTATGACCTAAACCACATATGTTCTAGGCCTAGAAGGAAAAAAAAAAACCACATCATAGCTATGCTGCCTCTGAACCTGAACGTCCATTGATGTCTCACTTGAACAGTGTATACCTGTTACAATATAGGATCAGGTGTCATACTTTAAGAGCTATAAGTGACCTTTGAGGTCATCAGTTCACAACTGAGGATATCGGTACCCAGAGAGGCTAGACCTTTCCAAGGTCACATAGGTAGAAAAGGACAGAACTAGAATTCTGACTCCAAATTTCACTTGTCCTACCATCAGTTTCATTACTTTTTTCTCCTAAGGAAATGCAGAAGCACTCAACCTAGTCCAGGCTGAAAATATGCCAAAAGAAATTCAGGAACAAGTACAATGACTGGGGTGGTATAAGTAATTCTTGGTGCCAAGAAAACAAGGTGGAAAAAGAACAAGAAAAATCATTTTTTGACTGTGAACAAGGCCAAATGTCACCATTGCTATGGAACAAAGCAGAGTGAACATCAGAACACTGACAAAGGCAGTTTTATCCTGACTTTTAGAAAGCTATGAAACACCAGAGGAGAATGCTGTAGCCACCTGGGAGAAGAGAGGGTTGGCAAGTATGGACAGAGGAGTTAGCAGAAGTAGGATAGAACTCTTAGCCAGGTATTAATGAAGCTGGTCAAGGTCATCATGGTAACAGCTCAGTAGGAGAGAGGAAATGATGCCCCTCGGAGCTTCCATAAGGAATTTAACATTGGAAAATTGAGGGGAGGGCACTACCCTCTTCAAAACTACCAGTTAAATCCTCTGATTTCATGAGGCAAATCAAAATATGCTTATTTATATTGCAGTCCACTCTTTCAGTAAAGATTAAAGGACAGAGTGGAAATAGGCACCGGGCTTAATCTAATTTTATATCTATCCTAGGTTTTACCTTCAAGGCCCCAGAAGTGATCTTGAAGTTACCTTTTAGGGATGAATAATCAACATGAAATAAATCAAACCAACCATCAGGTGCTAGAGAAATTTGCTCTAACTCTGGGAAGTATTGACTATTTCAGAATTCATAATCTAAAATTATTTAAAGTGGGATCATATTTTACTATTTGTTTACTTGGATCTTTATCTATAATTTCACAAACATAAAGAACTCCCAGTATAGAAATTCCTTCTAGCAATGCAAATCAGCAGCTTATCAATAATTTAGAGACTTACCCATGATCATAGGGCTAGTGTGTAAGAGACAAGATTTGAATCCAAATCTTTCCAACATGAAAGCTCTCTATCCACCATGCCATGTTGCCTCTCTGCACCATTGGCCACGGTGAAAACAAAAATGAAAAATTCTAGCCCTTAGCAGACCCATTTGACATTTCTTCTGTATTTATTCTCTCCTTGGCTTGTACCCAGCAACCCTTTATAACCCACTGAAGGGATATGCCTTTAGACAACAGTCAACAGATATCTTAGCAAAAATAAAACCGACTTCTTTTTCCTAAGAGACTACAAATAAATACTATCTGATTGACTGTCCTTCTCTAGTTGGACAAGCATCACAAAGATTTGCAGAAAAAGAAGGAACCTCAGAGTACAGCTAGGTCAATCCATCTTTGGAGAAGAAACTCTTCTCCAACACACCCTAAGATATCCTGTGACGGAACCTCCACTTCCTTCCAAGGCAGTCCATTCTACCTAATCAGGAATGTGCTAATAAATGTTGAAGTATCAGCTCTCAGAAAAAAAAAAATGCACTCATGACACATTTTCTCCATCACCTTCAGTATGGAGTTCAATCAATAAAACAAACAATAGCCAAAATAAATCAGGCTGTGATTTATAAGGTTTGTTGATTTCAGAGTTGTAAATACTCCCAGTTAAAATTTAACAATTGGCTTTCACCAGCCAGTTTTAGCTGACTCTTGCATATTCCTAGCCCTAATGGTTATGTCTTTGCAACTTCACCTCACTTCTCCTAGTTCTCTACCTTCCATCCTCATTTTTCAGTATCACAGTCTCGTGAGAAATGTCCAACTTGCTAACTAAACATAGTTAAGACCCTTTACATATGATTCCTTCACTAGTTATTTTGTGGGGCAGCTCATGGGAATCTCGTTAGTCTTTGTTTTCTTGTCAGGTTCAATTATCCTGGTTGGAGTAAGTAATCCTTCTTTCTAGAACCCTCTCTTCTCATTTAATGTGGTTCTAACTGCCCCTACTATCCCTACCCCAGTCCATTTGGATATCACTGATTGTGGCATCAAAATTAAAAAAAAATAAGATAAATAAATTCCATATTTGATTATAGCCCTAACCCCATCTTTCCTTTCTTCTCTTTCTCATCCTCTGTATATTAATTTGCAGGGTGAATTTGCAGCAAAAGCTTTGGTTTTAAAAACAGAGACACAATTCTCAAAACAGAAATAAGTCAGAGGCTTATTATGTTCGCTCCACATGCAAATATCTTAATTACTGTAGGTAAGAAAGATATTTGTATGGAAATTTATGTATCTTTATACATTATATTTTCAGTTTGTCTTTCAGAATAAAAAGGCCTCTCACATAGAAAATACAACTCAAATTCTTAAACAGATACTACTATCAACCTGAGTATCAGAATTACCACAACATGCTGGAGGTAGAAAATAATTGCCTTACCTGGCTCCCAACCACCATCTTCATCGATGCCTCCTTTCTTCTACAACCCTCTCCTCTCTTTCCTTGTGGTTGGGTTTAGAACTTAATACTAGCACTTGAGTCACTTCCCCATTCCCACTACCCCTACTCCATTTGATCCCTTTGGATATCTCTGATTCCACATCAAGTCTATTATCAAATCTGTTATCATCTTCTGCGTTCAAATAACTCTCTCCATGGGCCTAATGTTGACAAAGGACAGTACTACACTCATCCATGGGTCTCCCTTGCTAATTTATTAGGTCAGTATATTTCCAAATCACAGAAAGTCATGGACAAGCTGAACTGTAGAAAAGATAAGATTCTCAGTAGAGTTCCTTGAGGTTTGATACTATTAAATTTTTGTCTGTATAAATGGCACCTATCACAGTACCTGACACATAGTGAGTATTTAATAAATGCTTTGTTGAATGATTCATTAATTAAGAGAAGAAATTGCTCTAGAAAAGGGGACTGCCAACTCCAGAAAAAGATAACAGTTTATTCCAAGACTCACTTCTTCAATAAAATTCCTATCAGACAAGCAGAACTAACGTAGGAAAGAGTAGAAAGTATTGTGTGAAACACAAAGCACTTACATTTGTTTCTTTGATATTTCTTTAAATATTTTACTGAATTTGTTCAATTCAATAAACATTTATTAGGCACTTACTGTGTGCAAGATGTTATTGATATAAAATAAAAAAGAAGAAAAAAAACCATTCCCCTTAAAGAATTGATGTCTCCTTATACCACAAATACTCTCCATCTTTATTAAGGAGAGAAGAGGACATAGACTTATTTTACAATAAGGATTTAAGTTAGACATGACTGTGAACTCACAATGAATGAAAAGGTGTTATATCTTGAATGTAACAACTGAAGACACCTGTAAAATTCCTTTCCCCTGAGATATCTGGGAATAAAACAAGCAAACCATCTGTCTGGGATAATTTGAGTACGGGCCTGCCTGAGGTCAGTAAAGGTGATTGGATGACATTTTAAGATCCTTCCCAACTTTATGCTTCTTTAAAATTGAATGACCTGGCATTTCTTTGACTGTTTCTGCTACTCCTGGGATTTAGTGGCCTGATACTCAACCAGAAAAACCTACACTGACCCTAAACTTTGCTGCTTTTCCTATTGAAGGCCATTGAGCCATACAGGAAAAAGTTTCTAACACCCTGGCCCTGGACCATAACTAATCCTTCTGAGCTCCCACCTACTGCCTGGATAGCCCAATCCAATATTTGAAATAGAAGTACATGGAGTTCCTGGGAATTACCCGAGGAAGCTACCAACCTCTTTGTGAGGAATATGAGAAGGATGGGGTTGAGAGAAGGGAGCAGAGATCCTGGAAAGGTAATATAGCATACATTCTAATCTTGCATTTATACACACTGTTTTAAGAACAGGTCTGGCTATGTTAGTCTGTCTTAAGACACAGGCTTAGCCGTGTCATTCTCCTGCTCAAAAATATAACCCTAATTGAAAGGTTCTCATGACCTTTAGGTGAAATACAAACTCATGAGGCTGGTATTGAAGTCCCACCCTAACCTGATTCCAATTTATTTTCCTAGCCTGATTTTAAATAATTCTCCATTTGTGCATTCCACATTCCAGTCAAATTGAACTATAAGCTATTTTCCCCAGCTCAAGTACTGCTCTACAGGTTGTCCCCACCCCTGATCTCATGCTAGAAATGCAGTGTCTCCCCTTCTCTGCCTCTCAGAAGACATGTCTCCTTTACAGCCTCAAATAAAGGGTTATCTTCTCTGTGAACCCTTCTCTGACCCCCAACCCCAAGTGGCCAGTGTTTTCTTCCTCCAAAAATGTCAGTATTCTACTTATCTGTGTGCATGTCATACCTCTCCAATTAAATGAAAGTTCCTTGGAGGTAGAGATTTTCTTTTTTGCCATATTTGTTTTTATATCACTGGTCCCTAACATAATGTTTTAGACTTCTATACTAAATATAAAAGATTTATTAGATTGAATTGAATTTTGTAATTTGTTAAAAAAAAAAACAACAAACCAGATATCCCTTAGTACTGCTTGTTATGTTTATCCTTCATTCTCAAAGAGGACCATGACATGAAGATGATGACATGACTTGCAGTTGATTTTGATTGGAGGGAGGGCTGGGCAAGGTCACCAAGCTCACTTTCTTTTCCTGAGTCATCTGGGTCCAGTGGCCTGATAGTCATCAGGACAGCAGGAAATGGCCCA
Organism: Bettongia penicillata ogilbyi; assembly: GCA_023548195.1. Taxonomy (NCBI): domain Eukaryota; kingdom Metazoa; phylum Chordata; class Mammalia; order Diprotodontia; family Potoroidae; genus Bettongia; species Bettongia penicillata. Next base: position 6,420,261 of record JAJHZJ010000381.1, on the reverse strand, counting down.
GGATGCAATGGGAGACCCTGGCCCCTTCAGGCTAAGGTCTTATCACATTCTCACTTTGAGTGAGATACATATATTCAATGAATAGGCTTCTTTAAGTAGTTACTCAAGGGATGACCCCTTTAATAAAAAAAAATCAAACTAGGAGGGGAAGACCCTCAGGGTTCTTGGGTAAAAGAGAAAAACCCAATGACCAAGAGGTTTAGCAAGATTAGATGGAACTATAAGAAAGAAAAAAACAAAGAACAAAGCTCGAATTTGCAGCCAAAAGTATGTTGCACAATACAAAGCTTGACAGCAAGCCAGCATATTACTACAACTGTCATTATTATTCTGGACTGCTGCCCTAAGTTTTAATAGGAAACTCAGCTGAATGAGAACAATAAAATCCATAAAATTCCAACCATGTAGAGGTAGAAGGAAGTTAGAGTCTGTCTAAGTCAACCTTCTCATTTTGTAGATGACTATAAATAGTTTGTCCATGACCACACAGCTAGTTATTAGCAGGCAGAACTAGAACCCCAGTCTTCTATTCTAGTGTTTTTTTACAAGCAGGTTGAGGTCAAGTCACCTGAGAGTCCTGCCTGTACCTGTTAGGAGCCAAGCTCTGGACCAGCCTTCAGGAGCTGGCTCCACCCTCAGGGAGCTGGCTCTGCCCTCGGGGAGGGATCGGAGAGAGAGATGTAACCAAGAAAGAGATGTAAAGGACGCCATCAATAAAGTGAAGAGCACTGACATCCTCGGGTGGGCGTGTAGTCATTGTATTCCCTCCGTGGAGGAGGGGATAGCCCTGTCGCGCAGCTAGGCCGCACGGTCGCACGGCAGGGGCCGGAGACGTCCAAAGACCCGGGGAAAGGGTGAGATTGCCCAAGCGAAGTCTGGGGGTAAGGGGTGCCGCCGTACCCGGGCGAAGGCACGGGGGGGAGCCCCGTGCAAGAGTACCGCCTGGAATAGTGTCCAGGCGAAGACCCCCAGAGAAGATTACCGTCTGGCCTAGTGGCCAGGCGAAGGCCGGGGAATAGCCCCGTGCATGTACCCTCAAAAAATTCTTCAAAATTAATGAAACTTAGAAGAAATTATCTCCATGCCAAGTCCTACTTTATGAGTGAAACCATGTTTCGTTTTGACTTTTTTCCTCACAATTTCATACATTTCCCACCATTAACACAGATTCATACAAGTAGTAATTGCTGACACATTCCTCACACTTGTTCCCTGATGGCATATTCCTTAGTGTAAGACAATGACTCCCTTCCATCCCTCCTTATATTCTGTGACTGCAACCTACATAAGGTGACCTCCTTCACCATTATCCAATCTGCCACTGAACAGAAACAAACCCCATCTAATTGGAAATCTAAAGAAGAGGGAGATGAACTGAAAGTGCAGGACAGGAAACAGGAAAGTAGCAAGAATTGAGATAATTATCCTTCTAGGAGACAGTGCCAGGAAGCCATACATCAATTAATATATCCAGAAAAGCCTGCTTTCAGGAGAACCATTTCAAAGAAGGATATAAATATGGAGCAGTTTGGGAATGGGATACCAAACCTAAGTCATTTCATTTTGTAGAGAGTGAAGTGGATGAATCTGTTTAAAGTGGAAGACTAAGTCCTCATTGTCCTGAGGAGATAAGAAAAGACCAGGAGTTCAAAACTCAGAGGTCTGGTTGGGATCTTCACCCTATTAGATAGGTTGCGTGGTACCCAAATCAGTCTTATGCCTATGTTTCTCTAAGTTGTTGATTCTCTCTCTCTCTCTCTCTCTCTCTCTCTCTCTCTCTCTCTCTCTCTCTCTCTCTCTCTCTCTCTCTCTCTCTCTTTCTCTCTCTCCCTCTCTATTTCCCTCCTCATCTCTTCTCCCTCCCCCTCTCCCTCTGGATGTTTACACACACACACACACACACACAAACACACACACACACAAACACACACACACACACACACATACTATTCAGTAGTTTCTAAATGGTAATAGGTTAAAACTAAAAGGGACCTTAGTAATCATCAACTCTAAGCCCCCCATTTTCAAATGAGAAAATTGAGTTTCCGAGAGGTTCTGATTTATCCAGGATGTCACATCAAGAAGATGACTGACATTGTGAAAGAACTCAGGTCTCTTTATTTCTGGCCCAATGTTACACCATCCTCTACCAAGTTAAAACATTAAACATTGTACATATCTGAAAACCCAATGGTATTTTTCAGTTTTAGAAATAGCACTGAAGTGCCATTTGTTTGACATTCATTCTGTTGTACCTTAATGGGTTTCAACACTTAGGTTTGTTTTCGGTTTGTTTCTTTGTTTTCCAAACTCCCCCTGAAGACCTGTTTACTATAACATTCAAACACAGGGATGTGATCATATTGGCTCCTCTGCATTTGCCTCTCATTTCCTGATTTACAGTGTCATTCACCTGTCCTCAGGCAATGACCTGGGATTAAGACTATGTCCAAGGAGCAAGCAAAGCAAATTCTTTCTTAGCCAAGTCATTAAGTAATGAGTCTTAGTGTTTCCAATTTGCATTTAGCTGGTTCCTCACTACACTGTACTCCTCACTATTTGTGATTCAACTTGGGGTATCATATCCCTGCCTGATGCTAGGTTTTATTAATTACCATTGACATATAAGAAGTTTTGCTAGCACAAGTTCACCCCCTCTTAGAACCACCGACTCCCAACAGGAGATAAGATTCTAGTCTCCAAAGGTCATTGTGTTATAACCAATACAGACAAGATAACCTGATCCTGAGCCAATGAGCTAAGCCCCTGATCTTTGGCACAGCAAAGTAAATTCATACAATGAGGAGAAAGAAAGCAGGTTTCCTAAAGCTCTGAGCTTCTTGCAATCCTGCCAAACAACCACACAGCAAATATGATCTAGGTTCAGTATGAATACACTGCTTAATCTCAGCATACTGATGTGGCTAAATGCATGTAGAGACAATAACTAGCAATATGTGGCACACATCTGCTGATTCACAAAGTCTTTGACGTGACTTAAATGGTCTGGTACTTCTCCCTTAGATTCTGCTAACAGGCAAAGCTGCCTTGTTAGTAATCGTTCTTTAGGGACATTTGTCATTCTCAGCTAAAGATCGATGGGGAATCTCTTCCGACGCTTCTAAACAGTTGGCAGGACCCTAAGAGCAACCCCACTAAGCTAGACAACATATCTAATGGGTCTGCCTATATGTTATCAGGTCAAAAATACTGATAAAAAGCAGGAACTGGCAACCTTTATAAAACAGAGCACACACTTCTGGTGCCAAGATGGTGGAGTGTGGAAAGACCCCTCTGAAGCCCTGCCAAATTTCCCTCTAAACAACTAGAAAACTGCCTGAGAATTGATCTAGGAGCAGGGAAGCAGATTACCAGCCTGGCAGGAAAGGATTGGGGTTGATGGGGAGCTAATCCAAGAGCAACAGGAGTAGTAGTAGCAATAGCAGGAGCCACCACCACAGCAGAGGGCCTGTGGCAAGGGTCCAAGCCTGGGAAAAGTCACAAGAGAGGCCCTGCTCTCTTGCAAGTCAGCAGTCCCCTAGGCAAGTAAGGGGTCTGTGTAGCACAGCAAAGCTCCACCCTAGTCACCTCACCCCTAGCACAAGTCACCAGTGAGGCCTTGACCCCATTACTGACCAGTAGTGAAGCCCCATCCTGGGGCTGGCTAAGAGAGAGACCTCACCCCTGGGGCCTATCAGCTGAGATATCCTATTTCCATAGCAACCCAACAGCAGGGTCCCATCCCTGGTGCAGGTCAGCAGTAAGATCTCTTCTCCAGGGCCATAGTAACTTAGCAGCAAGGCTAGGAGTAGGCCAGCTGCTAAACCACATCCAAGGTAGGCTAACACGGAGGTCCCACCCCCTAGTACAAGAAGGGAAGCCTACTCTCCAAAGAAAGCAAGTAGATAAGCCCTGAAACCAGGGAAAACCAGCAGTAAGACCTAGAGCACCAGTACAAAAAGCTTGGGACAGTGTAAGACCAGAGCCCAACTGTCATACAAAAAATATGTCACAAAATATGTCACAAAAAAAGGCACAAAAAACAAGCAAAAAACAAAATAAATAAAGAACTTGACCATAGAAAGTCATTGTGGTGATAGGGAGAATGAAAGCATAAACTTAGAAGAGGACAAGAGCTACATGGGAAGCCTCAAAGAAAAATATTATTTGATCTTGGGACCAAAAAGAATTTCTAGAAGAACCTAAAATATATTTCAAAAAGCAAATTAGAGACGTAGAAGAAAAATTGGGAAAAGAAAAGAGAGTAATGTAAGAGAATCATGGAAAAGAGTCAATAATAGCATGGGAAAAGATATACAAAATTTTACCAAGGAAAATAAGTCTCTAAAAATTAGAATTGGTCAAATGGAAAAGGAAGTACAAAAGCTCACTGAAGAAAATAATTCTTAAAAATTAAAATCGAACAAGTGGAAATCAATTGCTCTAATGGACATCAAGATGCAATAAAATGAAATCCAAAAAGTAAAAAATAGAAGAAATAATGAAATGTCTCACTGGGAAAATAAATGATCTAGAAAATAAATCTAGGAGAGGTAATATAAGAATTATTGAACTACCTGAAAGCCATGATAAAAAAGTCCTGGACAACATTTTTCAAGAAATTATCAAAGAAAACTGCTTTGATATGTTAGAATAAGAGGGAAAAACAAAGATTGAAAGAATCTCCCAATCACTGCCTCAAAGAAAACCCCAAACAAAAACTCCTAGGATCATCATAGTCAACTTCCAAAGCTCACAGATCAAGGAGAAAGTGTTACAAGTAGCCAAAAAGAAGAAAATAAAATATTGTGGGACTAGTCAGAATTACACAGGATTTGGCAGCTTTCACATTAAAGAGCCAGAGGACTTGGAACATGATATATCACAAGAGAAAGGAGTTAGGATTACAAAAAAGAATCACCTACCCAGCAAAATTGAATATAAATTTTCAGTGGGGGAGGAGGAGAAATGAATGCTTAAGGAAATAGAGGACTTTCAAGCATTTCTAATTCAAATATGAGAGCTGAATTAAAACTTTGACCTCCAAATATATAAGACTCAAGGGAAATATAGAAAAGGTTAAAAAAAGAAAAGAAACAAGGAAGAGAAAAAATAAGCAATTCAATAAGGTTAAACTATTTACTATATGGTAAGATAAAATTTGTAAGTCTTAACAACTTTATTTCTATAAGAGCAATTAGAAGGAACATATGTAGAGAGAGGGCATGAATATCAGGTGACTTTGATGAGATAATACCCCCAAAAAACAAAATAAAGGGATGAGAAAGAAAATTGTACAGGAAGAAGGAGGGAGGAGATCAACAGGTAAATTATTCCACATAAAAGAGGCATGAAAGAGCTATTATAATGGAGGGAAAGATGGGGGGGTGGGCAAAGCTTAAACCTTTCTCATCAAAATTGACTCAAAGAGGGAATAATATACACATTCATTTGGATATATGAATCTGTCTTACCCTATAAGGAAGTAAAAAGGGAAAAGGATTATAGAAAGGGAAGGTGGACTGATAAAGGGAGGAAGGCAGTGATCAGAAGTAAAATACTTTTAAGGAGGGAAAAGTTTGGGTGTAAGGGGGCGGATAAACAAGCAAGAAATAACATGGAGGATAATACACAATTATCATAACTATAAATGTAAATGGGAAGAATTCACTCATAAAATGAAAGCAGATGGCAGAATGGATTGAGAATCAGAATCCTACAATATGTTGTTTACAAGAAACGTATCTGAAGCAGAGAGATACAAACAGGGAAAAAATAAGGGACTGGAGCAGAATTGTTTATGCTTCAGATGAAGCAAAGAAAGCAGGGGTAGCAATCCTGATGTCAGACAAAGAAAACGCAAGAATAGATCTAATTCAAAGAAATAAAAAAGGAAACTATATCTTGCTGAAATGTATCCTAGACAATGAAGTCATATCAATACAAAACATATATGCACCAAGTGGTGTAGCATCTAAATATTTGTAGGAGAAACTGAATGAATTTTAGAAGGAAATGGAAATTATACTAGCGGGGGGACCACAATTTCCTCCTCTCAGAGCTAGATAAATCTCTCCAAAAAATAAACAAGAAAGAAGTTAAGGAGGTGAATACAACTATGGAAAAGTTAAAGATGATAAATTTGTGGAGCAAACTGAATGGAATTAAAAAGTCATGTACTTTTTCTCAGCTATCCATGGCACCTACACTAAAAGTGATCATATATTAGGACACAAAGACCTCACAATCAAACGCAGAAAAGCAAAAAAAGTAAATACATTCTTTTCAGATCATAATGTGAAAAAAAATTACATTCAATAATGACAAGGGAAAGTAGTAAAATTAATTGGAAACTAAATAATCTAATCCTAAAAATGTGCATCAAAGAATAAATCACAGAAACAATAATTTCATTAAAGAAAATGACAATAATGAGGCAACACTGGGATGTAGCTAAAATGGTACTTAGGGAAAAGTTTATATCTTTAATTGCTTACATCAATACAATACAGAAAAAGAAGATCGATGAATTGGACATGCAATCTTAAAAACTAGCAAAAGAACAAATTAAAAATCTCCAACTGAACACCAAATTGGAAATCTTGAAAATCAAAGGTGAGATTAATAAAATTGAAAGTAAGAAAACCATTGAACTACTTAATAAAACTAGAATATAATTTTATGAAAAACCACAAAATAGATAAGACATTATTTAATTTAAAAAAGGAAAGAAGAAAACCAAATTACTAATATCAAAAATGACTGGGATGAATTTATCACCAATGAAGAGGAAATTAAGACAATTGGTAAGAACCATTTTGCCCAATTATATGACAATAAATTTGGCAATTCAAATGAAACAGAAGAATATCTAGAAAAACTGTAAATTACCCAGATAAACAGAAAAAGAAATTAAATATTATATAATCCAATCTTAGAAAAGGAAATTGAACAAGCCACCAATGAATCCTAAGAAAAAAACCACCAGGACCAGATGGATTTACAAGTGAATTCTACTAAACATTTAAAGAACAACAAATCCCAATTATCATATATAAACTATTTGGAAAAATAAGTGAAGAAGGAGTCCTGCCAAATTTCTTTTATAACACAATGCTGATACCCAAATGAGGAAGAGCCAAAACAGAGAAAGAAAATAATATACCAATTTCCCTAATGAATGTTGATGCAAAAAAATTTAAATAAAATACTAACTAGCAAAGAGAATGCAGAAATATATTACAAGGATCATACACTATGACCAGGTGGGATCCATACCAGGAATGCAGGGCTGGTTCAATATTAGGAAAACTATCAGTATAAATAACAATATTAATAACAAAACCAAGAGAAATCACATACTCATTAGATACAGAAAATGCCTTTGATAGAATATACCCCTCATTCCTACTGAAAACATTAGAGAACGTAGGAATAAATGGAGCTTATCTTAAAATGATAAGCAATATTTATCTAAAATCAATAGTAAGCATTATCTGTAAGGGAGATAAGCTAGAAGCCTTCCCATTAAAATCAAAGGTGAAACAAGGATGGCCACTATCATCTCTATTGTTTAATATTATACTAGAAATGTTAGCTATAACAATAAAATGAAAGGAAATTAAAGGAATTAGAATAGGCAATGAGGAAACAAAACTATCACTCTTTGAAGATGACATGATGTTTTACTTAGCAAATCCTAGAGAATCAACTAAAAATTCTACTTGAAATTTTTAGCAACAAATAGTTATAGCAATAAAGCTACATAAATCATCAGTATTTCTATATAATACCAACAATGTCCAGCAGCAAGACATAGAAAGAGAAATTCCATTTTAAATAATTAGAAAATATAAAATATTAGGGAGTTTACCTGCCAAGGCAAACTGAGGAACTTTATGAACACAACTATAAAACACTTTTCACACAAAGTCAGATCTAGACAATTGAAAAAATATTACTCGCTCATGGATAAGCCAAGGCAATATATTAAAAATGACTATTCTACCTAACAATCTATTTATTCAGTGTCATATTAAACTATCAAAACTATTTTAATTAAACTATCAAAAACTATTTTATAGAGTTGGAAAAAATGAAAACAAAATTCATCTGGAAGAACAGAAGCTGAAGGATATCAAGAGAATCAATCTAAAAAAATGTGAAAGAAGGTAGTCTAGCCACACTAGACCTCTACACTACCAAGTGGTAATTATCAAAATGACCTTGGTACTGGCTAAGAAATAGAGTGGTGAATCAGTGGAATAGATCAGGTACAAATTATATTATAGAAAATAACCATTGTAATCTGGCATATGATAAACCCCAAGATCCAAGTTTTTGAAACAAAAATTGCTGGGGAAACTGGAAAATAATATGGCAAAAACTAGGTACGGATCACCATCACAACACTGTGTATCAAGACAAGGCCAAAATGGGTACATGATTTATACATAAAGGGTGACACAATAAGCAATTAAGAGATCATGGAATAGTTTATCTGCCAGATTTATAGAGAAGAGAAGAATTTAGGACCAAAAAATTATGGGGAGCATTACAAAGTATAAAATAGATAATTTTCATTATATACATTTTTAAATTATACAAACAAAAGCTAGATAAACAAAATTATAAGGAAAGCATAAAATTGGGGAAATATTTTTGCAACAAGTATCTCTGATAAAAGCCTCATTTCTCAAATATATAGAGAACTGAGTCAAATTTATAAAAATACAACTCATTCCCCAATTGATAAAAGGTTAAAAGATATGAATAGGCAGCTTTCAGACAAAGAAATCAAAGCTATCTGTAGTCATATGAAAAAAATGCTCTGATTGATAAAAGAAATGCGAATTAAAACAACTCTGAGATGCCACCTCACATTTATCAGAGTAGCCAATATGAAGAAAAAAGAAAAAGTTGGATATTGGAAGGGGTGTGGGAAAACTGGAACACTAGTCCACTGTTGATGTTATGAACTGATTCCATCTTTCTGGAGAAAAATATGGAAATATGGCCAAAGGGCTATAAAATTGTACATACTTTGATGTAGTAGTACCACTGCTAGGTCTATATCCCAACAACATCCAAAAAAGAGGGCTGGGGAGGGGGAAAGGCCTATCAGTACAAAAATATTTACAGCAGCTCTTTTATGTGGTGGCAAAGAATATGAAATTGAGAGACTATCCATCAGCTGGGGGATGGCTGAACAAGTTGTGGTATATGATTGTAATGGAGTATTATTGTGTTATAAGAAATGACAAACAGGATGATTTCAGAAAAAACCTGGACTTACATGAACTGATGCATAGTGAAGTGAACAGAACTGGGAGAAAGTTGTACACAGTAACAGCAATATTGTTTGATGAAAAACTGTGAATAACTTAGCTATTCTTAGCAATTAAATGATCCAAAGAACTAATGATGAAGCATACTATCTGCCTCCAGACAAAGAACTGATATTGATTGAATACAGACTGAAGCATGCTATTTTTTACTCTCATTTTTTTCTTTTATTCAAGGCTTCTTGTACAAAATGATTAATATGGAAATGTTTTACATAATTGCACATGTATAACCTATATCTGACTGCTTATCATCTCAGAGAAGGGGAAAGAGAAAGGGAAGGGGAGAGGGATAGAATTTGGAATTCAAAACTTCAAATAAAAATGTTTTTAAAAATTGAAAAAAAAATGGTGAAAAAGGGACAGCACATAACCTTTCCCTTCGGTTGTTCCAGGTTGAACCCTCTTTGGAGATTTAGACTGGAAAGATGAGCCCAAAAGGCCATGCCCACTGACTCCTAACCGTAATAGAAGCAGTTAAAAGTAGCCATGAACTGGGTATTGACTATTGTTGGTAGGAGGTCAAACAAGTTTCAAGCAGATGGCATCATGCCTACCTGCCACAAAACAGCCTTTCTGTGACATCTTTGGCATAATACACACCGTAGACTGCAAATCTCTTCTCTGAAAGCACAAAATGTATGTGTACCTCATAGACCATTAGGTAGACAACAAGTTGCTTTCTTTCTAAAATCATTCAATGTTGGAACTGCTGATATCTTCCATTCTAATGAATGTCTTCCCTAGTGAAATGCTTGTGCTATCTCTTCCCTTACAAAATGTCTTTAAATGGTTTAGTGCATTTGGAGATGTAGGGGGTAAAAGTAGGAAGGAAAATGAAAGAGTGCTCCAGAAAATTTCTTTTCACTGAGTGTATAATAATCAGCATGATTCCCATGGGGGTCAAATCAAAACTCCTGAAAGACAATTTCTCCCTAAGCGTTTAACAGACATAGGAGGTGCTTAACAAATGCTGCTTTTCTTTTTCCTTTTTTTCATATTCTGGAGCTAATATCTGAGCCTTTTCCCCCTTAGTATATTCTAGGCTCTCCCTTTCTAACCCCCAATTTGAGTTCCACTGAGTATAGTCCCAGGCTTTGGGGAGGGAGGCAGGACTGGATTTAATGAAGCCTGGGTACAAAATTCTACTTGGGTAAGCCAGCCAGGTTTAAAAGCATCCGCTGATGTGACTCCATCATGGCACCCACAGGGAAGGGGGCATCTGTCTTTAGACATAGACTTAGAAGAGCAGAAGAACAAATCGCTCTGTTGCTTTGTTGCAGGAATGTTTGTTTTCTCTATCTAAATGTGTAACAGGAAATTAAGCAGTTACCTTTGTGAACCCTTCACATCCCACTTATGCATGAGCCAGATGGTGCTTTTCTCTTTTTTTAAGAGATTAAAAATGGGAGAGGAGGAAAACAAGGAGGAGTTAATCCCAGCTCTGGAATACACACTGGGCAAGCCTCCCTCAAACACACACATGGTCACACACACATACACACGGTCACACACACATGGTCACACATACATACACACACAATGACACATATACATGGTCTCACACACACACACACACACACACACTCTGTGTATTCAGAGTCCCCAGTTATCTGCATTTAGCTGTTTTAGGCATGAACAATGAGCGAACGCCTAGACCCAACAGATTTAAGTAAACACAGGGCAGCAGAGAACTGCGAACCTGTCACATCGTGTCAGTTTTCAGATGGAATCCTTCACAGTGTTCCCAGAATATGATAAATTACTGCATTCTCTCAGGACCTCCACTGCTATATACTCAACATCCCTTATATAAATCACCTGAAACCCAACTCAGCTTTGGGACTCACCAGAGAGAACATAACGAAATATCTGTTGCCACCATGGAGGGAAGATGTGTACAGGATGCCTAGAAGCACTACTTATCTCAGAACAGAAATGGTCTGAAGGTAACCAATTTAAAGGCATCAACCTGATCAGGACTGAAAGTAAGCTGGGGCATAGGGGAAGAATCATCCTACTTGATGATGGATGATCCAGCTAGGTTCCCCATGTTGCATTCAGTTAACTACATTTTTTAAGGTATCTAAGAATAGTTATGTGAATTATTCTAATATGAGGCCATTGTGGCAGAGTAAGTGCATAATGATCCAACCTGTGTCTAAGGAAGACTTGAAATTGTGTCTCATCTCTGACACATTCTGGTTATATGACCTCTGGCAAGTTACTTCTTTCTGGGTGCCCTAGACAAGTTTCTAAGACTTTAAGTTGCTAATCTGCATTCAGAGATTCAGAGATCTAGAAAAAGACCTGAGGTCATATAGACCTTTATTTTATAGATGATAAATTTGTTTGGTCATGTCCAACTCTTCATGACTCCATTTGGGATTTTCTTGGCAAACATATTGATGTGATTTGCCATTTCCTTCTCCAAACCAATTGAGGAAAACAAGGTCAAGTGACTTGCCCAAGGTTACATAGCTACTGTCTAAAGTCACATTTGAAATCAGGAAGATGTCTATTTACCATTACCACTAAGATGCCCCATAGATGATGAGACTGAGATCCCAAAGGGTTGTCATTTCTATAAGGCTTTTCCTCATTGGAAGTTCACTAACACAATAATATCACAGATCCAGACTAATGATGATAATAATAATAATAAGTAGTAATAGTAGTAGCAGTAGCAATAGTAGTAGTAGTAGTAGTAGTAGTAATAGTAGTAGTAGTAGTAATAGATAACCATTCCTACATAGGTTGCTGCATCTGGGGCAGTTCCAAAGTTCCAGCTTTATCAGAAGGGAAAGAGTCTAGCTTCTACATGAACTGAGAGTTGGGATTCAAAATCAGACTTCCTGGAACATCTTGGGGAGTGGGGTTTCTCTTTCAGCCTCTTCTATTAGAAAATTAAACAACACTGGAGGTTTTATGAGGTTTGAGGAAGGGGACTAGTGATCAGGACTCCTGGGCATAACTTTACTACCAATTTATAGTTTGCTTGCAGAAGTCTACTTCACGTGTCAGATAACTTAAAAAGTCCCTTCCAAAACCAAATCTATGATTCTATAAAGTGGTATGTTTGCATGAATGATCTTATTTTATATGAAAAATTCAGGTTCATACTTCAAAGAGTTGTTCTAGGGGGACTGATGAGTTTTTGTGAAAACATTCACATTTTTTCTCCCTATCCCCTTATGACAAATGACACACCTTTTGAGAGAGTTAGATTCATAAATAATACCTACTCAAAGCCATGAACTAGAAACTGGAGATACCAAGGATGCAATCAGTCTTCCCTTCAGGAGTCACTAAATTGGAGGAGACCTTAGAAGTCATATAGTCTCTAGATGGCAGAGTTGAAAGATACATACATTCTAGCGCTTCCCCCACAGCCCGCAAAATCCTGTAAAAAATGACTCTTGACAAATTCTAGAGCAGCAGAAGCCACAGAATGACAGAGTGAAAGAGATTTCCATCCAAAGGTTACCTGGAAGACCAACAGGAAAGGTCTGTACCACAGGACTGTGAGCATAGCAGAGCCCAGCCCTGGTTGCTTGGCACGAGGAGGAACAGGACTGGAACAGGCCTCTGGGGCAGAATTTCCAGCAGGGAAGGTCCCAGATCCCTCAACCCACAAGCAACAAAGAAAACTCCAAAGGTCAGTGTGGAAGGACTTTCCCAGCTGGGTGAGAGGGGAGGGGGTCCCCCCAGCACTGGCCCCAGGAAGTGGCAGAGGGGGCAGTAGCAGCAGTCTGTGGGTGGCTATGGTGGCCACGGAAGAAGCCTGGATCCATTGTCCCAGCAGCTCAGCTTAAAGCTTCTAGGGGGATTGAGCAGGGAATCAGAACCTCAGCCATCAGTGGCTGCCCCACTCCCACCTGAAGGCCCTGGGGAAATTGAGTAGCTGATCTGAATCTTAGCCTGGAGCAAGATCGTGGGGGAAGGAGGAGCATTAGGACCCTCCTCTTGACAAAGAATTCAGAAGTCAAGTAACTGCCTGGGAAAATACCCCAAAAGGGTGAAAAATATAAGACCATAGAAAGTTACTTTCTTGGTGAACAAGTATCTCCTTCCATCCTTTCAGATGAGCAAGAACAATGCATATTGTCAAAGGAAGTCAAGGCTTCTGCCTCCAGTACCTCCAAAATGAATATGAAATGGGCTTAAGCCATGAAAAAGCTTGAAAAGCGAGTCAGCAGCTTGCTAAAGGAGAACCAAAAAAATGCTGAGGAAAATACCACCTTTAAAAACAGGCTAACTCAATAGGAAAAAGAGATCCAAAAAGTCAATGAGGAGAAAAAGGTTTTAAAAAGCAGAATTAACCAAATGGAAAAACAGGTTCAAAAGCTCACTGAACAAAATAGTTCTTTAAAAATGAGAGTGGATTTCAGGGAAGTTAATGACTATGATAAAACAAGACATTATAAAAGAAAACTAAAGGAATGAAAAATAGCAGACGATGTGAAATATTTCATTGGAAAAACAACTGACCTGGAAAAAAGATCCAGGAGAGACAGTTTAAAAATTATGGGACTACCTGAAAGTCATGACCAAAAAAAGAGCCTAGACATCATCTTTCATGAAATTATCAAGGAAAACTGCCCTGATATTCTAGAATTAGAGAGTAAAAGAAATATTGAAAGAATCCACTGATCACCTCCTGAAAGAGACCCAAAAAGAGAAACTCCTAGGAATATTGTGGCCAAATTTCAGAGTTCCCAGGTCAAGGAGCAAATGGCAAGCAACTAGAAAGAAACAATTCAAGTATTGTGGAAATACAATCATGATAACACAGGATCTGGCTGCTTCTACATTAAGGGATCTAAGGGCTTGGAATATGATACTCCACAAGTCAAAGGAACTGAGATTAAAACCAAGAATCACCTACCCAGCAAAACTGAGTATAATACTTCAGGGAGAAAATAGTCATTGAATGATGTAGAGGACTTTCAAGCACTCATGAGGAAAAGACCAGAACTGAATAGAAAATTTGACTTTCAAACACAAGAATCAAGAGAAGCATGAAAGGTAAACAGGAAAGAGATATCATAAAGGACTTTCTAAAACTGATCTGTTCACATTCCTACATGGAAAGATAATATTTACAATTCTTGAGACTTTTCTCAGTATTTGGGTAGGTGGAGGGATTACACACACACACACACACACACACACACACACACACACACGCACACAGAATACAGGCTGAGTTGAATCAGAAGAGACGATATCCATAAAAAAATAAAATTAAATTAAGGGTTGAGAGAGGAAAATATTGTGAGGAGAAGGGAGAAATGGAATGGGGCAGACTATCACTTGTAAAAGATATAAGAAAAATCTTTTTCAATGGAGAAAAGGAAGGAAGTGAGAGGGGAAAAGTGAAGCTTATTCTCTTCACATATGACTTAAGGAGAGAATAACATGCTCACTAAATTTGGTATGAAAATCTATCTTACACTACGGACAGTAGGGGAGAAGAGGATAAGTGGAGTGAGGGGCATGACAGAAGGGAGGGCAAATGGGAGAAGGGAGTAAACTAGAAGTAAACACTTTTGGGAAGGGACAAGGTCAAATGAGAGAATAGAAAACAAAAAAAAAGGGGGACAGGGTAGGATGGAGGGCAATATAGTTAGTCTTACACAACATGAATATTATGGAAGTCTTTTGCAAAACAATATATATATATATAGCCTGTATTGAATTGCTTGCCTTCTCAGTGGGGATGAGCGGGGAGGGAGGGAGGCAGAGAAGTTGGAATTCAAAGTATTAGAAACAAAAGTTGAGAATTGTTATTGCATATAACTGGGAAATAAGAAATACAGGTAATGGAGTATATAAATTTATCTTGCCCTACAAGAAAAGAGAGAAGATGGGGATAAGAGAAGGGTGAGTGTGATAGAAGGGAGGGCACATTGAGGGAAGGGGTAATCAGAATGCAAGGTGTTATGGGGTGGGGGGAAGGGAGAGATGGGGAAAAAATTGGAACTCAAAATTTTGTGGAAATAAAAGCTGTGGAAGTGGCTATATATCTTAGTGTATCTCTGTTTTACTATCTGTGCTTATCAGCTATTGGGAGACACAGGTTAGGGAGAGATTTATCCAATATCCCTTCCTCTTTGTGGTCATAGGCTCATGCTCTAAAGCTGGAAAGGAACTCAAAGACCATCTATTTTGTGAAATCTAAAAATAAATAAATAAAATGATTAATTAAAAAAAAGAAGTCATATAGTCTGATCCTCTAATTTGATTTAGGGGGCAATGTGAAGTGGAAAGAATACTGAAGTTAGAATGCTGAACTCAGAGCAATAGAACCTGCGTTAAAAATCCCATTTCTGCTACTTCTATGTGAGACTTTGGTCATGTCCCTGGGCCTCAGTTTTCACATCTGTACAATGGAGGAGTTAGACTGGATGACCTCTTCAATCCTTTCATATTTTTACCTATGATTCTATGATCTACCTTTTATTTCAATATGTTTTGTAAACTTCCTTTGGGAATAGGTAAATTAGGATATGACTAACCAATCTTTATAATGGGAACTACAACACCTACCTCATTGTCTTGTATTTGATTGGTTGTTGTTCAGTTGTTTCAGTCATGTCTGGCTTTATATGACCCCACTTGGGGTTTTCTTGGCAAACATACTGGACTGGTTTGTCATTTACTTCATTTTACAGATGAGGAAACTGAGGCAAACAGGGTTTAGTGACTTGCCTAGGGTCACACAGCTAGTAAGTATCAACTCAGGTCTTTATACCTTATCCACTTCACCACTTAGTTGCCTTTCACTCAGCGTGTACTTAATGTAATATTAGTTGAACTATACTCAGTAGGTACTTAAGGGAATACTATTGAATTGATTAATAATCCATACTTTCTCCTGGGAGAAGAGAGCTGTTGAACTCTAAAGCATATGGACAAAAGGAGGTGAAAAGAAGTGTGGAGACAGAGAGTAGAACAATTTGGCCAGTGACCAATGTTAATTAAAAATAAAATAAAAATAGGGAGGAATTAAGGCCAGTATTTTGCTTGCAAGCTAATTGTGATGCCCACTTGGCACTCATTCTGGTGAAAAACATTTTTCCCAGCTGCTCCACTGTACTCAAGAGTCAGTGAACATGGTGAACAGATCTGATTAGCGGGGCAACTGTTTCTCTGTCCTGCTGTAGAAGCCTTGGGTAAAATGAGAGCTAAGAAATACCTCTGCCTCCATCAATACCAACATAAATCTGAGGTCAGGCCAAAGAAACCCATTACACAGAGTACAGAGGGCAATTAAATGGCGCCAGAGTCAGCTTGATGCAAGGAATCCAAATGGGGCCCATGACCCAGAAAACCCTCAGTAACTCCTCCATCCAGAAGCTTTTCCAGGAAATGATTGTAAAAGGGTCAAGATGCTGATAAGAAGAAACCACTCCCACTGGTCATTTCCTGGCAGACTTTTCCCCCTGTTTTAGCCTGTGGAAGTGCTATATATCTTAGTTTAGCTCTGTTTTACTATCTGTGCTAATCAGCTATTGGGAGACACAGGTTAGGAAGAGATTTATCCAATATCCCTTCCTCTTTGTGGTCATAGGCTCATGCTCTAAAGCTGGAAAGGAACTCAAAGACCATCTATTCCAACCATGCCATTTCACAGATGAAGAAACCGTGGCTTAGAAAGATTAAGAAAACTGTCCAAGCTCACAGAGCATTTTAACCCAGACCCTCTGATCACAGAGCTGTTGTTCATTCTCCTATGGCACACCTCCAGGTACTCTACAGTAGCTGTAATGTTAATGCATAGGCTCCTGTCTTTGGTTTGGCTTGCTACCTCTCACTCTGATCATAAAGAGCATTCTCCTATGTGTTCATTTTCTTAGCTCCAGGCTACTTCTCACATAAAATCTCTTGTGGAATCACTGTTTGACATGAGGTCACCTCCCTTCTGGTGGCACTATTAGGGATACAGACTGAGCTAAATGGAGGGAACCAGTATCTGGCAGTCTGGGGACAGGGATACAAAAATGCATCTGGGGAATTTTGTGTTAGCTACACACATTGTGATCACCCATAGCCCACACAGAAGATGAAATTGGTGATCCCCCATCTCATAAAACTTAAAACAACTCCTCTCAAACACATTTCTTACACTTTCATTTCATAACTTTCCTTTCCCAATAAATAAATATACCTAATACTCAAAATCCTTAGAATAAACCATAGAAGCACAAGCTGTTGGAGCAGGAAAGGGCCTTAGGGACCAGCAAGGCAACCTCCTCGTTTTAAAGGAGAAGAAAAAAAAAGCAAAATACAGAAGACCTAACACTCTGAGAAATGAAGGAACTTGCCCAGGGTCACACAGCCAGTCGGTCCCAGGCTGGAATCTGAATTCTAGTTTTCTGATTGCAAGTACAATACTCTCCATGCTACCCAAATGTACATCTATCTGTGGCAACAAATATCTACAAAGAATTTTTAGCTATGTTATCTGATTCCTTGTTACCAACCTTCTTCCACTTTTCTGAAGTATGGGTATTTATTCTTTGCCTTCCATAGCAAAAATTACCTTTTTCAGATTCAACCCCATGAATGTTATAAGGTCTCTATGACTTTTTGAGCAAAGAATCATGAAAACCCTATGAAAGTGAAGACTGAGGAAATGAATCAATAGCCAGAAGAAAAAGAAAGAACAGAGTCTTGCCCCCAATTGTAGTCCAGAAATATTTCCCAAAGTCTAACCTTCACTCTTCTCTATGGTAAATAGCCAATTGGTAAATACTCTCTTGGTTATCTTTTCTCTCAACTGTATGCATTAAGCTCTCTTTCGTTCCTCCTATCAGTCATGTTCTGTTAGTGTTTACTCATTCTTATTATATTCCTTTGCTTTTTGGTGATTGTCAATATATTCTTTGGAGATGGAATGAAGTTCTACACTTGGGAACAGATCCCTTTAGAGTTAGTTTATATCAGAGATAGGGGTGGGCACATATGAAAAATAGTGCCGTTATGGAGTAACTCTGTGTGTGTGTGTGTGTGTGTATGCATGAAGGGATAAGCATGAGATACAATTAAGGGGAAGGAACATGAGCTGTTGCCAGTTTAGGGCTAAGAATGTGATGAGGGAAAGTGTCCATGACAGAACATGAAGGTATACAAGTAAACAGGTTTTACAGAGATAGAATTGGCCAAATTAATAAGGAAAATCAAAGTGAATTTATCTGTGGATATGGTTGTGTATGCTACAAGCACATCAAAGTGACAGAGGGAGAGAACACATGACGAAGACAGATATGCACAGCAATGAATAGCACTTCACCAATGACATCACTCTAGAACTGGTTGTTACTCTCTTGCTGGTTCCCTGCTAAGGAAAGCTGCCTTACCCTGTAGTAGTCAGTGCTATAGACATCTCTTGACATCCCAAAGTCTCCAATCTTCACCAACAGGTTGGCTCCAACTAAACAATTCCTGGTGGCCAGATCCCGGTGGACAAAATGTTGTGAGGCAAGGTATACCATGCCAGAGGCAATCTGGCTGGCAATGTGTAGCATCTGGGACAGCCCCAGCTCTCCTTTGGCCTGGCGAGGTTGCCCATCCACCAGGATCATAGCATCGGGGCCATGAGCCCTGTAAGAGATAGAGAAAAAGAGAAGGAATAGAGAGAACACATGAGGGGCTGGAGGAAAGGTAACCTAAATTCTGCAGTCTCTGGAATGTCCCTTTGAGATAGTAAAAAAATATCCCTTTCAACCTATTTGTTCTCCAAAACTTCCATTATGGATCAATTCAAGAGAAAACCTATACCAAGATCATCAAATTGGCTTCTGTCTTTTGATTAGTTATGACTAAATCAACTCCCAAGGGTCAATTCCTTGCTTCTTGTCGTATCTCACCAATAGCTTAGGAAAATTATCAGTCGTTTCCCCACCTTCAAAATGGAGATCACCTACTATTCTTAGTTAGGCTTAGGGATGGGGAGCCTTTGGGGAAACCAGAAAACAGATGGGATGTAGTTTGTGAATCTAAGGAAGAAGACTAGAACTTAGCCCAACATTCTTCACTGCCAACCCAGTCTAGGATTTTCTATTATAATGCCTTGCCCCTGTCAAACTCGTCACTTTATTGTCCATCTCCATGGGGCCGATGAGCAGTAATAAAATTCAGGGACTTTATTTATGAAGCTGGAAGCCCCTGTGCAGAGCAAACCTTCAGGCCACTTTACTGCTTCTCCAATTTCTATTGAAAGGCATCATTAAACTCAGACAAATTTATTTTATTGTCTTATGCTGGCTTGACCCTCCCCATTCCACCAAAAGTCTAGGAAAGAGTTGATGTCAGCACAAAATCACAACTTTTCCCTCCCCATACTGATTGCAAATATCCCCTGGAACAAAGTTGTGGAGACCAAAGGGTCATCTTTGATTTGAAAGCATGGCATACACAAGCATGCCCTCCTTTTACCAACTTCCCACTTCCCATTGGGATCTACAACAACTAGATTGAGAAATCATGAACTCAGATCATTTTAGTGTTGGGAAAAGTGTTAGATGACAGAGATTTACTATTACTATTATTATTATTTTAGTACGGTTGTTGCTGTGGTTGTTAATATTAATATTGCATAAGGAAATAGTTGGCTTTCTCCAGAGGAGGGTCAAGGTATTTTAGCCGCAGTGACACTAGGATCTGGAGAAAGTCAGGCATAACAGAGCCTCTCTTCCATGGTGGATGTAAAATGGGAGGAAAGACTGATCTAGCTCAGTTTGGAACCTACCCAGGCCTCTAAAGCAGTATCCCTAAATGTTGGAAAAGCCAAGTTGGAAAACCAGTTCTCACTGATTCTGAGAGCAGGTTGTGCTCTCATTAATATTGTACATTATTGCCTCCAAGACACATCTCTCTAGCAACAGAAATAACACACATTTAGAACTTGGTTATCTGTCAGTTTCCTTGGAGCCTACTACCAGACTGTAAAAGGGGTTCTTACACTAAGACATCACTGTGTCCTTCTGTTTTGCCTTTCTCTAACCCCTTTTATCTAAGGAATATTGGTCACTTTAGAGAGGAGGAGACAATCTATAGCATAGATGACATTTCCTCCCCTACTATCTCATCCTTTCTACCTCCTTTTCCCTACTTTTCTTTTCCTCCTACTTCCTTTCTCACTCTCTCTTTCATCCTCCTCCCTAACTTTAGGCATGGCAACAGTCACAATGAAGCCCATAGCCAGCCTTGCCAGGGATATAAAAGGCATCAAAGATTGTTGAGCTCTCTTACAGACAGAATGTGGTTGAAAATGGAATACATTTCTTTTACCTTGGGAAAATGTGAGCATACAGACAAGTCTTGTCTTAGTCAGACAGGAGTGATGCCTGAACTCAAATGTATTCCTAGCTCAATATCCTAAATATCAGGGTAAGATATTCCTCTATGGAGACAAGAAGATCAAAAGACTTTAAGTCACAGAAAATCCTAAGGAATTATATCAAAAGAAGTCAGATCAATACTTTAAATCTTCCCCACTTTCCCTTGTGTCCAATAGGTAGCCCAAATTATAATGTCAAGTCCAAATATTTTTCAATTCCATCAACCCATGACCATCTTCCCATTACCTCCTATATTTCCAGGCTTTTATGCCTCCTGAATATGAATTTTCTTCTGGGTAATGCCCATCCATGACACCTCAAGTAAAGATATACAACCTAGTCATTTCAAGCCAAAATGCATTATACTTTGCTGCTGCATTAACTAAAGGTTTCTACCAACCTTGTTCTCTCAGGTTGATCTCTAATTGGGAATTTGTTTGTACAAAGAGTCTAAGTGGGGATTGGGGCAAAGTAGATTCCAAGCTGGGAATACTCAGCTTCGTCCATTTTGGAAAGCATGTGCTTTTACAGAAGGGTAAGAAAATGGACAGGTACTGATTTCCATATACACATGCTGATGTTTGCATCTGTCCTCTGTAACTTCTCTCAGATATACATTTCACACTCTAGCCAGAACACTTAGAGGTTGGAGGAAAAGGAAAGAGAGCTATATTGGGGTAAAGGAAAAGAACTGTGATACTATAAAATTCTACCTCCAGATGGTGATTTGGCATATTTTGCCTCTTTCAGGAAGAAAACCTCACCTATTCAGTTTCTAATTGCCCTAATGTCTGACACAATAACAAACAGGAAACTCTGAGATCTCAAAATACCTAGATGTTCCCATTCTGAGTCCTGATGGATCCCTTCTTATATGATTTATTTACCTTATTTTGAAGTAAGAGGTAAAGAAAATCTAAGCTAATACAAATAATCCTTTTTTCTATGATTCCTTTTCCATGTTTAGTTTGTCACTTTAAAATTCTCACTCATCATCAAAGAATCCTTTGGAATAGAGGGTAGTGATGATAGAAGGAAGAGGAAGAAGAGAGGGAATTTTATCCTTATTTTGCAGAAGGGGATATTGAGATGACAACAACTCCTTGACCCAAAAACAAAAGACATGGATCGGTCAAGGTCAAGAAATGAAGCCAGAACATGCTAATTTCAAGGCCCTGGCTCTTTAATAGATACTATGATGAGTATTGCTAATCCTAATAATCATAATAATACTAACTTTTTTCTTTTTTTTATCATTTTGTGGCTCTTTCAGTTCCTCCTTAGAATCAGGGAATGGAGTGAAAGTGGGAGCAATGACTACTATAACTTCCCCAAATATTTTCTGGATTTGGACAGAAATTTGGGACAAGATTTTGGATGATCTGTGCAGAGTAATGGCGTGCCACTGCCAGATGGAGGTAGCCTTGGAGGAAAGCTCTATTTTGTCTCCCATTTCTTATCACCAGGTAATCTGGGACCATTCTGAGGTCAGGTGGCTCACCCTCCCAGAATATGATCCCAGTGGGGTTCTTGCTTACCTGAGGAATTTGTTGAGGTCCCCATGCTTCATGTACTCAAAGACCATGATGAGAGGATCACCATCTCCACATACACCATAGAACTTGACAATGTGTTCATGCTGTAGGTTGGTAAGCAGTTCTGCCTCTCGCTGAAAATCCTTACGTGCAGCCAAGGTAGGGTCTTTCAAGGCCTACAATGGTAGGACACAGACTATAAGCTCCTAGGAAGCAGAGACCATGTATATTTTGTGTGCTATAAGAGCACCTACCACAGTATCATTAACTCCTAGACACTAAAGAAATAACAGATACTAAGAAAGGTAGGGCTCAAAACACAACGACAAGGTGTATAGTCTTTCCCCTTCACCATCATGACCACTTGTGATTCTCACTGGAAGATTTCACAACTATCCACTTATTGAATGCTTCCCTCTTCCCATAGATGCACCAAGGCACCAGTTCTTATCTGACAAGGGAATAAACTGAGGCAAAACAAAATTACCTATGGACACATAACCAACAGGAGGTCTAGGAAGAGAACCTAGATTTCTTATTTACAAAAGCTGCATCCATTGGAATAATTTTATAGGTTAGTCTGTAGCTTTGTATGTAAGAATTGGGATATGAAATGGATCACCAATCTTGAACTAGAAGAGATCTCAGAGGCCTCCTAGTCCAAATCCTGGATTTTGTGAATGAAGAAACTGAGGCCCATAGAAGTTAAGTGACTTTGAACCTAGGTCCTCTGATTCCAGAGACAGAGGTCTTCCCACTATATCAAAGCCTCTGCTTTGGTCTCTTATGTGCCTTGTTTTTAGGCCCACAGGGACCTACGGAGGAACATTAACGGTGTTTTCTAGTTTTGGTTCCCATTTCCTATACCTAATGAAGAGTTTTCAGTTCTCTTGGCCTTTCAAGAGGGTCAGTGGGAATCTAAGAACATAGATACTTTGATGTGGGAAGTGGGGAGGGAACATCGATAAAAAAATACTGGTAAAAGGGAGTGGATCCACCACAAAATTTTAGGTTGGTGGAAACTGAGGCAACATGTATATTTCTCTATTTTTCATCACTGCTCGATTAAAATGAACCTTAATAGAATCAAAGAATTTTCCAACTATTATGTGCTTTACTTTTCATCTAATCCACCTCCTCATTTTACAGCTGGAGTAAATGAAGCCAAAGGGTTGGTGTGACTCATTGAAGGTCACACAATGAACTAATGGCAGATGAGTGTATTTCCTCTGCTTTCATTGCACAGAGGGCCATATTTTTTGCAAGTATGCAGAAGAGGCGAATGCCTATTGGGATGATTTGACAGATGCTTACCAAAAATATCTTTCCCATCTCTTCTGTGTTAAGTATCTGAAATTCCCACACTGTTTGGGCAAAAACCTGTTAAAATGTAATTGTTATCTGGTAGAGGTAACATACTAAACCATTTTCAGACATTCTTTCATTCAACAAATATTTGCTAAGCATCCATTGGCTACAGAGCCAATATTATTAAATACAGCACTAGGTTTATGCAAGTAGGCAGAATAGGCAGCTGCCAATTGGTATAATTAGGCAGGTTTATATCTTGTCTGTGTTTGTATGTGTATATACATGTACTCACATATACATACATGCATGTTTATGTTTGTATGTAGGCACATATGTATGTATGTATGGGTACACACACACACATATATATATGTAGAGAGAGAGAGATGCACACAGACACAATTTTTGTTTTTACCCAAAGCTGTGATTTTATTGATGTAAGGAATGCCTGGTGAGGAACTCCTATCAACACAGAGCATCAAATGCTCCTAAAATTATAGTCCTAGGCTCATGATGAAAAATGTTTTCCACCTCCAGGGAAAGAATTGAAAGAGTCTGAATGCAGATCAAACCATACTATTTTTCACTTTATTTTTTGTGGGGTTTATGTCTGTTTCCTTTCACAACGTGACTAGTATGGGAAAATGTTTTCTATGATTGTACCTGTATATATTTTGCACATGTATATATCAAATTGCTTACTATCTCAGGGAGGGGAAAGGGAGGGAATTTAGAACTCAAAATTTTAAAAAATGAATGTTTTTTCATGTAATTGAGAAAAATAAAGTATTATTAAAAATTATAGTCCTAGAGATTTGCCTGGACATTGAAAGGTTAAGTGATTTACCCAGAACCACACAGTGAGCAGGGGTCAGATCTATCATGCTACTTCTTTGAATCTCAATACCATACCACTTACACTTCAGCTATCATCTCCAACCCTGACCTCAAACACCTATCCCTATGACCAATGGTGAATCCTATCATGCTTGGATTCAAGCCCATCATGCTACTTTCTGAACATCTCCACACTACGTTACTTCATGACTATTCTCTCCCCCTTTCCTTTCTATTCTACCCCTGTGAAAAGTAATCACATAACTGCTAATATGCCTAGTAAGGATGTCAGTTAATTATACTATGTCTCTAATCAATATCACCTCTATTTTTCTTGTCCATAATGCTCCTCCTTAACCCCACTCTCTATATGTGTTGTCTTAAGGGGAGGGACTATCTTGTTGTCTTGTATCCATATCCCCAGCACTTAACACAGTGCTTGGCACATAGTAACCACTTAATAAATGTTTTTCATTCATTCATCAAGATGAGGATCTCAGTGTAGATAATGATACTGACATCAACACACCTAGCCTAGGTAGAAGGGAAAACATGAAGATTTATGTAGATGTCAGATTTATGAGAGAGAAAAAAATAGACCAAGCCAAATACCACTTGACTGAAAGGTCTTCTCCCATCTCTTTAAATCATTCTTTTTCACCGTATGGATATCAATGGCAGTAGTTCATTATTTTCCACCCTGAACCTAGCTGGACAGCACCAGTCATTTCCCCCGAGGCTACTGCTGTGTTGCAATTGACTGTTTCTGAGTTTCTCATGGGTTTACAAAACAAACATTTGGTTCCTCTTTTTCTCTTTTTTATTCAATATCAAGGTGAGCTTTACATTATCTAAGCTTGAAACCTCAAATGTGTATGTTTTAAGGAATAGATAACTATAATCACAGCAGATCAATTATATTGCGCCATAAGACTTGCAAAGTACTTTCATGATTACTGATACAGAGGAGGTAATAGTTATTATGATGAACACAGTTTTAGAGATTGAGGAACCTTAGGGGCCATGAAGACTAACTCACATTTTCAGATGCAGAAACTGAGGCACAGAGAATTTGTGATTTGGTTGCATATCAACTGTCTGAGACAAGATTCAAACTCAGATCTTTCTGAGTCCACATCTAGTACTCTATTTACTATTTCAACCAACTACTAATAGATAAGAGGCAACAAGTTGGGTTTTAGCTTTAAATGGTCCCATTTTCTGAGAAATGGTGATACTGGGATATAAGTGACCAGGAGTGGGCAATGACTTTCTGTCAGAATCTAAAATCAGAGCATGATACTTTGGCTTAGGATGGCATTGAAGTTAGTAAACTGCCTTCTCTCCTTCCTTGTTCTTCTGCATGGCCATGGGAAAGATATTACAAGAAAATGACCTTGGTGAGTAATGACGATGATGATGATAAAGGAGGAAGAGCAGGAGAAAAGGAAGAAGTAGAAGGATAAGGAGGAAGAGGGGGAAGAAACAGAAGAAAAACTCAATCTATTCCATCTTCTAGACAAGAAAACTGAGATTCGAGGATAATGGCCATATTAACATAGTGGGTAAGTGGCCAAATCAGTTTTAATATTAAGGGTTTCTGTCTTCAGGTTTAATGATTTTCCAGAATACCACACTGCCTCTCAGGATATCAGGAAATAACCTTTGGAAGATTCTTTCACAAGTGACAACATTCTTGTTCTCACAGAACTACCAAATCTCTTGATTGAAGAGAACTCTGAGGACATATAATCTTATTTTCTACCTAACCAAGAGACCCCTCTGTAATCACCCCCTCTTTCCTACCCCTGGGGTCATCCAGCCTTCACTTGAATACATCAAGTGAAGGTTAACCCACTCCCTCCAAAATCAGCCCATGCTGATTTTAGATGGCTCTAGGCATAGAATGCTTTCTTTTCCCTCCAACATCAAACCAAAATCTGCCCCTGTCATTTTTCTCCACTGCCCCTTGTTGTTTCCCTAACTCAGGATGGTTGGTTGTCAAATTTTCAATGTGAACATTTACACTTCCAGATCAACAAAAATTCTGAATCAAGGCTTGACTCATTGTTTTGATGACTGCCTAATATTGATGTAGAAAATATTAATGATTCAAATTAAACTTATAAATCGGTGGATGGACATATTCTCCCCAAAGAGTTGGTTGTTAAATATTTACCAGCACACAACTACCTCTGGGTAAGCCAGTAGAGGGGTAGCTAAGTGGTGGAGTGGATAGAGAGAACTTGCCCTGAAGTTGGGGGGACCTGAGCTTAAATACATTCTCAGACACTTACTCGCTATGTAACCCTACCCTAATTGCTGCAAAAAAAAGGAAACAAGCAGAACAAATATAATCTCTAGCCCACTTAGCCACCTTCCTTTCAAATATTGGAAGGCAGCATTCCCTTCGGAGCCTTCTACACTAGTCCCATCCACCCTTCTACTTACTTCAGGAAGAAGGGAAAAAGTAAGAGGTGGTTTCCTAATATTTTCTACATCTATATTTAGACAGATTTCATTCCTCCAATGCTTCTTCATCTTGCCTTATAGATTAAGCAGGAGTATTTAGTTGGATGAAAAGAGAAATTGTATTAGTGTTGAAAGTACACGTTCTTTTCATCAGTCTTTTTCATCCATCAATAATTCCTTTGAGTTATTTACTGTTTGTGTGTGTCTGTGTATGTGTGTGTGTGTGTTTAAATACTTCTTTTTGTTTTACTTTCTTTTGTTGTGATGTGATTTTGCATAGGAGGATGAATTTTAAGTTTTCTCAATGTTGCCATTCCATCACCTCTCAACTATATTAATTGCTACTGCCTCCTGATTGGTCTCCCTTCCTCAAGTTTCATATCACTTCAGTCTGTCCTACACAGTGCTTTCAAAACAATTTTCCTTAAAACTAGAACTGATCATGTCACTCCCCCTACTTCATCAACTCTAGTGAATCTCTTGCCCCTAGGACAAAACTGAATTCCTTCTGCTTATCATTTAAAACTCTTTACAACCCCTTCTCAACATGTCTTTCCAGAGACAATCATTTTCCCTCACTCTTTGATCAAATCAAACTGTTTTTTCTTTCTACTCTTCATCCAATATTCCATATATATATATATATAATTAAATAATATGTGCAAATATCACCATGGTATGTGTATGTATCACATATAACCATGATTACTCATTCAAAGCATATATCTAATTTCTCGAGAAGTGCCCCAGTGCAGTAAATAAAGGATGCCCCTGATCACTATAAATATAATCTGCTATACGTGTGTAATTTGGAGCAACTTATTTTATCTCTCTGGGTGTCAGTTTCCAAAATGAGGGTGTTAGATGAGATAAGCTTCAACGTAATTCTTCCCAAATCAAAATCCTGAGATCCTCCTCAGAAGCATATCAAAGCACAGAAGTGTCCTTGACTTCTTAAAAACACAAATTCTAGTAAGTCCTGCCAAACTAGAAAGTACCTTAGAGACAGGCTGTTTGTATGTGTCATCAGAAAAGCATCCTGTCAAAATTTAGAAAGGTTCATCTGAAGAAGCTTAGCCTCTAAGTGATGAAATATACTTTTGGACATAGAAACTCATGAAGAATTGTCTTGAGATTTATATGAAGTGGGATACAGAATGAAGAAAACAATATGAGAATACGGTGTTAAAGGAATAATAATAATAGTGATAAAATCTGAAAATATTCATAGAAGAAAAAGAGAACAGAAGTTGTATGGAACAAACAAGATGCTTTTGTTATTATTTTGTTAAAAATTAATATACACATTTTAAACTAAACTGTAAACAACTTGAATATGTTTTTGCGTAGGATTATTTTTACTTGTGTTTATTTGAATGTCAGTAACTACTAATAAAAAAACAAGCTTAGAAAAAATTTTAAATTAAAAGAAAATACCATCTATAATCTGCATCAGTGGAGCGAGTAGCTGTACTGATGAAATCATGGATCTTTGGAAATATTCAGATGCGTACATGACATGTACACGCAGGCACATGCTGCACGCATTGGAGTAGTATGTGGGAAGGGGAAAAGCAAACAGACTTTTTTGATTTATAAAAGGAATTAATCTCCTACTCAGTTCAAAGAACTGCCAGTGCCATTAGCTGAGCTCCATAAGCTTTTCTATCCAAGAAAGAAGGATAGCTGAGCAGCAAACAACTTTCGACTCTTATTTATTATACACTGGAAACAGTGCAGTTTTTGGCAAGCTAAGTAAAGCTCAGTGGAGCCAAGGGGTGACTGAGAGACCACCAAAGGCTTGAGAAGAGGTGCTGGTGATCTAACAGAAAGGGATCTGCTCATTGCCAGATGAAAACCTGTTAAATGCTATATGTGTCATAAGTGAGAATCCCTGCTTTTTTAATGAGAGCTTCTATCGGTGGAGACTGTCGAATAATCAACAAATCCCATGTCCTACTGATTTAGGTCTCCCTCCTATGGGCTTCCCTTTGGATGTCCATAGCACTTATGCAAAGTGTGACTACAGAGTGATTGATTTTTTACAAAGAAACAAGCCAGAACTCATACCTCCATAAGAGTACAATCTTCTTTTTAGTAACTTCTTTGGGAGACTACCAACTCCTCTCGTTGATGCTGTCATGGCTTCGACTACGTGTGAAATACACATTGGGAAGCTTTATTAATTTAAAGCCCTTCATGTTTTTTAATCTAAGCTCAATTTGATTGCTCACCTTATTCAAGGACAAAACTGTTAGCTTCCAAAGATCAAAACCACTCTCAAAGATCAATGATTTGTCACCACTGAGGGCATTTAAGAATATATGCTCTAGCATAGTATAGCATGATGAACAATGAGTCTGGAGTCAAAGGACCTAGATTTCTATCCCAGCTCTACCCATGTGACCTTGAGCAAGACACTTCCCTACCTTGTGCCTCAGTTTCCTCATCTGTGGAATGAAGGGGTTGGACTAAATCACTTTTATAGTCCCCCGTCTAGCTCTCAAGTCTATGGTCCTGTGATTGCCCTAACCCTCAAAGAAGTACCAGGTGTATTTCATGCAAGGGGACCACCATGTGTTTGGATTCAGTTACATTTGTTAAGCATTCATAGATTTTTATAGTCACACTTGAAAATCCATAACATAATTATGCACAACCTCATTTCTCAGTAGAGAACAAGCCAGTTAGCTTTTTCTGAATCTCAATTTCCTCATCTGTAAAATAGTGATAATAATAAACTTATCACCTCACAGTGCTGTTGTGAGGAGAGTGTTTTGTGGAAACTGATTTGCTCCACACATTTCAGCATTTTTCATTTTATAAATACTTTGTTTTTTATCATTATGGTTATTATTAAACACTTAATGAGAGTACTTTGTAACTTTTAAGTGCTATATAAATAATAGGAATGCTTATATCCAGAATTTGCTCAATATTTAATAAAGGTAGCCAATGGATTTACATTCACAGTTTCTAAAATGCATAATCTTGTTCATGACTCTATGAAGATAGGAAATTACTCTGAAGGAGTTCCAATCAAAGTGCGGAAAAATGATCTTGATCTGGGAGCTCTAAGGTCACTACTTGTTTCAAGAACTGAATCTCTTCTATCATTCTTGATCTGCTCTGACTTAAATTGACAGATGACCTGGAAAGGCTAGTGAAAAGATCACTGTGATAGTAAACTAATGTGTTTATTAAGAGATGAGGATGCAGCCACTTCCATATGCACAGGATCTCTGAGGTCCCATTGCTCCTGACTGGGGAGGATTTGACACCATTTTTTCCCTCAAAAAAGCCACCAAAGAGTGAAAAAGTATAAGAGAGGCAGAAACCATCTAAAACTTGGACTTCACCACAGAGTGATAAGCCATTTCTAAAGGACCTTCACAGCTCTGATGGGGCATTGACCAGGTGGGTGGGGAAATTCAAATTCTCATGACTCTAAGATCCCCCACTTTCCATCCCACACCTGAAAAAATATATAAAAATCTCTTGAGGACTGTGGGAGAAGAGTATGGGAGAGAGCATTGTATTTCTATGAGAATGGTACCTAGGTGGTACAATGCCAGTCCTAGAGAGTTCAAATCCATCCTCAGACACTTTCTAGCTGTATGACCCTGAGCAAGTCACTTAACCCTGTTTGCTCAGTTTCCTCATCTGTAAAATAGTCTGGAGAAATAAATGGCAAGCCACTCTAGTATCTTTGCCAGAGAAATGCCAAATGGGGTCACAAAAAGTCAGACAGGACTGAAAATGACTGAATAGTAATAATGTTGCTATGAGTATAAAAATGCAACTGTCATTTTCAGAGTCAATGAATACTGGTCACTTGCCCATTGGAATATAAACCAATTAAGGATGGGGAAGTTTTGAGATCCACAGAGTTTAGACTGGCATATAAAAAATGCCTAATAAATGCTTGTTGATTGAAAGAAGGAAGGAAGAAAAGGGAAGAAAGGAAGAGAATGATAAAAAGGAAAGAAAGGAACAGAGGGAGGGAAAAAAGAGGAGGGAAGGAAGGTAAGTAGGAAGGAAGGGTCACAGTCATGTAAACTGTCCCTTCTCTCACTGGTGACTTCTACCAGGGACCGCCAACTTGGGGACCTTCCCAGTCCATCTATGATTCATTCTCTTCGTAGCTATACTTCCCAGACTTCTCCAGCCTGCCCCTGCATGGCTACCTTCCTTCCCTCCCACCCTACTTTACATCTCTCTTTTATGTCTTCATAAAAATGTAACCTTCTTAAGGTCAGGAACTATATTCCCTTTTGCTTATATTTGTATCCCCAACACTTAGCTCAGTGCCTGGAACATGGTAAATACTTAATAAAAACTTATTATCTGCCAGCCTAAGGCCTAAAAAGTGAAGTGACTTGAGCAATGAGTAAGTAACATATTCGGAATGTGAACCCAGGTCTTCTGCCTCTGAATCTTTATCATAGTACTCTTTTCTTAAGCTATACCTAGTCCAATCCTCTCATTTTACAAAGGAAAATATTGATAACCATAAAGATAACATGATTCATCAAGTTAGCACAGGCAAGGAAACAGATTACTCCTAGCCCATACACACACACATACATACACATACATGCAGACACACCCCTTATCTTTCTGCCCCTCCCAAAGCTCTAGCTCCTTCTCTGATCTCATGAGGGCCCAAACCCACTACGGAAGGATCTTTCATGTCGCTTCTGCTTTTGGGCATGTCCCATCTCTGCAACTCATTTGAGCTTTGTACTACCCAGAGGGAGCTTTCCCCAAAGCTATAGAAACACAAAACGACTGATGCTCTGAGTGAATGTGAACGTCACCCATTGCCTCTACCACAGATGGTAGCTGGATATGTGTTCCTAATGTGTGGAGTTTTTCAGTGAGTAAGAAAACTCCCATTGGGACTTTGGCATCCATAGGGAGGTTAACATGTGAGGAGAAATGATGGGAGATCCATTCCAGTGAGAGGCAGTGGGACCCCAAAGATGCTATGCAGATGGTGGATGCTATAAGCTCATCCCATAATAAGTTGGTCTTCTATCATTAAGACTTTTCATGTCAATTCTGTCAGTGAAGCTGCTAAGTAAGGACAAAGAAGAAGAAAAATGGAAGACATTCAGTGGTTGGAACAAGTATCAAGCCCAGAGTAACCATAAGCAGGTCAAGAGCTTCCAGATTCTGTTTCGGATCCATTTTAATGCTTATCCCACTGTGGTATCATATGTCAATACTCCCTGGTTGTTCCCAAAGGAAAGGAGTATTTTGGAGAAGGGGAGAATCAACTGACCTTGAGGCAAGGTCCTTAACTCCATGTAACCCAATCAATTTAGCACAATATCCTGTAATGGAGAAAGTGGTTTTCCTCCCTCTCCTTGGGCTCTAAGCCAGCCCTGTTGCTTTGCTTCCACATGCCTCTGAGACTCACCTTCACTGCCACCAGCATCTTGTCCTTGGTTGGACTGAGGTTGTAGCACTCTGCCAGAAATACCTTCCCAAAAGCTCCTTCCCCCAGTTCTCTCTTCAACACAATGTCTCTCCTCTTAATGTGCTGGACATCTGCAGATGGAAGAAAGGGAGGAAATAAGAAGGGTTCCGTCATATACATTTGTGCTAAATATTGAAACTGGAGGTCTGAAGACTTTCAGTTATGTCCAACCCCTGGAACTGTACAAGCTGTGTGACCAGCACCTTAACCTCTCTGTTCCTATTTCTTCAATTACAAAATAGGTAAAATTATTTCTAAACTCTTTCAGTGTCATTAGGCAAAGCATGTTAAAAACCTTAAGGAGCTATGTAAATATGAGCTATATAAATGATAAATTATGTTTAATCAATTACTCATCACCATCATCATCATCTTTTTGATTTTCTACAATAATGAAGTGGCAGCATAGAACCTGGGTCTAGAGATCGAAGCAACACTTTGGGCTCCAGATCCATTCTAGATTTGCTGTACATCTTTAAGCAGGTCAAGCCTGATCTCTAAAATGGATAATTTATCACCTGACTATTCCCTACCATCTGGGAGGGGTGGGGAAGATGGCTGAGCTTCTGGTAG
Source organism: Bettongia penicillata ogilbyi (assembly GCA_023548195.1). Classification (NCBI taxonomy): domain Eukaryota; kingdom Metazoa; phylum Chordata; class Mammalia; order Diprotodontia; family Potoroidae; genus Bettongia; species Bettongia penicillata. The sequence continues at coordinate 6,387,356 of JAJHZJ010000381.1, read as the reverse complement.
GGAAAGCCTCAGGAGCTTCTCAGAGAAAGGCCCTAGATAAATATAAGGGACTGTTACTGTTCCAAATCATTTAACCAGTTAATTAGAGCCCCACAGGAAGCCACTTTCAGCCCCACCTCCCCACAACTTGTTTCCAAAGAATGCTACAATGAGATTGTGGTAGGAATAGGTCTTGTAATGAAAGATACATCCACAGGGAATACCCATTGACCTTTTCATTAATTGTTCAGTAGGCAGAAGCCCATTAGAGATCTATATTAATATTATTATGTTACCAGATCAAGCTAGAGGTACATCTCGTATGACTTGGGAGTGGAAATAGAACTGACAGCAGAGGACAACGTCAGGTAGTCCCAGGGGAGCTACAGAAAATGTGATGAGAAGTAAAGATGTGTGTGTCTGTGGTTATCTCTTTTTTTTAGTTTCCCTCCCAAGTCCTTTCAGAATGAGTTATGAAAACATTGCTATTGTTACTTTGACTTAAGATTTCAAACTTCAGGCAGGGGTTGGACCAGATCACCTCCATGTTTTCAATCCTAATATTTTATGACTTTTTTTAACACTTGCCTAGACTAAGCTCAAAGTAGAGCTGCCTTTGTATCCTCACAGATCAGTATCCCCAGGCACTGTATTGCCTAGCATATATTAAGAACTTGATAAATGCTTGTTGACTGACTGAAGGACAGATGACACATCTGGAAGGATTCAGGGGTAGTGGCATTTGGATACAGCGTTAGCTATTTCCAGCCTGCTCCCAAATGACCCTTCCAAAGGCTTTCACACAAGCAAGTTGCTTTGTTTTTTTCCAAAGTTGAGGTTGTATGTATGTGTGTGTGTGTATGTGTGATGTCCTGGAACCCTCCTCCTTTAGCAACAGGAGTCACTGACCCCTACTGAGGTAGATAAGCTGAGTGGTGTCAGCTTCCACTAGACTACATATACATTAAGCCTAGAGTAGGATTAGGGCCCAGACACAGGCCTCCTGCCATCTGGCTTCTTGCCTCTGCCCCTCACCACCAAGCCACCTGGACACTACACACAGACCAAGCCCAGGATCCAAACACAAACTAGAGACTACACTATCCCACTGAGAGGTAGAAAAATCAAATTACATTAAGGTTAGGTAGACCCCAAATCAGAGTTTCTTCACTGATGATGGAGAGGTGAGTAAATCAACCATCCCTCTGTTCTCTTTAACCAGCCAGGACCTAGACATGAATCTCCTGTTATCTTGATCCAGGTTCCTGTCTCTTTCTCCCTGGCCACTAGAAGGAAATCAGGACCAGGGCCCAGACATAGGTCCCTTGCCAATGTCAACTGACTGGCTATAGGAAGTAAAGGAGAATACTGAGTAGAGGATGACTCCTAGATTGTGAGTGAAAAGATGGTGGTATGCTCAGTAGAAATAAGGAAGTTAAAAAGAATAGTATGCTGGGTTGTGGGGAGGCCCCTCCTGCCTTCTTTCACATTTTGCTTAAGCCATTTTAATCAAATTAACTCTCTATAGAGTTCTGGGGTACAGCTACCATGGTTACTTATCAGAGTATAACAATATAACGTTAGATGACCAGCAAACTCTCCTTTCCATTTAGGATCCCTGTAGTTTGGAGTTGTAGGATACCCAGGTAGAAATTTCATTCTTCTGCTATCACTCCCTGGTTCCTCATGCCCATCCATAGCCACTCTATCTTAATTTCTCTCTTGCTTCCCCTTCCACTGAGTTCCATGACATCCCCCGCTCCCCATTAAAATGTGAACAAACTGTCTTTATTATCTGATTTCTTCCTCTCATGTTCCTTTTTCTCTTTGAAATCATGGCAATTGTGTCTTGCTGCTCACTGACACTTCTTATTGTCATTCAGCAACCTCTCCTCCTTGAGAGTCCCCCAATCCAGATCCTTATAGCAGTTACCTGCTTGTCCCAGGATTTTCTGTCCCTGTTCTTAAGGAGTTCAGACTTGTTTCACAATCTTGTCTCCTTTCTAACCCCTCACCCTTTGTGTAGAGAACTTAATGGAAATGTTGATTTCCATACAAATTCCCTTGCTTCTCCATTTATCAACCTCACCTCCCATGGTTTGCACCATAAGATACCATGGTGTATCTCATCCACACCCTCCTTAAACCTGTACTCCTGCTTCATCTTTTCCCAGGTCATCTGCCCATCCTGGAATCCTCCATTTCTTCTCTCCCACTCCTGGGAACCCCTAGCTCCTTTCAAGTCTCAAGTATTTCCTGATTACCCTAACTGTTAGCACCCTCCGAATTACCTTATATTTATCTGGCATATATTTTAAATTTACAAGTCTGTGTGTACACATGCCCTGCCCTAAACACAGAATAAACAGGGGTATGCTGGAACCAGCTCAAACCAGCTCGCTTAGAATTGACTGTTAAATCTTCAATGTGAGCATTTATATCTCAGAAATAAAGAAATACTACAAATCAGGGCTTGATTTATTTTTGATTGTGTAGACTTCAGAAAATGTTAATAATACAGATCCATCTTTCTTAAGCACAGGAAACAGAAGGAGTTTCATGAGGGTGAAAAGTGAGGGGATGGGAAATGACTCTCCAGTTAGGCAGGTACAGCTCATAAAGCAAATACCTGCCTTCTGTACACCCTAATTGAATTCAATACATGAGACTCCATAATACCACCTGAGGTATATTTTTTCTTTCTCGGTCCTTCTCTGCTTTTTTTCACTGCCAGATACCAGATTAGACTGAGGAAAAAGAGGAGTTTCATTCCATTCCCATGCATACACACTTTTTTCCTTCACTATTCTTACCTCACAATTCTTTTTCTAATCCAGTTCCTTCAAGAGTTCTTCTGAGAATTCTTCTCAAGGGAAAGAGCCAAAGTTTTATCCTGGGAGCTTTGCAGGGAAGATAGGAAAATCACTGGGAACAGTGATTGTGAGTAGAAGAATTGGGAAGGGGCCAGGAAGGGGCAAGTTCTGGGTAGGCCCTGGGGAATAGTCCCATCCCAACATTTTCTTTCTCTGATGTCTTTGCTTTTTATTTGGGTTCTTGTATTTGCTTTTATTTTTAGCTCATACAGCTCTGTTCAAAACTGACTCTGGTGAAGCCATCTGACCCCCAAGTCAAACAGTGATGGATTTTCCATGGAGGACAAAGCATCAATCTCTTTTCTCTGTCTGACTGTACTGTAGGCCAGATCATGACAGCTCAGACTCCAGATCATCAGAGGAGGGAAAAGGGGGAGGAGAGCTGGAGAGGATAGTGAAGGGGGTTAGCTGACAGAAAGCAAATGAAAGTTGTGGGAAGATCTCACAATCTCTATCTCTGAGGAATATGGGCTTTTCTATTAGAATGAGAGGGTTATTTGGTCTGGTGGCATTAAATAGGGTGCTTTGAAGCTATGCACCTAGCCACTCCCTAAATCAAGCAGGACAGTTTGTGGGAGTTGCCTCCTGGAACTGTCAGAAGGAATGCCCTCAGCAATCAGCCTAACTCCAAAAGGAGTGTTAGTTGTAACTCAGAAAGTAGAGAGTATAGCAGAAGCATTTGTATGCATCAAAAACTAACTTAATCCTTTTCTAAATATCCTTTCTTTTTCTGTTCTAGAGATTATGCTAATTAATAATTCAACAGCCTGGGAGGTCTCATCTTGGAGGCCCACTGGATCTGGAGGATACTTATCTGGGAGAATCCCCTACCCCTCTACAATTCATAAAGATGCCTGTAGTTTAAATTAAATGCCCTGGGATCTATCTGAAGTCTAGTTTAATGTACAAAACTTAGGAATCAACAAAGTGTGCTGTTATGGTAAATACTGTGATTATACTGTTTGCGGGTAGGGAATGGGAAGAAGTCACATAATATCACATCTTTTTTTTGGTTACCAGTAGACCACTGACTTACCCAGTAAGGGAAATTGACATCTGACGGTAATCCCAGCTTTATAATCAAACAGAGATGACACTTTTACAGTCTTCTTGGTCTCTCTGCCTAGAGTCACAGAACCTGTCTTGGAAAGGCCCTTAGAGGCCATGCAATCTAACTAGAATGAGAATCCCCTTCACAAACCTACCTGATGAATCATTATCTTACCTTCAGCTGAAGATCTTGGAATAAGGGAACCCATCACCTCTAGAAGCAGTTCATTCCACTTCTTGAAAGTTCAAATTACTAGAAAATGTTGTTGTGGTTTGGTTTTTCCCTGACACCAAGCCAATGTTGGCCTATTTGTGAAAACCATTCACTGTTCCTAGTTGTTCCTGCTGGCCAAGGAGAAATCTGATTTTTCTCTTCCCACATGACAGATATTTAGATGCTTGAAAACTCATAGTGCAGAAATTCTTCCCTTCTCTAAGCTAAATAACCCCAAGTCCTTCTAGGAATCTCCATATGACCTGAGCTCTTATTCTATCACCATTCTAGTTAGCTCATCTAGATGCTTTCCAGCTTATCTGTTCCCTTCTTTAACCATAGAGCCCAGAACTGAACAATATTCCTGATATGGTCTGACCAGGGCAGAGTGCAACAGTCTTATTACCTTTCTAGCCTTGGATACTATGCCTCCCACTATGGAACAGATGGTAAGAAGAGAATTATGAGAATTTCTTCTTAATCTGAAACATGGCCCAATTGTTAGGGGAAATATAGCGAGGAGTGGGTAATTTTCTTCCAAAAGTGGCTATACCACTATTCCAATAGGGTTTAATAAAGTAGAAGGAGAAATAGATTTGGTGTTGGAACACTGAGTTAAAATCAAGGACACACACATGGTGGTTGGGGTGGGGGTGGTGGTGAATAACATTTACTATGTATCTCATTTGATCTTTACAACCCTTCAAAGTGGGTGGTATTGTTATCCCCATTTTACAGCACCTAGTTGAAGTAAATAAGGCAAATAAAGGTTAAACAACTTGCCCAAGATCAAACAGATAGTAAGTAAATGCTGCTGGATTTGAACTCAGGTCTCCCTAACTCCAGTTCCATTACTTTATCCACTGTATCACCTAGTTGCTAATAGATTGATGAGAGACAGAAAAAGAGAGAGAAAGAGGGAGACAGAGACAGAGACAGAGACAGAGAGACCAAGACAGAGACAGAAACAGAGGCAGAGAGACAGAGGCAGAGACAGAGGCAGAGACAGAGACAGAGTCAGAGAGAGAGAGAGAGAGAGAGAGAGAGATTGAATAAACAAATCATTTACTGATCCATAACTTATGTGATCTTAAGCAAACCATTTAACCTTTCTGGGATCACTTCACTTGAAAATACAGAGGCAGATTAGGTGATGACCAAGGTTCCTTTCATCTCTGTTGATATACTATGAACTGCCTAAATGATTGATCCTATGAACTGCCTAAATGTACTGATCCCTAGTTCCTCCTTCCATGTTTTCCTTCAAGCCTCCAAGATCAGGAAGAAGGGAAAAAATAACAAACCAAAGGCAGCTGCACACAAACAATTGTTGTTGATCAATAGAGAAGGCACCAGATTGCCCCAGAAAATGTGATCATAAATAATGGAGGCCCCCAAGCCCTGGTGTGTATCTTGATCCTTGCTCAAACAGCAAGCTCTGTCACTAAAGGTGAATTCTGCCCCTCAGTCAGACATGTAACTAAGTGGAAATGGCTAAACAGAATTTCATTTGCCACCTCAGTACTTTTTCTAATTACTGTTCTGAAGATTGCTGGCTGTGAAAGCCCCTTGCATGTAAACATGAGGGCAGCTCAAGGCTAATCCTTCATTGAAGGCTATTGCCTAAGCGGCTGAGAAGGAGGCCCTCAGAGGACCAGGAGCCCAGCCAACTGCTTTCTCAGTTGATCTTTAATTGGCTTGCCTAACCAACCTGCCCCTTGCCCATAGCCCATTTTCAAATCTACTTCCTAACTAGTCCTTGGATCCATCCCATTGTTCAGACCAACCACCAACCTCCACTACCGTCCTGTCGCTTTGCTCCTTTTAACCTACTAGAATCTTCTTGTGCTCTCCTAATATCCAGGCTCTTTCCTCTGCAAAAACCCTAGTCTCACATGTGGTTTCCATGATAAAGCTGATCTTGGTAAAAATTTGGGAATGACCATACTTCTGCCTCCTTCACAATTCAGTTCTGACAGGCTGTTCTTGTGGATTCCCGTTCCTCTCAGAATACTGAAATCAAATAAGGGGAAAATTATTTGCCAAGGTCACATATTAAATCTATATCAGCCTGGGTCTTCTGACATCCAGCATAATACCTTAGTATCCTATACTATGTTTCTTCTCACTATGGGAAGTTCTACAACATCACTGATTCTCCCACTAGCCCTGATATCTGAAAATGCCAGCGACAAAGTCCTAGACTGTGTGCTGCTTGGGGGTAGGGGTTGATTTATCTTCATTTTCACATTTATAAGCCTAGCACAGTGCTCAACACATAGCAGATGCTTGTTGGCTATTTGCGCAACATGGACACAAGGAGTAACACCAAAACACATCACTTCTAGACACCCCTGTCAAAGAGACATTGCATGGAGCACCAATGGTTCACAGACCAGGAGGGAATGAAGCTTCAGAACTATTGTAGGTGGGGGGTAGGTGGATTCTTGTCAAAAAAAAGGCAAGAAGAGAGAACAGAAGAAAGGAAGGGAAGAGCACTGAGAAGTGCGTGTTTTCTTTCCACAAGCCAGACCCTAGGTCCTCTGGCTGCCAAAACGCTCAGAATAAAACATTAATTCAATACCACACATTTAATTACATGTGATTTGAAATGGAATTTACTTGAATAGAGAAGAATGGTCTTCCCAGAGACCCAGACATGTGCTTTTATAGTAGTAAGAAGGAGGAAATAGACCTGGCCCTGAGTCTAGATTGTAAAGGGAAGGGAATTGTAGGGAAGGCAGGACTCCTGAATTGGTCGCTGGTTAGAATGGTCCTTTCCCAAGAATGTCCAACCCATATCACTGGATTTAACATAACTTTCTCCATATCTATGAGGAGCATTATAACTTGAACTGGTTTTTACTCTAGCCTTTTTCTCCCTAAATGAGGAAAGTAAAACTAAACATAGTTCAATGATTAGAATTTAACAGGACTAGAATTGTTTTCTTCAGTGTTCTTGGGTCAGTATTAAGTTAAGATTTTGACTGATCCAATTATCAGACACTTCATGATGGTGTATCACCAAGCACTAAGCCACTACAGGAAAATCTAGGTTAAATAAACTTCCAAAGAGCCATTTATCGGATCTTCTGAATCATCTCACACCAAAAATGGCAAATTATCTTCCTGACACAATAATGACTCAATCTTGTATATGAGATCTGAGTGAGCTGGAGTCCTATAGGGGATGAAAAAGTCATCTATTAGCAACTTCATGGGTTGTACCTAACAACGGCGGTTCATACAGGCTGTGCCAAGTGCACCCAGGAATATTGATGCTTTGTGTCTAATAATTATAAACTGTATTTTAAAGTAAAGTTATGATATTAATTAAAAACAAATTTAAGTATTTTAATTAGATGAATAAAAATAATGTTCATTATTTTGTATTCAATAAATGTTCTCCTTAAAAATGAAAAATGAATTCCCTGGTTGCAAATACAACAGTCCTTGGATGGCTAAGGGTCTAGGAAAAGAAGGATGGGAATAGTGTTGGGTCATAGTTCAGTAGATACAGTAATGAAGATGTTTGGGGCTACAGGGGTTAAAGGGAGGCTTCTTAACAAAATATTATTTGAGTGCTTGGAATGTAAGCTTTGACCATTAGTTACCTCTCTAGAGCATTGGTTTCAGTATGGGAAAGGATATTTAAATTGGGAGACAAAGAGCTCTGGTACTTCCCTGGGGCTGGGGTTGAGAGGTTGTGGTATTGATTCAGGATTACTTACATAGTTCTTTTGTACTTCTACTAACCAGCCTGTTCAGTCTTCTTAACGTCCCTCTCAGTATGTGGTAGCCTTCTCTTTTGTAGAGCTCCACTCCTTAGTAAAAAGGAACTGAAATGTGGTATGGTGTGGTGACTTAAACAGGTGAGGAAAAGAAGATGGGAAGCCAGCAAAACCAAAGGAGAAATGGAGGAGCAGTAAAAGTAAAGGCTAAAAGGGATGAGGAAGAGTATGGATGATGCAGAAGGTCCTGGAATTGCCAAAAACCATGTTGACCATAATAACAGATTGACTTATGTTCCCCTTCCCCCCACCTCTATGCTTTAGAACAAATGATCTCCCATGTATGAAATATATTCCCTTTTCACCTCCATTTTGTAGAATCCCTAGCTCAAGTCTCATCTACAAAAGGGCTTTCCTGATGTTCCCTCCCCTGATGCCTTTTACCTTTTATCCCCCTTCACATGACTTGGTTGATGCTTTTGATCTACTTACATATTGTACGTTCCCATTGGAGAATAAATTCCTTGAGGACAGGGAGTATTTTATTTCCATACTTGGCACAATATCTTACACATAGCAAGTACTTAATGAATATTGAATTAAATTTGCTGAATATATACTATGGACCTAAAGTCAGGATCAAGAACTAGGGTTATAGTGAAATAACAGATCTCCAACCATCCCAGTTTCCTTCCCCACATTTTCCCCTCTCCCCTTTTATTCCAGTTTGAACTTCAAACTTTTTGTTTGTCTGTTTGAAAAATCTGAGCTATCTGCAGGTCCCCATTTCTAGGTCATGTTTGTGTCTTTAGGCTAAAGGTTGATATATGAGATTCACAGAGAAGAAAGAAAGAAAGACAGAAAGGAAGGAAGGAAGGAAGAAGGAAGGAAGGAAGGAAGGAAGGAAGGAAGGAAGGAAGGAAGGAAGGAAGGAAGGAGGAGGAAGGAAGGAAGAAAGGAAGGAAGAGAAGAAAAGAAAGAAAGAAAGAAAGAAAGAAAGAAAGAAAGAAAGAAAGAAAGAAAGAAAGAGAGGGAGGAAAGGAAGAAAGAAAGAGAGGGAGGAAAGAAAGAAAGAAAGAAAGAAAGAAAGAAAGAAAGAAAGAAAGAAAGAAAGAAAGAAAGAAAGAAAGAAAGAAAGAAAGAAGAAAGGAAGGAAGAGGAAAGAAAGAAAGAAAGAAAGAAAGAAAGAAAGAAAGAAAGAAAGAAAGGAAGAAAGAAAGAAAGAAAGAAAAAAGAAAGAAAGAAAGAAAGAAAGAAAGAAAGAAAGAAAGAAAGAAAGAAAGAAAGAAAGTCTGCTGTTTCTGGAAACAGTGAAGACTAAAAAACTCACAGTACTGTTTGTTCTGGGGAGGTTTCCAGCTCACGTTTCCTGACTCAAGAAGTTCAGCGAATGAGGCTAAAGTTCAGATAAATGTCTCCTCTCCCAGGTGCCACTCTGAGCTCTGTTGCTGAAAGTCCATCAAGCCACTTGACAGAGCTCAGTCTTCTACTGACCCATGTAGTACTTCTGCCCTTGGCTCCATTAGCAATTATTTCCCATCATCTCCCAACACTGCCCATCAATACCCAACTTCCCTAATTCCCCATCTGGATACACTATGGTAAAAGGTCTTCTTTTGGCTCTTACTAAGGACTGAATAACCCAGCCAAGCTCACAGAGCAGGAAAACTTCAGAAGTAAAGCCATCTATCTGGAGTGAGAAAGTTAGGTGCTGAAAGATGGATCTCAGGCTCATTTTTGAGTGAATCCATTCCTCTCCTACTTTCTCGACTCCTCTCTCATTCTCTTTCCCTCCTTCTGGGATCCTGTTCTGGCCTGGATGTTTCTTTTCACTATGACATTGTGGAGATCTCCTTCTAAAGCCCAGATGAAGTGCTCCTGTCTCTTTTCAAACTCCCCAGAAAGTACGTTGTCTTCCAACTCTGTCTTGGAAAATTCCCATGGCATCTCTTCACTGGCATCCCACTTATCCTTCAAGATCCTCTCACCAAAATAAATCCCCAAGGGAAGCATAAGTGAAAAAGTTACTTCCACCACCACAGAGCACTGAGCTACAATTAATACTGTTGTGCTCTTTGGGAAACAGTTATGAGTTTCTATCCTATGGTAAGACGCATCAAGCGAAGGCAACAGGAAGGCCTCCTAATGAACCATGAGACAAGCTAGAGAAGGGGTGGGGAATTCAGAGTTTTGGTGTACATACCACTGCAAGTTCATAGCATCATCAAACCTAAAGTCATACACTTGGAGCTGGAAGGGACTTTGAGGTCACCAAGTCCAATTCCTTCATGTCATAGATGATTCCAAATCCTGTGCTCATTCCACTATACCAGTGGTTCTCAAAGTGTGGTCTGGGGACCCTGGAGGCCTCCAAGACCCTTTCAGGAGGACTGGGATTGTCAAAACTAATTTCATAGTAATACTAAGATACTTGAAAATTTCTAATATGATAAATATCAATAAACATATATAAAACTTTTGGGGAGGAGGAGCCTCAATAATTTGAAGACTATAAAGGGGTCTTGAGATCAGAAAGTTAGAGAAGTACTACTATAAACCAAGCTGTATCCTCTACTTACATGCTGGCAGCCTACACAAGCCCTCTCCTACCTCAGAAGTAACAGAACAGGTAACAGAGCTGGGCAACATTTTAATACTACGATTTCTAGAGAGGTGGTTAAACCCTAGATATTGATGAGAATGTATATAAATGCAAAGGGAAGGTAAAGAATCTTGTTCATGGCAAGGTTACTCCCCTGCTTTAAAACTGTCAATAGTTTTCCTGCCCGCAAGATTTATCTTTGGCTTGGCATTTGAGACCCTTAATAATATATCCTCTGGACAGCCTTCCCCACTTACCTCCTAATATTCCCCTACATGAAGTTCCCTCAATTAGAGGGAGCCTCTTTTCCATCTTCTGAGCTAAAATCTCATTCTTTCCCATTTCTTCTCACACCGTTTCCTCCATCTAGAATACTTCATCTGTTTTTTCCACCTAAAGTATTTTCTATCCTTCCAGGCCCAGCTAAAATCTTGCTTCTTCTGTAAAGCCTCTTCTGACTGAGGCTCTCTCACTCAGGTGAATTCCTCTTACTGTTTTTTTACCTTTACAGCTTATTCATCAAATACCTTTCCCCTCATTTGTTATTGATTATCTTTTCAACTTCTCCAACAAGATTCCTCGGGAATAAAGATCGTGTTTTAAACATCTGTACACCTACCACAATACTTTGGAGATAGATACTTAAAAAGAGTTGTAAATTAATGAATAGAATTTATAAATAAACTTGGGTTTTAGAAAAGTCACAGATTCAATCCAAGGATAGCTGGTTAGTGTGCTACTTACCTATGGAAAATATACGCAAACTTAACTAACCATTGACATGTTCGGTGACTCACGGGCTTATCTAAAACTTGGATTTCAATGACAAGAAGAATGGTTGGTTAGGTGAAAGTTGGAAATTGATTAATTTGCAAGGGAAAGGGGTTTTTATCTAAGATTTCATAATAGGGGGCTTTCCCAGTGTAGAAACTCCCTCTAGTGATATGAACAGTTACTGTTTGAAACATCCTCTTCGAGAACTTCAAGGGGCACTGAGAGATTGAAAGACATACCCATGGTCACACAGCTAGTATTTGTCAGAGGCAGGACTCAAACACAAGGTTAGTAGACTCCAAAGCTGACCCCCCTAAGTATATTCCATGATGCTTCTCAAACATAAACCTTACAGTCTTAGATATTTGGATAGTTGAGTAATCTATTTTTTCATTAGATTTCTGTAGGGAATACTAGTCCTTAGAAGTTTGAGACCTAATACCACCATGAGCATATACTTACTATTCTGTGTCTTTCCTTGAGTATGTCTGTGTCTTCCATCTTCCTTCAAAGCTTAAACTCACCTGGTCATGAATGACCTTCCAGAACTTTTCCCTTCATTTGTAAGGCATCCACCTCCTCCCGGAGGAAAAAGACCCTCTCTCAAGGGCCCCAGTGTTTGGCTTCCCATTCTTACCACAGCTGTGTGCAGAGGCGGATGTCGATGAGCCTTCAATGTTAATCCCCCACATCCTCTCCCCAACATTGGGAGCTGCTGACTGACCCACTCTCCCCAACTCTACTCCCAGATGCTTCCTCTTTATCTCCTAGAAAACATTCTTTTCAGTCTGGTGGCCAAGGGCCCCACTGCATTGCTTTCAGACTATACCACCATCCCCAACTACCTTCCCTTTCCCCTTCTGTCCTCTAGCCCTGGTTATTAAATGCCCTTTTCAATCAGACTTTTACAAGAAAAAACAGAGGTTCAAATAATCAACTTCCTCCTGTAGATGGAAGGAAAAGACTATGAATAAGAGAGGCTGTCAGAGGATCCTGGGGGAATGCAACAGGTAGGCCTCCATCCAAGGGGTGACGTTTCCATTTTTGACTCTCACTTCTCAAGCCAGTTTTTGTGCCAGCCATATTTTGCTTTCCCCACCTAACTCAACGTCACCACTTCAATCCATCTCCCACCCTGGAACTTTCTCTTCTGAGCCATTAATCTGAGGTGGAACCTTGTCAAGTGCTTGTTCAAGGTCTGTGGCCTTCACTCAACTCATCTTATCTGTCTCAGCAGCTCTGTCGGTGGAGCAGCCAGCAGATTAGTTACGCATGTCCTCCCCAAGCCAGAATCCATGCTTTCCTCTTTCGTCAATCTTTGCTTTTCCAGGTGTTTTCCCACCACATCCTCTGAGCTGGTTTCCAAGAGTTTCTCTACACCAGATGTTAAATTCACTGGCCGGTGCTTTCCTGGTTTGTCTCCTGAACCTTCCTCCAACCCCCCAACACCTTTTAAAATCTTTTTATAAGACCAGGTCTCCCTATCTCTCCCAGGCTAGAATTCTAGTAGCTACTCATTGACCCAATTCTACTGACTTCCACCATGATCCCCTCCCACTTGATGGGATCTTATCATATTGGTACCAGACTTAGTCTGGACATCTGGTCTGTTTAGCCAACTTAAACTCAGAACTCCTGAGATCAAGTGGTCCACCAGCCTCAGTTTCCCCCCAATAGTAGAGATTAAAGGCATATCCATCTTTGTTTAAAAGAAATAAAATACTGAACTAAATAAGTTCTTTTTCTCTTATCACTACTAATCCTTCCCTCAAGCTAGCCTGTTGGATAGTGCCTACTCATGGGTCACCAAGTTCAGCATCTGAGGCCTTCTACTCATTGGAGTAGCCATAGAAACATGAATAGGGGTGCTTTGGGATTTAAAAAAGGACTTGACACTCTTGCCTATGATGATACCGTGATCACAGAGCAACTGAGTAACGGGAAGTTAAAGCCCCATACAAAAGCCATTGCAAGGTTGCATTTGCCCACCAGAACTTATTAATTTCCACTAGAAATTGGGAGACTGATTGGGAGGGCAGGATACGTCAGTGTTACATACATTAAGTGAGGAGTGAGATAGTCTTGAGAATGGTCACATTTGTTTTGAACAAGTGGAAGCAAGGGGGCAAAGAAATTTTATACAGTGCACTCAGGGATGTAGGGAAAAGTAGGACTTGGAACCTCCATATGTCCTCAGGACCTCTAGTTCTCCACTACTTACTGATGGATACAAGCAATTTTCAAAGTACTAAATACTCTCAAGCCAATCCTATAGTAGCCTCTCCCTCTCCACCACAGCTGCAGAAATCCACAATTCTTATTTTCAAAATGGCCCTAGTCTGATGTCCTGGTTGTTATTGGTACTTTTGAAACATTTGAGAACCTTCTAATCACTCTGTGTGTGTGTGTATGTCTTGTCTACAAGCTGTAGTTCTAGGTTCCCTTCTTTCCTCTTATTTCTCTGTTTCTTTCAATAGGGACAAACCTTTCCTAACTCTCCTACCCCTAACACACACACACACACACGCACGCACACACACTTTTCCCTTTAGCCCCACTGCTGGCCTGCTCTTTGCCTCTTTCCTCAACTACTCAGCTCCAACCGTGCCATTCTCAGTTCTTCTGACTTGTCCCAAGCTTGATTACAGCTTCCCCAGCTGGATCTGAAATGTTTGCTGATCACACCCACCCCCACCCAGCAATAGGCAGGGCTCAGGCTCCAATCATTTGTTTTGCATTCCTCTCCAAACTGATCTCCTAAAGTCCAGAACTTGTGTGCTGCTGCGCTTTCCATAGGCGCTCTATAGTCCTTTAGACCTAAGAAGATTACAGTCAGTGAAAGCCTTCTTGTTGTTCAGTTGTGTTTGACTCTTTGTAACCTCATTTATGGAGAGGAAAGGAAGGAAGGAAGGAGGGAAGGAAGGAAGGAAGGAAGGAAGGAAGGAAGGAAGGAAGGAAGGAAGGAAGGAAGGAAGGAAGGAAGGAAGGAAGGAAGGAAGGAAGGAAGGGAGGAAGGAAGCTTTTGTGAAATGCCTACTGTGTGCTCCAGCTGCATTAAGCACTTTACAGTATTACCTCATCACATCACAACAACCTGGGGATGGAGGTGCTCTTATTATACTCATTTTACAATTGAAGAAACTAAGACAGAGGAAGATTAAGTGACTGGCCTGAGGTCACACAGCTAATAATAACGACAATAATAAAAAATAGCTGTCGTGTATACAGATCTCCTACGTGCCAGGCACCACACTAGGCGCTTTACAGCTATTACCTCATTTGGTCCTCATGACCACCCTGGGAGCTATGTGCTATTATATCATTACCCTCACTTTACAGACGAGGAAAGTGAGGCAAACAAAACGTAAGTGATTTGCCAAAGGTCTGAGGCCATATCTGAGCTCAGGTCTTCCTGGTTCCAGCACTATGTCCATTTCAATACCTAACTTTCTCCTTACGGAACTCTCTTAGAATTGGTGAGTTATTTATCACATTTAATTTCTGCAACTCCTACAGTCATTCATGCCCCTGTTTACTGCTCTTTAACCTAAATTTTCAAAGGTAACAGAGGCCAAATCCACTAAAAACCTATTAAGGAGAGATTCTTCTCACTGTTTTAAAAAGTATTGCTATTCAAGATTATAGGAGTGGCGTACAGAGAGGGGGCCTGAAGATGTCTCCAGCTACGTGTGGCACATACAACTAGCCATAAATACTCCGAAGGGTTTCAGAGCTGATGATAAGTTGTCATGCTGACAGATCAACTAATAGAAGTTTAGAGTTGGAAGGCACCTTAGCAGTCAAGTAGTTCAATCTCCCAACCCATGAAGGAATCTGCCTTTTAACTTCCCTGACAGGTGGTCATTCTGTCTGTGTTTAAACAGCTCCAGTGATGGTGAAGTCATAAGTTTATAAAACAAGCCATTCTGCTGCTGGACAGCTCTAATTCCCCAAGGTCAAGGTTATTAGGCAAGGTCACTTCATGCAACTTACACAAGCTATGAGTCTGTCATCTGCTATTTACAGTTGCCCAGATGCTCTGTGCATTTCAGTATTCCCAGGCTCCCCAAAAAGGGCCAGAAATAGCAAAAAGTAGATGACCAACTCATGACCTGTAGAAGGCATGTGACATGACCTAGTCTAATGGCCTTCCATTTCATCATTCTGAAATCACCAAGACTGCCAACATTGGCAACAACTTCATTATACTGTGATAAGATGATACAAATGTAGCTTTTTCCCTCCATGAAGCAGCATAGGCAATAGTTTATACTTATAATTTCATCAATATTAGTAATAATCGGGGTAGTTAGTTGGTGCAGTAGATAGAGTGCTTGGCATGCAGTCAGAAAGACTTATCTTCCTGAGTTCAAATCTGGCCTCTGACACTTACTAGCTGTGTGATACTGGGCAAGTTGCTTAACACTATTTGCCTCAGTTTCCTCATCTGTAAAATGAGCTGTAGAAGGAAATGGCAAACCAATTTAGTGTCTGTGTCAAGAAAACTCCAAACAGGGTAACACAGAGTTGGACACAACTGAAAAACAATAAATTGTTAAAAATAACATTGTAAATAATATGGCATTATTAATTATTTGAAATTAGTATTAATAATAATAATATCAATAGGGAACTTTAAAAGTACTGTCTTGTTTGATCCTTACAATTGTGTAATAGGGAAAGCATAAGATTTATACGCACACTTTTTCCGACAGGAAACATAAGCTCAGAGAAATTATATTTTTGCACCAAACATACATTTTGTGCCAAATTTAGAGCTGGAAAGGACCTTAGAAATACTCTGGTCCATATTTTTATTCTAGTGATACAGAAACTGTGGTCCAAAGTGAAGTGATGGGGCCTAGATCACATGGGTAGTAAATGGCAATGTTGGAACCCTTCCCAAGATATTTTGGATTCTAAGCTGAGTGCTCCTTCCATCATGTCACACTGCCTCTCATGGTTTCAGGAAAGGCAGGAAGACACAGGCCCATTATTAGTATTTGTAATATCTGCATATTTATCGTAATTTACTGTACACCCTTCTCAATTGTCTACCAAGCAGGTTTTCAACCAAGCTCACCAATGTGGTGGGGGTGTTTCAGTTGTGTCAGCACCATGGATGGGATAGAAATGATACTGTCAACCAGTCCATATGCCTGCCTTTTAGAGTTGTGTCTAGGCTTTTCTAGGACTGTTACACAATCTTGTGCATTATCTATTCTTTCCCAAACATCACTAAATCCCTTTTAAGCAAATATAAACTTTCTCCTACCTCACTCAGGGGACCAAGGTTGTGTCCACACTTGCCACACCTTCTATATGACTCCTGCTGCCTCCTGTGACTCTTGGCTCTAAGTAACACAGTGGATGGAGCACTGGACTTGCAGTCAGAAAGATCTATGTTCAAACTCAACTTCCAATATCTATTAGCTGCGTGGTTCCGTCATTTAACTTCTGTTTGCCTCAGTTTCTTCATCTTAAAGTTGTTATTAGAGAATAAAATAACTTTTATAGGATACTATGTGAACCGTAGTAGTAGTAGTAGTAGTAGTAGTAGTAGTAGTAGTAGTAGTAGTAGTAGTAGTAGTAGTAGTAGTAGTAGTAGTAGTATCCAAGGACAGAATACACAGAAGCTGTCTATGGGAACTGAAGTTTCAATACTTAAATAAGGTACTGCCCAGTAGTCATAATATCATAATATCATGGTTGAGTTAATATCAAGCATAATAAGATATGGATTCCAAAGACAGGCTAGAATGCTAATGTCAGTGAAAAGCAATACCTAGCATTTCCACTTATCTCTCCTGAACAGTGTTGTCTACATGTCAAACTGTGTATCTCCCTTCAGTAATAGGCTTCTTTACATTTTTAACACACTAAAACACAGGCACAAACAGAAAGGAACTATTTTT
Organism: Bettongia penicillata ogilbyi; assembly: GCA_023548195.1. Lineage (NCBI taxonomy): Eukaryota > Metazoa > Chordata > Mammalia > Diprotodontia > Potoroidae > Bettongia > Bettongia penicillata. The sequence goes on along the minus strand of JAJHZJ010000381.1, from coordinate 6,370,218 downwards.
ATAATTTGGTGAAACCTCATATACATCACAATTATGCAAACACCTTAAACCTCTTAAGAAGTAATGGGCAGGACATGTCCAGTAGACTAGGACCTGAGATCTGGGCAGAATCTCCAAGATGGTAGAGGCAGACAAGCCTGTTAGCCTTACCTCATGTTTCTCACTCTACGCTACAGCCAAACCAAACTGTTATCCTCATCCCCTGACCTCTCCGTGATTTGCCCAATGCCCTCACTCTTCGATGCCTGGAATGGCTCCTCTGTCCCAGTATGTAGCTGTTGAAGTCTTTGCTATCAGTCTCACTGAGTTCACCCTGCAATCTTTCCTGCTCCCCACCTCCACCCGAGTGAGCTGATCTCCCCTTCCTTCACTTTCTCCCAGCACATTAACTGAACATCTTTTTTATTTCTCTCACTTTCTTTATATGATAATCTCTGGTGCACATTCTTCCCCTTGATAAATTAACTCCTTGAGGCCACAGCTTGTTTCTAGTGCTTTTTATATCCCCAGTGCCTAGCATTGGTGCTTGCACACTCACACACACACACACACACACACAAAGTGTAGATTTGAATCTAATTGTTTCAACAGTCTCATCAGAAATTTGGGGGGTTGAAAATGCCAGAATTCTTTTCTGGAGTGTAACAACTGGTGTTCAGATAGGTATAGATATGACTATAAAATAGCCTATGGATTAGGACACATTTTAAGTATTCAAAGATAGTATTTCTGTCCAATAAATGGGCTAGTTGCCTCCACCAAGTCTTTATATAGATAATACAATAAGTCTTTATTAAGTTTCTTCTATACAACACATGGTGTTAGGTCCTGGAGATACAAAGACAAAATGGAAACACTCCCCATTCTAAAGAGTGCTTACATTCTATTAGATTATTCCAGAGGGTCCATAAGTACCTTCTACACATCCAGCACTGTGCTAGTACTAGGTCAAAAGTAGAAGCTGACCTATGTCTTCCTGTCTCGGGGCTTGTAATGCTGCCTCTCTCTATAGCTAATAAAGTCCCTATTTTTCAGATAAGGCAACAGGGACTCAGTGATGTTAAGCAGTTTACTCAAGGTCACACAATTAGTAAGTGTTAGAGGCAGGATTTGAACCCAGGAATCCCCCAGTGCCAAGTGTGATGCTCTTTATACAATGTCATTGCCATCTCAGTATCATCCCGATGATCTACAACACTTTTTATAATCCTGGTTTCTAGGAAAGAATATCTTAAGTCAAGGGTGAAACACACAACCAGTCATGAGTGACTAAGTAGGGTTACAGTATTGGCATCAATTTATCTCCTCCACCATGCTGGCAGTCAGGAAAGGGCCAAGAGCCCTGAGGATATTGGAATGTGCTAGGCATCTTGGCAGCAACAAACAACAGATGACCGAAAAACAGCTTGTCTGAACTATATGGCACAGGCTGTGAAGGAAATCAAAGCTTAATGGGCCTTTCTGGTTTGAACTTCTACATCCATCCCTGACTCATATTCTTTTCCCTCTTTCCTATTATTCTCTGATTTACAAGTATCTTATTCCAGACTGGGATCTTTAATATTATCACCTCATCCTCTTTGGTACCCACTAAAAGTTGAAGGAATCACTTCATGTTCCACTCTGTACAGGACTACATGGGTTACTTTCAGGGCAGTGCTGCTAAATATCTACCAACCTTATCTGAGGTAGGGGATGGGATGGAGGAGGGAGAACTTTTAGGTTTAACTAGTATTATTAGCATTTTCTCCAATACTTTCTATATCTGGACAATCAATAAAATAATAAATCACACCCTTTTTTGCAGAGTTTGACAATTTCTGAGGCATAAATGTGCACAATGAAAATTTAATTATCAGCTCTCCTGAGCTGTAGAAGCCGGCTCCTGCATGGTCCTATATGCTTTCCTCTGAACCCCAACTTCCAGCCAAGAAAAACTGCAAGACTCAAGAGGGAGAAAGTTTCAAATCCCTCTTTCACTTGTGGAGCTGACCACAGATTGTCTCAGAAGTTACAGGGAAGGCACTGGCTGGGCTTCACTGTGGATTTTGCTGCCACAGCAGAGGAGAGCTGGATTGACAGCATGGTTGTCAGTTGACCCAGGCCTCAGAGATTTAGATACTCTCATGAGTCAATCCCTCCAGCCTCTTAATCATTTTTTGTTGCTTTTCCCCTGAAATTGAGCCAGTTGGTCGACATCTCTTCAGTCTTTGGGCTCCCTGTGCAGAGCATAGAATTATGAGGATGGCTAGAAATGCATCACTTTAGATTGTCTGCCTCTTTTTGAAGATACATTTCAATCATCTGTGGCCCACAGTCCACCAAACAGCAATGAAAAAAATAGTGTTCACTAAGCTGTATCTCCTGCTCAGAGGCAAAGACCAGAGGTCGGGACACTTGGGTACCCTTCTGAACACTGTCACTAACTCATTGCATGACCTTGATAAAGCCATTTTACCGTGACTTGGTTAGCCATCCGTATGACCAAAGAGATTAAAGGCTTCATGTGAAATTGCATTAGTATTCTGGTGCTGTGCAAATCAGAATGTAGTGCTCTCGGCTCTTTGGAGGATGACCTTTAATGAAGGTTAGTGATGGACTTTGAGATCACCATTCAAAAGAACTGCTCCCTTCCTAATAACCAGCTTCCTTCTCTTCAAGCCACTAAATCTATCATGGTTTTTCACAGTGTGACCTGACTGGTATCTCCCTTGTCCTGAACATTCTACTTCGATTTAGTTATTTCCATTAACATTTCCTACCTACATGACTATGGATAAACCACTTAACCTTTCTGAGATTCAGTTTACTCATCTTTAAAATGGAGATAATAATGCCTGTATATGCTTCCCTGGTACCTGCTTCCAGGGCTGTTATGACATTCAAAAGAAATCTATGCAAACAGTTCTCTGCAAATTTTATGGTGCTATATAAATGAAGGTTTACTATTATTGTTACTGTTGTTAACATAACCTAAGATCACATTAACTGTGATAGCTGCCATATCGCATTGTTAGTTCATATTGAGAGAGCAGAGGATCTCTGAATTGCTCTCACTTTAGCAACTGTCTACAGAGAACACCAACCCAGCCTGTCTGTCATATAAAAATGCCTTTACTGCCCTATGGATGTCCCTCATACATTACATGTTTTAACCAAGTCAAGCAACTCAGTTGTTCTCTCAGAAATATCATCATCTCTTAGTTACAATATGTAATGGTCTTGCCTCAATCTGTATCTTTGACCCATCTTCATCTTTTAACACTATCAACTCCCCTTTACTACAAGAGGATACCCTTTTCCCCTTCATGGGGGTTGAGTGATACTGTTCTCTCCTGTTTCTCCTTATACCTGTCCAACTACTCCTAATCAGTTTCCTTTGCTGGAGCTGCATTCTTATCATGCTTGATAACTATGGGTGTCCCATAAAGCTCTCTCCTGGGCTATGTTTGCTTTGTCCTCTATACTATCTCACTTGGTCTCATTATCTCCCATGACTTTCCTCCTTTACCTATCATCTTTATGCAGATGATTCCCAGATCAATATATCTAGTCCTAATGTCTTCTGAACTCCAGTCCTTCATTACCAATATTAAATATCCCAGTAGGCATCTCAAACTCAACATGTTTAAAACAGAACTCATCTTTCTCCCTAAACCACCCACTTTTCCCAGCTTTCCTATTACTTTCATGATTACCAGTATCCTCTCAATTACCCAAGTTATTATCACATTGTCATTATCAATTCCTCACTTGCATTCAGCCCATATAGCTAATAATCTCATTTTTACAATCACACCATCCCCTTCTCTCTGCTTACTCAGCCACTACTCTTACACTGATTTCTCATCCAGAGTATCTCTTCTCACCCAGATTATTCTGAGTCCACTAATTGTTCTCCCTGCCCCAAGTCTCTCCCTCACTCCACTCTGTCTCTGCACAGCTGCCAAAGTATAGAACTCAGCTGGGAGTTACAGGGAAGCAGATCTCATCTTAGTATGAATATGAACTTTCTAACAATGTTAGGAGTTCAGAAATAAAATTGCCTGTTGATTTAGGTACAAAACTCCCTGAAATTGCTCAAGCAGAATCTAGGTGCCTATTCATTCAAGAAACTCCAGTAGCTCTCCCAGAATAAATAAAAACACTTCTCTTTATTTTCTTGTCCTTTCTTTCTTTCATCTTTCTTTCTTTCTTAATTTTTTTTATTTTAATGGTCTTTACAACTTGATCCCTTCCAACCTTTCATGTCTTCTAACACTTACTTCCCTCCATACTCTAAAATCCAGCTATACTAAGTTACTTGACACTATTCACACACAATATTCCATCTCTCAACACCCTGCATTTGCACTGACTTGCAGTGTTCTCCCTCTTAACTACAATTACTATCTTCCCTGCCTTCCTTCAAGACTTAGCTCAAATCTCAGGTTTTACAGAAGATCTTCTACCACATGTGCCCTAGTCCTTTCTCTTGAGGATTACTTTCTATTTATACGTATATATCTTATATTTATTTGGTTATTTTTGTGGTTTCCCCTATTAGAATGTGAGTCCTCTGAGAATAGGGACTGTGTTTTTGCCTTTCTTTGAATCTCAGGGTAGTACTTACTTAGCATCTCATAGTAAGTGCTTCAGAAATGCCTGTTAACTGATTACTTATTGAGGTTCTAATGAGATGTTAACATATGTAAAGTGCTTCACAAACCTTCAAATACTACATAAATTCCAATTATTATTATTATTTAACCTAGTGAATATAGGGCAAAAGTGCTTAGGGCCCACGGATGACTACATCTTTCTAAAAGACAAGTAGTTTGGAAAGTTAACCTGATCCAACAGATCTTTGAACTCCTTAGAGTTTCTGATGGGTTGCAACTAACAGAACTCTGGAGTTAACAATCACTTTTAAATAGAGTACTGCACTTAAGGTCAGAGAATTAGCTGCACAAATTACAAGACAGAGGAAAACTAGATTATTAGTAGTTCATATCAAAAAGATTGTATTTGGTGGAGGGAAATTTAGTTGATTGGAATCCCAACATCAGTCAGCACTACCAGATGGCTACCAAAAAAACTAATTAGATACTGACTGGAGCATGTCCTGCCTGAGGAGGCTAACAGGATAGTGAAATCATCATAGAAGGCATATTTAAAGAAAATAATGTTCTACTTGTAGAAGAGAATGGGCAGAAGAGGGCTGGGGGATCACTGACGTCTTCAAACATTTGTGGGATTGCCATGTGGAAGTGAGCTTAAATTTACCATGCACAGTTATGGTAGAAAGAACTCAGCTGGGAGTTACAGGGAAGCAGATCCCATCTTAGTATAAATATGAACTTTCTAACAAGGTTAGGAGTTCAGAAATAAAATTGCCTGTTGATTTAGGTAGAAAACTCCCTGAAGTTGCTCAAGCAGAATCTAGGTGCCAACCATCACGGCCTTATAGAAGGGATCCTTGAACTGGGGGGAGGTTAGAACAATGACTTCTAAAGTCATCTCCAATGTTAATATCTTATTCTAATTTTCCCTTATAATCTCAGAGTCACTCTTAAAAGACTCCATCTTCATGCTGCTCCATGATGAGGATTTTGAGAAAACCAAGTACTAAATGCTTTCTTAAATCGGTCGACAAAAATATAACAGTAACAAAATAATACAAAAATAATAACTCATATAGCACTTTCTATGTGCTACATATTTGCTGTTGTTGTGGAGCCTTTTCAGTCATGTCCAACTCTTTGTGACCCAATCTGGGATTTTCTTGGCAAAGATACTAGAGTGATTTTCCATTTCTTTCTCCAGCTCATTTTGCAGAGAAGGAAACTGAGACAGAGTTAAGTGACTTGCCCAGAGTCACACAGCTAGTAAGTGTCTAAGGCCAGATTTGAACTCCAAGTCCAGCATTCTATCCACTGTGCCACCTAGAAGTCCATGTGCTATATATGCATTATGCTAAATGCTTTACAAATAATTATTTCATTTGTCCTTCACAACAGTTCTGGGTGTTAGGTGCTGTTATTATCCCCATTTTACAGATGAGGAAAACAGAGGTTCAGTGATTTGCCAAGGGTCATACAGCTGCTAAGTGCGGAGGCTAAATTTGAACTCAGGTCTTTCTGACTCCTATGCCACTTGGCTACCCTAGATACCACACAGTAGGAGAGTAGAACATAAAAGGAGACAAATCAGTATCACTAACACCAAGACAATCATAGTATATGAACTTAACCTTCAAAAATATTGATAAGGGAAGAAAGATAAAGACTATAAAAAGTATTTCCTGAGTATCTTTTCATGGCATTAACAACAAAAGTTATTTTAGCACAGTCCCTCACCTCTAGAAATCTCACGGCTCAAACATCCCTCACTTCATCTCCTACCTTTTCTTTGCTTTCACTAAGGTTGCCCAAGGATGGAGGCGTAGTCCAGCTTTCTGTCACACAAAAGATATCTGATTAAAATGGATTCCCCCACCACTCTGTGCCAAGAATCTTGGCCAGAGCTGTAGTGAGTCCCAAGTATACATTACACACACCCAGATGGAACTGGAAATGATAGCTGAAATAGCACAAGATGGGGTTTGCACAAGCAAAACACATTGGATCATATTTTCCTCTTTTTGCTTTAATAAATCAACACGCTACAAAACTCATTCATACCTAGTCTCTTCAATCATTCAGGACATTCTCTGTGTCTTGTTGATTATCTTTTGACCTTATAACTTTGTTGATGGCAGTTTCAACCCAGGTATGAGTCTAGCAATAGAATGAAACTCACATATTAATTCATTTTGCTAGTTGTTAGAAAGAAGACTGTAATAATTAACAAAAAGCTTTTAGATTATCTGTGGATTTAAATTATCCTTGCTATCCCTAAGCCCATTACCATAAATAATTAAAAACTGGCTAAAGATACGTAAATGAGAGGAAAATGAGCTGCTGTTCAGTCATGTCTGACCCTTTGTGACCCCTTTGGGGGTTTTCTTGTCAGTGATTTACCATTTCCTTCTCTGGCTCATTTTATAGATGAGGAAATTGAGGCAAACAGGATTAAGTGACTTGCCCAGGGTCACACAGGCAACATTTGAACACAGAAAGAGAAGTCTTCCTAACTCCAGGCCCGGTACTCTGTAGATACTTGGTATATATCAGTTAGAATCACTTTTTACCATCTAAATTGCGAGGGCGGTTATGATACATGAAATCAGCACCTTTTTGTTTACCACTTTTGCTCATATTCTCACCAATCTGCCTTCTCTATAGAATAATAATGCCTTTCTCTCTGTGGCATGCCATGTGTTTTGTAGGTAAGATGTCAATCATGCCTTCAACATGTCTAGGGGATAGCAAAGGAAGGGAAAATTACCTACATTTTTCAGGGTAGAAAACAGAGGTGCAGAGTTAAAATTATATTCCCAAAGTTACTCAGTAAATCTTGCAGTCAAATTAGGATGCAGGTCTCCTTTCCTAACATCACCTCCACCCCAAATGTTTGTCACTTAGGACATCACAATAATCTGGCAGAGATTGTCTCTGGACTGATAGTGCTATCTGTGCTCTTCTAACCCTTCCCAGCACTCTCTTAGGTAAAGAGGCTTCAGTCTTAGGAGCATCTAGTACTAGAAAGAAATATATAAACTATCAGTGGAACGAGAGAAGGACTCCTGATTTTTGCCATTTTCATACACAGAAAATTCCCCCTGCCCTAAATAACAGAAGATGTGACTTTTCTTAATTAAAAAATAATAGAAATCTCAAGGAAAGGTTAATTGCATGTCACTAATGAGAGAGGAAGTTTTACTAGTTCAGAGTTGGATACAATAAATAATGGAAAGCCACTACCACAGGCCTAGAGACTAAGCAGCCTACTTCCATCTTCTTGGCTATAAATAATTCAGAGATTTTTTTTTTAATATAACAAAACCAAGTCAGAATCTTTATGTAGAAGATTCCACTGTGTCCCTCTCTTACTCCTTCCCCTCTCCACCCAGCTCAGGCAGCTCCCTAGGGAATGACCCCTCAAGCTTTAACATTTATATTTTGACATTTCAGACTATTTGTTAGGCAGAACTGTCTTTCCCAGATCAAAGCCAGAAAATCTTGCTGAGAACTCCCACTTGGCCTGTCTGTCGCTGACAGAGAAGTTCTATTAACCCCCAATATTCCCTTCTTCCTCATTTCAAGAGATTCACTGACCCTAATCCAAAATACCAGTCACACCTTTCACTCCTTGTGGACCTTTCTCCTTCTCTCCAATCTTCAAGTCCTTTACTTTAGAGTGAGCGAAATATCACTCTTCTCCCTTGTAAGTGGGGATACTCAAACACCAAGCGACAGAAATAAAGTGGCACTGGATTTGGTGATGAAAGATCTGGGTTTGAATCCTGGCTTGTTCCCTTCTTATTATGTGACCTTGGACAAGTCCCTTAATTTCAATGGGCCTGTTTCATCATCTGAAAAATGGGATCACCTACCTCATGGATTCAATGTGAGAATTAAATAAGTTAATAATGATAGTAATCATAATAACTGACTTATATAGTGCTTTGGGTCTTGAAAAGCACTTAAAATACATGATCTTATTTTATCTTGTATAATATACATGATGGCACTTAGTATTTGCAGGATACTACTTAATGTGATTTCTCCTTATTAGAGTAACTTGTTTCACAAATAGGCAGTGGCAGGATTGTGGGCTAATGCAAACTATCCTCCGTATCCACAAAATACACATACTCTTACCAGAGATAGCTAAGGACACTTTGCCCAGTTGTAGGTAGGAAAAATGGGAATATCCCCATTTGCAATGGGAAAACTGAGACCTAGAGCAAAGTCAATTTACCCAAAGTGACCTTTCTACTGGTAGATCTAGAACTAGAACATTGTTCTTTACTTCAATGCTCCATCACCAAATGATGTCACTTCTATCATCCCCTCATTTTGACCATGTACAATTACTAGATTTACAAGTTCTAATTTGGAAAACTTACCATTTCCTTCCAGAAATAACATAGCGATGATTTCCATTTCCTTGAAAATGTTTCCCCACTTGCACCATTTTTTGTCTTAGTGCTACCTACCTGACCACCATTCCACCCCACCCTCAAATCAGAAATTTTCTTTGACTCTGAGAGAGACAGAGGAGATAAGTACAGTGCTTGAGAATGCTCCAAGTAGTTTTGTAGAGATGTTGGAGATGCAACATGTGCCACTGGGACACATGCAGCAAGCACGCAGTTGAGACCCTCTTCCCTTCATTTATGGCAACCTTCTTCTGGATATAAGTGGAAAGATTTGTATCTCAGGGGAGAAGAGGCAGAGGTATCATGATAGATATGAACCTAGGCAGAGGCTTGCAGTCAACATGCATGAAATCACAGTGTCACCAGGCAAAGGGGAGGCAAAGGGGAAAGAAGAATCAGTGGCAAGGGCTTCAGAGATTGGATGAAATATAAAGGTGGATCAATTGATCTCTACCTCCTAATATAATCACTGCCCCACCTCCCTGACTGGGAGTGGATTTTTCATAGACAATCTATGGTTTACAACACTAATCCATGGAACCCTGGGAATGTTGGTATTTTTCTTGTCTCACATAAAATTTCTCTAGCTCCTGTCTCCTATAAATGGTCTTTATTTCATGCTCATACCCTGAGCATGAAACCCTAGGAATGTCTAACTGGTTCATTTTCTAACTGGTTCACCCTCCCCCAGGTCCCTCAGTTCCCCAGCAATGTAAAATATGACAGATTTTGTTCAACCCAACCAAAAATAAACCAAACCCCAAAACCAAAAGAACTGAGCAGACTTGCACTAAAGTCCCTTGAGTGTGAGGAAAACTTTCCTCTCCTTTATAGAAGGGGTCAAGCATACCTTCCTACATACAGTAGCATACAGTATACATGACTCATAAAATCAATGACTGTCTTGGTCGAGGGCTGTTCCTCAATATTTGTGATTTACTGATGTGTTAATCCCTTTTTGCCTTTGGATTCATGCCATAGGTATGTTCTGAACTATGTCTGAATGAAACTATACATCACTATATCTTCTGCCTTTTTTCATTAAGGTTCCAAATACTATTCCCCCCTCTGCTTCCCTACTTGGGCTCTCCCACTGTCACGTTAAGGTTCCAACCTTCTTTGTCTTTGTTCTTGTAGAGGCTCCAGCTCTATAGTAGCAATCTAGAATGGTATCTCCTCAGAGCTTCATCAGAAAGATGGATTCGGGGGTGGAGCCAAGATGGCGGAGTGAGAGCAATGACTCACCTAAGCTCTCAGACAAACTCCTCCAAGTACCTCTGAAAGGAGAATCTGACCAAATTTTGGAGGTGCAGAATCAAGTGGGAGACAGATGGTGACGGATTTGGAGCTCAGGTTGGACTGGAAGGTCCATGGGAAGGATCTGTTCTGCGGGGGTGAGCCCACAGCGCAGTGCGGCCAGCGCAGCGGAGCAGAAGAGACCCAAGAAACCTGAGTGGTGGAGGGAACCAGAGGAGTGGCACCCAGGGCAGGAGACAAGCCCAGCGGAGTCAGTGAGAGCCGCAGAGCACCAGATATCAGCGCAGCAGCTCCTGGGACCTTGAGCCCAAAGAGCAAACTTCGGTAAGTCACCTACTTGAACCCGGATGGCGGAGTGATCAGTAAATGCTCTCTCCTCCCCCCTTGATGACTGTGAAAGAACCATAAAATATTTCCTCAGAAAAATCCCAGATCAGCAGAAATAGAAGAAGGAGACCAATAGTCTCATAACACCTGAGAGGAGGAAAATAGGTAAGGGGGATTCCTCCTACAGTGGCAGAGGCAAACCGGAAGGACAGAGGACCCAGGGCAGAGAAAACTCGCACTAGGACCCAGGCAAGCCTCAGCACCAGGAGAGGAGCCCCAGGAGGGGTGGGAACATGCATTAGCATCTAGGCCTGCCTCAGCTGTCCAGGGGAATCAGAAAGACAATAGGGCAGCTGGGATTACCAGCCCCTGAGCATGCCTTTGCCTCAGTTCAGCTGAGGAGATCTCCTGTGACCAGACCACTTCTTCCCCACACTTAACAAGCTAAACCCAGGGCTGATCGGGGAAACATCAAACAAAAACCTACTTTTAGCTTTTCCACACATCAGCTCAGGAAAAATTCTCTAGCTTCTGATTGAAAGAACCAGAGGCCACAACACTCAATCAACATCATGAACAGGAAAAAGCAGAGGGCCGAAAGAACCATAGAATCTTTCTATGGGGATAAGGACCAAAACACAAACCCCAAAGAAAGATGGATTCTCCTCCAGATCATGTCCTTCAACCATAGATGACTTTCAGGATTCTGTCCCTCTTCTCCCACTATACTACTTCCCTTAGTAGTAGACCCTTCAGGTCCCATGAATTTAATTACCATCTCTATGCTGATGATCCTCAATCTACTTTTTATGCCACAATCTCTTTGTTGACCTCCATTCTCATATCTCCAACTGCTTTTCAGATATCAAACTAGATGTCCAGCAAACATCTTAAACTCAATATGTCCAAAATAGAACTAATTATTTTGCCTCCTAAACCCTCCACTACCTCTCTTACCTTCTTTATTACTGTAGAGAGTAATACCACCCTCCCAGTCCCTCGGGTTCACAATCTATAAATTATCTTCGATTTCTCACTGTTTCTCAAACAACGCACCCCCCACCCCATTATCCAAGCTGCTGTCAAGGCTTGTCAATTTCACCTTTTCAACATTTCTCAAATATATTCCCTTCTCTTCTATTGTTGCCACCACCCTGGTGCAGGCCCTTATCACCTCACATCTGGACTACTGTAACACCCTGCTGGTGAGTCCACCTGCCCCAAGTCTCTCCCCACTCCAATCCATTCTCCACTCAGCTACTAAAGTGATTTTCCTAAAATGAAATTCTGATCATGTCACACACACACACACACACACACACACACACCTCACACTCCCCACTCAATAATCTCCTGTGGACTCCTATTGCCTCCAGGAGGAAATACAAAATGCTCTATTTGACAGTCAAAGCCTTCCATAACTTAGTCCCTTCCTACTTTTCCAGTCTTCTTACATTTTACTCCCCACCCCATACTCTGATCCAGTGAAAGTAGCCTCCTACACAAACAAGACTCTCCATCTCTTGACTCTGGGCTTTCTCTCTGATTGTTTCTCATGTCTAAAATGCTCTCCTTGCTCTGCTTCAACTATTGACCTCCCTGACTTCCTTTAAGTCTCAATAGAAATCCCACTTTATACAAAAAGACTTCCCCAACTCCTCTTAATTCCAGTGTTTTCCTGTTATTTATTTCCTATTTATTCTGTATATAACTTGCTTTGTATATTTTAGTTTGCATGCTGTCTTCTCCATTAGATTGTAAACTCCTTAAGGGCAGGGCTATCTTTTGTCTTTTTGTGTCCCCAACACTTAGCACAATGCCTGCCACATATCAGCTGCTTAAGAAATGTTTATTGACTAATTCTTTCTGTGATTCATCTGATGCCATGTCAATGGTTCCCTTTGGAAGCTGTACCATTGCTCAGGACTTTCTCCATATCCAGGCACAGCATTCTGTGGGTGCATGTGTGCCTTTTTAATATCTTGAAGTGGTTCCCCCATCAAAGAGCAGGGAGGCATTTCCATGCATGCCTCCTATAGTGCGAATGAGATGGGAGGTGAGGGGCAGCCCACTAGAGAGAAATGGAAGGGAGGAGCCCAACTGGAATGCCTGCTACATAGGAGTGAATGAGTAACTGATTCACTTAGTGCGTGTTTTGTCACTTTCTTTTACCGACAGATTTTTGAACAAAGCCTCTGGCTAGCCTACAACCAGTAAAAAAGAGAATATGTCACTTTTGACTCCCTTTGTTCTCAGATACAGAAAATCATGGAGTGAAGGCAGAGGAGGTTTTCAGAATCTCCTAGAGAAGAGCCAGGATTTGAGTGATATGTAGACAGTTGATCAGTTTATATGGCTGAAAGTTGCTTCCTGTGCAGTAATAAATTATAACAAACTGCAGGTTTTTGAAGGCAAAGATCATGTCTTATTCAAATGCAACGATCGTGTCTTATTCAAAGTTTTTATCTTCCCTTAGCACCTTACAAGGTACTCAGCACACAGTAAAAACTTTTAAAATGTTTGCTGACTGACAGACAATATATCACATATTTAGAGCATGTTACAGTTAACAACCATTGTATATCCACATTTTAAAGAGAGGGAACAGGTTAAAAAAACAGTGATGGGCATGCCTTAGCTTTTACGAATAGTGAAGTATAAGGCCATTATTAGTGCAAGTATCATTGTGCTTATGGTTCCAAAGAGGAAACTGAGGCTAACAAATGAAGTAATTTATCCTTTGACACAGCTAATAAGTAACAGAAGCAGAATTCAGACCCAGATCTTCCAACTTCAGGGCTCTTTCCCTGATGCTTCATCTAATTAGAGCCATCAAAAATACCAAATTGACAACAAATGATCATAAGATTATTTCCATCATCTTAAGGATAAGATCATGTTGAGCAGTTGAGTAACAGTCACGAGAATTGAAAAGAATTAAGTTAAGTGAAAAAGATTTAACTGTTCCATGTGCCATTTCAACATGGACTACACATCTTCTTGGAAACATCATTCACTAAAGTACAGTCACAGACTTTTAGAGTTGGAAGGGATGTCAGCAGTCATCAAGCCAACCCATACCTGAAAGGAGTCTATCCAACTACTGTCCATCCAACAAGACATTGTCCAGCTTCTGCATGCAGAACACTTAGGACAGATTCCCATCTACCTCTGGAGGCAGTCTACTCCATTTTTGAATGGGTCTCACTGTTGAAAAAATTTTTTCCTGGCCTAAATTTGTCTCATTGTGCCAGTTATTTCTGATTCCAATCTTCAGGGGTCACACAGAGCAAGTCCAATCCTTCCTTTACACTACATCCCTTCAAATACTTGAAGAGAGCTGTCATTCCCCTCCATCCTGAGTGTTCTCTTCTCCAGGCTAAATATGCTTGGTTCCTTCAACTGATATATACTTCACAGTGCATCCAAGACCCCTCAACCTCCCAGTTGTCTTCCTCTGGTCATTCTCCAGCTTATTAATTTCCTTTTTAAACTATGATATCCAGAACTGAAAACAGTACTCCAGATGATGCCTTGCATGGTGACTATAACCTCCTTATTCCTGAAAGCCACGTCTGTCAATGCAGACAAATGTTGCATTCCAGTTTTTATGCTGCTACATGGCATTACTGATACGTAAGGAGCTTGCAGGCAATTAAAATCTCCAGATCTTTCCGTCTCAAACTACCTATTAATAATTTCAAGTTACTTGTACCCTCCTACTGACCCAAGATGTCTGGACGATGACAGAGTATCATGTCTGACACACTATGAAGTCAAGACCTTGTGGTGCAGTTTTAAAAGGAGTATTGAAGGAAGACCTAGGTTGAGATATACAATACCTGTTAAGTCACTCAGCTCCCAACTCTGGTGCTTACTTTCCTCTTAGCTAAGTTGCATGTCTAAGGCCTGTCATTCATGTAGTTTTAAGTGAAAAGTTCATTTAACAGAGAAAAAATGCTAAAACACTGATGCTTATAATTTATACACTGAACATGTTCAACTTATTACCTATTCTGTGGCTAGGAACTGATTTCTCTCTCCTTTGCATATTCTGTGTAAGGTCTCAGACAAGTTCCCTATAGTGGTTATTTATCATCATGCCTCACATAGAGACAAGGTTGGGGTTGGTGATGGAGCAGATAGAGATTAGAAACAGCTTACCCAGCCATCCTTGTGAAGAACAGGGGGAGAGAAACCAAGTCTGATGAATCCCATTATTATCTGGTCTGTAATTTAACTTGTGAGTTTAAACTTAGTAACCCTTTAACCAGTGTTCCCGATACATACATACTCAGGTAGATCAGTCTGTAAGGGACAATTCTCTAATTCTGTCTATGCACCTAAAATTTTAGCAACAAATAGTCCATTTAGAAGTCAAGTTCTGGTGTCAGAATGAGCACTCTTGACCAAAGGCCGTTGAAAAACTTATCTAGCGAAGACTAGCCAAAATAAGCTCTCTAAAACAAATTATAAATACCAAAGTAGGACAAAGTTAGAGCCAGTTTCTAAGTATTAGAGTAGGTAGCATTTCAAACTTCTGAGAAAGGAGCTATCAGGCCATTGTTTCAATTTGTCATTTTACCTGTAGTTAAGAAAACTATTTAGAGTAGGGTAGGTGCTTTCCCTGCTCACTGAAGACTGAATTTGGAAACAAAATATTTTAAGAGAATCTAGGAAACTGAGATTCTCCCAGGGTTGGTTCTCCCAAAGGTATTCTCAGTCTTAATTCTACTGCATAGCCATCACAGAGCCAGCCCAAAATAAAGGAGAAAAACCAAAAGGTCATTTGAGGCCAGCTTGGTCATCATAATCATTTACCATGGCAAAAGCCAGATGACATTGTCCGGATCCATTCATAATGCTCTGTCCTTCAAGCTGAAGCATCACCATGAAAAAGTCTTTAGTCCCAAAGCCATGCTGCTCCCCGTCCCTTGTCTCTCTGTCTCTGTCTCTGTCTGTCTCTGTCTGTCTCTCTCTCTCTCTGTCTCTCTGTCTCTCTGTCTCTCTCTCTCTCTCTCTCTGTCTCTCTCTCTATCTCTCTCTATCTCTGTCTCTGTCTCTCTCTCTGTTTCTCTGTCTCCCAGACAGTCTCTGGCCCTTAATATGAATCTCAGCCTATGCATCCCCCCTACTCCTATACCCCTGAAGCTGATGAGCTTCCATGATTCCTTGGTTCTATTATTTATATATTCTAATATCTGTGGATCCACAAATATCTTAGCATCTCATCATTATTGCAATATATTTATTGCAGGCCTTTCCACCTGCAAATCCCTCTCGTTCCCCAGGCCTGCCATAGCAACTTAACTAGTTTTGAAGCAGCATAGAAATAACGACGAACATGGAAATCTGGGTTTGAATTCTAAGTGCAACCCTTGGGTGATTAGGTAAGTCACTAAAGTCTCTTAGTTCATGAGGAAATGAGGACAATAGTTATTCTGACAAGTTCACAGGGTTATATTGGGAAACTTCTTCGTAAAATTTAAAGGTAATGATGGAGACTAGATCTGTTATTTCATAACCACAGGGAACTAGAAACAAGAAGACTCTTTGTAGAAACATAGGTTGGCACATTCTCTGCAATTTAGTGCCTAGATCACTGAGAGGTTAAAGACCTTGCCCAGAGTGGCACAATCAGTGTATATCAAAAGCATGACTTGAACCCAACGCTGAGGCTGGCTTACTACAATTTACTATACCACGCTGCCTCTCTAAATTGCTACAGAGATGTAGTTATTGATAGAAGCATGCTTCCAAAATGAAGAAAGCCAGGGAGCATCAATGAAGGATCAGAGAATTCAAAATGATATTTTCTTGAATTACGCCATCCTATGTATATATAGGAGACCCTTGCATGCCATGATATCAAGAGATTACTGGTTAAAGGTGTTATGTATATATACACTTCCTATGGTCCCTTACTGTAGAGAAAGTTAAAAAAATGTACTATATATATATACATATATATATGTGTGTGTGTACATATAAAGACACATATAATATTCTGTCTCCAAAGGAAGCAGAAAAAGGTTCATATTTTTGGAGAGTTTGGGGTCACTTTCTGGTAAACCATAAAACTCTGCTCACTGAGTATACAGCTAGTTAAACAGAGTTAGTTACTAGGTAAAAGAATTAGAACCCATTCTTTTACCCAAATTAAGACTATGGATGGCCCTCTTGAAAGTCAGAAAAGAGAAAATTTACCACCCTATTCGTTACCTACACATACATTTGAGCTAACTCTAGGCTTCTGAGAGAAGATGAAAAAGGAATCCCATTTAACTACGAATGTATTCTCAGATCTAGAAAAAGGGGTGGGCATAGGGGGTTATCAGAAGTAGATTTGTAAGGTTAAAACCAAGAAACATTAATATCTAAGAGGAAGTAGAAGTTGGAAAGATCTCAACATCAAACTTGAACTGAAGAGTAGATTCTGTGGGATGGAGTGGAATGGGAGAGGGACATGTTATTTTTTTTAAGGGATGAAGAACAGAAGGTGGTCAATCATGGGGCTTTTTCTGTTGGTCAGCTATCTCCTCCTTCCTGTGTTTGAAATGGACCCCTCCTACATTCTCCCCCCCACCCCACCAAACTCACATATCCTCCTATCATCCAAGTTGACACTAGGGTCCTTTTCATCCCACCACCAGACAACTTCATGGTATAGTGGAAAGAATATCAGATTTAGCCAAATGGCATGAGTTTAAATTCTATTTTTGTCACATTCTACCCATGTGACTTAGAGAAAGGTTTTTAATATCTCTAAGACCCAATTTCCTTCTTTTTAAAAATATGGGTATAGGACTAGATAGACTCAAAGATCCAGTCTAGTTCAAAATCATTTGATCGAGTGCCTTTTCTGACCCAGTACTGGCCTCATGCCACCAACATTTTCATTCCCAAGATATGCTTCCCTCCAATCTGTCTCTGGGCAGCCAGCGAGCACATGTATGCCCTTCCTTGTCTTCCTATTTCCTGTACACCATCAGCACTCCTTGATGTTACTTTATTTTACTGTTGCTTTCATAATCACACTAGCAGCCATGAAGGAATAACAGTGCAGAAATCAGTAAACACGGAGATAACTAAGGTTCCCAGCTCTTTACCTAATCCATGTCTGGCACTGTTTAGAAAATTTACACCACAATGGAATTGTCCAGCATTGATCTCTCTCCTTTGTATACTTCCCTACTCGGCATCAAAACCCTGTCAAAGTTTCACTACTGTGTCTGTGGTTCCTGATCCTCTGCTAATGCCCAAGCTTAACCTGAGGGAGCTAGGCTTGGTGGAGGAGAGGGAAGAAAGAGAAGCCATACCCAGTCTACACTTTTGTAACAGTTCACTGCTTTTTCCTCCCACCCAAGGCCTGGCATGTTGAAACTCTGACTGCAGAAAGTAAGCAATTTGGGGAGCAAGAAAAGGAGAAGATAATCTCATCTTCTCCTTTCAAGGAAGGTCTCTATTGTGCTGCTCTGTACACATTAAGAGATCACTAAATGGTCCTCAGGTAGAATTAAATCTTCCCACTTTCCAGAGTGAATATATTTAGCATCAGGCCATTTACTGGGAAGATGGCAAAGGTTGGACAAGGCCCAAATGGCCAACCTCACCACCATGACTTAGAGAGCTCCTCCACTAGCCTTTCCCCTCTTTCTGCTTTCCTATAGGAAGACTATAGTAAACCCTTCTTTCTTACCATTTCTTTCAATATTAAAACAAATGTGCTTTTGTCACCCTACCCCTTCATATCCTAAACCTTCCATTCTGTGGAATGGATTAGAAGAACCCACAGTAATCTATAAGTGTTAAAAAAATTGGTAATAGTTCTATCGTTTGAACTTATACTTGAGATACATTCAGCTGAAGCATGAGGCACTAAATTTAGATGTAATTAATCAATTAACAGGCATTAGGAAACACCTACTAAGTGTGCATACTAAGCACTAGCCTAGGCACTGAGGACAAAGATGCAAAGAGTGAAACAATGTCTACTTACATGGATAGGATATGATCACAGAATCATATAGAGAGAGCTGGAAAGAATTGCAGGACATTTAATCCAACTCCCTGGTTTTACAGGTGTGGAGACTGAGGCCCAGAGAAGCTATGCAACTTGCCTGAGATCACATATGTGGCAAGCATCAGATGCAGTATGTGAACAAAAAGCCCAAACTTGGGGGTTTTTCCAACTATGCCAAAACATATTCTGATGTAGGAGATAAAAGATTTCCAAAAAAGCCAAAGTCATCATCAATGCTAAAAAGAACAATAAAGGGAAGTTGTAAAACCCACATTTCCATTGGTGGTTAAAATGACATCAGTTGCTACATTCACTAAATTACTGTTCTGATATCTCACTCTAGCAGTGAAGGAACCCGAGACTCTCGAAGGCTTGACCAGTAGAGTTCCCCTTCTGTCAGGTCCTACAATGCAGAAAAGATTTTCAGTATGGGAGGACCTGGTAATGGGCTATTTACCTGTCTGTTTCCCAGGGATAAGCCTAGGTTAAGAGAGGATCACTACCAAGTGATTTGTCTGCCTCCTGCCACAGCAATTCAAAGACTATCTAATCAATCATAGAGATAATTGTCCTTTTTATCCATGAAGGGAATGCCTACACTAATGAAATGACAGATCTTTCCAAGGTCCAGTATAAGATTCCTTTCTGCTCAAACAGTGGAAGAAGACCTAAACCAAACAACCTTTTATGTTCCACTCAGTTTTAGGAATATTTCTGGGCCAGATTGGACACTAGCTTTCTAGAGGGCAGAAACAGTATTTTTATATCTTTTTCTCCCCCAATTCTAGAAGCATCCTCCCCCTTTTTTCCCACTAATTCCTACCTACCCATTCCACAGAGAAAGCCAATTTAGTTCCAGGATCTAGCAATCTGGTATTAGGATAACAAAGGTTCATGTTCTCTTCATTTCAGACAGTCCCAAGAGAATGTTGTATAGATCTTATTGTCCTAAGAGCAATTGATAACATGACTGATAACTCCTGAGAGGGGACATTGGCTCCAATATTCATTCTACATACCTTCAGAGAAATTGGTGAAAGTTGAAACCAAACTACAACTCTCTAGAAACAACTTGGAACATCCAGAACCCCTAGACCATCCCAGGGTTTTTCAGAGTTCTGGGACTACAGGAAAAGAGAAAGGAGCAGAACTCAATCTGTTCTGGTGTGTATGTGTGTGGGTGTTATGTGTATGTGTGTATATATATATATATATATATATATATATATATATATACGTATGTGTGTATATATATTTACATATATATGTATATATATACATACACACATACGTATGTATATGTGACCTAGGGTAGGTCATCTAATTCTGTCATGATCATTTACCACAAATCCCCATCCCCAAGATGACACCAAAGGCTATGGAAGCTGGTCCCAGGTCCCAGGCCACTGCTGTGTAGAAAAATATACATAAAAACACATTAAACCACAGAAATAACTCTTTCCTCAATTAAAAAAACCAGTAAGGCAGCATAAGGAACACTCCTCCTTAGGCCTGATGGGCACTCTACGTGGAGAAGAAAGGGCTGCCTAATGATCTGAGACTGGCCTGCATTCTTTTCTGTTGTTCAGTCATTTCAGTCCTATCGGACTCTTTGTGACACCATTTGGGGGTTCCTTGGCAGATACTGGAATGGTTTGTCATTTCCTTCTCCAGATCATTTTACACATGAGGAAACAGAGGCAAACAGGGTTGAATGACTTGCCCTGGGTCACATACAGCTACTGAGTATCTGAGGCCAGATTTCAACTCAAGTCTTCTTGACTCCAGACCTAGTCCTCTATCCATTACTCCACCTAGCTGCCCCAGAACCGCATTCTATGGTTCTCTACATATGGAACCAAAGTCTTGGTTGCAGTCATGGACTTAACTGAGTCTTCCTGGGCATCTTAGGCCCAAAGGAGATGCCAGGATTCAGCCAGGCCACAGAGCAGAGGAGCTTCCCTTTTCCAGGGAGGGTCTTAAATTATCTCACTTAGACTACTGAGACTCAAAATCTTCCTTCACACATTGGCCCAAGTGATGCTTCTAAAGCACAGGTTTGACCATGTCACTTTACTACTCAATAATGTCTTCTGTTACCTCTAGGATCAAATGCAAATTCCTCCATTTGGCCTTGTTAGCCTTTCTTCAAACTATCTTTCCAGTCTCATTAAACCTCACTCCCCTTTATGTGTTCTATAGTTCAGCTAAACTGGCCTTATACATGGCATCCCTTTTACTCTTCCTTATACATGGCATCCCATCACCCATCTCTCTTCCTTTACAGAGGCTGTGTCCTCATCTCCCAATTCTTGGGCCTTTCAAAGTAAGCCCAATTGTCATCACTTGTTTGAGGCTTTTATTCACCACTTGGCTTCATTCCCCCAAAACTGTCTTATATTTATTTCATACATATTTTAAACATATATCTATGTGTACACATTGTATCCCCAGATAAAATGTAAGGTCCTCAATTGCAGGGACTGTTTCATTTTTGTCTTTGTAACTCCATTATCTCTCATAGCATATAGCACATAAAAAGCACTTAATAAAGGCTTACTGACTTTTGATTGACTGAATGACAGATAGGAATCAAGTATCACAGTCATTTGAACTCCATGAGACTTCCCACTGGGGCTTACCCACTTTACTCTATTGAAACAGCCTTACTGAAAAATTGTGCAAAGAAAGACAAAGACCATTGAGCTTAGTGAAGGGTTCAAATACTTCCAAGAATTCTTTGCACCAGTCCCAGTCACCATATATTCATACACACATGCATATGTACACACACAAACATACACAGTCATTTCCCCCTTTTCATTGGAGAGAGCAGAACATGACCCTTGTAGTTCATTATTCAGCTACATTACAATCAACAATCCAGAGACAACCTATTTCAACCCTGCTCAGCTTCTTCTAGGGGTTAAAGAGTAAGTAGATTACTGAGACCCCAAGACATCCCCCATGTCAGCTTAAATGAGGCTAACTCGCTGGAATGTGTCCTAGCTAAATAAGGAATTCCTGGCTTCCACGCTTTACCAGTGGAGCCACTCTCCACCCCTGAGCATATCTGGGCAAGGTTGCTTCCCTCTGTTCATGAAGAAAATTGTATCTATTTTTTGTTGAGACAAACATAGAACTAAAAGCAAAGGACAAAAAGCTTGTTGTCACTCTTTTTAGCTTCTAAATTCTAAAAAGGATCAAGGTCTTTTTCTCACACTGGTGACAGTGATGGACTCAGAAATAATGCTGTATTTGAAGTCAGAAGTTATAGGTTCAAATCTTGGCTGTGGTTACTTATGACCTGTGTGGGCTTGGAGAATCCCTTCCCACATCTGAACCCATGTCAAATGAAGTCGTTTGAAGTCATATTGAGAAAAGTAGGGAGTGAGGTCTATGGAGGAGAGGGAGAAGAGAGCTCCTGGGTTCAAATCTTTAATATGCATAACATTAGGCGATCTGTTTCACTTTCCAGGCTTCTAATTCTCCTCTGTCAAGTAAAGATACTCAGTGTTGCACTGTACTAATCATCCTCAGAAACTATTCTGAGAAAATAACTGATTGGAATAAAAATGCATAGACTGGCAAATAGGCCCAAGCTAAGAAAATATTAAATAATACTAACAATACTAAATAATGATAATAATAATGTTACAACAAGGAAAGAAAAAAGGGTAGCCTGTCAATTGTACATCTTTAATATATTTTAAAAGTTTCCAAATAAGACGACTGATACAGTCAGTTCATTAGAAAATAAAGTGTTTATTAAGAAACTATACACTGAACACTCCTATAAGTCTCTGTGGAAACGCAATGTCCCATTGTCATAGCACAAGGTGAAAGTGATGGCAGGATAAAGAATGTTGGGATGGATGATGCCTGGGAGGCCGGAAATGAGGTAATGATTTACAATAATTAAAAAACATCCTCACGCTTACTCCTTAAAGCCACACACTTGGGAGCAGACCCTGTTCCCTCAGGCTCAACAGGGAGCATTGTGGGATATAAGGACTGCAATGAAGCAATGGGGAGAGAAGAAAGGAGGGGTTAGGGGGGTTGAGTTATCTCAGTAGGAGACACAGGGTACATATTGAAGCCCTGGGGTAAAAATCAACCATCCACATATAGTTGTGGGAAATGGAGGGGAGGCTTAAGCCTCACTACAGAGGAGAAGGAGAACTTGAAAAGTTTGGAGTCTTCTCCAAAAATCCTATAGAAGGATCTAAAAAAATCAGTCTTTAGATCTGATGTGAAAATTTCTACCCAGCAGGATTTCAGAAGTGAAAATGGGAAAAGAAAATTTTAACTCTGAGACAACATTTCCAAAAGGAATTTTAAACTTAGGAGGAAATAATGGAAATACTCAAAGACCCCCAACACTCTAAGGCCTATTGCTAGATATCTCATGATTGGGAGGATACACTGCAGCCTACATTGTATTCCTCAAAGGGGCCAGGCACTGGGGGGTGGGATTGGGGTAGATAAGCCAAGTCAACGGGTCCAATGGGGAAGTATGTCAGGAGAATCTGATGTGGCCAGAAAAAAATGTTCACCCTTCCTTAAATTATCAAACTATGCTTCATATCTTCCAATAAGGAAGAGACCGAAAGTTGGAATATACTCTAAAAAGATGCTGAGCCCCTTGACCCTTCCTTCTCTCACTGGATTAAAATGTTTTGTTGGTTTGTTTTTTGTTTTGTTTTGTTTTCCCCAAGTGGAGAGAAGGGAAGAAAGTCCTCTCCCCTGGGGAACGTGGCCACGGAGTAAGACATGAGTCAAAGCAACAAAAGAAACACAAGTATTGACCAGAGAACAGGATCGACACTTCCATTGGTGCTGGGGAAGGGCCACAGAAGGCCAATTTTAGCTTCTTCTCCCCCTTCAGTTCATCTTTGCCTTGAAGGTGTATATAAATTGGGTTCCAAAGATTCTCAAACTCAAGAACAAGAGATAGGGAGAAAAAGAGAGGATCCAGGCATGGTGGAGAGGCAGAAAGGGCCGCAGGGCCCTTGCTTCTCTGGTCCCCATGGTCATGGCGGAGTGGCCAGTTCAATGGCCTGATCTTTCCTTCCCATGGCAAAGGCAAGGCATCCTGCAGGCAAAGCTCATCAAAACAGCAGAGTTGGGGGACAGAGAGGCCAGAGAGGAGGCTAGAGAAAATACTCATCTCCCCTTGGGAGTTTTCTAACATTTGCACACACTGGGAGCCCTCTTCTTATAGAAGAGGACATAAAGAGATGGGAAGGGAGGATCATTTAAAAGTAAGTACAAATTTCTCCACCAAAGGGGGAAAACAGTTTCCCTTCTTCCCTCTGGGACCCTAAATCAATGTCAACACTCAAGTCTGGCTTGTCCTCTCTTACCAGGCCGTTTCCACCTCTGCGCAAGTGCTGTCTGTGGCTCTTCCCCAGTCTGAGGTCACATGGGTGGCAGCGAGGTCACTAAGAGGGCGACATGATGTCCCAAGGAGAGCCAGGGAGACCCATAAGTGTCCAAGTGAGGAAAGCGAGGCCAGAGCATGGCTGAGTTCTGCCAGGCTTGACTTTTGCGGCTGAAGAGGTGGTGTTTATTTTATTTTATTTTGTATTTTTTTTTGTAAAGCAAGAAAATTAGGTGTGTTTAAAAGATAGCTCCTAGAGCACTCATTTATTTTGTTGTTGTGGTTTTTAATTTGCTTTATTGGCTCTCACCCCGGAGGTGCCTTGAAGGAAGGGAGAAGGAACACAGTGATCATTGGAGAAAAAGGGCAACCCTGCCATTGGCCAATCGGAGACCACCCATTTCTGTTGGCATTAGAAGGTGTGTTTGTAGGGGAGTGGGGTGCACACAGGTGGTTTGCAAAGTGTTCTGTCTAGCAGCCCTGGATCCAAACAGAACAATGGCCTACTGCTTCCGACCTCTCTTAGGGCCCAGCCTACCAAGGTGACATCAGACCAGGGAGGCTGTAAAGGAGTTCTAAAAGCCATGGCGTCCTTTGCTGAAATAAACATTGACATCCTCAACATAAATGCCACGGTTAAGAGGCTTGGGATGACCAGGAAGGCTTATTGGATTCAACATAACTTCTCTGAAACCTAAAAACGAAACAAAACAAAACAGAAAAAAGAAAACAGAAAAAAAATAAAGTAAACCAAAAACCCAAAAGAAGATCCAAACTAAGGGACAGAAAACAGAGGGGAGATTGGAAAGGGGACAGCTAGAGATATAGTCAGAGATAATACTGAGATTTACCATGAATAGTCAAATCAATTAATAGCAAAAAGGGAAAGGTGAGCAGAGGGATTGGGATAGGGGATAAAATTAAAACCAAGCACTGTCCAAAGGACTGGAAACACCCTCTGCTGCTGCCTCCACTGGACACCTCCAATTAGCCTGGGAAAAGGGTATAGGGAAGTCAGACTACCTAAAGCAGAAGTCCTGGGCTAACCCTAAGAGGGCTTTCTAAGTCTCTCTAAAATTGAGTTTCCCTCTCCTTGGGAAGAAGATTGGATTTTTCATGCTTCAAGGTAGGTGTAAGGTGACTTTGGGGAGGAAAAGAAAGGAAAGAAAGGATAGAATAAACATTGCCCACAAGTTAAAGGCCCCTGGCAAGCAATGAGGTCAGGAATAGGTAAGGTTGAGATTAGATCACAAATGACCAGCTCTACAGAACAGAAGGAGAAAGCTCTCTTCACCTAGGATATGTGTTCTCAAGGGAGGCACTGTCATTTCTACCACCAACAACCAATAGGAAAACTGTCACCTCTCACACAGAACAATAACTGTGACAACACGTGTGTGTGTGTATACATATACAAATATATATATATACACATACATGTATATGTGTATATACATATATACATACAAATATATATGTATATACAGAAAGCAAGGAAAGAATTTTTCTGAGACTGTCATTTTTTTCTTATTTGCATACTCTATTCAGCCATTGTGGTGGAGAACAAGGAACAAAAAAGCACCTGACCTCTTCATCCTCTTATGATGTCAAATCAGATGGGGATGAAATCATACCCACAGGGTCAACAGAGGAAGTGACCAGATTCAAGTGTGGGGGCCTCCTTAGAGTAAAAAAGGATCCTCAAGCTTGCCCCTTTTCTGTCTATATAATTCTGGGCTTAATAAAGAAGAGTCCCAAAGCAGATCCCCAATTGGAAACTGTTTTTTAACTTCAGATTAAAATGAACATTGATATGAATACAGAATAAACTTACTCTGGACTAAAGGATATAAACTGTATGTGAGCATGCGAGCATAACTCTGTGTGTGTGTGTGTGTGTGTGTGTGTGTGTGTGTGTGTGTGTATGAGAGAGAGAGGAGAGCAGGAAGGGATAAGGGTAAGGATGCGGTTAAGATAAGAGGGAAGAGGAGGGGAAATAAAGAAGACATTAATTGATCTAAAGTGCTTTTTCCACATGTCATATTCTGTCCCCATAAATCCTCTACCTCTGACCCCAGAAGTCATCATAACCAAAGCAGGACTGTGCTGCTAAATTCTGAGTATTGAAATACCTTAGTAAGAACCTGGGGCGTTATCAACTTCTGCAGAAGATAGAATCCTCCTCATATGATTGTTTTGGAGAGAAGAATTTGGAGAAAAAAGGCAACTGAGAACAACACACTCAGTATGTGGATCCTCACATAGAGAATAAAGGTGATGCAGATGGGAAGAGGAAGGGTGGATTATTTGGAGCTTTATTCTGAAGCTGGGTTAAGCTATTCCTTCCTATTCCTCTTTTGCTCTATTTTGACATCCCCTATAATTCTGCCTGAGATACTCAAGAAGTTTTCTCCTTCTGAAAAAACTCCTTCCTTCCGTACATGTATATACATATCTACATATATCTACATATATATAATATATCTATATAGATAAAGATGTCTATATCTATATAGATATATAGATATAGATATATGATGGTATTCTACCCCATTGGAGGGCACTTTATAGGCAAGGTAAAGAGTTAAAGTCTGATGAAACCTTCAGATATTTAGAATCAACAAAGGATGGAAAATAATTACTATGGCACAAAGACCTAAACAAATAGCTTTTCTGAACCCTGACAACAGTGGTGGGAAGTAGGAGGAAGAAAAAGCTAGCATTGAGCCCAACTTGCATACAGAAGGAAAATAACTTTTCCCAAGGCTTATGGCCAAAACAAATGATCAAACCAGAATCAGAGCTCAGAGCCTTCCTAGCTCTAAACTGCTCTGCTTGTTTGAACACCTGGTTCAGTTGACACGCATCATCTGTGCTCATATTCTTGAGTCTAGTACAATCAGATTCAGAAATTGGCTCTATCTCTTTTCTACAGGTTAGAAACTAAGGAGGAACGATCATGTTGGGTTTACTCACTGTGTCATGCATAGAGTTTAGATCTCTTAGCCTAACTCCCCACCACCACCACAACACACACACACACACACACACACACACACACTCCTATACCAAGAGCTGCCCTCATGGGTACTGAGAATGTTTGAACCAGAATGGTTGCTTCTTCTACCCTTCTACCCTTGGACCTGAGCACCCCAGATACAAGAGAACTTTATCTCCTTTCTCTAAGAGTAAAGAAACAGCTAATTTCCAAAAAGAAGCAGAGCTGGTTCTTCTCATCTTTTGAAAACCTAGGTACCCATGTGAGGAAGGCAGAGTTATCTTTTACCCTGGGAAGGCTGTTAACATAAGGAATGGCTGAGACTCCTGAACCACCTGGGACCCTACAGCTCTAACCCCTGAGAAACAGGCATTCGATAGTTTCCACTGTGAGAGTGGGAGCTGCTCCAGAGAGACTCCAATCCTGGCCAGCCACGTGGTGTCCGAGGGCCCTTTAAGGCTCCATGTCGGATTCATTAAAGACAGGGGCCAAGAACTGCTGGTGTCCTTGCCAAGGTATCCACTGCTGCCTTCATGAACATGAGCCGGTTCCCATATGAGCCGGGATCCGAAGTTTGTTTTCTCTGGAACTCCTTTTCGGGTGGAGCAATTCCAAGATTCTAAATGCTGAAGTCTGATAGCCTGAGAGGCACCACTCCAAGTTTTTTGGTTCCTCCCCCTCTCCCTAAGAAAAGCCCTTGAGCAGAAAAAAATGTATTTACTGTTACTCTCTGTCTGGGGTTAGGGATGGTTGTATGTGTGTGTGAGGGTGAGATGGACAGTGACTCTACCACAGGGAAAGATTGGGCTAACAACTGACTGGCAGGTGAGTAAGACGGATGAGTATATACCTTCCGAGGTAGGAGGCTTCCTTCCTGAGGAAGAGGCCTGCTCTGCTGCTCCTACTTCATCCCCACTCAAGAGTCAATCCCCTCCTTTCTCCACATCCCCATAGGCTACCGAAGATTTAGACAAAGCTGCTCATACACCCTGGAACGGAGCCTGATCTCCAAGAGTTTCCCAGGTGTATTTTTATGAGAAATAAGCCAGACACTCTGAGGTCATCTGGGGAAGATGACGTGCATAGCTGGGAGAGGGAGGGAAGGAGGATTGTTAAAGGATAGGACAAGAAGTGGGGGACAACAGCCCTGTATACCCACTGAACCTGACAAAGTTTTGGAACATATACCTCTGAGATTAGGTTAGATCCTCACAGGTGAGTCATGGGATTTTAGGCCTCCAAAGAGAAGAAAATGTCCTACTTCCATGTCAGCTAATAGATGTCTTGGGCAGAAAGCAGAGGAGAGCTGCCTCAAGAACTTTGCCTGTCTAGACAATCTCACCTCCTCCCTCTTTATATTCCCTTTTCTAAGGCTTCATTCAGGTCTTTACAAGCAATTGTAAGCCCTTTGCTTGTGGTATCAGCCATCTGGAACAACCTCCTTGCATCTTCTGCCTACACAACTTTCCATTTTACTTCAGATCCCAGAAGTCCTCTCTTCTCCTAGCCTCTTCCCTCTTGCTCTCTCCCTGTTATTTGTTATGTGACCGTAATTTTATTACCTAACTCCATAAAGTACTTTGGGTTATAGAGGGGATAAAAAACCCAATACTAAATGGAGCTCAACTGGATTATTTTCAAACATTTCCTTTTCAAATGTATTCATTTGTCTTTCTAAAGTTGCTACATAACAATAACACTTAGCATTTACACAGTATTTCTTGTTTGAAAAGTACTTTGTAAGTACTAGTTGACTCCAGAAAGGAGCCCTGGTTTTGGTCAGTGACAATTTATCACATGGAAAAATGAGGCAGAGAGGTTAGTTAAGAGACTTGCCAAAGTCACACAAACAGTGGTGGTAGGCAAAAAAAAAAAATTAAGCCTGATCATTAGGCATCTCATTCTTAACTCTTCCAAACAAGAGAGGGAGATTATATGTGGCTTTCTTCTTTCTTTCTCTATAGATAAAGAGCCTTTCTGTCCTTATGTTCCTGAAATTCAGCAGTCTTATTTGGGGGATATAGCCAAGGATGGTCGAGTAAAGGGGAGAACGGGGGATGCCAAACTACAGTGATTCTACTAGTGTGATCCATTTTCCACATGATTCTCTGGAGTCCAGATGTTTACATATTGAAAATTAGTGACAGGGAAACAAAAGTCCTCTTTCTTAGAGGGTAGGAAAGAGGAATTAAAGAGAATCGGGGAAGGAGGAATAAACCAAATTCCAGGCAAGTATGCCAAATCAAGTCTTACCTGGGGTTTTCTTTCCTTTTTTTTTTAACTCTCTACTTTAGCCTGTAAGCACCTCAAAGCTAGTAGGGAAATAGCTTCTTTTGGTCTTTCTACAGTAACCCCTAGTCACAAGGAAATGGGACAGTATTCTGTACCATTCCCTTGTTTCTCAGAATAAGAAATTGGGGACAAAAGACTTTAAGTAACCTGTCCAAAGTTATACCAGGTGTGGTGGTACCAGTTTCTTGCCCTACACATGAATATTCTCGTCATGGAAGCTAGAACAAGCTTTCTGACTTCGCTCTGGTCACCTTCCAACTATCCTGAATTTTTCCTTTGGGTTCATACTGCGATCTGTTGCCATACTGTCTCAGGAGTACATCCAGGACCTCACTAAACTTGAGATTGCTCCTCTAGTCCAAGCTAGTTTCTTTTTTTTTTTAAATTGCATTTTGTTTGTTTTTGCTTAGGCAACAGCAATTGTTTCTGTTCTGGCCAGAAAGTCTGAGGGTCTTCCCCTCTCAGACTGATTCTTTTGTGAAGGCAAACGAAGCCATCTTCTTGCCTCAGCTCTCACCTAGCCTTTAACTACTAAACGATCATCACCTCAGACAAAATGAGACCTGGGAAAGACTAGCTCAAAAAGGCCAAGATGTCCCACTGTACCAGGGCCATCTCCAGTGATCCTGACCTACGTTTTGACAATGAATTCTGATGGCTTTAGAAGGAGACTGATGATTCTGCACAGCTCTGGCTCACTTAAATCCAATTCACATGCAAGTCAAGGCAACATCTTGCTGATGCCATTGGCTCCTCTTTGAAAAGGAAGGGCTAACAGCAGCTTTGTTTTAGGATCTTCCCACCACTTTTGATGAATTTACTTTCAGGAGTCTTTGCTCCTGCACATTAGCAAACAACCTCCAAGAGCTAGGGAAAGGCCATTTCTTCACAGAGGGTTTGGGAGGGAGGGACCAGTCGCAGATGAAATTTCTTCAGGCCTGGCTACTTTGGAAAATCCCTGAATGAAGCAGACCCTCCTATAGACCCAGAAGCCTAGGCACCCTCCTTACAATTGTCCTAGTTTGAGGGCTGTATAAACATCCCCTCCTTTCTCACTGCAGCCACAGTACTCTTGTCTGGCCTTTCACCTACTTACTATATTTTCATCCATTTGTAGCACTGTGACCACCAACCACCACCATCATAACAATTCGCATTTATCTAGGACTTTCCATCTCAAAAATTAAAAACTCTGTCTAGACATTCACTCACTTATCCTTACAATACCCCTGGGAGATGGGGCCAAGAATTATGAGAAGTAACAACATTCCTATGCTCTAGTCTAAATGGAGAATGGGGTTCAGAGAGGGGAGCTGATTTTTTTATTCAATATCACATAGTGAAAGAGTGGCAGCTCTGAGAATGGAAGCCAGAATTACTCCTGAATGAAACTCTATCTACTTTTTTACTACATCCTTCTGCCTCTATCCACCGATGCTGGCTTGTGCTGAGAAGAACCAGAGTAGACACCAAGGAGTGCCCAAGTGAAGACCAAGAATGCCTCTTGAATGAACCTTTTCCACTTCCTCAGTTTCCAAAGCTGTGCATTCACTGACTCTCTCTGAGGGTAAGAACATCACCAAGGATACCTGTAGCCTCCTGGGATATTGAAGCAACAAACACATTCAAGACAAGATTGTGGTCACCTAGTTCAGCCCTTGCTCAAAAGCTGTTTAGCATTGCTTTCTTTGCAAATCCCCTGAAGCAGATCTTTACTTTTTCCATACCCAAATGCTTGGCGTTATCCTCTCAAAAAAACTGACCTGAAAGTCAAAGACACTGGCTCCTATATGGGCAGCTCTGAGAACAAGCTTCATTCATAAGAAGTGAGCTTGTTTTCCCCAGTTAGACCTTACTCAGTAAATACCTCTTGAATGACCCAAGCTCTAGATTCTTAAGGTTGGGTAAAGCCCCGAAAATGGCATTTTGACAACCATCACTGACAAAATCAAACCATGAACACCATCTAGTCAGTGCTCCAAAGTTACACAGAAACAGTTATGTTTCTAAATCAAAGAGGGATAAATTCAAATTTTAAAAAAGATAACACAGCTCAGGAATGGTTCTTTTTACATAATAAGGAGATATTCTGCCTTTCTTAGCACTCAGAGATCAGGTTTGTGGCCTCAAAAATATACTGGAATTACCTTTACAATATTAATTTTGGGAGACAGGGTTTAAATTTGTCTTATGACAGGACTCTTGAGAAGAAAAGCTATTAGATTGCATTGGGAAGCATATCTAGATGCATGTCATGATAAGCTGTTACAAAGGAATATATTGTATGTCTAAATTGTACCAGAACTTGTGAGAACTTCACACCCAGATGATGTCAAATTCTGATCCTCAACCTAAGAATGTTGTCTACCTTTTTTTCGGAATGATTTCTTGGCATTGCTTGGGAAATGAACAAAGCCAAAAAAGGGTCAGCATCCATCTACTTTCCCCTAACCCACTTACCAACTTTGCCAAGTCTGATTCCAGCTGTACACAGATGCTCCAAGGGAGTTTGCTGAAAGTGAATTTACACCTAAAATGGTTTAGCTCACAAAGGGGTGGCTGAGGGTGAGGAATAGGTGTTATGGGAGTATTTATCTATGCCAAGGTGAGAAAGGAAGGCATGGATTCTGTGGAAATATCTTTTAGGAACTTTGGCAGTAAATTAAGTGTTGGGTTGAACTACTTTTTTGGAGGAACAGTCAGGAACCACTGTGATAAATGTCTCGTATGAGTTCTTTTCCCCTTCCCCCTTTAGGTGGAAGGAGGGGAGATATACTTTCCTGGTAGATCACCAGTTATAGTTTCTTGCTTGTCTGAGAGTTCATCTGTGATTGTACAATACAGAAAGAAAATAGCATTAAAAATCATACAACCTCATTATAATTTAGAGTTTAGCTATGTAGGTATTCTGGGCTGAGAGTATTCGGCATATGCTCCAGACCTAAACAGAATCATGGTGACAGAGATAGGTCTGGTGAACTTTAATTAGAAAATAGCTTAGCAAGTTTAGGTACCATGCGGTCTGCATTTGGTAGCCTGTCTTTGTAAATATTCTCAAAGAGCTACAACTATTTTTTTCATATTTCTACATTCTTTTTCCCTTTGCAAATAAACTGTATAAAATATTCCCTTGGGATCTGGAGCATGTATCACTAGGGGTCAAAAAGGAAAGAAGAACTGGGCATCAAGATACAATGGTAGTGGAAGAAAAAGAATATGGGAACATAGTTTGAAATGGAAGGCGATAGATCCTTGAATCTAGGTGATCAGCTAGGCACTGGGAACAAGGCAGTCAAGGTGCTATTACTTTCATTTAGAAGCTAGAGATTAGCACAGTTTAGAGCAAATTAAGAAAGGAAGCCCCTAGACACAGGGTCTTCTGGTAGATCTCCTGAGATGGAACTGAGGCCTCAGTTATGATTGTGGTCAGCAAGTTTCATGGCCTAGCACAACATTTTTTCACAAAGCACTCCATATATGGTAACATTGCTGCACTGTCTTTGGGGAAAATTGTACATAGAATCCCAACATATCCTCCCTTGTTTCTAGGTTGGTGGAGTGTCTCATAACCAAAGGTAAGAGATTATGCCAAAATATTATGCCATCCAAAGTACCTCTGAGCCAGAGGTGAACTTCAAAAGAAAGAGAAGATGAGATTTCTTCCATGACATGGTTTGGTTAAGATGACTTCTTAGGTAAAAAGAAAGCTTGGCTGGGGAACAGGGCATATATTTCCCTCAGCGTATCGCCCTATTTCTCTTTTCTTTCATAGCCAAGTTCTCAGAAAAAGTGATCTTTCCATCTTCCTACTTCTACATCCTCAATACTCATTCATTTCTCATCAGTTTTCAATCAAGTTTCAGACTTTACCATTCTACTGAAATTGCTCTTTCTCAGACAACCTAGATCTTTTAATCAAAATAGAAAACACCTCTTTCTCCATCCTCTTCTGCTTTGACCTCTGTACGTTTTGACCACCTCTTCCTGAAATGTTGGAGAACTTTGGTGAAAATTTTGGCTCTGTAATTTATTACCTATGTATCACTGGGCAAATGTTTCAACCTTTCTGAACCTCAGTTTCCTCATCTGTAAAATGAAGAAGTTAAAATAAATGAAATCTAAGTTTCCTTCTAGCTTTGTTCCATAATGTCTTGGCTGTCACGATTTTTGTACCTGTTTGACTGCTACCTGCTGATTCATCATTCGTCCTCCATTTACTAAATTCAAGTATCCTCCAAGGCTCTTTACTGGACTTTCTTCATCTGTCTCTCTCTCTCTCTCTCTCTCTCTCTCTCTCTCTCTCTCTCTCTCTCTCTCTCTCTCTCTCTCTCTCTCTCCCCCTCTCTCTCTTTCTCCTGGGTCTCCTATCTCACCACAGCTAGAAATGCAGCAAGAAGCTTCAACCTCCATTTTTCCAACCTGGCCCAGTTCACCCCTCTAATCAGCCTGGTAGCCCTTTGCTCCTGGGAGCTCACCATATTGATGGCAGATTTAGTGCAAGCATTTGATCAACTTTAGCCCTTCCGCAGCTCAGAATTTCCAAACTTAAGTAAACCACCTGCAACAGGGACACCATGTGCCACATACCCATAGGTCTCTTTTTTTGGCTCTCAGTTTCTCTTCTCTCTAATTTAGTTTCTAAAAAGTACTAAAATAACCTTTCAAAGGCATAGGCCTGACCATATCACTTACCTGCTCAAAAACCTTCATTGTTCCTCTATTTCCTCTAAGATAAAGAAAAAATTCCTTAGCCTAGAATTTAAGATTCTCCATGATGTGGTTTAAACCTCCTTTTCCAGCCTCATTTCACATTATTCCCTTTCAATCAGTTGCATCTATCCAAATTGGATTATTAGCTGTTCCCCCAACTCAAGCTTTCATCCTTTACATCTATGAATTTACACAAACTATTCCCTAAACCTATAATGTTCTTCTCTCTCATTCTGCCTCTTCAAATTCTAATCATCCTTCAAGGCTCAACTCAGTAGGTTTGTGAAACCTCCTTGATTCTCTGAGTTGTCAATGCTCTTTCCTATCTAAAGTAACGTTTTATTTGTTTATCTATGTACTTCGCAAATCTCCACTAGAAGGTAAGCTCCTTGACAATAGTAACAGCTTCATTTTTGCATCTCTGATGCCTAATACTCTTTTTTTGCTTCATTTTTTCATTGTCCAACACTTCAAATATCTACTCTCCAACTGATACCTACAATCACTCTATTTCTTTAATCTCCTATAAACTTACTTCGAAACTGTTTCTCGTTTTGAAATTGTATTCTCTAAGGTCATAGTGATCTTTAATTACCAAATCAGAGATATCATGGAATGTCAGAGTGGTAAGGTATTTCAGAAGCCATCTAATCTAACCCATGCTTTAAAAAAATAATGATATTAATGATAGCTAGAATGAATATAGCACTTTAAGGTTTGTAAAGCCTTTATAAACATTATCTCGTTGATCCTGACAAAAACTCTGGAAGGAAAGTACTATTATTATCCCTATATTACAGATGAGGAAATGGAGGCAGGCAGAGACTAAGTCATCTGTCCCATGTCTCATAGCTTGTGAGGTCATATTTGAACTCAGGTCTTCCTGACTCAAGATCCAATGTTTTATCCTTTGTGCCACCAAACTGCCTCAACATAACTTATTACCTGAAAAAAAAAATTCCCTTTATAATATATCCAACAAATGGTCATTTAGCGAAGAACTCTAATGAGACAGAACCTATTATTTTCCCAAGGCAATGAATTCCCTTTTTGGCTACTTCTAAATGTTATTTCATTTACATCTTTGTATACTTAAATACACTGGGGCAGCTAGATGGTGCAGTGGATAGAGCACCAGTGCAGGAGTCAGGAGGACCTGAGCTCAAATCTCACCTCAGACATTTGGCACTCAGTAGCTGTGTGACCTTGGACAAGTCACTTAACCCCAACTGCCTCATCCTGGGTCATCTCCAGTCATCCTGATGACTATCTGGTCACTGGATTCAGATGGCTCTGGAGGAGAAGTGAGGCTGGTGACCTGCACAGCCCTCCCTCACTCAAAACAAAGTCAAGTGCAAGTCATGTCATTATTTCTCTGATGGCATGGTCTTCTTCAGCAACAAAGGACGAACATACTTAAGTACACTAAGTTCGTTTTAGTCTTCCATCTCCTTGAATTTTGCTACGACTTGGGACACAGCTGGCCACCCTTACCTGCTCAAAACTTTCTCCACCTACACCCCCTGCTTTGCTTCTGCACTTCTACATTTTCTTAGTTTTTCCTTTTACCTCTCATACTTTACTCCTTACTCTCATCTTTACTAGGTCCTATATCCATACAATAAACATTGGTTTTTCATTCGCATTTTACTTATCAATCCTTTCATCATTCCCTTCATACTCTTTTAGTTGGAAATTGCATCCATTCAAATGACTTTAACCATCAAGTTAATGTGGATGATTCCTATGTCTATCCCTTAAGGTTCATTTTCTTTGCTGAGATCCAGACTAATTTCTAGCTGCCTGCCAGACATACTTATTTAGTTATACTTTGGTTTCAACCAACCTAAAAGAAAGATCCTTCCTCAAAATTAGTTCTCTTTTCTAATATCAGTGGCTACACACACACACACACACACACACACACACACACATACACATATACATATGTGTTTGTTTATGTGTATATTTCCCCTCAGTCTCTAATGTTTAGAAGTGCATATCCACCTTTGAAGCTTTCTTCTCTCTTATTTCCTGTATCCATTCAAGCACCTCTTCATCTTCATATCTTGAATTCTTTCTCTCTCTTCAAGGCTCAGATGAAGTGACACCCTCTATGTATGAAGCATTCCCTAATCTCTTCAATCGTGAGATCTTTTACCCTCCTCAAATTTACCAGTAATACTTATCTAGCTTCACCCTCACTCCCTGCACTCTTGTACTATGTGTATCTCTGTGCATGTCATAGTTCTCTAAGGGAATTGTTGTTGTTTGTGTCCATCCTTGGTTTTCAAAGAAGAACACACCATCAGAAAAATGATGACATGACTTGCACTTGACTTTGTTTTGAGGGAGGGAGAGCTGTGCAAGGTCACCAGCTTCACTTTCTCCTCCTGAGCCATCTGGGTGCAGTGACCAGATATTCATCGGGATGACTGGAGATGGCCCAGGATCCAGTGGGAGATCTTGGATTTTTTAGGCTAGACCTTTTGACATACTCACTTCTTGGGAGGTAACACCCATTGAGTGAATAGGCCTCTTTAAGAAGTAGTCAGGAATGGCCCTTTGAATATAATCACCTTGAAGGCAGGGACTTTGTTGTTTTATGTTCAGTGTCTTGAATGATAGATGTCTAATAAAATCATGAGTTCAGTCATTTTTCAATCACATCCTCCTCTTCATGATCTCATTTGGGTTTTCTTAGCAGACATACTGGAGTGATTTGCTGTTTCCATCTCTAGCTCATTTTATAGTTGAAGAAATGGAGGCAAACAGGGTTAAGTGACTTGCCCAGGGTCACACAGCTAATGTCTGAGCCAAGATTTGAACTCACCAAGAAACATCTTCTTGATTCCAGCCCTAGCATCTATCTACTGCTCCACATACTTCCCCTGTCTAATAAAATACCTGTGTAGAATTGAGGTTCCATGGAAACTTCTTTTGTGATATCACTAGCAATATACACTAGTTTCTATCTATTCTCACTGCCATCACCTACTTCAGAGGTTTAACATGTCATCCTAAATTGCTACATCTGCCATCACACCTTTGGCCTCTTTTCCCTCCAATCTATCCTACATACTACTTGTATTAATATTCTTAAAACATTGCTTTAATGACATCAGTCCCCAGCTCTAAACTCTCAAGTTGATCTTCATTGTAGATAGGATAAAATTTAGGCCCCTTAGCCTCATATTCTCATCTTACAAGCTGAACCCAAACCAATGACCCAGTCTTATCTCTCAATGCTCCCCTAAAGGAACCCTCTACTCCCAGAAAATGGGTTTATTCACCATATCTGAAATCTGCCTCTCGGTTTTCCACCTTTGCACATCTCTTCATGCCATCTGTGTGGAATGGCCTAATCCACTTTATGCTAACCTAAAATCTATCCTTTCTTCAAGACCCAAATTTCTTTGGGTCTTTTCTAGAAAGCTTTCCTTAATCACTCCAGGCTAAAGTGCTTTTCCTTCCTCAGAAGTCCCAGAGCAATTATTTTTTTGACAATTAATTGAGCAATTAATCATGTACTGCTATGTGCTACCTCTTCCATTATTGTCTTAAATGACTATTTAAATCCTTTGTAGTTTTTAAAATTGTTTTACATGTTAATGTAAAAAAGTAAGATTTATGATAGAGGAAAGAAAGATTTAAAGAAAAGAAAAGAAAGGAAAAGAAAAGGAAAAGAAAAGAAAAGAAAAGAAAAGAAAAGAAAAGAAAAGAAAAGAAAAGAAAAGAAAAGAAAAGAAAAGAAAAGAAAAGAAAAGAAAACCCATTGGATTTAAAATGAGAAGACCTGAGTTCAAAACCTGGATCTGACGTTTCCTGGCTTTAGGTCTACTGGGTGAGTGATCATCAATCAATAATCAATTTGTGTATCTGGAAAAATGAGATGATAATGTTAATTAACATAGCCAAGTGAGGAAAGTACTTTGTAAAACTAAAGCGCATGGTGAGGTGAATTTATTGGTTTTGTATTTTTAAAATATCATTGGCATTGATAATGATGGATATGATGATAACAGGGATTTTTTGGCTCCTCAGCTAGATAATATAATTCTTAGGTACATGAAGTATCTAATACGTCTTTGCATCCTCACATCCACAGTCCTTGCAAAGAATAAATCACTGTAGATTGGGTCGATTTATATCAGTCATGCTACAGCAAGTTTTCTATGAATGTTGTTATCTCTGTGTTGTTATAATGTATTTCAGAATGTGGTCAATGAAGTTGGCAATGGCCTTAGAGGTCATGAAGTCAAGTCAATCATTTTATAGATGAAAATAAATGATACAACCAGAACCACACAATCAGTAAGTAGTAGAGCCAGGATTCCAACCCAGTACTTTGAATATAATGTACTATATTGTATACCAGAAATGTCAAACACATGACCTAGTATGAAGCATTGGAATTGGCAATACTCTTGAGTGCTTCCAGAACTTGATTAAAATGCAACTGGTAAATATTTAACAAAATTAATAAAAATACAATAGAACACAAATAATGTTAATATGTGGTTTTCTAAGTCAATAATTGACCGACAGAGATCTTTATGTTTGGTTTAGTGGCCGCCATTTCTATTTGAGTTTTACATCACTGCTATGCACTACACTCCAGAGCCCTGACTCTCTTGAAATATTTGTTACAGTTTTTTCATATTTCTGAAACATTTTGACTGTCAACAGTTACCCTCAAAATAACTCTCTGTATTTTTCCCAGAATTTAATCTGGCAGTTCTTCCCGAAATAGATGCTTAGCAGATATTTGTTGAATTAAATTGAACTGCTATGATATATTTGCATTAGAGGAGAAACTGAGTCTGATGATTTTCCTAAGGCAACAAAGTTAGCCAGGTTAGACAAAATACTAGAACCCAGATCTCCTGAGCCTTTCATTTTTCCACTGGACCATGATGCCTCAAGCATTAAAATATCTAGATTTCCCCCATCACTTCATCCCACTGCGAATTCATGGGACGATAGGTGTGATTACAATAGAGTTAATGCTTCTGTGAATAGGGGTGAGTGCTGGTGAATAGTAATAAATATTATAAAGTCCAAATTTTGGATAATATCATTTTCAAGCAATTAAAAATGTACCCGAAGGGATACTGTGGCTATCTCATTCAGAGCAGATCCTCTTGAAAGATTTATTAATAGTTGCGAAGAGCTGTGACTAATGTTTAACCCATCTGTGTTCTGAGATGGTTTTTTCACTGATGCTTGGTGATGGATTTTCTTTTTGTTGCTGTTTTTGGCATATTTGAGATCAAGTAGTCATCTAGGAAATATCTGAGGCAGTGATTCTCAAACTTTTTTTGCTTATAGTAAAGTGTGTGTGTGTGTATGTGCATACATGAATGTGCACACATGCACGTAGGCACGCTAGGAGGAATCATGGCATGCTATAGGAGAATTGCGAAAACTCACCAATGTCTAGACCAGTGCAGGTGTAGACTCCATACAATTCATAGAACACTAGTGGAAACAAGTGGTGCACCAGTGTTCTCTAGAAGCAAACCCTTTGAGAGTGATTGAATCAGCCAATGTGGCAGAGTCAAAGCAGCCTGATTTAGACTCAGGAGACCTAGCTTACAAGTATGGCTGTCACTATAGAAAGGATAGTATTCCTTGCCCTGAAGATCAAGTAATGTAAGATATTTGAGAGAGCATGGAAAATATAAAACACTGCCCAAGCTTAAGGTGTTATTATCTTGTAAAGGGTCAGAACAAAGTAGGGCCTAATTATAAATATCTTCAGGTATTGCACATTGAAACAACCCTGTATTCTCAAAAACAAGGGAATTAGACAACTTTAGTTAATATTAGTAACAGTTATATTTAACATATAAGGTTTACAAAATGTTTTTTTTGTCACAACCTCATGGAGTGGCTCAGGAAAATGTTATCATTATCCTCATTTTATAGATAAGGAAACTGAGGCACATAGCACTTAAGTGATACACATGGTTACACAGCTAGTTCGTGTTAGAGCC
The DNA here is from genome assembly GCA_023548195.1 of Bettongia penicillata ogilbyi. Taxonomy (NCBI): domain Eukaryota; kingdom Metazoa; phylum Chordata; class Mammalia; order Diprotodontia; family Potoroidae; genus Bettongia; species Bettongia penicillata. Next base: position 6,330,204 of record JAJHZJ010000381.1, on the reverse strand, counting down.
TAGATTCAAACTGAAGTCTTTGGACTCAAAATCCAGAAGTTGTTTCACTAGACACAATGTCTCATAGACTTTCATGTCTCATAATAAATAGTAAAAAGATCTACACTTTTAAGTTTCCAAAGTAAATTTCCAAAATTTAAGTCTTTCATGTATGGTTTTTAAAAAGCTTCATGGGGAAGTTAACATGAGCAAAACCACATTATTTTCTATTCTGAACCACAAATATTTATTGAATCAAGTAATCCTTTTCTTTCTTCTCTCCCATTTGAACATATAAACGTTTTGGGGTTTTTTTGCCCACTATAGTCAGCCCTTGTTTGTCCAGGCAATAACTCTGGTTGGAGAGACAGTAAGAGGCAGTGTGGCAAAGTGGACAGAGGGCTGGACTTATGTCCCAGAAAACCAGGGTTCAAATCCTGCCTCTCATCCCAAGAAAGTCAGTTAGCCTGGATGTGTTTAAAACAATTCTTTAGGACTTAACAACTAAGTCATTGCTGGGCTCTTAATCTGACATAGCAAAAGGGAGTTTCTATATTGAGCATTTCTTACACTGACAAAAATCACAAAGCTGTTGCATATAAGCAATAAATTACCACTATGTACTGCTGGGAGGCTAAGCTTTAACTTTGCTTTTTAATGAATAAATTTTCCTTGCTGCGTGGGATGAAGGGAACATAGTATGCTAGTTATTATTGCACCCATTACCTACATTGGACTCATGGTTTCTCTAAAGAGACTTGGTGATACAAATAAAGCTGAATTATGTCTTCTAATGATGTGTTCATAGGTCTAAAAGCTCAGAGTTTTCCTGTGTAATTTGTATTAACACAAAAAAATTGAGATCTTGACATTAATGTGAGCTTCGACATTAGCCACAATATACTCTGCTATACAAATTAGCTACCACACTTTTACATGGAATGACTGCAGGTATCAAGAGTTTTCTAAACCATAACATCAGATGCTATTGATGGAATGGACCACAATGTGAACTATGTGGTCATATGATTATGTGTTAAAGCATAAAAGATCATGAGTTCTGAGGATAAGTCAGTGGTTGCATTTGCCAACCATTCTCTATTATTTTATGTTAAAGACTTTAATCACTTTTAATCAGAGCATTTTTAAATGACCAGGAACAGTAACAAAGGGACCTTTGATAATCATTATTTTTAGCAAGGGAGCTACAGAATCCATCAGTGTAATCTCTTGCACTACAATCATACTAATTAAAGGCTCCCAAAAGAGCTAGGATAAAAAATGTCAAATGGTGGTGTCTCTAATCCCTGATTACAGGCTTCCTTGGCTGGTCAAGTCCCAATAACCCTGGGAAATGATGATCCTCTTCAGGAGAATCTGTCCTGTCTATGTAGGGTACACTTCAAAAGGTAATATTAACAAGCTACTACCAAGTAAAAACAATAGCATTTCAAATAGAAAGCAAATAGGGAGAAAAAGAATCATATCTTCAATACCCAAACCTGGGGTAGACATGTAGAGCATTTGACCTAGCAGGGCACTGGCTGTCATCAGAAAATATTTAAAGGTGGAAATGGTGGGTTATGGAAGTGAAATGGAAGTGGAAATGGAAGTGAAGGAATAGAAAGAGAGAAGGTGAAAGATAGATTTTTTAAAAATTCAATAAGGTGATGCTAAAATAATATCAGCTACATATTTATTACCCTCTGTGGGACCCTACCCTGACTTCTTTCTGAAGCTTTTGTTAAATTAGCTCCTAATCTTTTGTTTGATGAGTGCTATCTATACAAGCTTCAGGCACTTGGAATTGCCTTTAGAAATCTTTTGGATATCCTGGGCATGTTTTCTTAGCCTTTATTATGGGTAACAGAGTCACAGAACTTCAGAATTTCCAATTTGGAAGGGATCTTAGGAACCATTCAGTCCAACCCATCCCTGTATATGGATTCCTTCCAGCCCTTCCTTGAGCCTCAAGGAGGAGGATCCCACTGTCTCCAAGGAAGGTCATTCTAGTTTTCAAAGCTCTGATTTGTTCAGAAGTTTCATCTTATTTCAAGTTTAAACTGACCTTCGAAAATTTCTACGTTGTTCTCAGTTCTGTCCTCTGAGGTCATGTACAAGTCTAGCCTCTTCCACTTGACAGTCCTTTAAATGCTTAAAGACAGTCATTCTGTCCCCCATAAGTCATCCCTTCTCCGTGATCAACATCTCTAGTTCCATCAGTCAATCTTCATGTCATGGCTTTGAGGCATTTCGGCATCCTATCTGTCCTCCTCTCCATGCAGTTTCTAAATGGCATAACTAGAATATGATATTTAAGATGTAGTCATCAGCTCCCTAGTCCTAAATATTTCACTTTTCTTAATATGGCCTTAGATTGTATTAGTTGTATTAATGTTGAGATTGCAACCCACTAAAACTTCCGTATGTTTTTCAGATGGACCATTATCTAGTCATGAGAACCTAATTGTAAGATTTCATATTTGTCCTTATTAAAAGTCACTTATTAGAGTTAGCCAAACATTCTAGCCTGCTGAGCTTTAGATTCTGTCATCCAGTTAATGATTCAACAAACATTTATTAAGTGCCTACTGTGTGCTAGGTACTTTGCTGAGTACCTAAAAAATAAGCAAAAGGAGGTCCCTGCACTCAAGGATCTCACAGTCTAATGGGGGAAAAACATGAAAGCAATCACGTACAAAAAAGATATAGAGATAGCCTGGGTGATTGGGACAGTGGTACCTTGGAAAGTAATAAGGAAGTTAGGACGGGGAAATGCTTTGAGGAAAATGATAATGAGTTCAGTTTGGGATATGTTGAGTTTAAGATGTTAATGGAACATACAGTTTGAGAAGTCTAATAAGTAATTGGAGGTGCAAGTCTGGAAGTTTTAGTTATACATCTCAGCTTTGTGCAACCTGCATATTTCATAAGCAATCCCTCCATGCCTTCATCCAAACCATTGATTAAAAAAATGTTCAATAACCCTGGGCCAAACACAAATCCTTGGGTCACTCCACAAGCAACCTCCTTCCATGTTGATATCAAGACATTAATAACTGCTCTTTGGATCAGATCATTCAACCAATTCCCAAATCCATTTGTCTGTGAATTTTTCTGGTCTTTATTTGTCCATATTGTCTAAAATGATAGCAGTGGAGACTGCACAAATATTTTGTTAAAGTCTAAGATATCCACAGTATCCATTTCATCTAATAGTCTGGTGAATCAGTCCATCAAAAAGCATTTATTGTAGGTGCTTACTATGTGCCAAACATTGTGATAAGCATTCAAATACAAAAATAAAAATAAAAAATCCCTCCCCTTAACAAGATTACTTTCTAATCAGAGACAAGAGAAATATGCTACTTTCTTGATAAAGTCATGTTGACTCTCCATGTTCATGACTTCATTTTCTAAACATTCACTGCTGATCCTTTCTGTAATATATTCTAGCCTTTTGCCGGGAATCGGTTAAACTCACTAGCCCATGGTCTGCAGGCTCAATTGTCTTCCCTTTTATGAAATTCATGACGTTTGCCCTTTGCTGGTCCAGTGGCACTTTCATTCTTCATGAGCTCTCAGAGACAGCTGACAGTGATTGAACAATAACATCTGCTGGTTCTTTCACGAACCTCAGACACAGTTCACCTGTGTTTTCTGATCTGAACTCGATAGTGACAATGAAGCGCTCTCTTACTATCTTCCTCCTTGTTCAGGTCAAGTTCCGATTAACAATTTTTTCCTGTATTTTACAATCCAAAGATAATTTTCAGCATGAAAAGACCCTGAAACAAATGAAGCTCAGCAGTTTTGCCTCATCTTCATCATCTGTTATCATCCTTGTAAAGAAATGAATCTATTTTTGCTTTGGTCTTCCTCCTGTCCAGTGTGTAGCACATAGAACATACTTAATAAATGCTTTTAAACTTGATGACCTTCCTGAATATAACTTTCAAAATACTTGGTCTTTGTCATTCTCAAATTTCCCCACCAGCCTCAGTTTATTCTAAGTCTTAATGCTTCAACTCTGTTGTTACAGGCTTCTATAATGCTTTTTATTTTTTTTAATCTGCTATTTGCCTTTTTTCTTCTATCTCCTGTGACTGTCCAGTTGTTTCAATGGTTTCTGACACTTCATGACCTCATTTGGGGTTCTCTTGGCAAAAATGCTGGACTAGATTACCATTTCCTTCTCCAGTTCATTTTACAGATGAGGAAACTGAGGCAAACAGGGTAAAGTGACTTGCCAAAGGTCACAAAGCTGGCAAGTGTCTGAGGTCGGATTTGAACTCAGGTCTTCCTAACTCCAGGCTTAGCTCTTTTTCTACTGTCCCAGTTAGTTTCCCTTTATCTTATATATAGAGAGAGGGGGGGGAGGGGAGCCAATTGATGAGTTCCCTATGCATCCACATTGTTCTTTTTGGCCACTTCATCTATTTTTCCTTATTGGATTTGTATCATGAGAACTTTATTCCTGGGCTTCTACTCTGGCCTACAAACATGGAGTAGTAGTGACAGAAAGACGACTGCTACACTCTGTTAATCACTGTAAAGTATCTTTCCTCTTTATATTAGTTAGAAGTGAGTCCTTCATCCCTTTGTCCTTCCTGCTGGTTCTAATTCCTAAGAATGGTAGGGGGAAGCATCAGACAGATGAGCACATAATTCTACTGTTAACCACACCTTGAAATTGAAATGAATACTTTAAAAAGTAAATAATCAAGAGAAAATCTAGAGACTATTTATAAACAACTTCCTGTGACCCAGAACAGTGGACTGTCCTAAATCAAAACCATCGGGTTCTTGTGAAAAACAAATACCTCCTGTAACTTCCTAGCAATATCAAAAAAGATTGTCATAGGGGGAAATGGCATCATTCTTAGAAATGGAAATATTTCCCACTTAAGAAGAACAGAGTTTCTTAAAAACTGTGATATAAACTACAAGTAATTGACAAACTTGGTATAATCATTATCAAAATCATTAGTAATCCATCCAAGACTTCTGAAGCAACTCAAAGGTGAAGTTAGGAGCTGTTGGCCAAAATACGTAACCTGTCTTTACAAATGACCATTGTGTCAGAAGACTGGAATATTGCCAATATGAGATGCATTTACAGAAGGGTTCCAAGAGAGATCCCAGGGATTACATACCCAGGAACCTCATTTCTATGCCAGGGAATCTGGTGGAATTTATTATTAAAAGACTGAGCTCACTGATCATTTAACCCAATACAATCTAATGAGGAAATGTACCATCTTTTCCAGAAGGTCAATCAAGCTTGACTAATCAACTGAAGCTATTCAAGAGGGGAAGAGCATGTGGGAAATGGAACCAGTAGACTTAATTTATTTAGACTTCCAAAAAAAATCCTTTGATCATATTTCCTACCAAAGCCTATTTTTAAAAAATGAGTCAATGTGGGAATGACGGAAATGCTTTGTTATTATAACAGCAACAATAATAATGACAATGAACATTGGAATAGTACTTTGAGGTTCATAAAGTGCTTTCCTCCCAATTTTTAAACTTTTCAGGTTGACTTCAAGGACAGCAACAATTCCCTGCCATAAAACTTCTCTGTGGTGTCTTGTTAGAGCCAGGGAAATGGACTGGATGTACCTTAGCTCTGACCCTAGATGTGATTTCTTATGTTCCTTTTGTTCTGAATCCCTAGGGGAAATACAGACTCTAACACTCAATGTACTGTGACTCAGTAACAGTTATTATTATTTTCTTAATGAGATCTTGGAATATAGCTGCTTTGGCTCTTCTCTGTGGGCATGTCAATTTACTATCTTGGAGCAGCATCTATACCTCTTCACACTCCTCTCTGCCAATGCCTGGGTGCAGAATTTGACAACCCCAAGGAAGTGTGGGAGTACCCTAGGAGACCCAGAAATTTCAGAGAAACTAAGAAAACATCAAGGTTTCCATCCCATCTGTTGCCTAGGGAATGTGAAAATTTTTCTCTCTTCAAGTTTATTCAACTGAAGCCTAACTCTTGAAATGATGCCCACTGAAAGGAGATCCTTCAACATGCTTCTCTTGTGAAACAGCCCAATTATTTCTAGACCATTATTCCTTTGGGGGTACCTTTGTAGGAGGGAATAGTAGCAGGAAAGTGCCATATCCTACAACTTCTGGTCTGGCATCATGAGAATATAGCATCTTAAATTTGAGGGAACCTGAACTTATATATATATATATATATATATATATATATATATATATATATATATATATATATATATATATATATATATATATATATATAAAGTTATTTGTCCTTGACCTAAAGAATTTCAGCAGCAGGGAACTCAGTCCTGAGACACTTCATTCCACTTTCAGATGGTTCTAATCATTCTAAATGTTGAAGCAATTCTTTATATCCAGCTAAAATTTGTCTCTCTATACCCTCACGATTTCTAATTCTCCTTTCTGGGGCCAAATAAAAGAAAGGTAATCCTTTTTTTCTCTCTGTCAGCCCCTATGAACACTTGAAGACAAATATTATGTCTCTCCCCCCTCATCATCCACTAAATCTCCTCTTCTCTAGGATAAATATCCCTAGTTCCTTCAACCAGGCCTCCCCTGAGGGTGTGTGCTCCAGCTTATAAATGTCCTTCTTAAACTGTGAGAGAATAAAGTAAAATGATAGCTTCCCTCACTCTGTATACTGTGCATCCTAAAAAATCACTTAATTTTTTGTCTGCCACATCATACTATTGACTCATATTGACCTTGCATGCTATTAAAGCCCCCAAGTTCCTTCTCATATAAGCTGCTATCTAGTCACATCTTCTCCATTCTTTACTTGTGCAGATGATTTTTTTGAACCCAAGGCTAGAACCTCCCATTTATTATCACATTATTAAATTTCACATTATTAGATTTGTTTCATTATTTTAACCTGTGCAAGATTTTTTGCATCTTCATTGTGTAATCCAAATGTGTGAGCTATGCCTTCTGTATTCATATCCTCTGCAGACTTGATAACCATGTCATCAGTGCCTTCTTGGCACTAATTGCTTAATGGTGTTGACCAATACAGAACCAAGGACAGAGTTTTGTGACCCTCACTAGAAATCTCCCTCCAAGTTAATACTGATCCACTAATCACTTAAATGGGTAGTTCCCTCACAGTATGATGACTTTATGGCTACTGAAGTGTTTTTCTTAACTGCCTACCTTATGTCTGCTAGACTTTGAACCACCTTTGTTGGCTTCCTATTACCTCCAAGATCAAAGATATCAATCTGAATTCGTCTTCTAGCCATTAATAACCTGTCCCTTTCCTATCATTACAGTCTTCTAATACATTGCTCCCCTTCGTAGACTCTACCATCCAGTGACACAGGCCCCCTTGCTTTTCTCCTCGTAAGACATTCCCATCTCCCAGTACCATGAATTTTCACTATCTATTACCCGTGCCTGGAATTTTCTCCCTCCTCCTCTCCACCACTTGGCTTACTGGCTTCTTTCAAGTCTCAGCTGAAATCCCACTTTCTGTAAGAAGTTTGTCATAATTCCTCTTAAGGCCGGTGCCTTCCCTCTGTGATTACTTTTATTTCATACCATATGTATCTTGTTAGTGCATAGCTGTTTATATGTTAATTATCTTGTTAATACATAGTTGTTCATATATTAATTCCCCCCATTGAACAGGGGGCTCCTTGAGGTGGGAATTTCTTTTTCTTTTTCTTTTTTTGCCTTTCCTTGTATCATTGGCACTTCAGACAGTACCTGGTACATAGTGGGCACCTAAGAAATATTTGCTGACTTGACTTGACTGAAGTTAGTCAATGAGTATTAACTAAAAATCTGCTGTGTACCACACACTATACTAGGCTCTAAAATTACAAAGGCATGATGTTGTTCATTATGGCTATGCTAGCAGAGTCATAGGACCTCTGGTATATCTTAGGAAACCAAAAAACCTTCAAAAACAGACAAGGACAGAGATTTTGTGCCTTCTGTTGGAAGACCTAGCTAGGTTCAGAAATACTCATCCTCAGAAGGATAGACATCAAGAGATCACTGTTTTTGCCATCAGCCACTCATAAACACTATCTTCCGAGACAAGGAAAGAGTATAATTTTCACAAGTGGAGAGACTACTACATTGATAAAAAAAATCACAGATTCCTGACATATGGTTCTCTTAGAGATGATAGGGTGGTGATATGGGAGAAGTATTGGGCTATTCCCTGTCTGACTGTGGGCAGTCACTGCACCTGTGTGAGCCTCAGTTTCCTTATCTGTAAAATAGAGATAATTATACTTGCTTTAACAACAAAAACTGATCAAAGCTGGATACTATAAAGTTATCTTCAGCACATATACCCCAAAGGAAAAGACAAGAGAATTAATTCATCTCTCTCCCTTTGTAGGGGTTAGGGGAACTGCTGTTATGGGACACTACATATGGCATATAAATATTTAATTGATATACTAGCTAGATTTACTGAATTTTTTGAATTCTTCATTATAAGAACTTGCTCTATGGAAAGGGGAGATGAGATGGAAATATTGGATACTATAGGTTATTTCAAAACAAAAAATATCAATATATTTTCAAAGACAATAATACTTGTTCTGCCTGCCTCGCAAGCTTGTAATAATTAAAATGACTGGAGCACAGCCATCAACAATGAGAGAAATAATTGCAAGATTCTTTCTCATGATACAGAATTTTTCTAGTATACTTGCTTGGATACTAACCAAAATAATGTCTTCCCTACCCCTTTCCCAATCTTGGCTCCCTTCTCTAAGAAGGAAACAAAAAAAATTGATAGGTAATGGAGTTCAAGAAAAGGGTACAAAGATGGAGTCACCCAGAACTGAATGTAATATGGAAAGAAAAGGCAATATGGAACTTTGGAAGAGTCAGAGCATTGGAGTGAAGAAAATCTGCCCCTGATTAAGGAGCTTAACCTCTCTGGTCCTCAATGCTCTAATTTGTAAAATCTGTTATATTAGATCACCTCTAAAGTCTCTTCCAGATCCACGAATCACTGTTATATGCTCAAATATCTTCAAGGGGATCTGTGACCTCACTGATAAGAGCACTGCCTCCTATCAATGTTACATTTGCCACCTATCCTATACAACCCTTGCCTGAGCCCTCCCATGGATCTATAAGGAATCTTTACTAGCTACATGGTCCCATTTTACAGATGAGGAAAATAAGGCTCACAGAAGTTAAAGCATTTGTCCATGGCCCCACAGCAGTTAAGCAGAGGAAAGACTTGAACTCAGGTCCTCCACTTTTTGAGTGTTTGTCCCACCACATACATCTGTAATTCTCCCCTCTCCCCCCAATAATAACATTCCTTTAAGGAAACAATGGTCAATATTCATATGACCTACACCATATCCTGAAGCAAGCAGTTCACAAAGACTCTTTTGTAGCCACAAAGTCATCCTGCATAAGTATTCCCATAAGCACTTCCAATTATTGCAATCTGTCCTCCTGTCCCCCACCCCTATAAGAGTGTAAGTAGCAAAGGAAAGGGACTTAAATTACACAGGGATGAAACCTCAGCAGCTATTAATATCTTACATTTCTGCTGTGTCTTTCCTTGCAAAGTGCTTCTCAGACAGGCTAGCTTAGCAGCTTTGATTCTTAGAACATAGGGTACAATGCAGGGCCCTTACTGAGTGTCCTCCAAAAAATGATGAATTGATAGTGAGGGTGATGATACACTGCCTCCCCTCCCCTTGCCACAGGCCCATAGAGGACTCATAGGCACATTATTTTAGGCCCAGCTAAAATGGGATACCATCTAGAGTGCAGGGGGTAGGTGAGATGGAGAGGGAGGGACAAGGGGAGGAGCAGTCATCTGCCAACAGCCACAGAACAATACCACATCTAGTTCAGAATAGGAATAAGGAAGGAACATAACCCAAATGGAACCACAAAAATGGGGACCTAACAAGCAGAAGAGACAACTGACCTCAGTGTGCACCAGGTACCAAGGCATCAGGACTGTCAGCAACTGAACATTTCTAGAGAAACACTGGAATGGCAGCTGAAGTGCCAGCCTTGCAGTCAGGAGCACTCAGGTCTGAGTCTTATCTCAGGCATTTACTACCTAGGTGACCCTGAGAAAACCCCTTAACTGATCTGGGCTTCAGTTTCTTCATCTGTAAAATGGATATTATCACAACCTACCGACACAGAGCTGTGAGGCTTGAATGGGATAACATATGGAAAGTAAGGGTTTTTTGTGGGGGAGGTCAGAGGGAGAGAAAATAAAATTTTGTTAATGAAGAAAAATTTATTTTAATTAAAAGATAAGGTATGGGAAGTGTTTATAAACCATAACACTGCCATTCATCATCATAATTACATTAACCATGAAGGGTGAGACTGTTGTGTCATGCACTTCAGAAAGTGATGCCATTAATTAAATGATGATGGTGGTGATGATGACAAGAATAAGATAAACAGTAGTTGACACTGACATAGAGCTTGAAGGTTTGCTAAGCCATTTGCAGACATTATTTCATTCATTCTTCACAAGAACCCTGGACATTGATGCCACAGCCACTGTCATCCCCATTTTATAGATGAGGAAAACTGAAACTCAGGGAGGTTAAACCCACTAGCCTATAGCCACACAAATGGCAAGTGTCAGAGCCCAGATTCAACCTTTCTGGCTTTGCCCTGAAGACCAGCACTCATTGTGCTTTATGTACCACAATGGCTTTTATAACAACTAAGCTCTGTTTCACATCTGAATTCAATGGATCTTTTTGTTTTATGGATATAGAAACTGAAGATAACAGAAACAGATTTATCTGGCCAAAGTCACATGGCTAGTTGGATAGCGCTATGTCTTCCCACTTCCAGCCTACTATTGTTTTCTTTATTCCACACTCTTTCTCTTCCTAGCTTTGCCTAGAAATAGAACAGTCAAGAAGTAGCATCCCATGTTAAGGGGATATGAGGGTGCATTTAAATGAGGAATACTTTTACTCAGGCTATGTCTTATCAAAACTCTGAGACATAATGATCCATGGAAACCAAACTCCTTATATAACACCAAGAAAAGAAAAGGGAAAGTCACCAAGTGATAGGGAAAGCATACTACAAGAAGAAGCTAAATTAAACTTGGCCTTCAAACCTATCCAGGAGTCAAAAAAAGGTGAATTATAAGTATATTCCTAAAGATGAACAAGCTTCCCAAAGCTGTTTAGTTTGCCACATTGCTCTAGCACAATGGTCTGGTAGTGGAATGTCAAGAGACTCATTTAATCTATCTTTCTTTCTCTCTGCTGAGAGCTGTGAAGATCACTGGACTGAGACACAGGAAGCCTGGGTTCTGGTATCCCCAGCACTTAAAGAATGCCTGGCACATGGTTAGCATATAAAACATGTCTGTTGAGTGACTGCCAATTGCCCTTGTGACCTCAGGCAAGTCACTTAACCCTTCAGGGTTTCAGAATTTTCATCTTTAAAATGAGAACACAGGATGAGGTGATCTTTAAGGTCCCTCCCTGCTCTAATATTCTAAGGTTCCATAAGGTACAAAGGATCAAAAGGCTTCACTTACTGACTTTAAACCCCAACCCCTAAGGACTGAAAGTTTTCAGGATAAATAGCTACACAGCCTCTGACCTAGAATTTCACCATATAAAAAAAAATACTGCAATTCTGTTGGTTCACTTTGTATTATTCATAAAGTCCATATCAATTACTGAAATATTATCTTTACTGCTACAGAGAAATGGAGAAAATAAGACAAACCTTCTTGAGCTTACTTCCCTCCTCCACCTCTGCCGCAGGCTTCATTTCCATTAGCTGCAGCTCATATATCCCAGACTTCATAGATCAGTCACCTTCTTTGACCCAGAAGGGAAGCCAAAAGAAACTAAAACAGAAGGAGCTTAATTCTCTCTTTAGCTAGAGGGCTGCTGATTTTCCACCCTTGCTATCCTTTTCTCTTCCTACATGCCAGCCATGGAAGACAATGCCCTTTTCGTCCCACATCAGTTGAAAGGAAATTCCCATGGCAAAATCCCCATGAATGATTGGCCTCCAAATGTCCCCAAATATAGGAAGGCAAAGACTACAGATCCTGTCAGCACCTACACTTCACTCTTGTCTTTCCTTCCTTCATTGCCTCAATTTTCAAATTAATATTTTATATGCCTACTTCTGTTTTTCCTCCCGATCCACTCCCTCCTCATTCCTGAGAACTGGTTTCTATGCCCAGGATTCTGCTGAAATTCTCTTGAAATCACTCGTATCTTCCCTCTGCTAAATCCAGTGACCTTCATCTTGTCCTTATTCTTACTTCTCTGCTATATTTGATTTTACAGATTCCCTCCTGTTTGACTTCTTTTCATTCTCCTTCTCTTCTCTCCCTTATTCTCTTGGTTTCTCTCATACCAGAGTTGTCACAGCCTAATGGTATTTGAATTTGGAGTCTAAAGAGCTAAATTCAAATCATGGATCTTTTACATTGTACCTGTCTGACTTTAGGGTAGTCACTTAACCTTATTTATAAAATGAGGTCGCTGATAAGCTAGGTGAACTAGATCTCTAAGTTCTCTTCCAATTCTGCATCCTATAACATCCACATCAACGCTCTAGACTTCAGTTTGTATATTTGGAAAATTGGGGAAATTATATTTGTATGATCTCTCTCAAAGTGTTGTGATAAGAAAAACTTCATAAAGCAATGATATTACAGGAAACGTTCTCCAATATATCCCTAGTCTGTCTCCCTCAATATCATTTCTTCCAACTCAGCCCTGTGAAAGAGGAAAGAACATTGACTTTTGAGTCAAAAGACCAAGTTTCAAATCCTGCTTCTGATGCTTACTACCTTTGTGGTTTGGGGTCTGCTTCCATAGATCTCAGTTTCCTCATCTGTAAAATGAGAGATTTAGTTAGACTAGATGGTCTCTGGGGTTGCTATCATATCTAGACCTATTCTTCTATACTTCCTAACTATGTATGTATTTTTCAAAGATAAGTTTTGGATAGTTTGCTTTTAAGACTTTATGTTTCTTCAATTCCTGACTACAGGAAAGGAGGGCTGGGAGATAGGAGTCACATGAAGCTGTTTTTTCTTCTTAAAGGACTGTTTTGTGCATATTCTTCCTAAAACATTAGTGTGGTTTTGATTATGAAACGTTTGCAGATTGGTTTCTACATATTTAAGATAGTGTGTTCACACATTACTATGTAGTAGGGGTATAATAAAGCAAAGCACTAGACTTGGAATCAAAGATGGAAATTCAAATTCTGGTGGCAGAGAAAATTTCTCTCTAATATATTTTACTGATGAGGAAATTGAGCTTTCAGTTGGCTTGCTCAAGGTCACAAAGTATTAAAAAGCAAAAGTGGATAAATGCATAACATGATAAGAAAGGAAACAGAAAAATACATATACTTTTTTCATTAAATACCTCCAACAAGAGCAGGCTTTATAGCTAAGCAATCTAGGGAACTGACACAAATATAAAAACAAAAACCATTTCCAAATGAGTAAGTGGTCAAAAGATATGAACAGTTATTACCAGCTACTAAAAGGAGGAGGAGGAAGAGTACTACCCTATTAATAACCCTATAAAAGATTGTTTTAAGTTACTAATACTAAGAGAAATAGAAATAGGGACAACACTGAGGTCTTGCTGAACATTCATCAAAATGTCAAAGATAACAAAAAATAGGAATGGTCAATGTTGTTGAGACTCCAAAAAAAAAAGCACACTAATGCATTGTTGGTGGAGCAGTGACATTGGAATAACCATTTTGGAAAGTAGTTTGGAACTGTTGTAAGAAAATTTCTAAATTGTCGATATTCTTTGACTCAGAGATCCCAAAATTAGACATCTAACCCCAGGAGGTTAATAATTTTTTAAAAAGTCCCAAATACATGAAAACCCTTATAGCAATACTATTTGTAGTAGTAAAGAATTGAAAATAAAATATATGTTCATCAATTATGAAATAGCTAAACCAACTGTCTATATGAATGTAATGCAATATTACTGTGCTATAAGAGATAACAAATGCAATGCATTCAGAGAAGCACAGGAAGACATGAGATGATATGAAATGAAGTAAGCAAAACCAGGATATACATACATGTGTGTGTGTGTGTGTGTGTGTGTGTGTGTGTGTGTGTGTGGAGGGAGACAGAGAGAGAGAGAGACTACTTTATAATATATACATGACTACAGCAATGTAGATAGAAGAAACAGGCAAATTAAATAGAAGAAACAAGTAAAATAGAATACTATGAAAGTATTATTAATAAATTTGCTCTCAAAGATACAAAATTCACCTTATTCAATTTTTTATAAAGATAAAGGATTGTGGGCATGGCACACTACATAATGTAATTGATTGATATTTTTGGTTAATTTTTTAAACTGTTTTCTTTGTGGGGAGATCCCTCACTCAATTTTAGCTTTGCTATGGAGTATGGTTCTCTGGAAGCAAGTTGGTTAATTAATAAACATTTATGAAGTGCCTACTAAGTGCTGAATCAGAGGGATATATTGAGAAATGAAAGCGACACAAAAATAGGCAGCAATAATTTATTTTTAAGGCCTAGGTGGAATTTGAACTCATATTATCTGATCACAAATCTAGTACTCTGTCCACCATGTCACATTTTCTCTTTCTCCTAACACTAATTTCCTTGTCCTCCATTGTGCCTCAATCAGTAGGGTTGCTTTTGTCAACCATCTCTTATCAATGTTGTAGTTACTATCCACTAACTGCTTCTAATAATCCAAGCATACGTCTGCTAAAAATACAGAACAAAGACCTAGTTATAAAATGGGAAGAACTGTTCTCATGATTGTGGTACTACAAATCTCATGGATGCAAAAGTTAAAATAATGGACATTATCATCTGATCTGAGCAAGTTACAAAATGGGCAGCATGACTTGATGTTGGACAGGTACTTTCACTACCTCAGAAAACCTAGTGTCTTAATGTATTCCAGGAATGCTTGGGATTCTGCCAAGCCCATCTTCCTGAAACATACTGGTAAGATCTCTGCAACTTCTGACACAGCTTCTGACCTTTCTCTTCTGATCCATCCTCCTCTTCTTACATCTGATGGGATGATAGGAGACAGGTAATGGGTTCTTATCTAAGTATACTGACACCAAAACCAGAAAGAAAGGAAGGAATGAAGGCAGAAGAAAAGAAAGGAAGAAGAAAAAAGAAGGAAAGGAAAGAGGAAGGAAGGAAGGAAGGAAGGAAGGAAGGAAGGAAGGAAGGAAGGAAGGAAGGAAGGAAGGAAGAAAAGAGAGGAGGAAAAATGAAAGAAGGAAAGTAAAGAAGGAAGAAAAAGAAAGAAATTTGAGAAACATTTGTATTTGAGCAAAACATCATTTTTAGAAGACTATGAAGATAATAAAAGGCACAGCAGCAGAGGCAGCAGAAATTGCTGATAGTGACAGCTCAGAAAATGAGACTGATTAGGCAAAATTTCGTGTGACAAATGTTGTATTCAATGAGTTTAATTTTTTCCTCTTTTGTCATTCTCAGTTCCTTTTCTAGCTTTGTAGGACACTGTGGTGGTTGCCAAATCCAGGAAGCATAATCATTTTCTTTGCTTTACCACAATATTGATATTCTTTTCTATTGTCAGGTTCTGTCTTGATTCTCAGAAACCAGTAAAAACTAAGAGATGCCAGATTCCTTAAAGTTTGGCAGCTTCTAGCTACATTTATAACCAACAAAAAAAATAAGTAAAGACATTTAAATGTAAACTCAATTAGTACATTTGTAATCACTGTCTGAATAATGTGTAGCTTTAAATTTAATATGCCAACATGATAATTTAGTGAGCTAGCCAAGTTATGTATAAAATATACTTGCTTTGCTAAGCTAAAAAATTATGTTAGATCTGCAAAAGGAATTCAAAATATACTATACTTCAATTTTCTCTCAAATTCCCATTACTTTCCTAGGGAGAGTGGGCAAGTTTGGAGTCTTTTCCTGGCTTCAAAATTACCAGAAATTTTACATCTCGGATGCTAACTCCCAAAGTCTATAATGCCAAGCGTAACCTAAACTCAAGCTCCTTCTGGCTTCTGGACATTTCCATTTCTTTCTTTTGTTCCACCATCACTTCAGACTTGACATGTTCTGAAAGACAGAAGTGGCATCTCCCCTGTCAAAGTGACTTCTCCCAACTTGCTGTTTTCTAGGTGTTCATGGCAACATTATTACCTCAGTCACCGTCTTGAAGCCTTGGGGTCATTTTTGTCTCATCCTTTTTTTATTCCTTATATCTATAATTCATTGGGTTTGTCAGTTCTTCCTTCATGATGTTTTTGCTCTCACTGTCACCATTTCAGTCCAGGCCCTCGTCATCTCACATCTTGATTACTGTAAAAGCTTCCTCTCTCCACTGCCCGACACCAGATTCTACTCAATCCAATCAATCAAGTATTTATTGAATGCTTATTAGGTACTGAGCAATCTGTCTTTTTATACTCATGACAGAATAATCTTTAGAAGTTCCTCTTTCATATCACTCCTCCTTCAAAAATCTACAAGGGCTCACTATTGTCCACTCATCAAGCTGAAACTCCTTCCAAGGTCCCTCCACCAAGAGGCTCCTTTCAGCCTGTCTTAGTTTTTCACTATCTCTACAAAACTATCAAACCCATTTCCTCTCTCCCCCCACATACTTACTCCCAAAGACTTGCTTCAGCTCATCATCCTTTCCTGCCTATATAAATCCTACTCATCCTGCAAAGCCCAGCTCTTGAAATACCACTCCCATGAAGCTTAGAGATCCAGAGACAGTATCCCCCCACCTCTATCATTAAGATCAGAATTAGGGCATTTCTGAGAGCAGTAGAATAAAAGTTGGCCCTTTCCCAAAGTACCGCCCCCTCCCCTCCTCCCAACTGAAAAATCACTGTGAGTCACCTTGCTAAGACGAAAGGAAAAGCCTCATCTTAGTGTAACTTCAGAACAAGGCCAGATTCCATTGCCTGTCCCTTGTTCTGACTGCTCACCACAGAGCATGGTCTGTCCCCAGGGCCCTTTGTTCAATAACTCACATCATTTACATTCCAACAATGTAAAATGACTGATACTTTTAATACAAGGGACCTGTCATTTATTTATTAGCTGGGGACATGTGCTGCAGCCAGGAAGGATACATTATAAATCAACTCCATTCGCAGCCATTAAAAATTAATCCAATTCATAATGGAGAACGTCAGTAATTTCTTTATTAGATCAGAATGTAATTTTTTCTTTCAGGTTTTGTTTTTATGCCCTTGCTTTACTGAAGATCTTGTTTAGTGTAATCCCCCAGGGAAGCAGGGATATGGGCTTCCAGACAAGGGTGAAACAAGGCGATAGAGGCTAAGACAGGAGGAGGTTAATGACTCTCCTTTTGGAGATGCAGTTTCGCTGTAACTTTCCATTATGCCCCTTAAAGTACTACAGTCATCACTTGTCTCTGAAGGGCCCCATGCCCCAAATGGAAGGTACTCTAAGTCTCAGGCAAGACCAGTGTGGCATGGCTCAGGAATGCTTCTGAAGCATTGGGTGACATCTGCTCTAGGAGATAGGATTCTGAATTATCTCTTCATCTCTTGCTTTTTCAAATTCCACGATGTTATTCATAGGCTCTTCCTTCATTCAATAAACACTTATCAAACGCATACTATGTGCCTATGCTAATAGTATAGGGGAATATAAAGACAAAAATTGAACAGCTTCAGCCCCCCAAAAACCCACATTCTATTATGAAGGACATTCTGCTTAGAAACACCCACTGAGCCTGCTTGTTCATTAGTACTGGGAATCTCTAGGTAAGGAAACTCTATACCAAAGCAGATCAGTACTTTTTTCTGTAAAAATAATCTTAGATTAGTGTTGCTTAGAGCAATGAGAGGTTAAGTGACTCGCCCAGGTTCACATAGTCATTATATGTTAGAAGCAAGGTGTGAAGCTAAGTTTTCTCTATCTACCATGCCATGAAGCCTTTCAAACATGCACACAGAAAATCAAACACAAAATATATACTGTACAAAGTAGTGTTGCAGGTAAGGGCACTTGCAAATGAGGAGGCTGAATAGACTTCCTCTGGAAAGCAGAACTTCAACTGTTCTTGAAAAGAAGCTTGAGGCTCTAAGAATGCCATGAGTGAAGTGAGGAGGTGAGGAAAGATGGCATCCCATGCACAGGCAAAGGTGCGAAGGTGGAAGATGGTTGGGGAACAACGAGCGTGTCATTTGGACTGGAAGGTAAACTCAGTCGGTCAGTATTTCTTAATCCCTTTACTAGTGCCAGGCACTGTGCTAAGTATGCCAAGAAGGACAATGTGCAGTAAGTCTTGAGAGATATCTATGGGACCAGACTGCAAAGGCCTTTTCAAAGTCAAACAAAGGAGTTTGCATCCTTGTCCTGCACTCACGAGCACTTCTTGGACTGAGGAGTGACACGATTGTGTCTGTCCTTTTGAAATATCAATTAGGCAGCCATGTGGAGGAGAAATCGGAAAGGGGAGAGAGTGAGGGCTGGGAGCCCAATTAGTAGGGTAATGTGAAAAGCCAGGAGAGAGATGATGAAGCCCTGAATTGGGGTAATAGAGTTATGAGTTGGTGAAAGATATACATGGGGGCAGAATCCTCCAGACTTGGAAATTGATTTTACATGCTACAGAGGGAAGACTTGATTATGATTCTGAGGTCACAGACATAGGCAGCTGGAAAGATGACAGTGCCCTCAATAGAAATAATGAAGTTAGGAAAAGGGGAAGTCTGTGGGAGTGTGTGTCCCAAAAGTTTGGGGGCTATACTAAATATTATATAGTTATTAAATGTATTGTACAAATAATGTAGTATACAATCCAGAGAATGAACTATGGAGTCTGAATACCGAATGAAGCATACTATTTTCCTCTCTTTTTGCTGCTGTTTCTTTCTCATGGTTTTTCCCTTTTGTTCTGATTCTTCTTTTACAACATGACTAATGTGGAAATATGTTTAATATGATTATACATGTATAGCTCATATCATATTTCTTGCTATCTTGGGGAGAAGGGAGGGAAGGGAAGGAGGGAAAAAATTTGGAACTCAAAACCTTATAAAAGTAAATGTCAAAAACTTTCGTTATATGTTAACTGGAAAAAATAGAATGCTATTAAGTGGAAAAAAAAAAGGAAAGGAAAGGAAAAATAAAAAGGAAAAAAATGTACAAAATATTCTGTACAAACAGAGTATATTTAAAAGCAGAGTATATAGTATACTTACATAGCAGAGGTGCCAAACATTCGGCCCACAGTCACATGTAACATGCAAGCCTCCTGAGTGTGACCCAGACCAGATTAAAATGTTATTGGAAAATACTTAACAAAATCAATAAAAATATAATAAAACAGAGACAATATTATATTTTAAACTAAGTTAATATGTGACCCACAGGGATCCTCATTATAGTCTAGTGGCCCCTGTTTCTATCTGAGTTTTGACACCACTGTTATGACATCCTATATGATGACTTCAGTTTTGCACATGTTAAATTTATGATACTTAATACAGCATTCAGTGTAGGCTACTGGTGAATGAAGGGCTAAAATTCAGGAGTTCTGGGTCTAAAACTACTGATCTAAGAATCATCTACATAAAAGTCATGGTTGAACCCATTGGGAACTGATGAGATCATAGTCTTATAGTGGTAAATAGAGGGAGAAAGAGTTATTTTCTAATCATTCATTATCTCACCTGACTGGAGGTGAGATAATGAATGATTAGCAAATAGTTCTTTCTCCCTCTTGGTCTGGAATTTGGGGGTGCTGAATGAATAGCCACTGAATGACCAAAACACTGACAATGAAAACTGATGGAAAGCTTTCAGATCAGCTGGGGCTCAGTTTTCCATCCAAAGAGCAGCTCAATTCCAAAGGGTAATTGGAGGACCTAAGTTGAGTATCCTTTGCTCTCTTAGGTCTTAGAAAAAGTCTACTAAAATGGGAAATCTCCCATTTCAGACTTTATTCCATAAAAAGAATGGAAAGGGTCTCCTAGAAGCCAATTTGGGACAGTGCATGCTCCCAGAAGATCTCTACCTTGTAATAAAAACAAGTACCCTTTGCGGAAAATGCCCTGGCTCTGAGCTTACCAAGTTGCCATCCTGGGAAGGATAGAAGCTTTTAGAGACCTCTTTAATGTGTTTGCCAGACCAGTTGGGAAGGAGTTAAAGCCCCTAAGTAACAAATTCCCACAAATCCCCAAACACATATTTACAATCTATTTTCAGTATTACACTGAGCATAATTCAACCAATCAATGAGCCATTAGGAGTGTAGTCCCAACACTTCTTCATTACCACTGGCACCAGAGCTCTGAGACTCAGCAAAATCCAAAGGGATGAGTTGCTGCATCACCAGCAATTCTAGGTCTCAGGATGGAAGCTAATGCAGTGTCTGATGAAGTTCGCTGCCATGATCTTAGTGACAAATTTAGCTCTTCAGTCAACAGAAAAGGCTTTGTCTCATCACAATCTGTTGGACTCCCTATCCCTATCCTTGTAATCTTTGGAAATAGGGCAACAAGCTTCAGCTATGGGCTCAGTACTTCCCTACAATCTGGGAGGAGGTCTAACCCTTTCTATGGGAATGTAAAGACCCCTATGCAAGGAGGTCATTGACTTAGTATGTCAGGATCAAGTTGACCTTAGTTATACTCTGGCCTCACACTGATCAAGCCCCCATCTTTTATACCACTTTCAACAACTGGATCCCTGTCTATCCAAGAGGCTAAGTGGAAAGAGGGCTGAGCATGAAGTCAGGAAGATTCAACTTCCTAAGTTCAAATCTGGTCTCAGACACTTACTAGCTGTGTGACCCTGGGCAAGTCACTTAATCCTGTTTATCACAATTTCCTCATCTGTAAAATGAGCTGGAGAAGGAAATGGAAAACCACTCCAGTATCTTTGCCAAGAAAACCCCAAATGGGGTTGTGAAAAGTCAGATACAGCTAAGACAAATCAACATTAACAACAACATACTTCCCTGTGGCCCTACTTCACCTGGTTGATCAGTCCTATACCTTGTGCATACTCACCTTTTCCTATTGCTTGCTGCTAGATCATCCCTGTTAACTGTCCCTTTACAGGGTCTGTCTGGGCTCTATACACTTAAATATAAACATAAGATCATAAACTTAAAGATGGGAGGTACTATAGAGTCAATATAGCCCTGAGGTGTCAAACACAAAGCATCTCAGCTATGGCTGGCCCCAGAAGATTTCAAAGGGTTTCTCTCCAAGGTGACTTCACAGCATCTAAATCACCATTTAAATAAGAGCAACCAACTTAGTCTTCTATCAATACCATCTGCGTGAGGTCCACTTAATGAGTCTCTTAAGCATTAGCCCCTTGAAGATTGAGGCAGCCCTAGGGGCACTCACTAGGGGCCCTGAAGCAGTTGATGTTTTCTCTAGTTCGAGCTACTGTAGACTAGCAAATATTTAACATTTCTGAAAAACGCTGGAGGCTGCTGATGGATTGGGCTCAAGGTAGAACTATTTGAAAAGGAAAAAGTCTATAACATAGGCTGTACTGCTCCAAAAAGAGAGAGTATTTTATGGGAATGGGGGACAATGGAAGGCTTTGGGTGGAGCAGACAGGAGACTACACATAAAATGTGACCAAGCTCCAGGAAGAAAACCTAGTTCTATCCAAAGGCTTAAAAATAGGAATTCACTCAGTATACCAAGCATAGGAAGTCTAATATTTGCTCAACAACCAAAGGATAAAGACAGTAGTGACAATGTAAGTTTTGGGCATTGGGTTTTTTTCTCCCCATGACTTCATTTGGTGAATGGAACTCATTATAGAAACTACCTCCACTGAAACAGATCAGCAAATCATTTGTAACTTTGAATCTTTATCTCTGTCCGAGGTACTAAGGAATTAAGTGATTTGCTCCTGCTTACACATCCAGTCTATATAAGGGGCAAAATTTGAAACTGGGTCTTCTTTCTTCCATACTCATGCCTTGTTCATGTTCCAGTTGCCTCTTGAGAATATTAAAAATAATCTTACATATCCCTCCCTTCTTTGCAGAAGTGGGGCACTATGGATATGGAATTCTGTATATACTGTCAGATGTGGTTGATGTGGGGTCTCATTTTTTTATTCTTTGTTAAGAGATAGGACAGAGAGGGAAGGGGAGGAGGAGGTATATATTCAGAATGTAAAAACAAAAGATGTCAAAAATGTAAAAGTACAGCCTTACAAATTAGCACAATTTACCAGCTATTAGCAAAAAAGAAAAAGGCAGCTTGTCATTTCCATAAGGCACATAAAGAGGAATCAGTTTTAATTAGAATATCATCTTCTTGTTAGTAGGAATTCACTTATATTGATAACCCCATGCCTAAGACAGTGCTTCTCAACAAACACCTGCTGTTTGATTTAACTTAAGGAAACAGTTACTCACTCTGACAGTGGACAAATGACTCTTTCCAAATCTGATCTAATAATTAGGACACTTTATATCCATATAGCGTTTTTCATCAAAGTACTTCAAACAGACTATTTAATTCAATCTTCACAATAGTCTATGTATTAGTTACAGCAAATAGTGTCAAATCCATTTTATAGAAAAGAAAACAAACTCAAAGAGTATGTGATTTAACCACAGGCATATATATGTAATAAGGAGAACAAGGATTTAAAAGAAAATCTTTGAACTTCCTACCAATATGACTCTAGGCAAGTGAATTAACCTTTGGGGTCTCAGTTTCCTCACCCATAACATGAGAAAATTGAATGAAATGACTAATAAGATTTCATCAAGGCCCAAGTCTAGAATTTTATGACATTGCATGACTACAATTTTAAGGCCCTTGCCATTATACTATGTTGTCTAGTAGGTCAGAAAGTGGAATTTCACTTGACGTAGACTAGTTAGTTTTCAAAGTAAGGACTAGACATCAGTGTGTAAGAGAAAGGGTATGAGAAAGGAAGGAAAGAAGGAAGGAAGTAATAAAAGGCGGAAGGAAGTAGTGAAAGGAGGAAGGAAGGAAGGAAGGAAGGAAGGAAGGAAGGAAGGAAGGAAGGAAGGAAGGAAGGAAGGAAGGAAGGAAGGAAGGAAGAAGAAGAAGAAAGGAAGAAGGAAAGGAGGAGGGAGAAAGATGAATGAATGAATGCTAGGACATACTTTATATGCATACCTGTAAATCTATGCAAAAATCAGTACCATAAAAAATTGGCAATATTTAGAAGAATGATAGAAACCAAGCACAAATATTGTTAAGTATGCATATAGACGTGCAAGCGATGGCTTGGTTAGTAACTGTCTATACAAATGCATAAAAATATGCAAGGAGTTGAGTATGTCACTAAGTAGCTGTGTGACATCTAACAAATCACAACACCTATGGGACTCAATCTCCTAAAATGCAGATGATAACACTTGGCTTAGATTTTGTAAAATTTGAATTAAATGACCTCTACAGCACCTTTCAGCTCTAAGTCTTCTAGGATTCTAAGCATAGCTTGGTCCAATGGCAGATGAGCCTGGGTGTCTGCTTACATTGCTATTTTTAACTGAGAAGTACGTGCCAAAACAGGAGACAATAAAAACTAGGTAGATGGTGCCATGATCCATCAACCCAGAAAAGAAATTGTTTGAGGTATTCTTCATCAACCGCACCGACCATTCCCTGTCAACTAACATACTGCTGCCCAGGCTCCTTAAAAATATTTTAGAGGCTCTGGATCAACAGTATTAAAAGCTGTTTCTTGAAGCTGGGGAAAAGAGATAGTTGTACTTGTCTTCTTTTCTTCACATAAATTCCCCCCATCATCCCCAGTGATGGTGATTTCTTTTGTAAACTCAGGTTAATATTTCCCATAGCAAACAGATCCATGGCAGGGCTTGTGACTAACTGAATAATGATCCAAGAGTATACTTTCTAATGAAATCAAATTTCTTACAAAGAGGGGTCCAACTCATTGGCTCAACAATATCCCTTCCCGGACCCACTGAGAGCTGCGTATGCTACACCACCACCTTGGGGAAAAGTGGCACAATAGAAAGAAAAAGCAAGTCACTAAATAGCTATGTAACCTTAAGCAGATCTCCTAACCCCTTTCAGTTTCCATTTCTTCCAATTTAAAAAGAAAGGATTAGAATACATGACCTCTACAAGCCCTTCAAGCTCCAATACTTCCATGGGCCTAAAAAAAAGCAGGGTAAGAAAATTTGGGTATTAGTTTCAGCTCTGCTGATAACTACAAGAGCAAGTTACTTTCCATTTGGGAAGCCTATTTTCTCATTTGCTAAATGCAGAAAGTGGACTCTTCCAGTTCTCAAAGTCTATGCTGCTAAATGCACCGCCACTACCACCACCACCATCTCCAGTGAACTATGGTACTGCTGCCCAACTGGGTTGAGAAAGCAAACATTTACGTAACTAGGTCAGAGGAAGGGAACAGTGGCTGAGAGAGAGGCACTACTTAGATGCTTACTAGTGTGAGGGGCAGCTAGGTGATGAAGTGGATGGTGCCTAGATATTTACTAGCTACCTGACCCTGGGCAGGTCACTTAACCCTGCTTGCCTTGGTTTCCTTATCTGTAAAATGAGCTGAAGAAGGAAACGGAAAACCTTTCCAGTATCTCTGCCAAGAAAATCTCAAATAGGGTCATGAAGACATGGACTTGACTGAAAAATGACTGAGCAACACCAGTGTAAGCTTCTTGAGAAGAAGCCATGTCTTGTCTATCCTTGCAGCAACCTCATAGTCTAACACAGTATGTTGAACACATAAAACATACTTGACTAATAGAACTGAATTCTAGAGCAAAGAGAAGGAATCTCTGTCTTACTGTCAAAGACTTTGTGCCTTGGATACATCCTGGCCCTCCACTCACCAAACACCTTGTCACTTTAGCCAGAAACTGTGCCATAGAGAACTTAACCCTTCCTTCTCCAGAACTGCTGCCCTGAGGCCTTGCTATTCTGATAGGCAATTCACTGACATTAGCCACCACCTCTATGCCAAACTTCAAACATGCCTTACTTTACTACCTAGCCATTTTGTCAAAGACAACTTTGCTGTCCCACAGAAAACATCCTTCTACCTTCCCTCTCTCAGTCTTGTCAAGTCAACACACATTAAGCACCTGTTATGGATCACACACTGTGCTAAGTGTTGGTGATAGAGATCAGGGGGTGAAATCTGTCTGTACTCTCAAGGAGACCATAATCTGATGGGAGAGATGATATGCAAATAACTATATGGGTAGCTAGAGGATAACAAGACATTGAGCAGGGCATGGGGTCAGGAATGCTGAAGTTCATATGCAGCCTCAGACACTAGCCGTATGACCTTGGGCAAATCACTTAACCCTGTTCACCTCAGTTTCTTTATCTACATTATGAGCTGAAGAAAGACACGGCAAATCACTCTGGTACTTTACCTAGATAACCCCAAACTGAGTAATGAAGAGACAGACATAATTGAAAAAACTGAACAACAGCAAATATTCAAATAAATAAATATATGTGTGTACATGTACAATATAAGACAAATAAGAGATCATCTCTGAACACTAAGATTAAGGAGGACTGGAAAAGAATTCTTGTAAGAAGTGCAACTTTGGCTGATGCTTGAAGTAGCCTTTTCTTATTCTTCATTCTCTTTCAAATCTCTGAAGTATTTGTCATCTTTGTCCACTCCTTGAAATCCCTCTTTCTAGATATCCTGGAAGAATACAATTCCTCACCTTTCTAGCTCAAAGGCTTCAGAAGAAAGCCAACCACTGTACCATCATAAGGTATCTGGGTATATGACAGCACAGAAAACATACACTGATGACCACCCAAACACACCATAGGGGCAGCTAAGGACACCCAACCTTTCTCAGAACCCTTGCGACTTCCCTAAGAAGAACTCAGTGCTTAGATTCTCAGCTTCTCTCTGTGAAGTACTGTTCCCCAACAGGTCACAGAACTTCTAAGCCTCTTTGCCATAGTTCAGCTTCTGAAGTTTTCTGAGTTGGAAAAAAACAATTCAATTTGATCCAATTCAGGAAGCATTTATTTCATACCTACGCTATTCCTGGCACTATATTAAACACTAGAGACACAAATTAAGTTGAAGTTATGTTCTAAGCGAGGCTCAAATGTCTCAGATAAAATTGAATGCAAAAGAACTATTTTAGTATAAATGATGCTGGAAAAGGGATCCCAGTAAATTATCCCATTTGTCATCAGGAAATACCCACTCCCTCCAATGTTAGGCCCTCTCTCCTTTTTGACCCATTAGAGAAAGGAAAAAACACTCAAACATTAGAATGTTAGGGACCTGTGACAAGAAGGGATCACCAGAAATGAGCTAATTCCTTCCTGACAGAGCTGGGCCTAAAATACATTCAAATCACAGGACTTAGAGCTGAAGGAAAACTTTGACAACATCTAGTCTAGTCCTCTCATTCTGCAAAGGAGAAAACAATCTCAGAAAGATTAAGTGACTCACCCCGGGTCACACAATTAGCAAGTAACAGGGCAGGGATTTGAAATCAGGTCCCCATAATCAAATCTTATATATTTTCCACCAGACTACCATAGGGCAGCTAGAAAGCACAATGGATAGAGAGCTGGGCCTAGACTTAGGAAGATTCATCTTCCTAAATTCAAATCTGACCTCAGTCACTTACTAGCTGTGTGTCCCTAGGTAAGTTAGCTAACCCTGTTTACCTCAGTTTCTTGATCTGTAAAATGGCAAAGCACTTCAACATCTTTGCCAAGAAAACCTCAAATGGGGTCATGTAGAGTTGGTCATGATTGAAACAACTGAGTAACAAGATTATCATGGACATTTACTCTGCTTCTAAATCTCTGAAATTAACATCAGGAATTCCTTCAGTTACCTGTTTAGTGCCTCAGATTCCTCACTCCCTTCCAACCTTAAAATCCAACCTTTCCTGCGCAACACTGTCTCAGGCTGAAACCACAGAATCTACTAGAGTGACGGATGCAATGATACAGGTACCCCTCTTAGGATTCCCTACATAAGCTTTCCCCTCCAAGTACATTTTTAGCCAATTACCATGTATTTACAGTGAGCATAATTACGCCTAATTACTTAATTAGCATGACTGTATGCAGTAACTAACTTTGAATATGTGATTATGCCAGGGAAGCATGGAAACAAATAAGGTCATAAGAACCTCCACGAAGGAAGAACATTCTGGCCCAGGGACTTAAAGGAAGGGAAATAGATGAGGGCGTGTTCTCCTGAAAGCATTCAATCCAGCCTCTCCTAAACGTTCTACTGACATTCTGCCTAATGACAGACCACATCGGTAATTTCTAGGGTCTCAGAACGTTCAGGATGATTTAAGAGAAATAATATTTTCATAGTCCACTCTCCCAATGGTAAAGAAATCCAGGAAGAAGTTAATCTAAGGCATTAGGAAGTGTGGGAAGGCAAAAATCATGACCAGTTCAATACTCAATATCTAGTAAGAACTCAGAATATGTTCATAGACCATAGATTTAGAGCCAGAAGGGACCTTAAAGGTCAGTGAATCTGACACCCTTATTTTACAAAATGGGAAACTGAGGACCAGAAAGTTTAAGTGATTTGCCCCAAATTACATAGGTAGAAAGTTGAACCTAACTACTCTGACTCCAAAGCTCATTATGCCCTTTTTCCCTGTACCCTATACCTTGTACCATGCTGCCTTAGAATGTCTTAGAACTTTAGTTCATAGCACAAGAGGACCACAAAACCCGATGTAACATTTCCCAAGGTACTCCTTCCTGGAGGCTGATATCCTTCCAACAAAAAGAAATCAATGCATTCAAAAGAACCATCTCTTGAAGGTAAAGGTTCATCGAGCCAACTGACAACAGTAACCTAGTATTGATGCCTTCTGCATCTAAAGATAAGAAATAATAAAAGTCCAGGAGATGACGGGAAAATATTTGAGCACTACCCAAACATTTTTGTGCCACTAAATGACTTCCTATCAGTGAGAATATGGGAAGTACCCACTGGGCAAGAATGGCTACACACTACATATTCTCCTCACCACTGGTGATGCAGCAATACAGCTGCATGTAGCTAGCTGCCACTGTGATTTTCTTAAGATGCAGGGCTGATAAAGTTACTCTCACTCAACAACCTCCAGTGGCTCCCTATCACTTTTAGATACAAATTGCTCTTTTTCTCATTTAAAATTCTTCATAACCTGACTCCTTACATATTTCTAATATGTTGCCCTCTGAGGTAATATTGTATCTTCATATATGTATTCATATATTGTATCTTCACACATATATACACAAATGCTTTTTCCACATATGAATTGTCTACTTCATTTGAGTACAGATAGTGTTTCACTGTGTCTATATAGCTACACTCAGTGTCTACCACAGTCCATGGTACCTAGTGGGCACTTAAAAAATGCTTGACTGAACTCATAAAAACCCACCTAAGGTACAAATAGCTTGCAAGTTGTCCACAAATGTAAGTTATTATTATCAGTACTGTTATTATCTGCAATGAACCTGGGGGGTGGAACCAAGATGGTAGAGTAGAAAAACAGACCTGTAGAAGCTCCCCCACATAGCCCATAAGATACTCGTAAAAAATGACTCTAAACAAATTCTGGAGCAGCAAAAGTCACAAAATGACAGAGTGAAAGAGATTTCCAGCCCAGGATAGCCTGGAAAACTGACAGGAAGGCTCTATCGCACCAGCCACAGAGCAGAGCCCAGCCTAGCGTGGACCGCATGGCACCACAGGAACCAGACTTCAGGGGGGCACTGCAAGAAGCCGTTCCTGGATTACTCAGCCCACAAATGCCAAAGACAGCTTCAAAAGTCAGTGAGAAAGTTCCTTCACTGAGGAGAAAGGAACACAGTCTGAACCACCAGCAGCAGCTGCTACAGTGGCAGCATCCATTTTTGGAGACCTCCACCTAAAACCCCTGGGGGAATTGAGCAGCTAATCTGAATCTCAGCCCTGAGCATGGCCCTAGGGT
This sequence comes from Bettongia penicillata ogilbyi, assembly GCA_023548195.1. Taxonomy (NCBI): domain Eukaryota; kingdom Metazoa; phylum Chordata; class Mammalia; order Diprotodontia; family Potoroidae; genus Bettongia; species Bettongia penicillata. The sequence goes on along the minus strand of JAJHZJ010000381.1, from coordinate 6,301,210 downwards.
GAGAAGGAGCACTGGCACAGTGGAGCTGGAGGTAGATGTCAAGAGGGAATTCTACTCCCAGATTCTGGACATAAAAGTTTTTGTTTGTTCCCAGACCAGTGCACAGGGCAGGAGAGGAGGAAACTCCTCTCCCTTGATTGAGCCACCTTGGAGGAACTGAAAACTTACAGGTCCCCAGAATATACCCTCCTCCTGACCAAGGACTCAAAAGTCAAGTCATTGGCTGGGAAAATCTCAAAAAAGGGAAAAAAATAAGACCATAGAAGGTTACTTTCTTGGGGAACAGGTATTTTCTTCCACCCTTTTGGATAAGAAAGAACAATGCATAATATCAGAGGTCATTTCTGCATCCAAAACCTCCAAAATAAATATGCACTGGTCTCAGGCCATAGAAGAGCTCAAAAAGGATTTTGAAAATCAAGTAAGAGAGATGGAGGAAAAATTGGGAAGCAAAATGAGAGCAGGGCAAGAAAATCATGAAAAGCAAGTCAACACCTTGCTAAAGGAGACCTAAAAAAATGCTGAAGAAAACAACACCTTTAAAAATAGGCTAACTCAACTGGCAAAAAAAGGTCCAAAAAGCCAATGAGAAGAATTCTTTAAAAAGCAGAATTAAGCAAATGGAAAAGGAGGTTCAAGAGCTCACTGAAGAAAATAGTTCTTTAAAAATTAGAATGGAGCAGATGGAAGCTAATGACTTTATAAGAAACCAAGAAATTGCAAAACAAAACCAAAAGAATGAAAAAATAGAAGATAATGTGATATATTTCATTGGAAAAACAACTGACCTGGAAAATAGATCCAGGAGAAACAATTTAAAAATTGTGGGACAACAATTTGATCCATGATCAAAAAAAAGAGCCTAGACAACATCTTTCATGAAATTATCAAGGAAAACTTTCCTGATATTCTAGGACTAGAGAGCAAAATAAAGATTGAAAGAATCCTCCAATCACCTAAAGAAAAAGACCAGAAAAGAGAAACTCCTGGGAATATTTGTAGCCAAATTCCAGAGTTCCCAGGTCCAGGAGAAAATATTGCAAGCAACCAGAAAGAAACAATTTGAGTATTGTAGAAATACAATCAGGATGATACAAGATGTAGCAGCTGCTACATTAAGGGATCAAAGGGTTTGGAATATAATATTCCAGAAGTCAAAGTAACTAGGATTTAAACCAAGAATCACCTACCCAGCAAAACAGAGTATAATACTTCAGGGAAAAAATGGTCATTCAATGAAATAGAGGATTTTCAAGCATTCTTGATGAAAAGACTAGAACTGAATAGAAAATTTGGCTGTCAAACACAAGAGTCAAGAAAAGCATGAAAAGGTAATCAGGAAAGAGAAATCATAAGGGATTTTCTAAAGTTGAACTATTTACATTCCTACACGGAAAGATAATATGTGCAACTCTTGAGACTTTTCTCAGTATTTGGTAGATTGGAGGGATTATACATGTACACACACACATATAGAGACAGAGAGCACAGGGTAAGTTGAATAAGAAGGGATGACATCTAAAAAAAAATAAAATTAAGGGGTGAGAGAGGAATATATTGGAACGAGAAACAGAGAAATGGAATGGGGCAAATTATCTCCCATAAAGGGGAAAGAAAAAGCTTTTTCAATGGAGGAAAAAAGGGAGGAGGTGAGAGGGAAAAAGTGAAGTTTACTCTCTTCACATTTGGCTTAAGAAGGGAATAGCATGCTCACTCAATCTGGTATGAAAATCTATCTTACCCTACTCGAAAGTACAAGAGAAGGGAATAAATGGGGTAGGAGGATTATAGAAGGGAGGGTAAATGGGTGGAAGGAGTAACTAGAAGTAAACACTTTTGGGGAGGAACAAGGTCAAAAGAGAGAATAGAATAAATGGGGGCAGGATAGGATGGAGGGAAATATAGTTGTTCTTACACAATATGACCATTATGGAAGTCATTTGCAAAACTACACATATATAACCTATATTGAATTGCTTGCTTTCTCAGTGGGAATGGGTGGGGAGGGAGTAAGGGAAGGAAGTTGGAACTCAAAGTTTTAGGAACAAATGTTGAGAATTGTTTTGCATGCAACTGGCAAATAAGAAATATAGGTAATGGGTTATAGAAATCTATCTTGCCCTACAAGAAAAGAGAGAAGATTGGACTAAGGGAAGGGAAGGCTGTGATAGAAGGGAGGGCATATTGAGGGAAGGGGTAATCAGAATGCAAGGTGTTATGAGATGGGGGGAGGGGAGAGATGGGGAGAAAATTTGGAACTCAAAATTTTGTGGAAATGAATGTTGAAAACTAAAAATAAATAAATAAACATTTTTTTAAAAATGAACCTGTAATGAAAAAATTTTAAGCCCCATGACAGGAAGAGAAGGCGATATGTCCACATTCCCCTCATATGACAAATTGTAAGCAACAATCTATTCATGGTACCACCCTCAGAGGATCCATGTATTTATCTAAAGAAGAAAATCATAGAAAATAATCTCGTAATCCCCCAAACCTTCAAAATAGCCATGAAGAACAAATGTCCTTCCTGGCCCACCCCATCCTTTCCACTTTCCTTCCTTGGCTTCAATTTGCCCAAATAGGGAAATCCCAGCCCAAATTGTAAGCGCCAGCTGCCCAGGCCTCCATTCACACAAATCAGGACCTTCTGCTAAAGAGATAGTTTGTGCTGCTGCGGTGTCAGCAGCTGCTGCAGGGAGGGGCCCCAGCATCAGAAACAAGGGAGCCGGTTTTCCATATTTCATCTATGAGTCCATTATGCTGAACTAAGTGACTGGGAATAAACATTCGTCATTACCCCATACTAAGTGATGTTTGTTGGTATAAAGGGTGACAGAAATCTATATCATGCCAATGTACTATTAATACAGCATTAAGCATATAGACTCCTGGTTTCCCATTGTGGCTGGAAAACTGGTATTAATAATTCCTCCTTCAGAAAAGGCAAGATCCAAGGCCAATTGAGTTTCTTGACACAAGGACAGGTCTAGGAAAAGAAGGAAAGAGGTTCTCTCTTAGGAAATGCTAGTACTGGTCATAAAACTATTGTTATGAAGAATATCAGTCCCAGAATCTACCCATCATCCTTTTAAGGAAGTTGGTGATAGAAGCCAGAAGATGTTATTGTGTGGGAGGGGGGGAAAGGATGAGGGTAGAAAGTGATTAAAGATTAAGAAAACAAAGTCATGGGCAAGGAGTGCCCTACTGAAACTTTTCAGAGAGTTGCCTTTCACCAAAAATGATATTTCTGAAGGCAAGGAATGAAGGAAGAAAAAAGATTAGGAACAGCCATGAGAGTTGGGAAAATTCAAGAGTATTAATACTGTGGCATGGAATCAGCCTGTTTTTTCCTGGGTTTTTTTCCCTCTCCTCTAGTCCTTATTGGGAGTCACTACCTATTTCTCTTCTCTACAGAATTTCCAGGGCAGCTAGGTGGCAAAATTGGTAGAGTACCACCCTAGAGTCAAAAAGATATGAATTCAAATCCAGCCTCAAACACTAGTTGTGTGACCTTAGCCAAGTCACTTAGCCCTATTTACCTCACTTACCCCATCTGTAAAATGAACTGGAGGAGGAAAAGGCAAACCACTCCAGTATCTTTGCCATGAAAATCCCAGATGGGGTGATGAAAAGTCAGATATGACTGAACCACAAACAACAGCATTTCCAGATGACATATAAAGCATGGGCACTGAAGCAATATCCCAGTAATGACGGGCACACTCTTTATTCACTCATGCTTGCTGAGCACCTTTTTACACTCATTGTTCTATGCTATGGGCTACGAGGCATAGTCAGCCATCAAGTCAATAAGAATTTATTAAGTGCTTATTATATACCAGGCACTATGTTAAATGTTAAGAATACAAAGAAAGGCAAAAACAGCTCCTGGTCTCAAGAAGTTTACGCTCTACTAGAGGATGTAAAGAAAAAATAATGCACAAAGGATCCTGCTTATAAGAAGCCTACTGATTTGTTTGGGAATCAAAATAAACATATATGAACAGTTAAATGGCAGTAAGAGAGTTTTAAAAGAAAAACAAAAAGCTAAGAGATGTCACAGCATACTATGTGATTATGTGATTAAATAAGTGATACATACAGTGTGTTTCATGAACTTCATGGGAAGGAGTAAATTGGAGAGGTCAGGAAAGTCTTCAGTGAAAGAGATAGAAATTTAGTTGAGCCTTAAAGGATTTGTGTGTGTTTTCCCTTCATTGCTGAAGAAGACCATGCCATCAGAGAAATGATGACATGTCTTGTACTCGACTTTGTTTTGAGTGAGGGGGCTCTATGCAGGTCACCAGCCTCACTTTTCCTCCAGAGCCATCTGAATCCAGTGACCAGATATTCATCAGGATGACTGGAGATGACCCAGGATGAGGCAATTGAGGTTAAGTGAGTTGCCCAATATCACACAGCTAGTGAATGTCAAGTGTCTGGGGTGAGACTTGAACTCACATCCTCCTTACTCCTGCACTGGTGCTCTATCCACTGCACCACCTAGCTGCCCTAAGCCTCAAAGGATAAACATGATTTGGAAAGGTAGAGAGAAAAGGAGAGAATTCCAAAATTGCAGGAAAGGCAAGTAAGTAGTTAGAAATATACAATTGCACTCTAGGAAAGAAGTCAGAGTCAGTGACATAAATCTTGAAATTAGCCTAACAGAGAAAAAGACTTAAGTCACGAAAGTAGATGAGGTTTTTGATGGAAAAAGTGCCCATTGAGAAGGGCTAAAGCCTAAAAACTGGAATTATGGCATCATCCAATTAGTGGGTTAGAAAAAGAACCATTTTAAATAGACAATTTAAACAGACATTTGACTGGAAACAGAGGAAAGCAGGGGGGTGTTACACAGGCAAAAAGAGAATCACATTTTGAGGAGTTGGGTAGTCAACACTGTGAAACAATACGAGATTTCAAGGAGAATAAAAAGTAAGAAAAGGATATTGGATTTGACAGGTCAACAATAGTGACTTCAGAAAGCAAATTTAGACAAATAGGAAGATTGTAAGTCAGATGACAAAGGAGAAAGAAGGAAATAGATGACAATTAAACAGAAGCAGTAAGTGTTGTCTATATACTTGAAAAGGTGGAAGTTAATGGAAAGCAAAAATAAGACAGAATCTTGAAAGTGAGGAATATCAAGAGACTTTAGCTGGTCAGGGAGGATAATAAGGACCATGCATTCTTCAAGGAAAAAGAATAAGAAACAAAGGAGGAGAAGTTCAAAAAAAAAAAACCCTACTAGGTGGCGTAATGGATAGAACCTTGAATCTATAGTCAGGACGACTTATGTTCAAATATGACCTCAGAAAGTAATTATCTGTGTGACCTTGGGTAAATCAGTTAACCGCTTATCTGCCTCACTTTCTTCATCTGTACAGTGAGTAATAATAGCAGTTACCTCCTAGATTTTTGTGAGGATAAAAATGAAATAATATTTGTAAAGCACTTTGCAAATCTTAACATGCTAAATAAACAGTAGCTATTATTACGATTAGAAATAGATAGGGGAATGGAATTAGCCTTGAAGAAGGAGGGCACTTTTTTCTCAGAGGGAAGAGAGAAGGATGAGAGAAAAAAAATGCAGACAGATACTTTGAAACCAAAAGGAGGAAGTATTAAGGAACTCACACCAGATGGTCTCAATTTTCTCAACAATATCCGCTGAAAACAAAATCTGACTACATCAAAATTCAGGGCTTAAGAGGAGTAGCGGTTTGGAATATTCACTATAGAGAGCATACCTTAGAAATTGGAAAGTATTGACTAAGGTATATGGAAATGGTATATTTGAGCTCAGACAGTCGCAATGTTGCTAGAAATGGCATTTAATCTCCCACACACACGAACTAGACTGAAAATCCACTGCTTGATCCTACAGGAACCACTCCAATAATCCTAACCTAAAGTTGTATAGCTATGTTGCATTTAAGATCACAGGATTAGATAATCTTCTTGACCCCAAAATGTAGAATTAGGATCAAGGCTTATAATTAATTGGGAAGCAGATTTTAGCTCATTATAAGGAGAAATTTCCTAACAAGTTAGAATTGAATGGGCCACCTGTAAAAATAGTAAGACCTCTATTGCTGGATTCCTTCAAGCAAAAGCTGAGAGACTATTTCAGGTGATATGGCAGAAAGTATTCATACTTCAGAGAGGAATTTTACTAGATGACTTCTAGTGTCCATTCCAAATAAAAAATTTCTTTATTCTTTGGTTATAGCTATGGACTAGGGCTTGAGGAGAAGAGGCAGGAAAGAAAGCCCTGATTTGGTAGTCATATATTTCGGGGACATACACAGCTAACCCATATTCCATTCTAAAGTAGAACACTTTTTCATAAGTATCTGGGCATGAGGAAATAAATATAGAATGAAAAATATGAGTCAAATTAATGGCATAGGAAGTGAGAGATAGACAAAGTATCAAGCAAACAAATCATCCCGGTAAGGGATTTGATGCAATCTATTCAACAGATATTTGTCAGGTGCTCAATACGTGCAAGATCATTTATAACGAAAACACAGGTAAAAAGAAAGAACTTTTGCCCTAGATCCACTCAACACTGGGGATATTTGGCTGCTGTAGCTTCAGGAATAATGATACTTGGTACAGGGGGCCCTTTTTCCCTTCCGGAGTCACAAAGCTCAACATGAGAAGAGCTCCTTGCGGGCAGGGACTGTGTCTTAGCCAAAGAGATGACGTGTGTGAAAGTGTTTTCAAGCATAAAGAGTTATATAGATGTGAGCTATTATCATTAATGTTGCCACTTATTCATCTTTGTATTCCCTGGTGCCTCACAGAATGTCTTGCCCATAATATGTTGATTAAATTGATATGTTTGTTGAATAATACTGTGAGACCCCCGGGGATCCACAAAATGAGCATTCCTCCTCTCTTATCCACCTCTCCTTCCCTCACCACTCCTCCAAAAGGAGGGACTGTAGTCTGGTCTGTAGCATCACCAAATGTACTTCACTGATTTATCTGCCAAGAAGCATTTGGATTTAATTATTTATGATAGTGTCTCATCGCACCCTAGGATGTGTCCTGGAGTCTATTCTCAGAGACCGATCAAGTCTTTGTAATCGGAGCCCTTGCTGCTGTCTCAGCTAGTAAATCTCTACTGAGAAGTGGGGTGCTCCCATCAGTGTGCCTCTGAAGCATCCAGAGGATTAGCGTAAGGAAGAGGATTAGCCAAGTCTGGCTACTGCTCCTATGCGTTGTTTTTCATACCACACGTGTTTTGGGGAGAAAAATGAGAACTTTTCCATGTCCTTTCATAGGGCAGAATGTAAGGGCCTTTCTTGTACGTAGGTTACTCTACAATCAACAACCATATTATTCTACCTTTCTGATAAGGTTTTTCTCCCCTCACCTTTAAGCTCCCTCAGGCTCAAAAACTATTTTCCCCCTAGATAAACCTCAATGCCAATTTTACTTTCTGAGTCTTCATACAAATAATCCAGGAGGGACCCAATAAGCAAAAAACAAAACATCCACAAAAACCCATTATAAACAGGTCTCCAATTCTCCTAAAATATGGAAGCTGCAAGGATGACATTATGCCCATGGTCCTCGATACATTAGTAGGATAGTAGGGAGAGCACCAGATCTGGAATCAGAGGAACTGGGTTCAGATGTCACATGTACCACTAAGTAGTTGTATAACCTTTGAGAAATTACTTCACTTCTCTATGCCTCAGTTTCCACAGCTGTAAGATGAAAGTGGTTAGACTAATTACCTTGAATTTCTCTGTTCTATAATCCTTTAACTGACTGGCAAGAAACATTCAGGCCAATGATCCCTCTAGGTCCTCCCTTCACCCCAACTTGTTAGTATTCTGCCAGCTTCAGGGTGTAGTTTGCACATTGCATAAAGAGACTGTTTCACCAACGGCTTTTGATATGTTTTAAATAATGATCAGATTATTCTGCCCCTGGATCACAAAGGCTTAGCTAAAATGAACATCTCCAACCCAGTAGCTCTCAAATCCCTGATCAAAGACAGCTGCTTCCCCAGAAAGCTTATAATCATCAACCCTAGCATGAAATATGGTACCAATAACCCCATGAGGAAGCTACTCTCCCCGTCATACCCAAGAAGGACCAGGAATTGTCTAAAACAAGCCTGATCTCTGGAAAGGGCTTTGAGCCAAAGCTATACCATTATTTTCACAGAACATGCCTAAAATATGGGTTCTTTTCCTGCTCTCCTACCACCCCTCCTTCCACTGGCCATTGATGCAGTCATTATTTAGAATCGAAGTTTCTTTCCTAGAACTATGAGATAGCAAGTGTTTGAGCAATAGCAGTTTGGAGATGCAGATATCTAATGCTGAACCAAACCCATTCCCTGGTCTCTTTCAGCTAGCTCACTGAAAGCTTTATCATTAAGAGAAAAGATTTAGGGAAGAGTTGCCAAATACCTATCCTACTGTGACCCCAAAATGAATGGGCATTAGCAGTACTGAATAAACCTCCTTTCCTGAATATTTTGACTAAGGTGTAAGAGAAATTAGGTGGCTGCCCAAGCAAGAAGAAAAATCATCAAATGCTGCAGAATGCCTTCACTTTCAAATAGTTGAAAGATAGATGAGTAGTCTTGAGTATGTGGAGCAAGGTAATGAAGTGGAGCTCACTTCACGTCTGTGGGCCTCAGTTTCTTTATCTTTCTTCTAACTTCAAGATTCCATTATCTATATATGGCTGAGTAACACTTGAGAATCCTCAGATGTTTGGACCCTCCAACCAAATGCCCAGCCCTTTCTCCTGCAAAACTATGGGGATTTGGTTCTTCTGGGCACAGAGTGTCTGGAGAGGAGATACAGTCATGAGGGATAAGTACTGCCTTAGGAAAGGAGCCATTCGGCAAGTCCAAGTGTCCAAGAAAGGGGCCAACAAGGAGCAGTGAGACAAGAAGAAGAGATGCAAAGGGATGAGAAGGAACTGAAGTGGCAAAGGGACTCCAGGGATGCTGGGAATCCTTATCTACCCATAAGTATAACTAGTTTTGTGAGGAACACAGTCTGTAGCACACTCAAAGCCTAGTCTTCCCACCATGAGGAGAAGCTAGAATGTTTACATTTGAGTGGTTCTTCCTTCCCACTCATTCCTTCTCTATCATATAACAGGCTTTGCAAGAGCCTTGCTTACTCTAATATTGCACTCTGGCTTGACATAGCTCATCTGCAGTAAAGTCACAGACCAGGTCATAGCCAGGATGTCTTGTTTTTTTCTTCCCTTCTCATCAGACCAGACCCTTTGCCTCTGACCTCTCTTCCCAATCTCCTCAGAGTTTTATCTGACTTGAGAAATAAATAGATCACCTTAGGGAAAATCACTGAGCGTACCCTGGGACAGGCAGGAGGGCAGGAGGCTACTGAAGGCAGCAGAAGGTAAGGCCCTCCCTCCACAGTGCTTTGAACCTTTTCCTCCCCTGCTGACTTGGAACACAATAGAGATTCGTCCTCACATCTGTTCCAGAGCCAGGCAGGGAGAGCCTATTTGGAAGTGGGCAGGAAGTGGTAGATGGCAGAGAATGAATCCCTAGTGCAAGAATCCCCAATCCTGGATCTTTGGCCAGACCAGCCCCCTCCCCCTCCGAAGGGGAACCCTTCTCCCCAGGTACTCACACGTGTCGGGCTTGTGGCAGTTGTGTCCCTGTCGGAAGTACTGTGGGTTCTCGATGACAGGGATTCGAGTCATGCCAATCACCACTGTGTCCGGCCCGGCGTCCAGCGACGAGGGTGTGGTGATACCATGGTTTATGTGGTGTAGTGGGCTAGCTGAATCCTCCTCACCACTGATTACGGCCACTGGACCTGCACAAGTCGCAATACAAAGAAAGTAGGGTCATCAGGCAAGGTTTGGCTCCAGCCTCACACCCACATCTGGTATATTTCTCATCCTCCCCTCACACCGTATGTCTAGAATAATAATACTTAAGACTTACATAGAATGTGAAGGTTTTCAAACTACTTTGCATGTTATTTCACTGATCCTTACCCTGGGAGGTAGGTGCTGTTATTATCCCCAGTTTGCAGGAAACTGGGGTTGAAAAATATTAAGAAACTTGCTCAGGGTCATACGGAACTCAAACTCAGGTCTTCCTACCTCTAAGATCAGCACTGTTCCCACCACACTACCTATTAGCCTGAGGATGGAGACCAACAAGAAAAGCCTCTACTGATCCCTAGATATTCCTCATAATAGCTCAAACTGAGGGACAGAATCAGGGAACCAGGAAGTCTACATCACAAAAAGAAAAGAAAAATGGCTAAAGGAGCCATCAGGTTATATTACATTAAAAAGAAATAGGCATGGAATACTGAGAAGTACAACTCACTTCTCTAATAATCTACTTTACTAAATACAATACAAAAAAGAACTCTCCAAGTTAATAAAAGCAAATGATCCAGATAGGAGAAAATAAAGGAGGGGTGGGCAACTCAGACTTATTGACCAATTCAGATATCAGAATCATAGTTCTTATAGAGTCAGAGATTTATAGAGGCCATCAGGCCCAATCCCCTTCTCTTAAAAGAAAAGTAAACTGAAGTGAAGTGAAATGTCTTGCTTGTCACATAGTTATAAGTGACCAAGGTGGGATTTGAACCCTGGTCTCTTTAGTGTATGCCTTCCATTATTCTGGCACACCTCTCTGTTTTGAAAAAGAACCATATACTTAAACCTGAGGATAAATGCAAAAGAGTATAATGACAGTGTCAGGAATACTAAAAGAAAGAATGAACTTATATTAACTAAAAAAAGCCTTTCTGCAGTTCTACTTATCATTTATGTTGTAGGCAGGAGAACAGTGCAAGGAGTGATTAGACTTTAGGGGGGTAAATGGTATAACAATCCCCACTAAGAGAGAAGGCAGAACTGTTCAATTCCCATTTGCTTCTGTTTTCTCTCTCTCAAGAGATATGATAATAAGACAAAAAATAGATAATTAGTCTATTGAAAACCAAGATAAGTGGGAAACTATTAGGAGAGCACCTAATTGTCCTTTATGAATTTGTCACCTAGCACTGATGAACTACATCCAAGGTTACTGAGAAAACTTGTGGGTATAGATATGATTGCTGAGCTCCTTTCTGTGTGTATGTGTGTGTGAGTGTGAGTGTGTATGTGTTGGGGGAGGTAGGAGAGAAAGACAAGATAGAGACAGAGAGAGGAAAGAGAGATATAGGGGAGTCAGAAGGTGGGGGTGGGAGATAAAGAGAGCAGTAGGGGAGAGAAGAGAGAGAGACAGAGAGACGGAGACAGACAGACAAATGTTCCAGTCTTTAAAAAGGAAAAATTTGATTCCTCTAACCCTAGAGGAGTTTGACTTCAATTCCTGGCAAGATTCTAACACACATTATTAAAGAGATCAATCACCGATGGATTGATTAATAAGATGATTTGTAAATACTGGGAAAGGAAAGTGATGATCATTATAACTCAGAATGAGTTAATCAAGAACAAGTCATACCAGACTAACCTCATTTCCCTTTTTTGACAATGTTATTAGATAAATCGAACTGGGTACTGTCATAGCTCAACTTCAACCTATATTCTTTCATTATAAACTTTTTAAAAAATATTTTGTTTTCCCTCATTGCATGTCAAAGCATTTTTTAACATTTTAATAAGTTATGAGTTAGAAAACATGGAGTTGCATGACCTAGACGACAGTATAGTTGGATGAATTCAACTTTTTAAATGACTAGAGAAAAGAATCACGCTTATATGATTGATTTCAACCTGGTGGGAGATTTCTCGTAGAGTGCTCCAGGGCTCTATCCTTGGCCCTATTTCATTCAATATTTTTATCAGTGATTTGAATGAACACTTAAATAGTACGTTATCAAATTTGCAGATGACATGCATCTGGAAGATAGCTAATGTGCTATATGGAAAAAAAACTGGAATCCAAAAAAATCTTGACAAGTTAGAATGATAGACCAAATCTAATGAGATAAAATTTAGTAGTGATAAAAATAAAGTATGCTGGAAAGAGCACCAGATTAGGAGTCAGGAGACTTGGTTTCCAGTCCTACTTTGGCTGCTTACTTGTTAGAAAATCAGCAGGTCATTTAACCCTCTGAGTTGGTTTCCTCCTTATAAAATAGAAGATAATCATACCTTCCCTGGCTTACATCACAAATAATTTGAGAGGGCAAATTGATGTATTTGAAAGAACTCTAAAAAAAATTCATATAAGCAGAAGTTTATTATTATTTACTTATTTAAAATGTATGCTCCTACTTCTTCCAAAAAGGATCCGAAGCAAGTTATGATTTGTCTCCATAGGACTTTTCTAATGGGAGAGTCAGGAAGATGGGGAAATGCACAAAGCATATTTTACAATTGCATGTGGTTTGCATCTCATTTGCATATTGTTTACATCTGTATGAACTATGCAATTTATTCTCAGTCAATCTTCCTTGCTCCTTCCTTCTTTCCACAAATATTTATCCAGCACCTGCTCTGTGCCAAGCGCTGTGCTCAGTGCTTTGGAGGAAACAAAGACAAATAATTTTCAAGTTAAAATGTTATTATCACTATGTTGAAGGTTGTCATTTCTTGATTTTTCTCTTCTCTGTTCCTCCTCACCTGCCCATAATCATTCACCCAGACCCCCAAACCACAAATGTACAGAACAAAGGAAAGAAACAGATGAAAGGCAGAGACCTGGGAAGGGGAATGATAAGGACCATCAAAACCACTTGCCATGATTTTGTAGAGGAGTTTCCTTCATCAGCCATTGATTTGAGTTAGACTTCTAAGGTTCCATCAAACTCTAAACCTCTATAACTCTATGAAAATATACATCAAGCCTCTAATGGCCTAATGAAGGCTTCTAGACTAGGGAAACAAAAGCCTACGGTAAACCCTGATGCACCAACTCGAATTTCCCACATGACCACAGGTAACACTATAAAGTTTTCCACTCCCGTTCCCTACAGCCAAACCTAATTTAAGAGAGAGGCCCAGGGGTATGGAGGTGGAGGGGAGGAATTAAAAGGTTTTTCCAAAAGGAAGCTTATGAGGTGAATTAACAGAGTATTATGTACCACCCAACAGTGCTGTTGATAGTACAATATTTTGATAGGCATGTGTGGCAGCGCTGTAAACTGTACCAGCTGGAATTGTTTGTGGCTCAGTGAACCCTCAGTTAAAAATGGCCACTCTGCTAGACACGTGGACACCAGACAAAGTACATGCTGTGATTTAGTTTTTAGACTCGAAAAATGTTTCCAATGCAAAAAATCCATTGCCAACTTGTCAAAGATAATGGAGAAAAAGGTTTCTGTAGACAAAGTGGTAGGCAAAGTTTCAAGAAAGAAGGAAGGGTACCTGTAAAGCTAGGAGAAAGAGAAAACCAGCAAATGCAACTTAATGGCCCTCCATTTTACCCGACAAGCATCAGAAAGCTTTGGCCCAGGCCATGACAAATGTTGGAATCTGTCAGAGATTATGTGAAACAGCTGCGATAGATTGTTGCCTAAATGCTTGTAATAATTTTTTTTGCCCAGCAATAAAATCAGTTTCTCAGGGACCCATTGCAAGGTTTGCCTCTTGAACAATCTTCTTAGATAATGCTCAGGCCTGATGAATAACAAAAGGAACTGTTCTCCTGAAAATATAGCAGTAGGGACATGCCATCGATTGGGTTCAGTTTAGTTTCAAGCCTGCCTGAATACAATGGTACAGACTAAATGACATCTGAAGGTCTCCCTTAGTGCTGTTTCTATTCAAGCATCTCTTGAGGGATCCTCTCTGAATAGTGAGCGTATTTCTGTTTTCCTGTAGACGTTCACCCTTTCCTAGTCTCTCCTATTTCCCCTCCCCGTCCTTTCTCTCTCAGACAAATAAAATCTTTAAATTAGAACAAAAACAACTGCCCAGTCTTCTAAAGAGTCAGGTCTGTCTCATTTCCTCTTTTAATTATCTCACTTCTGTTCAATTTGACTGACATGAAATAAGCATCTTTTGTATACACAACACTATGGCAGACACTGGGAAAGACAAAAAAGTTCAGGTAAGAAATGGTGGCATGGTTGATGTGGATTATGGTAATATGGCCCCAGCCTTCTGGAACAAAATGAGTAACAGGATGATAAGATCCTAACACAGATAACCAAGGGGGAGAATATCACATGCCCAAGGTAGAAAGTCTGGTTGGGGCGGGGAGGGTAGATCATAAAAATAGGTGCTTCAGAAATCTATGCCTCAACACATTTATCTTATAGGTCAGAAAACTATAACCCAGATAGTTGAGTAAATTGCCATATAGCAAGTTGGTAACAGAGATAGAACTCAATCAGAGGTCACAGTTGCTTAGTGGCAGAGCCAAGTACTTAAACTAAGGTGTCTGAGTTCCCAGTCGGAATTTTCCCACTATACCATGCTGCCTTTATTATATAACCTTATATACTTTTTTTTGTTGTTTCACATGATTGTGTCTGGCAATCCCCATTAGACTACATGCTTCCTGAGGTATGTATCAAGGCTTAGACTTCTTCCTTATTTCCCATTGTGCCTAGTAAAGTTAAAGCACATAGGGAACACAATATAATCTTCACAGTCACAAATCTAAGAACTGGAAAAGTCTTCGGAGGTCAACTGATCCAACCTGTAGCTGAACAATTATCACCTGTACAGCATCCCCCTTAATGCATCATCTATTAGAGCTTGAATTCAGACTTCCAATGAAGAGAAAATAGAAATTTACTACCTCCCATGGCAGCCTGTTCTACTCTGGGAGAGCACCTATAATTGTTAGGAAGTTGGATTTCACTTCTGTGTAAAGTTAAAATCTGCCTCTCTGAAACTTGAACCCATCATTGTTCCTAGTTCTGACTTTTAAAGTCAAGTAGAACAAATCTAGTTCCTGGTTCATATAACAGCCCTCCAAATATATGAAGACAACTATGATATCTTTCTCAAGTCTACCCTTTGGCAAGCTAAACATCCCTGGTTCCTTCCTTTGATCCTCATGTGGCTTGTTCTCCAGTCATTTCACCATACTTTTTGCCCTATTCTACAACAAGACATCCTACAACTCATCCATCTTTATATATTGTGGTATGTATGACAAAAAGCAGAATGCTATACATAGCCTTATCAGAGCACAGCCTAGTAGAAATATTACTCTTCTCAAACTGGATACTATGTCCCTCATACTACATCCTGGGATGGCGATAGCTTTTTGGCTGCCATTTCACATGACTAAGAGATTGACACTGTTGACATTTTGTAACCCACTAAAACCACCAGATACTTTTCGAACCAGCTGTGGTCTTTCCCTTCCTTCTCCATTCTGTATTCATGAAGCTGATTTTGTCAACCCAATTGGAGAATTTGATATGTATCCATATTGCATTTTATCTTATCCAATTCATCCCATCATACTAACCTGCCAAAATCTTTTGTGGTCCAGACTCTTTTAAGCAACATGTTAGATATCCCTCCAAGCATTATGTCAGTGGAAATTTTGGCAGACATGTTGTCTATGCCTTTATCCAAGTCACTGATAAAAGTGATGAACAATGCTGAACCTAGAACTGATCACTGGGGAACTACACTAAAGACTTCTCTCAAAGTTGAAATCAAATAATTAGTGGCTACTCTTTAGGTCAGGTCATTGAATCAATTCCAAATTCATATAACTAGCCTATATGTCTTCATCTTTTTCATATATAGTATAAGAGATATTGTCGTATCTTTTGCTGAAATCTGTTTCTACAGCATTCCTATCATCTACTATTTTAATTGCCTATTGACAGAAAAAAGTAAGAAAGAAAGAAAGTCCACATAGTCTGGAATGACCTATTTTGATAAATAATTTTAAAAACAGGTTGACTTTTAGTGTTTCTTGCTTTCTAAGCATTAACAAGCTTAGTAAGATGTTCTAGAATGTTACTAGTCTACAATTTGCAAAATCTATCCTGGTGGGGTTTTTGGTTATTTTAATAGGATCAAATATTTGCCATTTTCTAGTCCTATAAAGGGTTGAGTCAATAAGCATTCATTAAGTGCTTACTGTGTTCTAGGCAGTAAGAATCTGAATGCAAGCAAAAAGGAAGACAGTTCCTCCCCTCAAAAATCTTTCAGTCTAATAGGAAAGACAATACAGAAAGGAAACTGTAAAAGGGGGAGAGAAGATACTGGGGTCAGGGGGTTGCATGGCACAAAAGTATAGAGAAGTCCAGCCTGGTAGGAATTGAAGAAATGGTTGGTCTGGTTCTCTCACTAAATGGAGCTTCTGGAAGGAGCGCTCTACCTGCCAATCAGAGGGAGGGGTCTCAGGGGCAGAGAGTACTTCTGAGGAGTGAGTTTCTGAGCTAAAATGAAGAGGTGCAGAGATTGGGCCATTCTCCAAGATCTTTCAAAGCTCACATACACACGTGTACGCGCATGCACATACACACGCACGCACATCCATTCCTTTAAAATAAGGTATATTCTTTCCAGGGCCTTTGTCAAGTGGCAGTCATGAGTCCCTGCTTACCAAGCCTCAAGGAAATCTGTGAAGTCAAATTTGCTTCCTGTAGTTCACTACCACATATTACCCATTCTTTATATGTATTTGTACATAAATATATGAGATCCTATGTTTTATTGCTATCTCCCTTCTCAAAATATTATCTCCTGGGAATCACTGGTCCTCTCTTCGACTATTTTTTCTGTCATACATGCTTCCCTGAGTGGCCCTAGGCTCATCAGATCTATGCAGACAGTTTTCTCTTTCCCCTTTCTTTTTCAATTTAAGTCCCACCTGATTAAATTTGCAAACCTTCAGGCAATATGATTTTTATCTGCCCTTGTTAGGTATAGCCCATCATTTGCCAAGGCAATCTCCAGAAAAAATACTCTTCTCAGACACTACCCTCTCAGGTAGCTGTATACTTACCAAACGTGTCTTTCACTTCAGAAACTCCTACTTGCAAACAGTGGCAGTGATAAAAACACCACTTGTGAACCCCAAGATATTTAGGTTTTTTGGCCAGGACTTCATCATTCTTAGCCACATTTTCTAGCTTCCCTCCAGGGGTAGCATTTATCCCCACATGAATCACTACCAGTGGACAAAATTGTCAGATTTGACAATTCTTGGGGGAAGGGAATGGGTCTGGCATATCCCTAATGCATCCAATGCATGCCTCAGGAAAATAACCTATCTTTACATTTTTTCTATTAGAGTTCTCTGTCTCAGATCCTTAATTGATTACCACTCCTTTGGGCCTTGGGGGGGGCGGGGCGGGGCTTGCCCTGGGTAGATACAATAGGGTTGTTTAAAGCAGAGAAAGACTTAGTAGCAATTAAGCCAGGGAGTATAGACACATCCCTTCAGAAATCATCTCCAATTCTATTAGAAGCAAAAGTATGTGACACAGGGATTGTAACTGAAAAGAACTTACCCTCTTCAAGGACTTAGATGAGATTTAAAGTCCATTCAATTCCAAGCTCCACATCTCCTACTTGTGAAAGATACTTTCCCAATCTCATAACTTATTACTATCTACAATGGTTAGAATTTGCCGCCTAGGAATGAGGAAGGGACCGGTAAATTCTTTAAGGAATCTTTAGACACAGTGAATTCACATAGATGTCATGGTGCCTCCCAAAACTGATAAACGTTTTCCCAAAATTATTACCACACCCCAAAGATGCTCAATCCACTGTTCACCCATTGACTTCTTCCTGCACACACTCTCACTTGTGCATAGAACTCCTGTCCATTCAACCCAAAGGCGGAGAACCCAAGAGTTTACTAGAACTCTGTGAAGACCACAAAACTAAAACAATGCCTCTGCCCATGTGGCCCACTTTCCTTTCCTCTCTTCCCCTTTTTGCTCACTATATTTTGAGACATCTCTCACAACCAAACCAAACCAAAAAATCTTAATGAAGCATGGAGGCCCTGAAGGGGAAAGCACTTCCTCTCCCTATCTTAATAAACAGGGGAAAGAATCTTATTAAGATACTGAAGGAGAAAAGAAAAATGGAGAAAACCTCAGATGTCTAGGGAGTTGTCTTCTATTTTCCTGAAGCTGCCAGAGGCTAAGCAGGTCAAGAAAATGAGTAAAGCCTCCTGTATCTGAGTTCCCGATACACACAGAGACCATCTTTTACCTGCTCTCTGTTTATCTCCTGTCACAAATCCATTTCTAATTGCACAATTACTTATTATGTAGCTCTAATAAACAAAAAAAAAATAGGAAAAAACTACCTTGAAGTCTTTTTACTAAGTTCAAGCTTTTGAAAATGCTCTGCAAGGGGATACAGCTCTCTTCACATTAATCTCTTCTTCAACCTGTTGGGTTTTGTTGCTGTTATTTTGAGACATGCAGTGGTCTTTGTTCTTCCAAGCATAGAATAATAAATAAATTGGGTAATTAGGGAGAGCCTGATGCTTCCAACAGGTGTTTATTTGTTTTTCTTTCCCTACAGCAAGATGGACCACACAGAATCTCCATGCTCTCATACCTTTCTTTCCTGTCTCTCCTTTTGTCAGAGGATATACTCAGAGATCCCACACCGTGGGATCCCCTTTTGGATCCTTTTCCTAAACACACTAAATTAAAATGATAAGAATAACTGATCAGGCTTTTCTGTGTCAAGAAAAATTCAAATCTGATATGACTGGATCACAGGGATACTAACTAAAGACATGGGCTTCTCAAAGTAAGGAGAGATATGGCCTAGAGGTTCTTAGGATGCCCTTCCAGGTCCTAAAAATGCCTTTATCGATTAACCATGGGTAAATCTAGCAGGGTCCAAGACAGAAGGGGTGAGTAACAAAGAAGAATGCTCAACAAATAGCACCTTCCTAAATAAAACCATTCATACCTAAGGGCCAAGTCTATACTGTTCCAAAGGCATCTACCAAGTAACCTGAGGCCAGAGTCACCTTTTGCATTGGAGAATGCATTGGATACAAGAGTCCACAAGGTCCATTTCTGCCCCTTCTGTATGCCAATATATGGAATACTGCTGAAACCAAAAGGATATGATAGCTAAAACATTAGACAGCAGAATCAGAATGCAAAAAAGATCTTAGACCCATTGGACCAAATTTAATATGATAAATTTTAATCAAGATAAACATAAAGTTTTACACTCATATTCGAAGCCATCAAATTCTCAAATACAAGAGAGAAGATGCATAGCCAGGTAGAAGAAGTTCATCTGAAAAAAATCTGAGGGTCTGAGGAGTCTGCAGGCTTAACATAATTCAATAGCGCAATATGTCAGTCACGATGGAGAGTCTTATCCTAAACTACATTAAGTGAGGCAAAATATCTAAGAAGACGTTGACCTTCTTGTTGTATTCTGACATGGTTAGAACACATTGGGGATACTGTAAAGACCTGTAAAGTCTCCTTGAGGATAGGGGATATTTCTATCTTGGTGTTGTCTTTGTATCCCCAGCACCTAGCATAATTTCTGGCATTTAGGAAGGACTTAAATGTTCGTTGATTGACTGATCAATTAATGAATAAGCTGAAGAGCTTAAAGGACAATAAAAAATCTTGTGTTCATGTCATATGAACAACTAGATGGCACAGTGGATAGAGAACTAGGCCTGAAATCAAAAAGACCTACCATCAAATCTGGCTCCACAAACTTATTAGATGTTTGACTGTGGGTAAACCTATTAACTGTTGCCTGCCTCAATTTCCCCATCTGTAAAATGAAGATAATAATAGACCTTCCCGAGCTGTTGTGAAGGTAAAAAGAAATATTTGCCAAGTACTTTGCCAACCTTATAAATGTTAGCTATTATAATTAATTATTGATAATAAAAAATTAGTAACAAAAATGGTAACTGGCATTAATATAGCACTTTCAGGTTGGCAAAGTGCTTGACAAATATTTCTTTTTATCTTCATAACAGCTCTGGGAGATAGGCACTATTATTAATAATTATGGTTAATAGTAGTACAATTGATTGAAGAAAGTAGAGCTGTTTAACCTGGAGAAGACCAGATTTATTACTGTTATGCTGAAGGGGGATTAAACTTGTTAAGCTATGCCATAGAAAAAAAAATCAGGAAAAGTGGGTAGAAGTTGAAAAATTACTAATTTATGATTTCTAAAAGGAAGTTTTTTTGAATAGACTGCCTCTGGAAGTAGTGAGTTCCTTGACTTTGTATATCTTAAAGCAAAGGATTAGATGAACACTTGCCTGATATGTTGTAAAGGGGAATTGCTATTCATGAGTGAGCTAGAATAGATGGCCACTGAGGGTCCTTCCAATTCTAAAATTCTGTGTGTGATTCAATGTATGTGTGTGTGAACCCTGAAAATTCTATCCAGTAGCCTGCTATGGAAATTTGCTTGCTATCCCAACTCTACCAGAGAATTTTATTTCAAGAAACCATCTTGAGTTTGATCTTTATAGACTTCAGTATCTTATACTCTGTAAGATAAAGGATCTCAAAATTCTCTTGAAATAAATTATGATTTGCTGGCCTCCATGATCCTAGACGAGTGAATGGAACATTCTGAGTGATGAAGGACAAAATAGCAAATTCTACACGGGTAAGACTATTTCATTCAGTCTTTGTATTCTTCCTCAGTAGAATTCTCTGAACAAAGTACTGAATAAATGATTGTTGAATTAAATATATTAAATTATATTTAATTTATTTAAATTATATTTAATTTTTGTCGGAAAGACAAAAGGTTAAATGTCTTTAAAGTTACAACAGAAGAACTAAACCTCAATGGACTGACCAAATCAGGATAGTCACTATAGAAGATTCATCAATGGACAATTCCCTATTACACAAATCTTTGTTTGTTTATAAAGACAAAGTCCACTCCTATATAAATCATAGAACTGAAGGCCAAAATGGATCTCCATAAATCCCTTTAGTCTAGTCAGCCACCTCCATGCTCTATCTGGCAGGCAATGAGCCAGCCCTCTCCTCCTCTTCCAGAAAACTCTTTCAGGAAGGAGAGTACACACGCATTATTTCAGGATTTGACAAATTCACAGTTGTATAAGCATCTTTGATTCAGACAACATACTATCAGACACACATACATACACACACACACATACACTCCCACAGCAAACACTGAACTGAAAAGCCCTCAGCACTGTGATTTACTTCGAAATATCTCCTTCTCACAGTCTGATTGAAAGCTGAGCATTAAACTCAACTCCTTAAAGTGCGAGGTCAAGACCACCAATAGGTAAAAAAGAGTCTCCTAAATCCTGTAGTTCATCCAGGCCAGTATAGAGTATAAAAACCAACCTGGATGTGCTTTGTGTTTCCTTAAAGTCTCCAAAAGAAAAGGACAGTCCCGACCTTCAGATTAAAGAAACAGTTTAAAAATCCCAACCTTTTTCCACTGATAAAAATCAAACACTGATTCCTCCCTGGGGGTAAGCTTCACACCAACAAAGCCGGAATGAGAACTCATAAAACAGAGTAAGAGAAAGCACAACAAATACAATTAAAAATCCGGCAGTGCTCAGAGTGGGATTCCATTTACTGTCTCATAAAAAGAGCTTTGTCCTCAGAGGCAAACAAAAGAAAATCAATTTCTTAATTTTTATTGGCAGGTGTGGGCCATGGGCCAAGGATGTGTGTGCTGTGCTCAGAAGTCAGGGCCAGGGAGCCTGGGAATCAGCACATGGCTCGCTGCTGCCTCTATTTCCCTGGAGCAGATGTTTCTGATTTCTTGCTATCCTGACATTGCATTGACATCAGGATGTCCGGGGCACTGTGGACCCTCAGTGTGCTTGATTTTTCTCTTTCATTTCTAAAAATATAACCTCCTCTTTCCTGGATAAATTCCTGTACAATAAAAATTTAGTGTTTACCTTTATAAGACACAGGGGCTTTTCAGCCTTTCTGGCGTGATTTGAATCAGCAGTGGTCATGGAGTGACCGCAATGTGGCTACTGCATGACTTCAAGCAGTAAGTGATCAATCAATGAAGGATAGGCCAATGGGTCAAAATTCTCCTTGCAGCAGCCAATCATAGGGATTGTCTCCAATACATGAAGGAAGATATTATTACCATTCCTTTGGACATATGAGATAATTACAATACAAAAGAGAAGGGAAGGGAAAGGGAATAAGCATTTATATAGTGCCAAATGTGTACAAGGGGAAGCGAGGTAGCACAGTGGATAAAGTGTCAGGCCTGGAGTCAGGAAAACTCATCTTCACAAGTTCAAATCTGGTTTTAGATACCTACTGTGTGACCTTGGGCAAGTCACTTAACCCTGTTTCCCTTAGTTCCTCATCTGTAAATGAGGTCAAGAAGGAAATGGCAAACTACACCAGTATCTTTGCCAAGAAAACCCCAAATGGGGTCATGAAGAGCTGGACATAAGGGAAATACCTGAAGAACAACACACAGCAACACTATGTACAAAATGGCTTGATGACTTATCCAAGGTGACGTAGAATGACTGACTTGGAGAAAATATTATGAT
This sequence comes from Bettongia penicillata ogilbyi, assembly GCA_023548195.1. Classification (NCBI taxonomy): domain Eukaryota; kingdom Metazoa; phylum Chordata; class Mammalia; order Diprotodontia; family Potoroidae; genus Bettongia; species Bettongia penicillata. Next base: position 6,278,739 of record JAJHZJ010000381.1, on the reverse strand, counting down.
GCAAACTTCTTCATTCATGAGCTCTGTCTACTCTTCTAGCCAGGATCCATGTTATACAAACATGAAGGAGTGATAGAAGGCAGTATGGTACACTATGGACATCATTGGATTGGTAGTTTGAGGACAAGAGTTCAAATCCCCTTCCTCAGGTATCTATTACCTTTGTGACCCTGAGTCAGTTATTTAACCTTTCTAGACTGAGGTTTCAAATGAGGAGGTTAAACTAGATGATCTCTCAATCTGTAAGCCTGAGTCCTTCTTTTTTGGAATTTTCCTGAGTGACTAGTTAATAACCTCAGTCCTTTGATGATTTTGGGGGGAAGATATATTTCACTTTGTACTCTGTCATGCTTGGATTACTTTCTGTTTGATTTATCTCAGACTTTACTGGCAGCCAAGTGACACAGTTGCTGGAGTACTGGGCCTGTGAGTCAGGAAGACTTGAGTTCAAATCCAGTCTCGGACGCTTGCTATGTGACCATTTGCAAGTCACTCAACTTCCATTTGTCTCAGTTTCCTCAATTGTAAAATGGGGATAATGATAGCACCTACCTTACAGGGCTGTTGCAAGGATCAAATATGATAATATTTGTAAAGTGCTTAGTACTATGACTGGCACATAGCAGGCACTTAGTATATACTTGTTCCTTCCCCTTCCTCTACTGTCCAAACTGCATTAAGTAATGCTGAACACCAAATCCATCTGTGGAATGTGAACACCAAAAATCTGATGCCAAAACTGGAGTTAGTGACCAAACATCTAGAGAAACAGAGTTGTTTCCTAGGGTACATACAAAATAAGGTCTCTTTATAATAAGGACACATGGATATTAACAGGGAAAAATAAAAAAGGCAAAAACAGACCCGTGATCACATATAGATTTAGAATAAGAAGGAGCTTGGACATCATCATGTTCAGACCTCTCATTTTCAAGATGAAGAAAATAAGGCTCGGTGAAGTCATGTAATTTACAAAGAGTCATAGACCTAGAGTCTGAGGCAAGAGTCTAACTCTGGTCTCCCTGACATTCTAAGACTCATTCTCTCTGTCCACACCATGCTGCCTCTCAAAGGTACATGAGGATGAATAAGACAGAATTTTCAAGGGGCAAGAAGTCCTACTGAACCGTTAACTATTTCTCTATTTTAAAAAAGTCCCAAAGGAATTTTATGGGACAAAGGATATTTTTATTCACTTCTATAAAAATAATAACTAACAACTCTATAGCATTTTGAAGTTAAGAGTTCAGATGAGATTATATTTGTAAAATGCTTTACATAGTGCCTGGCACATAGGAGGCACAATATAAATACTTCTCCCTTCCTGTGCTTTCTCTCCTTCTCTTCTTTCTTCCCTTCTTTTCTCTCCCCCAGCCTCCCTTTCCCTCCTTTCCTGCTCCTTCCTTCCCTTCCTTTCCCTTTCCATCAGATACATGATCTGATTTGAGCTTCACCACAATCCTATGGAATAGGCCAGTGCATACCTATTTCTTCATGTCATCCATCCACAGAGAAACATTTTATTTTATTCACTGTAGTGCTTGCCTCATAGGACTACTTACTAACTATAATGTGCCTTTGTAAGGGATAAACATCATCCTACATAAAGACAGAGCCCTGAAACTCTCAGATCTACAATGAAGAAGCTTACAGTAACAATACAAAAAAATTGACATTTCCCAAAAATGATAATGAATATTCAGTTACAGAAGAATTCATGAAAACAGTACTAGAAGTCTTCTGTTATGTGACATTCTGAATCCCTGAGCTCATCCACGTGAACAGAATTTTAAACCTTCACAGACTCAATCCATTAGGTCTTTCTTTTCTCCCTAACCAATAAAAACAATTCCAGTCCCTTCAGCTGAGCTTGACATAGTCTCAACTGCTTCCCTATTTAGTCAAGAAGATATTTTTCTTCTTTGTCCCCTCTTGAGGCAGGTAAGTGGCATACGGTATAGAATGCAGAAATTAGAACCAGAAAGACCTGAACTGAAATCCTGTCTCAGATGCTTACTTATCTATGTGACCCTGGACAAATCACTCAACTTCTGGCTCAGTTTCTCCCTATGTAAAATGTGGATAGTTTCTCCCTATGTAAAATGTGGATAATAATACTATAAGTTACGTTTGTTGGTTGTTGTAAGGATCAAATGAATTAAGAAATGGAAAACACTTTTAAACATTTAATGGCTATATAAATTCTATTTAATACTAAAATGCATAGTGTCTAGGTAGGTTAGGTGGACTCCCTGGAAACCTCTGTTCTTTGCCAGGAATTCTAAGTAGGGAGAGCAATGAGAGGCAGAGGCAGAGAGAAGGGAGAGATCCTACAGATTCAATGACACCCATAAATGACTCTAACATATAAAAGGAATTGAACACTACTGCAATTCATGAGAATTCTCTGATAGTCAACCTTTCAGTAAGCATTTATTAAGCATCTGCTATGTGCCAGGTAGCATGCTGAGAGATGGGGATACAAAAAGAAATAAAAATAAATAAACAGATAAATAAATGAATGGATAAATAAAAAAATAAAAAAACCATCCCTACTCTCAAGAAGCTCACCAGATAGATAATCAGGGACACAGCATAAAAACCACATACAAAAAAGATGTAGACAAGATAGATTGAAGATAGCCAACAGGAGAAGGGGATCAGGAAGGGCTTATTGCAGAAGATGGCATTTTAGCTGGAATTTGAAGGAAGTCAGTGAGGCCAAGAGGTGGAGACAAGGAGGTAAAGAATTACAGGCATGGACGACAGCTAGTGAAAATACTGATCAAAGAAGTAGTAGATAAAGCAGCATTTCTAAAGCCAACAAGGAGACTGGGGAACAGGAGGCGATGATTTCCCTTTGTCATTTTAGCAAACTCTAGCAGCTGACTATTCAAAGGTTGTAAGGAGGTATGGCTTTAACCATCTCAACATTTATCTGTGGACTTGGCCTGTGAGTCTCTCACCAGAGTTAAAAAAAAAAACAACTACCTTTTATAAACTGTGAAGTCAGCACACATGATAGGAGTTTCATGATAAGTCCAGTTAAAGAAGAAATTACATATCAGAAGATGGCATGCTGAGCCCAATGTCAACCCCATTAGAAGGCAGAATAAAAAGAAGAATCAGTCAGCAAGTATTTATTAAGTGCCTATACAATCTAGGTTAGAAGGAATAGCAGTAGTAGTAGTTGTAGTAGTAGTAATAGTAGCTCATGTTTGTATAGAGCAGAGGTTTCCAAACTTATTTGGCCTACCATCCCCTTTTTAAAAAAATTACTCAGAGTCCCCCTGCAAATCTAATTTCTTTAACCCCTTGGTGTTTTTTTTTTAATTTGTATCATTTCAAAAAATATAATCATATATATATATATATATATATATATATATATACACACACACAAACATATATTTTTAAAAGACACATCTTAAATTTAATAATTTATTTTAAATTTGTGGGGTTTTTCCTGCATTGAAATTTTGATGCTGCAATGTTGCATCATGTAACCATATAGTATCATGTTATAAATAAGTCATCACACACACATATTCCTGCCTCTGCATGCTGGACTTCCTGACAATGGGCAACACACTTGCCTGCCAAGTTGGTGGACTTGATCACTGATTGGTTATAATTTGCGTTTTCTGTGTTTATTTCGAAAATAATGTAATCACTATGAGTTTAACTCTATTACACAAGAGATGAAACCTGTGCTAATTTTTTTTTCAAAATTTTCTTCTCTTCTCTTCTTTCCTTACGCTTCTACCACCACCCCTTATTTTTATTCAATGCCCCTAAATTACATCCAAAGCTACTACCATCCCCTTGAATCATTCCAGAACCTTTTAGGGGTTCAATATTGTCCACTTTGGGAACCCCTGGAAATTAAAACTCGCAAATTTTTTAGCATACATAAACACAATATTACGCTCACAACAACCCTACGAGGCTGTTAAGATACTAGCTCCATTTCACAGATAAGGAAACTCAAAGGAGATTAAATGATTTGCCCAATGATACACAGCTGTAAGTATTTAAACTCAAGTCTTGTTTACTCCACATCTAGCACTTTACCACACAATGAAAACTAGCCCTTGCGGATTCCTCTATGTAGGAAGACTATCCAAAGATGTGGACCTTCTGCACTCTTACTATAAGAAACGCCATATCCTTTTCCCCTGAAGACGTTGGAGATATAGCCTCTCTGGGCTCTCAACTTACTCCTATCACTCCTTGGGAATAAAGGGCATGGCAAATAGTCGGTAACTGTTGGTTGATTAATTTCCATCCTGGCCACAGGTCAGGAGAACCCTAGCGTCTCACTGATCCCTCTCTATATTCACACTATTGTACAGTGCCTATCTCGGCGGTATGCGTTCTAGCAGTGATGACATCCAGAAGTGATGACAAAGCAAGAAAGAACATAGAGAATTGGGGATTGAAGGTGAGGAAACAAACACAAGAATGGGAACAAATAAATGGAGAAAGAACCTTTGTCTATAAGGAATTCTTCCTCTCAATGACATTTTACCTCCCACAGAAGATTTCACAGAGACTTCATGGCCCCATTTCAGAACCTCCCAAAGGGACTTTTGTGATGTAGCACATAAATCATGTCACACCTTCTGGCTCAAACCTAAACCTCTCTTTAGTATGGTGCATTGAAAAAAAAAGCACTGATATTAACAGAAGTTCAGGAAATTGAGATTTTTAGTCCAAATTCTACTGTTTACTAGCTACATCACCTTGCAAAAGTCAGTGGCTTAATTAATACAAGAAAATATGTTTATTAAATACTGTCCATATCCCAGGCACTGTACTAGGTGCTGGGCACAAAAGTACAAATCTGTGACCATCCTTTTCCTCAGAAAGCTTACATTCTAATAAAGAAAAACAACATGGAGGAGTCACAGCCAGGGAAGGGAATTTTGGTCTGGGAAGCCACAGAAAGGGGTAATGAAGCCATAAGTAAGTAAACTGTAACAAACTTTTCAGATTCAATGATAACATTGATTCAATGATTTAACATTGATTGGATCACTATTGCTATAGCAAAAGGCAGATAATGGAAGGGCAGGGGTACGTACTTAGTAGCAGGGCAGATGGTGAGATGCATCAAGTGGAAGCATGTGAAACATGTTCTGGAGTCAGTTAGGTAAAGGTTAGATGAGTTTACATTCATTCACTCACCGATCAAGACAGCTCAGTCCTCTCTCTGGGACTTGACTAGACTATCACCTCTAAACTACGCATCTAGTAAAATTCTCTAAGCTCTGATAGCCATGATCAGGCCTCATGGTTGAATTCCCTTCCCTTCTCCTAGGCCTTTATCTCATGTCCTCCATTTACTTGGTAGCTCACACATCCTGGGACGTTCACCTCAGAAACACCTTGAACTTTAGCCGCTGGCACGTTTCCCTGCACATGCTGGGCAGCAGCTGGGTAAGGCCTCAGCAGCATCTATTAATCTCTTGGCTCACTCATCCCTATCACAGACACACCGTAAAAATGATATAAGCATTTCATTCGAACAGTACCACAGAGGGAGTGGAGAGAGAGCAGAGGGTCGATTGATTTCCAACATGTCTACTCTTTACCTTTAGGTAGAAATACAACAGCAAAATCAATCGAAATAACACCATATCAACTTTCTAATCTCTTCCCTTCATATGACATGCTTTATATACACCAATACTATTACTGTTTACACATCTGCCCACTCACCCAGGTACCCATGTGTACCTAAATGAAGACTTGCATGGAGGAGAGCTTCAACAAGCACAGAAGGAACAAAACATATTTTTTCCTTCACACAAATATGTATGTTCACAGCACATTTTTAAAAAATTTTCATTAAACATTATTAGATCAAAAATGGTCAACTTTTCTATGTCCACTGATTATGTTTTCCCAGACACAAACACAACTGCTCTTCATATATAGTTACAAAATTAATCACACCCCAATACGTATGCCTAATATTCAAAGATGCCAAAAACTCAAACCTAATGCTTCAAGAAGAATAGGTTGCTTAGGCTTAATGTAGCTTAGAGGGTGATGTCTACCTCCAGAGATATTGAGAAATTACAAGAGGAGATTTTTTTTGTCAAACTGAAGAACCTCTCCTCATGGAAGTACGTAGTGACCTACTCATAGACAGAGCAAGCAACAGATCATTTTCTGCAGCCTTGTTCTCACCTCTCAATTCCAGATCAAGTAATGTTGATAAACCCATTTTAAATGCCCTCCCTCTATCTTCTATTTTGGTGATCTTCTTGGCCCACAGTTTGTTCCTGGCAGATATTTGCCAATCTTTTGAGACTCTAGCTAAAGGACTAAATGCTTCCAAGGGTATGAGGAGTCCCAAGTGGGATGCTGGTGGATACAGAAGACACTGCTTCTGAATTAAAAAAAAAGAATCAACTGCTTTTTTGACCTTCAGTCACTGGGAAGTAACATCATGACTGACATTCTAACCTTTATGGTCCTTCTACACTATAGGCTGTGGAGTCTACCTCTAGGAATCAGGGACATGTTCTTTAAAAGCAAACTCAAGGGTAGGTGTAAGAGAGATGAAGGGAATTATTTCTTTCGATTATCTACACACGAAACCATCACACCCAAGTGCCCAATAAATTTCTCTTGATGATGATACAATTGCCATTTTACCCATCCCCCTGTCCTCTCTGTTTGCTTCCTTCCCCCTCTTTCCTAATGGTACAGGCCAATCAATCACAGGCCATCTTGATCTACTTGGAAAGCTTAACTGCCATGAAACTAAACCACTTGTCCTCTGGCTCCAATCTCTTAGAGAAATTAGTGCCAATGGAAGTGTCAGTATCAATTTCATAATGTTATTGGATGAAGGCAAGGCTGGGCCAAGTCCCATATTCCTGACGGGCTATCAAAGTGATGAGGATTATGGGTAAGGAGACAGACAACTCTGACAGGAAAGGCAATGACTCAAGATCAATTAGACTGACAAGACTATCTTTAAGCCACATCACTTAATGCCGACACTGGTATATTCTCCACAGGGACATGGACTATGGGATACAGATTATTCACTTGTATCTCCAGAGGTAACTGGAGAGCCTGTAGAGTGGCAAAGCAAGCCTTGGCTCTCTATGTATCCCAAGAGGTTCCAAATAAAGGCCTCTAGTTAAAGGAAAAGATTTAGCTCTCATGATTGAAAGGCAGAATTTCTGATTTTTTTCTTTTTTCCTTCCTCTCAACTTTTCCCATCTTCTAAAGAAAATGTCAAGATAAAATGTAGGCTATGTATTTAAATTTAATTCCTTTGCAGTGTCAAGGGAAGGCCTGGGATTATTAAAATGGAAATGGAGATCCTGTAAAAGTCAAAGCTCCCTAGGAGGGGGGAAGGAGATTTGTCATGGAAGAGATGATCAACGAAATGTAAAAATATAAGAATCTTGATTTCTAATACAGTTCTTATTCCTGGCTTTACCATTAACTCAATGGTCTGACCAGGAATAAGCCACTTCATCTCCTTGGAGGCTCACTTTCCTCATCTAAGGTCAGTAATAACTTTCTGCTTCTGTGACTAGGGAGAAATGTAAGTGATAATAAGGCAGAGAACATTCCAAAGCCAAAGGAATACCTTCAAAGATTCACGGGATTTTTAGAAGGTGCACGAGCGGTGACAGGAGGCAGAAACAAGGAGGGCAGTTTATGGAGGCCAGGATTGTAGCAAGAAATGGTAGAAAGTATTATACTATACAGAAATATTGGGAAAAGCCATGCCATTTCATCCTTGGTTTTTACCAAGGTCTGTCTGTGTTTGCAGCACAGCAAGCAGAGCATACACAGTGTGGAAGGTCACCACCATTTGAATTGGCTTCCTTTATTAATACTTTTTAATTACTTAACAATACTGCTTGTTAGAGTTCTATTTAAAACCCCATAGCACTCTGGAAAAGAATGCAAAATATGAAGTGTCCTTTGTACATGTGTGTGTGTCTATGCCTTTGTGTGTTTATGTTATGGATCCACCCTGGAACTCACTAATGCCAGTGTTAGTTAGCTAATCCTGACATTGTCTAAAGCAGTGAGTTAAGAACTGATATGATATATGGAAAAGATCAGCCTAAAACATAAGCGAGATTGCTTTAACATCAGGTCAGGAGGTGAATGTTGACATGGAAATGTTGACTTCTAGAATGCATACTGTGTATTAGTGTGAGGTTGATGCTGAATTCAAATTTAAGAGAGATGATATGTAAAAATCTGAACTTATAGAACAAACAGCTTAATTAGAGGATGATTATTCACATTACAAATGGATTCTTCACTTTACCAAAGGATTCACCCCAAGGTTCCTTTAAATAGCAGCTCTTCTGGTGCATTTGAATATCTTACACATCATTAACCGCTTGGAAGAGAGGCTGAAGGCAGAGAAACTGAAAGCTAAAGCGTGAGAAGTCACAGCTAAGTGTAGATTAATCAGCAATGGAGATAAAAAGCATCCCTAGAATTAAAGAGTAAGTCAATAGAAAAATATTAATCAATCAAGGAGTATTTATTTAGAGCCCATTTGCATAGAGCCATTCTAAGTATTATGGACATAATTATGAGTTAATTTTCATATAACTTTATGGAAATACATATCTCATGCAAATTTAGATATATTTTTTTCATGAAATGTTTTCATGCTTTAATATATTCTTTAGTTCAAAGAAGTAACCTCATTTAAAACAATAACTACCCTGCAAAATAAAAGCATGTAAGTAATTTGTTTACTGTTCTTTCCACTGATGCCAGCTTAAGATATAGTGGAAATGCCACTGAATTTGGGATCTGAAGACTTGGGATCAAGATGTGTGTCTGCCACTGATTAGCTAAATGACCCTGAACAAGTCATTTAGCCCATGTGACACAGTTTCTTCATCTGGAAATCAGGGATAAGAATATTAATATTTTTACACCTAACAGAACTGAGGACCAAACAAGATAGGGATGTCAATGCAATATATAACCATAAAAATGCTATATAAGTTCAAGATATTTTTATATTTAGACATATAGATGTATATATTTTTATGTAGCCATATGTGACACATGTACTATGCTACAATTTGTGCCTAATATTTCTTTTTCCTTTTATATAAATTCAGTTTTGCTAACCTCTACCTTGTGAATGGACAGGCTATTTATGAACCAAAACATGTTAAATCATGCAACAAGATCTTTTCTAAAGGGTCCCAATGAAAGTTGCTATAATAACTGAAATTCTGTTATTAGCAGTTCATGGGTCCAAATTCCAGGGACTTCCCTTAAATATGTTAAATTCTCTGATGCTCTGTTCATATATATAGGTCAACTGAAAGTCAAGTGTCACAGAGTGTGTATGAACATTGCTTTTGTAGCCTGATCTTACCATTTAACTCCTTAAATGAGAAGCCACTGACTCTTGATTCCTTCAGTTTTTCATGTACAACCTCATTTAGCCCATTTTAGAGGTAGAGGAAAAAATACCTGATTTAGAGTCAGAAGACTTAAATTCCAACTCTGCTACTATCTGGGTGAAGTTGGGCAAGTAATTCTCAGACCCGACATTGCTTCATCTGCAAAATGACAGAGTTCAACTATTGCTATTCAGTCATTTCAGTCATGTCTGACTTAGTGACCCCATTTAGGGTTTTTTTGGCAGAGATCCTGGAGTGGTTTGCCATTTCCTGTTTCAGCTCATTTTATAGATGAGGAAACTAAGGCAAATAGGGTTAAGTGACTTACCCAGGGTCACATAACTAGTAAGTATCTGGGGCTGGATTTGAACTCAGTCTGAAGATGAAGCTTCCTAATTCCAGATGCAACATTCTATCCACTGTACCACCTAGCTGCTAGATATCTCTGAGCCATTTTCAGTTCAAAATCCAATGATCCTATAATTCCCTAATTAATAGAGGTCAGAAGGACCTGAATTCAAATATGGCCTCACATACTTAACGTTTACTGGCTGTGTGACCTTGGGCAAGTTACTTAACCCAAATTGCCTTGCCTTCATTCCTCAAAAAAAAAAGAAAGAAAGAAAAAATAAAAAATAGACCAACCCAAATTGCAAAAGAGATCCATAAAGCCATTGAGGAGAAGAATGCCTTAAAAAGCAGAATGGATCAAATGGAAAAGGAGGTCCAAAAACTTAGAGAAGAAAATAATCCCTTCAAAATTAGAATGGAGCAAAATGGAAGGTAATGACTTCATGAGAAATCAAGAAATTATAAAACAAACCCAAAAGAATGAAAAAATAGAAGACAATGTGAAATATCTCATTGGAAAAATAACTGACCTAGAAAATAGACCCAGGAGAGATAATTTTAAAATTATTGGTCTACCTGAAAACCATGATCAAAAAAAGAGCCTAGACATAGACATCATCTTTCAAGAAATTATGAAGGAAAATTGCCCTGATATTCTAGAACCAGAGTGTAAAATGTGTTTTCATCCTTTGTTGCCAAAGAAGACCATGCCATCAGAGAAATGATGACATGACTTGCACTTGACTTTGTTTTGAGTGAGGCTGTGCAGGTCATCAGCCTCACTTCTCCAGAGCCATCTGAATCCAGTGATCAGATATTCATCAGGATGACTGGAGATGACCCAGAATGAGGCAATTGGGATTAACTATCTTGCCCAAAATCACACAGTTAGTGAGTGTCAAGTGTCTGAGGTGACATTTGAACTCAGGTCTTCTTGACTCCTGCACTGGTGCTCTATCCACTGAACCACCCAGCTGCCTCAAAGAGTGTAAAATAGAAATGGAAAGAATGTACTGATTACCTCCTAAAAGAGATCCCAAAAGAAAAACTCCTAGGAATATCATAGTCAAATTCCAGAACTCCAAGGTCAAGAAGAAAATATTACAAGCAGCCAGAAAGAAACAATTCAAGTATTGTGGAAATACAAGTAGGATAACGCAGGATTTAGCAGCTTCTACACTAAGGGATCAGAGGGCTTGGAATATGATAAGGAGATGGGATTAAAAGCAAGAACTACCTAACCAGCAAAACTGAGTATAATACATCAGGGAGAAATTGGAAGTTAAATTAAATAGAGAACTTCCAAGCATTCTTGTTGCAAAGAACAGAGCTGAATAGAAAATTTGACTTTCAAACACAAGAATCAAGAGAAGCATGAAAAGGCAAACAGGAAAGAATGAGTTGAAATGAAGTGAGGAAACCTAAAAAATAAAATCAAGTGTTGAGAGGAATGTACAGGGAGAAAAAGAAAGGGAGAGATAGAGTGTAGCAAACCTCACATAAAAGAGGCAAGAAAGAGCTTTTACAATTGAGCGGAAGAGATGTGAGGAGAGAGGGAATAAGTGAGCCTTACTTTCATCAGATTTGGCTTAAGGAAAGAATAACACATTCAACTGAATATAGAAATCTATTTTACCGTGCAGGAAGATGGGGAAGAAGGGGATAGGTGAGGGTGGATAACAGAAGGAATGGCAGATTGGGAGAAAGGGCAATCAGAAGCCAACACTATTGTAGGGGGATAGGTCAAGGGAGAGAATGGAATAAATGGAGGGCAGGACAGGATAGAAGGAAATATGGTTAGTCTTTTACAACATGACAGTTATGGAAGTGTTTTGCATGTATGACTTACATTAAATTGCTTGCTTTCTCAATGAGAGGGGGTGGGAAGGGAAGAACGAAGAGAATGTGGAGTTCAAAACTTTAAAAATGAATGTTAAAAATTGTTTTTGCATGAAACTGGGAAATAAGTTGTACAGGCAGTGGGGTATAGAAATCTATCTTGCTCTAAAGGAAAATAGAGAGGAGGGGGATGGGAGAAGGGGGGGTGATAGAATGGAGGGCAGACTGGGGAAAGAGGTGATTGGGGTGTAAGCTGTCCTGGGATGGGGGAGAGGAGAGATGAGGAGAAAATTTGGAATTCAAAATCTTGTGGAAGTAAATGTTGAAAACTGAAAATAAATAAATAAATTATATATATATATATATATATATATATATATATATATATATATATATATATATATATATTTAGAAAAAGGACTCTGAGTTACAGAGGAGCTTACATCAGGAGGAAGGCCTTTCCATACAAGGGAACTCCCTTAATTAATAAAATTATGAATTCAGACAAAAGAACCCATCAACATTAGAGGTTGCCAACAAATCTCCATGAATATGTGAAGAGGAAAAAAAAAGCCCATTCTCATTTTTTTTCTAGAACTGTTACTGAATTTAAACTGTCATTTCACTTGGGCTTTCCTCATTCACATGTTTATTGATGCTTGATGTTCCAAGTCTTTCACATTCAAGTTCCTATCTTTTTTCCAACTTTATATTCTCATCTTCTCTTATACAAATCTCCTTTCCAGTCAAATTTTTCAAAAACAAATAGGAAAAGTCTAATCCTAGCCAGATGCATAGGTAGTTCCCCTCAAAATCTTCCTGAAGTTCAGGGCATAGAGAGGCCCAAATTTTCCAGACGCCATGTGCATTTTCACCTTTATTTGTTTGTTACCTTGTATTTGTTTATTTTTTTCCACCTTGCCAACCAAATTCTAGATGCTGAAGATAGTAACCATGCAATGTACAGTTTTGCAAACCCAGGGACTAACATAGTCCCTTGCATGGAGTAATGGTCCAATGAATATTTGTTGGTGGTATAAATGTCACAACTAAAAAACTATTAGCGAACTCAAAAATGTTGCTTTTAGCTCATAATTATCTTATTTCTACACCTTCCATAATTTACTTCCACTTTACTTTTCATAACTGTTTACCTCTACTTTTATTTGCATAATTGTTTTAGGTTGGGGTTTATGCCATGGCTCAAGCCATTTCTAAGATTATTTGAATGACTACAACTCTTACATTTTATAAGGTTTAAGGTTAAACAATTAATTTCATATAGTACCACATATGATGAAGGCAGAAGACAATAATTGAGCAAATCATGACCCTTCTATCTTAACAAACATTTTTAAGCCCTTAATCTTTGCAGAAAATTGAGATGATGGCAAAAGAAATTCTAAAGATTAGATAAGAATGACCTTTGTCCTCACTGAACTCCCAGTCTAGAAAAGTGTCAGTACTTTTATATTTCAATATTTCTAGGATCTGCCATATTGTTAGGATGTGTACTACCTTCTCTGATTCAGTTCAACTGAATTCAGTTAAATTCAAAAAGCATTTATCAAATAACTAATAAACATTTATTAAGCACCTGCTAGAAGCAAGGTATTGTCCTAGGTGCTGAATACACATCATTGCCCTCATAGGACTTGCTGAATGGTCATTGTAAGTTTCTATAGCTAAAGAAATAATGATCCTGTGCCCTACCTCCATAGACTTAATTGGATAGTGGACATTCAGTTCTGGAGGCCTGTATAGATACACAAATAACTATGATCTAAAAATATTTTTTATTGAAGCAAAAGTGTAAACCTAAGCAAAATTAATGAATTTGCTAAAATTTCTTCCTATTTAAGAACTCTAGACAGAATTAATTTTCTACCCTAGCATATGTGCCAATGTATATGAAATGTATTTATAAGCTATTTTGTTTCAACACCAAATCACAACAACCATTTTAGAATTCAATGTCTTTACATAGAATGTGTACAGTAAATTATAATGCAAAAGAAGCAATGAGAATGAATACTGAAATATCAACAAGTGTACTTTTACCCAGCAAAAGGATGACTAGATTTTGCTTGGCACAAGAAGCAGCAGATCTGACACAGAACAGGAAAAGGGAGTGATTCCCTCCCTATCCTGTCACAAAAACATAGTACTTAAAGAAAGAACATGTATCCCATACCTTGCCTTACCACTTATGCCTTAAAGTGGGTGGGGTAAGGCCAACGGCAATCAATAATCATTAATGTTTGTGCCACTAACAAATTCAACACTTTTGTAGACATAATATATGTACACATGCCACTTTCAAAAAGGTATACCAAGTCTGTGTTTCTAGATGTTCCCAAGGCTCTTTGATCTAGGAAATTAATTCTTTCCTGGAGCCATGTATAAACCCGATTTGAAGTAACCTCTCTTTAAAACCTTCCTATGTTATCTTTTTCACATTATAAGCAATGTATTACAAAGGAGACACAGTGCAGAGAATGCTATTGAAGAAATACATGAGAAGGCAAGAAAATGGGCTTGTCATATGGTGAATGTGAAAGATAACTATGGACACATGGGCTGTCCATTTGTTATCTTTGCAATGCAGAAAGGAAGTGAAGGGGAGGCCTCAACATCCACAGATGCTCTGTGGCAAACCTATGGGAAGTCTCAACAAAAAGGAAGTTACATAGATCAGGTAGGTAATAATGGGTTAGAATCTATAGCCAGTAGAACATAGGCTCATTGAGGAGAGAAACTGCCTAGAACCTAGGAGACTTAATAATACTTGTTGAACTGAATTGAATTGAATTATATGGAGTATCCATTTCAATGAGCTCATAGAGCTAAAAGTATTGAACAGGTTTTCTCACCTCTGTGCTTAGAAGAGCATCTAGCTCATGCCATTCCCAAAATCAATGAAAAATCAAGGTTGACAAATCAAAATCTTAGTAAAGTGAAGACTGTGAAACTAGAATGGAGCAGAGCTAGCTTTGAGTTGGTAATTCCTTACTTGTATGACCAAGTGAGTGACTTTGTATCTCTAAATCTGTTTTCTCATCAATAAAAAAGGGATAATAAATATTTGTACATTCTACCTCACATAGATGAGTCCTTTTTGCTTTTAAGGAAAGAGGCTTGTAATCCTTAAACCACTGTATGAATATGCACTGTTATTATCATTGTTATTAAATTTCCTACTATGGCATAAAACAATTCATAGCTCAGTTTTATCATGTCAAATATTGCTTTTGCCTGGAGGCATTTGGTGGCACAGTAGATAAGAGGGACAGAAGGAATCAGGATAACCTGAGTTCAAATCTGGCCTCCAACACTAGTTGTGTGATCCTGGGTAAGTCATTTAACTTCTCTCTGCCGTAATTTCCTCTTCTGTAAAAAGAGGACAATAAGAGTACCTAGCCCACCAAGTTGTTGTGAATGTCAAGTGAGAAAAAGCACTTCACAAACCTGAAAGTGCTATATAAATGCTAGTGTATTATTCCTATGATTATAGCCTGTCTCAAAACTTACTATCTTTATGACCTAAAGTGAGTCACTTAATCTTCCTAAGACTCAGGTTTTTCAATAATAAAATGACAAGAGTAGTACTAGATGGCCTTGCAGGTCTTTTCAGCTCTGATATTCTGTAATTCTAAAACAAATATTAAGAGAAAAGTCCTTTCCTCAGGGAATTCAGCCCAAGAGACAGAGCAAACACCTATTGTTAGAAGCAGGGAATCAGGAAAATTCTTGAAAACAAATATTAAAATCAGTGTAGGGCAAGTTCAGTATCTGAATGCTTAGAAGGTAATAAAGCCAGATCAGTAGGAGTGAAGAATTCCAAAATCAGCTGTTTAAGGACAGAACATGTAGTGCAGCAAAAACAAAATGAAAAATATCCCTGGGGTCATAGTAAGAGCATCTGGGCTCAAATTCTGTCTGTGCCACTCACTACCTATGTGACCTTCAGCAAGTCCCTTAATCTCTCTAAGCCTGAGTTTCCTCAATTGTAAAAAAAAAAAAAAAAAAAAAATTTGATCTCAAAAAATCCTTCCTCTTTCTAAATCCAAAATCCTAATGTCCCATGATAGTATTATGGACTGAAGAGGACCTCCCAACTAACTCTTCAGTCTATCAGTCTTGGGGAACAATGCCATGATTCCTGAAGGGACCACATGATTGTGAAATATGTCTGGCCAATAAAGAATATCCAGTCAGTAAGTCACAGAGTATAAACGAGGTCAGTTCCTGATGGAATATGAATGCAGATCAAAACAAATTACGTTCACATTCTTTATTTTTTTCATGTTTTTTTTTCTTTTGGTCTGTTTCTTCTATCACAGTATGATTAATATGGAAATGTGTTTTACATAATTGTACATATATCACCTACATCAAATTGTTTACCATCTTAGGGAAGGGGGAGTTGAGGAAAGAAGTAGAAGATTTGGAACTCAAAATCTTTTTTAAAAATGAGTTATCTTTACATGTAATTGAGGAAAACATAAAATACTATTAGGTGCCATTAAAAACAAGCAAACAGGGGATGGAGCCAAGATGGCAGAGTAACAGCATGAACTTTTTAGAGCACTGCCCCCAAGCCCAGTCAAATATCTATCAAAATGGCTCTAAACAAATTCTGGAGTTGCAGGACCCACAGAATGATGGAATGAAGCAAATCTCTAGCCCAAGACAGCCTGGAAAGTTGCTGGGAAGTATCTATCATGCTACGCTGGGAGCAGAGCACAGTCCAATAAGGGCTGCACCAGCACAGACAGGACCTGAGCAAGTCTTGGAGAAACCAAATTTTTCATATCTGTGATGGTTTCCAGACTCCATGACCCCAAAACGCTGAGGATAAATTAGAAGATCAATGAGAAAAGTCTGTGGGGGCCAGTGCAGGAGAGTGGAATGATCCAACCCCAGTCCCAGGGTGGCTGAGGAGCCCACGGGAGCCACAGCACCAGCAGGGGCAGTTAAAGCCACTGTTTCTGGAGCTCTAGGCCCACAGATTGTGGGGGGATCAAGCAGCTGACTGTACACCCACACCCCCATTGGAAGCAGAGAACTACCTTGACAAAGAGTTCAAAAGTCAAGTAAATAACTGGGGTAATGAACAAAAACTGGAAAAAGAAAATCAGATTATAGAATCTTACTTTGGTGACAAGGAAGACAAAAGCATGCAAACAGAAGAAAATAAAGTCAAAACTGTTTCATCAAAAGCCTCCAAGAAAAATATGAATTGGACTGAAGTAATGGAAGAGCTCAAAAAGGATTTTGAAAATCAAGTAAGAGAAGTAAAGCAAAAATTGGGAAGAGAAATGAGAGTGATGCAAGAAAATCATGAAAAACAAGTCTACTGCTCACTAAAGGAGACCCAAAAAATATGCTGAAGAAAATAACACTTTATAAAATACACTAACTAACAGTGACGAGAATGCCCTAAAAGGCAGGATTGGCCAAATGGAAAAGGAGATCCAAAAGCTCACTGAAGAAAATAGTTCTTTAGAAATGAGAGTGAAGTTCAGGGAAATTAAAGACTCATGATAAATCAAGAAGTTAGAAAAGAAAACCAAAAACTTGAAAAAATAGAAGATAATGTGAAACACCTCATTGGAAAAACAACTGACCTGGTAAATAGATCCAGGAGAGACAGTTTAAAAATTATGGGACTACTTGAAAGTCATGATCAAAAAAAGCACCTAGACGTCATCTTTCATGAAATTTTCAAGGAAAACTGTCCTGATATTCTAGAACCAGAGGGCAAAATAAATATTGAAAGAATCTACCAATCCCCTCCTGAAAGATATTCAAAAAGAAAAACTCCTAGGAATATTGTAGCCAAATTCCAGAGTTCCCAGGTCAAGAAGAAAATATTACAAGCAGTCAGAAAGGAACAATTTGAGTGCTGTGGAAATACAAACAGGATAATCCAAGATCTAGCAACTTCTACATTACAGGATCACAGGGCTTGGAATATGATATTCCAGAGGTCAAAGGAGCAAGAATTAAAAACAAGAATCACCTACCCAACAAAACTGAGTGTAATACTTCAAAGGAAAAAATAGTCATTCAATGAAATAGAGAACTTTCAATCATTTTTGATGAAAAGACCAGAGTTGAATACAAAATTTTACTTTCAAACACAGGAATCAAGAGAAGCATGAAAAAGTAAACAGGAAAGAGAAATCATAAAGGGCTTACTAAAGTTGAACTGTTTACATTCCTACATGGAAAGATAATATTTGTAACTCTTGAGACTTTTCTCAGTATTTGGGTAGATAGAGGAATTATATACATAGAGACAGAGGGCACAGTTGTATAGGAAAGGATAATATCTTAAACAGTAAAATTAAGGGGTGAGAGAGGAATATATTGGGAGAAGAAAGAGAGAAATGGAATGGCGTAAATTATCTCTCATAAAAGGGCAGAAAAAGCTTTTCCAATGAAGGGGAAAAGGGAGGAGGTGAGAGGGAAAAAGTAAAGCTTACTCTCATCACATTTGGCTTAAGGAGGGTATAACATGCTCACTCAATCTGGTATGAAAATCTATCTTACACTACAGGAAAATAAGGGAGAAGAGGATAAGTGGAGTAAGGGGGATGAGAGAAGGGAGGAGGGGGTAATTAGAAGTAAACACTTTTGGGGAAGGACAAGGTCAAAAGAGAGAGTAGAATAAATGGGGGGCAGGATAAAATGGAGGAAAATATAGCTAGTCTTTCACAACATGAATTTTATGCAAGTCTTTTGTATAACTACACATGTATACCCTATATTGAATTGTTTGCCTTCTCAGTGGGGAGGGAAGAAGGGAGAGAAGTTGGAACTCAAAGTTTTAAAAACGAATGCCAAAAATTGTTTTCACATTGAACTGGGAAATTAGAAATACAGGTAATGAGGTATAGAACTATATCTTGCCTTACAAGAAAATGGAAGAGAATGGGGATAAAGAAAGCCAGGGGTGTGATAGAAAGGAGGGCACATAGAGGAAAGGGATACCCAGAATGCAAGGTGACTTGGAGTGGGGGAAGGGGAGAGATGGGGAGAAAATTTTGAACTCAAAATCTTGTGGAAATGAATGTTAAAAACTAAAAATAAATAAATTTTAAAAATAAAAATAATTTGAAAAAAGAAACATATGGGCAAAAAAGATGGTATGGTCACATGGTGAGAACAAAGGGATAACCTGTATGGGCTGTCTGCATCCTGATATCTAATAAAAACAAAGAAAGCACAAAAAAACAAAGAGACAAATAAGCAATAACAACAAGACAAGGCCAGTTCTTGGCAAGTCCTTTGCAGTTAATGATGGAGCCTTTTGTGTGCATGTGAGGGAAGGGGAACAGATTAACATCATGTTGATGCAAATGTGGTTTAAGCTTTCCCACAAAATTTAGCCTATTGTCTTATCTTATAATTTGACTTTTAATAACAGAGAGAAAGCTTTTCACTGGCCTCCCTGGTTCTAGAACTTGAAAGAGTAGCAACAGCTTCAGGATTAGCCATCTCCACACATGCTGGAGAAGCTTGTGCCTAAGTACTGTGGCTGTAGGAGCTAGTAAAACTGATCCCTCTTCCTTGCATGTTACCTGATACAACTGTCTATGTCTCCTGTCCTGAGTCCCAAAGAACAAATGGTCTTATGGCGAAGTCCATCAAAGAGTCAACATGACTTTATCCAAAGCAGATTATGTTAGGATAACCTCAAT
Source organism: Bettongia penicillata ogilbyi (assembly GCA_023548195.1). Classification (NCBI taxonomy): domain Eukaryota; kingdom Metazoa; phylum Chordata; class Mammalia; order Diprotodontia; family Potoroidae; genus Bettongia; species Bettongia penicillata. The sequence continues at coordinate 6,259,415 of JAJHZJ010000381.1, read as the reverse complement.
TACCTTTTTGGACAGGCTTACGAGATTGGTGGGTCAGGAAAATACTATAGACATCAACTTCCCAAGTTCAAGACCATACAAGGGATGGCTAAGATAACACAACATTTCAAAAGGATCTGAGGATTTTAATGGAGAGCAAGCTCAAAATGAGTTAATAATTTGATATAATACCCAAAAAGGCAACCTATCTAAACTTTTTTACAAGAATTATAGCAGCCAGAATGAAAGAATTCATCATTTCTCTATATTCTACCCCAATTAGAGCACATCTGAAATTTATGTTTAATTCTGGGGACTTCATTCTAGTAAGGAAATTGAGAAGGAAAGCATGCAGAAGAAGATAATAAGACGGTGAGAGGCCACAAGGTCATATGATGAAGGTATTAGCTGAAGAAATAGAGTATGTTTAGTCCAGAGAAAGGAACATGATAAAGTGACATGACACCTATGTCATGTGGAACAGGAAATAGGCTACTTTAACTTGCCTCAGAGGACCTTTCCTTTCTTTCTCTTCCCTTCCCTTCCCTTCCCTTCCCTTCCCTTCCCCATCCCCTTTCCTTCCCCCTTCTCCTGCTCTTCTCTCCCCCTTCTTTCTTGTGTCCCCTAAAACCCTGAACCCCATGCACTCTGAAGCCGATGGATTGGACAGCAAAGGGTCTTTGCCCAACCTCCACTCAGTGGCTGGTTTGGGACCCTCCTGGGTTAGAGTGAAAGTCAGTAGTAACAGTTTCTCTTAGAAACAACAAACTTGAGGCACCTGCCCCTCCCACAGTGATTTATCTATTTATTTATTCTTTTCTCTTTCAGAAGTCCCCCAGACTGTCTTTTAAAGAGGCCTTTTCACTGAATGGGCATTACCTCACTTTAAGTGAGCACCTGACTTAGCCTAAAAGGCCAAGATCTCCCATCGTATCCTGGGCTGTCTCCAGTCATCCTGATTAATATCTAGTCACTGGATCCAGATGGTTCAGGAAGAGAAAGAAAAGCTGCCATTGCACAGCTCTCCCTCACTCAAAACAAAGTGCTCATTATTTCTCTGACGTCATGGTCCTCTTCAATAATGAAGGATGAACACAACAACAGAGGGCATAATAGAAGAGATTGGTGGATGTCTTAGAACAGGTTGGGGTTCCAGGTGAGATGAAAAAAGTGAGAGAGAGAGACAGAGAGAGAGAAAGAGAGAGAGAGAGGGGAAGGAGTATTTTCTAACCATTCTCATTAAGCAACAGTGGGATGGGCTTTCTCAAAGGAATATGAATTTTTCCATTCTCTGGGCTTTCAATCAAAAGTGGGATGATTGATTGTACAAGGATGTGCTAAAGGGAATTCTCAGTCTGGCATGAATGGAGTCTAAAGGATTAAATAGCCTAAAATCCTTTCTAACTCTGTCAATCTGTGATTCAGGGTGCTCTGCGTTTTGCCATGATGTTCTGCAGGCTAGTGAGAACTGTTAGAAGTGGGTGCTAGGGAATACTCACATGAAATATTTAATCCCTTCCAAAGTGAGCCCCCCACAAATGTTCTCTACTTCCCATTCTTAAATAAATGCCCTCAAAGCTATTGTTTACAGCTATAAAGACGGTTTCATGGATCTCTGTGTATTTGAGTCAAAGAGGAAGCAGGGGTCAAGGATCCTGTTTATAAGCTTTGCAACCAAGGGGCTATCATAAATGTAGAATGAGAGCAAGGAGAGGTGGGAAGAGAAGGCAAACGAGAGAGAGACCTATGTCTTTTAGCTCTAGGAGGAAGAATTGTACAGTGACTAGATCACTGGTCTTGAAACCAGAAAGACCTGGGTTCCAATTTCACCTCAATATGTACTAGCTGTATGATCCTGGGCAAACAACTTGACCTTTTAGTGCTTGAGCTTCAATAGGTTTAAAAATAAGGAACTGGATTTGATCTTCAGTCACTTCTGATATTAAATTTTGATCATATGACTTCCAAGGTCCTAAAAAGCCCAATTTCTCATATTTGTTTGCAATTCTAAACGGCCCCACTTTCCTTTAATTTGCCATAGTATCTGACATGTTTCTTTGGCAGGAGTCAAAGTATTATTTACTTTTAAAAAACTGGCTCTCCCAAATGATCCATTGTTTGTTTTTTTTAAGTAAATCTTTGCTGTCTTAGTTTATTCTTATATGTACATGTGTGTGTATTTATATATATATATATATATATATATATATATATATCTTTCAAAGAGGTTTTATTATAGGGACATAACCTATATTTAGGTTGCTCTACACTGGAATCAACTTAGGAATTAGCTGTTCCATAATGGCTGGACAAGGCCACTGCCAAACTCCACCTTGCAGCTCCCTGCCCTACTAAAAGAGTGTAACCCCTCTGAGGGCAGAGGCTGTCTCACTTTTATATTCATGTCCTGTGTATATGGAACTATGACACAGGGAAAGGAATAGGAATTGAACCTCTGCTTTCATTGGTATAGGAAACTTACAGGTGAGGAAATTTCCTCTATTAATGTAGGGCAGCATCTTTCCTGCAACTTATAGCCAAAGAGTTGCTGGGGGTTCTGAGAGGTTAAATGACTTGACCAAAGGCAAGACTTGAATCCAGGTCTTTTTGGCCCCATAATGCTTCTACACAGTAGGTTCTTGATAAATGTTTGTTGATTAAGTAATTGAAATATCAGATTCTTCCTCAATCACAAAAATGTGCCGTTAGATTCACCCTCTCCTTATTTTGCCTGTGAGTCTCTCCTTCCCTGCTCCACATTACCTTTCTGACTCACAGAACGCTGTTGGATTTGTTCCTCTGGATAGTTACCTTGCTGATTGCCTCCCAAATAACTCCACCCACCCATCCACCAAATGGGTTTTGACTTTAGATAGTCCTGTTAACTTGCCTTCTGTCTTTGCTAGCAGTTCAAGTTTGGCTTAGCCAATCTAAGCTAACTCCAATGGGTGACCTACATTAGTAGAAGAAACTTCCTCACCTGAAAGTTTCCCATACCAATGAAAACATAGAAGGTATAGATATACCATCACACTAACTTCCTTTTTCACACATTCTTACTCCTTCTGAAACCCCACACTCAGGGTGCTCATCATGCCTCTTAGATAAACAGGACCCCCACGCTACTCTCCACCACAAAAGCTTCCAACTTCTCCAACCTCCATCAAAACACACTGGCCCAAGGATTCATTCCAGCAGGGAATCTCTCTGCCGAATGACTTACGGGTAATATTGGGTCATGAATATTAGCTACTCTGATGGTTTTTACCTAGCAAATATATTGTCCTTTTAACATTTAAAAATGTTCATGATCCAGTTGGGGGAAAGCTCTGGATTTGGAATCAAGGGAGCTTGGTTCAAGTCCTGATTATTACTAAATGTGTGACACTGAGTAAGACATTTAAGCTATCTAAGCTTCATTTTCCTCCTCTTTAAAATGAAAGGGAAGAACTAAATGACCTCTGAACTCCATTCAGCTTCAAATTGTAGATAGGCTCATAGAGAAAATATGTTTGGTTCAGGGACCTTTCAGTGCCCCTCAAATCAAAATGCAGTGGGAGCCAATTACCCTCATGATGTGCATGCCTGCCCTAGATGTAATTTTCTTTTTCTTCTCAAGTTGTATCCCAAAGTTGCAATGACAATTCAAATAAAAAGCAAGATGATAACCCCAGGGACACATGGCAGAGTACCTTGGGGCCTTGAACTTCACTTGTTAAGACACCTTCTACAATTCTATTTCTCCCCCTTGAGCATGTTTTAAATGGTGGAGCATGGCAAGGAAAATCACAGTGTGGTAGAATTTCAGGAGCAGGAAAATGATTATTATGAACATTGATTCGAGCTATGGCTGCATCTCTTAGGCACTCAACCACAGCCTCAGTTTTTCAATATTCATCTTATGAAGAGCTCAGAACATTCTGCCAACAACCTCATATCATCCACACCACTGAGAGGAAAAGATTATTCCCCTTTTACAGAATTAAGCAAGGGGAAATGGAGGAAGGGAGAAACATTTACACAAGGAATTTAAGTGACATGCTCGGTCATACTGTCAGCTAAGTCAGTGGCTGAACCAAAAGAATTTATCCCAACTTGAAAATAGAGTTCATTAGCATATTCTTCTCATACATTAGATGAGGATTAAAAGGAATCTGCATTAAGAATGTATCACATAATAATAATTTATCCATTGAAATTCATGAGACATCATTGAAATTTACAAAACAGAAATTATACCAAATCACCCAAATCCATTTTAAAGGAAATTAAGACCAGATTTTTCCCCTCATTATAAGAAATTCTCTCCACTCCCTTCTGAGATTGGCTTGCATTCAAGCTGCTTTGGAAAGGAAGGATGAATCAAACTAAAAAGGATTTCAAATGTTATCTCCCTATCATCTCAGAATTCTGCCAAGTGACACGTGATAAGTGTACTATCGGGAAGGAAAATTGTCCATCTAGCAGGATGATGCTCTACGTAGGTTAAGCAATGGTTTTCAAACTTGAGGACAATCAAAAAGAAAGGGAAAATGGTTGGAATAGCATACAATTAATTTTGCATAAGCTAATGTGTTTCCCTATGGCACAAAACCAAATAAACTGAATTATCAATTAAGCTAGGGAGGGTTCAAACTTTGTGAAGTTATGGAACCTGTATGTATATATGAGTGTGCAAATATGTAGCAGGGTCATAAGAAATGTACAAATCCCTGGAGGGAAATGGTGACTAACTAGAAGGGTGCTTTCCTTGACTCCCTTGCTCTTTCTTGGCTTATTAAGGGATGGCATGGGAATTCTTTCAAATTTTCTATTTTCCTGAGATTGGGGGTTTTATCAATATAGTGATATTGCAGAGTAATTCCTTCTAAAGTTACAGTTCAGGACTATCTCTACAACTTATAATCTTAGAAAGTTGCTGGAGGCACCCGCAGTTTAAGTGACAAGCCCAAGGTCACAGTAAGTGTGTGTCTGAAGCAGGATTTCAGAGTCCAGGTCTTCCTGACTCCAAGGCCAACTTTCTAGTTCACTATGGCATAGCGGCCCTCTACTTATCGTTTGCTTTGTAAATAAGACTGTTTAATGTTTACATGGTCATGCATGTAAGGGGAAGCTGGTAGCCACCCTTGGAAAAATTGTAGATACTGAGAGTCACACGTTCTATACTTGCATGAAGAAAATGAGCAAGAGAAGAAGAGTGGTTCTCAAAGTTTAACTGGACCCCTTATATCAGGTAGGAGCCTCTTGACACCAGTGCAACATTTTGAGGGTTCATCTATCAGTCAGTCAATAAACATTTTATTAAGTGCCTACTATGTGCCAGACATTGAGGATACAAAAAGAGACAAAAGGCAATTTCTACTCTCAAGGAATTTAGTGTCTAACAGAGGCAACAACAAGCAAACAAATATCCACAAACAAGCTATACCAGACAAGTAGGAAATAATTAAGAGAAAACACAATAGAATTAAATGGAGTTAGGAAATGCTTCCTACAGAAGATGAATTTTTAGTTGGGGCTTAAAGGAAGCCATTAGACAGAGATGAGGAGAAAAAACATTCCAGGCATGAGGGACAATCTGAGAAAATGCCTGAAGCCAAGTTCATGGAACAGTAAGGAGGTCGGTGTCACTGGATGGGGGAATGACATATAGAGAAGACCGAAAACATAGGATGGGACTAGTTACAAGGGCTTTGGATGCCAAACAGAGCATTTTGTATTTGATTCTGGAGGTCATAGTTTATTGAGTAGGGGGTGACATGGCCAGTCCTGCACCTTAGGAAAATCACTTTGAAGCTGAATGGAGTATCCATTGAAATGGGGGAGACTTAAGGCAGAACATCAGATGATTGCAATTGTCCAAGTTTGAGGTAATGAGAACCCGCACTAGAATGGTGATAGTGTTAGAAGAGAGAAGAGGTTGTATTGGAGAGATAGTGCAATGGTGAAATCAACCAGCCTTGGCAATAGATTGGCCAAAAAGGCAAATATCCAGAAATTATTTTCTTTTTCGTATAGGCTTTCTGCATTAGCAATGGCTAAGTCATGACAGTGCAGTCATGAGAAGCAAAGCACATGTGAATCTAGGGTACACTGTACATTTACAAATTGTTACAGGGGGAGAGAGAGAGGGAGAGGGAGAGGGAGATCAACCATGGCTACTCAATTAATGGAGGTCTAACAAACAGGAATAAATATAATTATACTACTACAGAATGAAGATTGGAGTATAATATAGAGATAGAAGAGAAATTACTCTGTTCATAACTAATATCTCCACACTAAATTGGAATATGAGATTTCACAAATATACCTAAAGTCTAACGCAGTTTGAAATATTGGAAGCCTACCAAGCTTCTGCATCATTGAAAAAACCCTGAGATGAAATTTAATTAAAAAACACAAACACACACTGCTTTTACATTCTAGGAGTCTGTCTTAGGAAAAACTTAACAAAATAAAAGACTATTCACTTGTTTTAGCAGACAGGAATCAAAGCCACAAGACAGGACCATAAATATCTAGAGGTGACGAATTTTCAGAGGCCAGGTCAACCTCCTCATTTTAAAGATTAGAAAATCATATGAAATAAATTGCCGAAATTCACACAGGTGATAAGCACAGGAAGTGGGATTGGAACCCAGGCCCTCTGACTCCAGAATGCGTATTCTTTCCACTGGTATTACCTCGTAGATCATTAGTTCATGGTTGTCAAATTATTAGATCTACCCACAGGAGCAAAAAAAGGAAAGGTATAGAACCAAAGTGCCAGTGTGTATATCCAGGTGACTTTCCTGAGTCAAATACATTGAATCCAATGCCCATAAAAGTCACAGAGGGTAAAGGCTCTGGCAAGTTCCTAGAATAAGGAAAATGAAAAGTACTTTCATGATTCTAAGACCTTTAGAAGAATATTCTAGGAAGGAGTCTCTGTCTGAGCTCTTTCTGTATGGCCCCTGGGACAATAGAAGACTGAATAATCCCACTCATTCTTTCTTCTTTCCGAAACCTTCTAGGTGAAAACCCTGTCAAATCAGTAGCTTTTCAGAAGTAAACTTTTTAGGCCTTTCTCAAAACTGTTCTAAATTAATCCCATTGCCTTTTTGAGGGAAATTGCTCTCTTCTGTCTTTCCCTGATCCTGCTTTTTGAAGATATACTTGTGAGAAATCTGCTTCAGGATTGGAGATGACATTGGATGGAAATATTAAATCAATTTAAAAGGGAAAGCAAGGGCCAGGGAAAGAAGAGTGTGATAGAAGATAGTATAGCAGAAGCCAAGGAGCTGCAAAGTTCTCCTTGAGTGAGAACTCACGTGATTTCACATTCCATGTTTCTACATGCTAAATAATGGGGAAAGGCATTGAGGACAGTGTGGTGCTTTGATCATCTAAGTTTTGATGGGGGTCAAGGAAGAGGCTGGAACTGTGAATGGGGGACAAACTGTTCAAGCGTCTTGGCAGGTGGAGAACTCTAGATGAATCTGGATATTTCTTCTCAAGAGTAAGAGATCATTGACAGATATATGTCATTCAAACAGAAATGCAGCATTTTTCACTTCTCCTATTCAAATCCTTTAGCATACTCAGGTTCTGCAAGTGTACCCTAAAGCCATAGCATCTTTTCACATCATCCTCACACATACCCTGCTCTTCCATTCCTGAGATGTGGACTTTATCCATCTCATACAAATTCCACAGACATGGATATCCAAAAGTCTAGCTAATGCTACGTCTGCATGGCCTATTCTGACCAACAGGTCTGGGTAGGACCATTTAAAGGGATGCCTTACAATATTATGAAGCTGGCCTTTGGGGATTCGATTCCTCTTAATGTTAATGGGCTCAGAATCAGACGATCTTGGTAACTATTAGGCTGGTTTATTCAGTCACTACAAGTTTCTCTTTATTTCCCCCTAACCCAGCTGGGGGAAGGCAATATGCTTGCTTCTTCCAAATAGCTTTAATGTTACTCAAGAGTTGCAAGCTAATTGCTAATCTGCATACAAAATATCAAGTGTACAGTAGGTACTCTATGTGTCCTTATCTCACACCTGCATGAATCCCTGCCAAAGACCAGTTTCTGCTCCTGGACAAGACAAAATATGTTTGTAGAAAAGGGTCAGGGGATTAGAAGGGGGCCTTGCTGCTGCTCCAAGAATTTGACAGGCATCCGATACCAACAGCATAAATAGCCCCTTTAATAAATTAGAAAGCTATTCATTTAAATGAATTCCACTGTCCCTTCCCTGCCAGTTAATCTGTAATTCAGATTGATCAGAGATGGCTCTGCTGGGAGGCTACAGTTCTGGATGTAAAATGATTTTGTCCCCTGAGAGTGAGAGATTTTAGCTGGTGAGGAGCACACATGTTGTATCTGTGTGTGTGTGTGTGTGTGTGTGTTCTCTTTCCTTCTCCTCTCTTCCTCCTATACATCTTTTTTATCATGTTCATATTTTAATGTCACATGCAGAGATCATTTAGATATAGCAGCTGCCCAGCACAAGGACACACAATTGAGCAATCTCATACATTCTTCACATATATCACACACAAGAACAGCAAAGAAATAGTAGAAGACTAGGAAGAGATCCCGGCTGTCACCTCAACTCTATTGTTAACTTGCTGATTTGACAATTGAGGCAAGTAATTTCCTCTTTCTGGGGCTCAGTTTCCTTGTTATTATAAAATAAGGGGTTGAATTTGATTCTCTAATGACATTGCCAATATTCCATAGTTCTATAACCCTCCATTCTAAAAAGTCACAGCTGTTTAGTTGGCTCCAACTTTTTATGACCCGGTGGCCCATACTGTTCATGGGGTTTTCTGGCAAAGATACTGGATTCCCTCTCCAATGGATTAAGGCAAACAGAGGTTAAATGACTTGCCCAGGGTAACACACATAGTAAGTATCTGAGGCCATATTTTAATTCAATTCTTCCTGACTCCAGGCTCAGCACTCTATCCACTAAACCATATAGTTGCTTCAAGAGTCATGACACATGCAATTACATGCAGTTCTTATCTTTTAAATACAATCCCTAAGGGAGCTATATTCTTGTGCAAGAACCTCTACTAATGTGTGCATGTATATTCAATAATATATAAATATATATGTATGTATAACTTTCACTTAATCTTGTTTACCAAACTTGTTTAGTAGAAAACACACTATTCTTCAGAATAAGAAAATCTTGATTTATTTCTAGGCTTTTACCTACTTCATAAGATGGTCAAGGGTATAAACCTAGTAAAATCTGCTCCTATTTACCTGAGGTAATGCACAAAGCCCTTGAGAGTCTAACTCTTCAGTTGAATTGGATCCTATTCCTAGGGGCACAGATAGGTGTAATCAAGAACAGTGCTATAAAATTAAGCCAAGGTGAACACCAGCTAAACTAGACCCAGGACAGGAAGAAGTGTCTGCCTATTTCTTCAGAGAAAGAAGGAATTCTATTTAGACCCAAAGAGCATTTACGTGCCAACCATCCCTAGTACAGCCAAAGCACAAATGTGCCAATATGGTCCACTCAGACAAGGTTGCTGGACGCTTAGCATTACAGAATCAGATAGCTGCAAGTTGGAAGAGATAGCCTTAAGTGGCCATCAAAGTTAACTCATTCATTTTCCATTTACAGATGAGGAAAGACAAGGTTACACAATTTGAGTTGCTTGTCAAGTGAAAACAAGCTAGTAAGTAGCAGCTACGGGGGCTGGAACCCTCATTTCCTTATTATCAACACAACCATCTTTCTACTGAACCTCCAGCAAAATGCATGCCTCCCTATACGTTTCCTTTTTTGACTTCCTCATCTTCTTTGGCTCTCTTTTTTTTTGGGAAAAGGGTGGTCATTGTTCTCTCAGAGATGTGTAAAGGATTAACTAGAAGATAGCTGGAGATTCTTGGAAGTCAGGTACTCAATCAGAAAAGTGTTTTGCTTTGTGAGGGTTTTGTTTTTGGTTTTGTTTTTGTAAATTACTAAAGAAAAAGAAAAATCTCCCAGAAAGAGTAGCAGCTTCTTTCCATGGCTCAGTGCCCAGTTCTTGAGGATGTCACCTACTATTTTTTTCTCTCTCCTATGGAACCAGTCTCTTAGTTTTTCTGCTTTTTCATCCAGTATGCACAGAAAGGGGGGATGGGGTCTGACTCAGTGTAAGCACTAGGGAAACAATGATCGCTTCCACTCTAAGATCCCCATAGAACTATTCCCAAGAGATTGCCTACATTATCGTGAAGTTGAGTTCCTCTTTCCCCTAGGTTACATGATATAAGCTGTTTTTTGCTTCACAATGATTAATTACTTCACTCCACACCTAGTAGCACCATACTTTGGAGAAAATATTAAATACGAACTCAGAAAACCTCTTTTTCAATCGTAGTACCAATGCTTAGTAGATGTGTGACTCGGGGTAAGTCATTCAAACTTTTCACAGACTCCATTTACTTATTTGTAAAATGGGGAGTGGGTCATTGAAGATGACCTCCTTTCAATCTCACAATCCTGAGATCCAGAGAGGTTCTCTCATTTCTAATTACTCCAATTCAATAATTGTAAAGAGAAGGATTCATAATTCTTCCAATTCAAGGATGGCAAAATTCAAGGATTATAATGGGCAGCCAGGTGGCACAGTGGATGGAGCACTGGACCTAAAGTTCAAAATACCTAAATTCAAATCCAGTCCCAGATACTTACAAACTGTGTGAACCTGAGCAAGTCACTTAACAACTCTTAGCCTCAGTTCCTTCATTTGTAAAATGGGGATAAAAATAGCACCTACCTCCCAGAGTTATGAGGATAAAATGAGATCATATTTGTAAAGCACTATGCAAACCTTAAAGCATTATAGAAGTGTTAGCTATTATTACTATTGCTGTTATTACTAGAACAGAGATACTAAAAAGCAAAAGGTACTAGGAAGTCTATTTGCTTTCCTTGAGAACATTTGGGGACTGAGCCAGAACTATTCCTTGTTGTCACTCTCTTATATCCTGGGAAAAAGATAGAATCAAAGTGACCAGATAACCTGGTACCAGAATCTAGCTGGGCTAGGTAAAATGACTACCTATCATTACTTCTGGCTTCTTGGTCTGGGAACAGACCGATACATACAGTTCTTCCAATCCACTTTGTGCGTGTTTGTCCTGTGTTGCCAAAGAAGACCATGCCATCAGAGAAATGATGACATGACTTGCACCTGACTTTGTTTTGAGTGAGGGAGGGCTGTGCAGGTCACCAGCCTCACTTATCCTCCACAGCCACCTGAATCCAGTGACCAGATATTCATCAAGATGACTGGAGATGACCCAGGATGAGGCCATTGGGGTTAAATGTCTTGCCCAAGGTCACACAGCTAGTGGGTGTCAAGTGTCTGAGGTGAGATTTGAGATCAGGTCCTCCTGACTCCTGCACTGGTGCTCTATCCACTGCACCACGTAGCTGCCCCCTCCAATCCACCTATGCTGGCAACAGACAGTAGGCTTGTACCTTCAGACTCCTCTTCCTTTGTCACTGCTCACCTCTCTTCCAGACAATGAATAAGAAAGTGGAGAGAGTTTCTATATTCAACCCTAAGAAGGTAGGATACTATAACAGTCCCAGGGCCCTACTGATTACTCTAGATTCATCCAAAGATAGATGGTTGTTGGGTAAGTCACTAAAGGGTTTTAAAAGAAAGAGAGGAGAAAAGAAGGGAAGGAGGGAGGAAGAGAAGACAGGGTCATTGGAAGGAATTTCCACAAAGGGCATTCTATATACTAAATGAAATTACAAGTTGAGACAGAGAAACAGAGACAGAAAGAGACAGAAATTTACTCAAGTCATGGATTGATGGCAAACCTTGGACTAAACCCTGTGTCTCCTGACCCTGGTCCAGTGACTTGTCCACTGAACAATCCTGTTTCTAACCCATGTGGCCACTAAATTGCAGGTTATGTAAGACTTACAGTAACCACAGGCCCTGGCATTCAAACATAAGGTCCCATGCTTAATCCTGTTAACAACAGAGAGTGGTCGAGTTTCTAAATGCAAAGTCAAAAATTGAGTACAGCCAGATCTCAGGGTGCCCCTATGGTTCCCACTCCCAAACTGAGTGGCTTGTAGTTTTGCCAGGTGGCCAGATTGCTATTTAGTTCTGTCCGTTCTCTATGATGCCATCCTACCTGTAAAGAACTTGGAAGATATAGTGGCTTTCCTACCAGCCAGACAGCCAATACTAGGCAAATAAACCAGAGGCCTTTTCCCTTCCCCCAGGACAAAACTCAAGCCTCTGCTGAACACCATCTGGACTTCACTCCATCTTGTTTCCAGTTCCATAATTCTTCTGTGGCCAAGTACTGCCAGAGATCTGACCAGCCAAAATCTTCTTGGAAAGATTTCTCTTGGAATATTTCTCTCATTTCACCATTTCAAACACTTTTATCTCCTAAGAGAATAGTAATCTTGAACCCCTGAGGGTGCCATCATGGATCCATAAGACACCCAACATGGAAATCTCTCAGAATCTCCTGAATTTCTCCAGTCCTTTGATTCTTTGGGCTTCACTTTCCTGATCCTCCCCATGCTGGGTGGGAAGAGTTTAGAAGGGGAAAGGGGGAAAGGGTCTTGGAGTAGAGGGCTCATTGAATGGATAAGAAAACAGAGACCAAGACATAGGATATGACCTTTCCAAGGTGACAGAGCTAGGGAGGAAACCAGCAAAGCTAATGAGCTGTCTCTAATTTAAACCAGTGCCTATAATTAACTTCCTTTTTTCTCTATACCCCACAGCCAGAGCCAGTGCTGCTGCTGCTATAGGAGCCACAAGACATACACCCACATACACACACACACACACACACACACACACACACACACACACACCACTACTACCATCACCACTACCACCACAACTTGCAGCTTTTAGAGAATAAATCAATTCAGAAGTAGAAGCAGAAAAGAAACTGAAAAGAAGGAACAAATTATACGTGTTTACCTAGAGTCAAATTCCTAAGTGCCTACATCCATGAAGCTGGTGGCTTCCTACCCCAAAATATCTTCCACATACTTCGCTTGAAATTTTCCATTTGACTTTGTTACATTGTTTGAAACTCTACCAATTTAAGATTTATCTGAGTAAACAAGCACTCCTTTTTAAAAATAGAATTATCCCTGGAAGGTTAAGGGACTATCAGTCTTTCACACATCAATGTAAATTTAAGTACACTAGCTTAAATTTATATAATACTTGATATCCCTTATCTAATTTGATCCCTATAACAACCCTTGGAAGTAGCTAATCCCCATTTGGCATGTGAGGAAACTGAAATTCAGAGAGGTCAGGTGATTCACCTGACACTACTCAAATAAATAAAGAGCACAATCCGGACAACTCTTCAGGCTCCCAAACAAGCCCACCTTACAGAACACCATGCTGCTGGCACCTCCTCCAAAAACCTGCCCAAGGTTACTGACCCTGAGGAAATGTGTCTAGATAGAGATGTAAGCAGTTTGAGGTCAGGTGAGTAACCTTTTCTGCTCCCAAATGTGAAAGTATTACAGTGGGCTGGTGTGTTCAGGAAGCACAGGAATGCTGGGAACCAGGAGATGTGACATCAGGCAGTGAACAAGCTCAGGAAGGAAAGTGAGAGGGTGGGAACTATTTCTAAATTTTGCCCCAAGTCTGGCCCAGTATCAAGAAGGGAAATGAATGGACATGCTTTTCTTCTTCCATCATCTTACAGCAAATAACCCACACAACATGCACCCATCCCACTATAAATCACCCAACTCCCAGCACCCAGATTTCATGCTAGGACCATCAGCTCCCATAGCTCAGCTTTAAAAAAAAGGGATTAAATAGGTTTTTGTGGTATGGTCTGAAATCCTAAGCAACAATCAGAACATTGTTCCAGTTTGCAAACAGATTCCAAATTTTAAACATCACACAAACTTGGAGAACACAGTTCATTGATAAATTAAGTAATGCCTATGTCCAGGTGTGAGGACATTCAGCTAGTGAATGCAGTCACTCAGATAGTGGGAACAAGGTTCTTGGCATCCTTAGGCAACAGAAGACAATCACCAGACTGACTTATTTGGCAGAAAAACCTTTGGACTGTAAGGGACTTGAAGACAGGGAGTTATTTTTCCCATTCTGTAATCCTCTACAGCTTTTCAATGTCTGAATCCAACATGCTATAGGCATCACATAAAATGATTGCTGTAGAACAGAAGGAAAAGAGGATTGTGTGTATAAACTGGGAAATGTCCGAACAAATTATGGTATATGAGAGGCATGGCATGGCTCTGTGCCATAATAAATAAGGAAAGCTATAGTTTCAGAGATACTGGAAAGACAGATAAAACTGATGGAGAGGAAAGTAAACAGAATCGGGGGAACAATTTATACAATAACATCACTGTAAAGACAGAACAGCTTTAAAAGGCTTGAGATCTCTGATCAGCACAATGACAGACCAAGATGCTAGAGGACGGATATTAAAGCATGCTATCCACCACCTAGCAGAGAGGTGCAGAATGAGACGTACATTCTTAGACACAACCAATGTAGAAATTTGTTTTGTTTGACTATGCCCATTTTAAAGGTTTATTTTTCTTTTTCTTGTTTAAATGAGCAAGGTGAGGAGATTAGAAGGAATACATATTTATTTATTGGAAAAGAAAAGGGAAGAGGAAGGTAGTTCTCCCATATGAGACATGGCTCCTGCCAACTACAATGGAGAATTGGCCACTTTTATCAGAGGAAATGTCAAAATGTCAAAAGGAAGTGGAGGGTGACACCTACCTATTTCACTAAATTACTTACACCCTTTCCCTGTCATACATCCTTGAAGGAAAAACTTTGGTAGAACCAAAGCTCTTATAAGAGAATGAAAAAAGAATGGATAGCAAAAGTGGCCAGCAAACCTAATACAACTCAATAATGTGACATGGCATATGGGGGTGGGGAGAGGGATTTGAGGGGAGGGGAGAGAAGCAAAGAGGGGGGGATGTTGTTCAGTTCCTGTCCAATTCTGTGACCCCATGGACCATAGCATGACAGACCTTTCTATCCTCCACTATCTCTCAAAGTCCATCCAAGTTCATGTTCATTGTTTCCATGACACTATCTATCAGTGCCATCCTCTGCCACATTCTTTTCCTTTTGCCTTCGTCTTTCCCAACATCAGAGTCTTTTCCAGTGAATCCTATATTCTCATTATATGACCAAAAAATTTAAGTTTTATCTTCAGTATTTGACCTTCCAATACATAAACTGAATTAATTTCCTTACATATTGACTAATTTGATCTCCTTGCTGCTCAAGTGACCCTCAAAAGTCTTCTTCAGCACCAAAATTTGAAAGTGTTGATTCTGTGAGCCTCAGCTTTTCCTATAGTCCAACTCTCACAGCCATACATTGCTACTAAAAATAAACCATAGCTTTGACTATATGGACCTTTGATGGCAAGGTGATGTCTGCTTTTTAGTATGCTGTCCAGATTTGCCAAAGCTTGCCTCCCAAGGAACAAGCATCTTTTAATATCATGACTGTAGTCACCATCTGCAGTGATCTTTCAGTCCAAGAATATAAAATCTGACACTGCTGCCATTTCTTCTCCTTCCATTTGCCAGGAAGTGATGGGATCAGTTGCCAGGATCTCAGTTGTTTTTTTTTTTTTTTTTTTATGTTGAACTTCAAGTCAGCCTTAACATTCTCCTCTTTAACCCTCATCAATCCTTTCTACCATCAGAGTGGTATCACTTGCATATCAGATTGCATATCTCTTAGCAACCTTAATTCTGGCTTTTAACTCATCCATCCTGGTATTTCACATGATATACTCTGCATGTAAGTTAAATAAATTAGGTGACAATATACAGCCTTGTCATACTCCTTTTTCCAATCTTAAACCAATCAATTAGTTGTTCCATGCTACATTCTAATTATTGCTTCTTGGCCCACGTACAGTTTCCTCAGAAGACAAGTAAGATGGTCTGATAGTTCCATCTCTGTAAGGACTTGCTACATTTTGTTGTGATTGACAGTCAAATGTTTTAGCATAGCCAATAAAACAGATTTTGGCATTTTTCTAGAATGCCTTTGCTTTCTCCAAAATCCAATGAATGTTGGCAATTTGGTCTTTAGTTCCTCTGCCTCTTTAAAAATCAGCCTGTTCTTCTACTAATTGTTGGTTAACATATTGCTGAAGTCCAGCTTGCAGAATGTTAAGAAAAACCTAGCTGGTGTGTGAAATGAGTACTTTTGAAGGACTGTCATGGAGGGTAAGGTTTTATTCACCCCATAAAGTAGAGCCAGAAGCAATGGATGAAAATTATAGGGAAGCAGATTTAGTCCAATATCCCAAAAAAATCTTCTCTAAAATTAGAGTTGTCCCTCAATGTTACAGGTTGCCTTGAGTGATGGTGATTTCCTCATCCCTGGAAGTCTTCAAACAGAAGGTGAATTATCACTTGCCAGGCTTGTTCTACTATATTCTCAGCCCCTTCCAGCTCAGTGATACTAGTATACTGAGTCAGGTTAGGAAGGGTAGAGAAGGAGTTTGAGAGAAAATGAATCAAAGAATGCATATACAAGGGAAGGGCACATGTCCATCTACTTGCTCCAATCTTCCTGGAAAAGAAACTTCATTTAACAAGTCTGATCTAACACTTCACTCGTATAGAGAATACCCTCCTCCACTTCCCCTCAGTCCCACAATTATATATACCATCTCATGTGTTTTGGTCTCACTTGCTAATTATTCCATTATTAACCATGTCTACAAATTTACTGGTAGCAATACCCATTGACTGTAACTGCCTGTAATAATTATCTGTGGCTCCCATGTATTTATCTCTAATATCTATTGAAATAGAGAATCCACCATACCTCCTAGATCTATTTTCATGTCTCTCTTTTTCTGTAGTATTTAATCTCATTTTCAGATGACTGCCTTTTTTTTAACCCTCAAACTGGGACAGTTCCCAGGGGGGATGGGCTTTTGCTTGCAGGCAAATGCACGAACTGATTCTACATGTGCTGTGCAGTTAAATGCTAGGTAGGACGGATCCCCTGAATGTTAGCTCAGCAGAAATGTGTATAAGTGCCAAAGCCAAGGAAGTTTCATTGTCAAGGAGGTGATTCTTGGTGAGAGTGGGGTACTTTAAGAGTGGATCTTTGCTGCAAATAGATTAAGGAAAGTAATGATTAGAAAATTGCAGGACAGGCACAACGAATGACACTTTTAACAGTTGACCATAGGATTGGCAGATTAGGACTGAAGACACAGCTACTCCACTTACTATGGGAGTATTGCTAAAATTTAGGTTCCAGTTTCCTCATCTGACAAAAGAGTAAGTGAGATAATGTAGATCAAAATTCTTTGTAATCATGAAATGCTCTATAAATGCAAATTGTTAAATCAAGTGTGGTTATGTATAGACATAGATGTCTAAAAACTTGGATAGCGAAGCAAATGGGTATATCTATTATAGGGATCTCACTCGTGCTTGGAAAAGTGTTCCATATGAGGTAGTGTCTGATTTTTCATTAATTCAGGGAAGGAAGGGCTAATCAGTCAGGATGTATTTTAGCATATGTGTCTAGGCATGTAAGAGACTAAAGAGAAAGGAGACAGTGTGGAGAGGATACATGGTGCAGAAAAAAAGCATTAGCCTAAAGGGGAGAGGCCTAGTTTCTAATTCTAGCTCTACTATCTGCAAGCCACATAACCCTGAGGAAGTCACTAAATTCTAGCTTTCTAGTTAGAATTTTTAGATTTTTAATAAATTCTTATCTTTCAAAATCCTTGTCTCAAAAATGAAAGCATTATTTTATTCATGTGATAAAGGCATGTGCTATGCATTTGGAGAATGCAAAGATGATCCTGGCATAATGAAAAGAACTTTGGACTTAGAGTCAAGAGACTAGCCCTAGTTCTACTAGTTACTAACTACATGACCTTGGGCAAGTCATTTGATCTATTTTAGCTTCTGCATCTGTAAAATGGGGCCAATAATACTCACACTGCCTACTGTCTGGCATTATAAGGAAAATGTCTTATGAACCTTCAAGCATTTAACTAACATGCTATCCTTGTTATTGACACTTTTCCTATCTTTTAAGTAAAAAAATTAAAAAATATGAGCATGTACACAATTACAAGATGAAATACAAGTAACCTAATAATCCTATTTATTTATCTCAATTCAGAGTAAGAGGTGACAGCTAGCTGGGACTTTAAGAAAGTCTTCAGAAATCATTTGATTGGACCTTGAAGGTTTACTAGAATTTTCAACATAAAGAACCAGAAGATGAGAACTTCAGATGGTAAGAATAGCATGAACTAAGATATAAATGCAGGAAGGCACAAGAAATTGCAAGTCATACAGACTAATTAGAGTACAGGTTATATATAGAGTACACAAATATGTATGTATAGATATATGTGTGTATACCTGTAAGGTGTGTGTATGTGTGTGTGTGTATATATACACATATATACATATATGTCTGTATACATATATGCATGCACATAGATATATAATGTGTTATACACGTGTTTGTATATATATATGTATGTATGTATACATAGTGAGAGACAAGACTGAAAAGGTAAGTTGAGAGCAGAATGCTGAGGGTATTTAATAACAAGCTGAGGTTCTGAGACAGTAGAGAGTCATTAAAGTTTTTAGGCATAAGGATGATGAAGTCATTTCTTTTTTTTCTCTTTATACTGTTTCTTGGCTATCTCATTTGCTTCCATGGATTAAACTATCAACTTTATTCAAATGAGTTGCAAACCCATTCATCCAGTCCTATCATCTTTACCCTGAACCCCACTGCCAGGTATCTAAGAGTCTGCTGTACGTTATACCTAGATTTTCCACTGGCATTTAAAATTCAAAGTTTCCAAAACTAAACAGATTATCTTCTCTTAAACTTATGATCTTCTCAATTTCTCTTTTACTGGTGAGGGCACCACCATCTTCTTAGTCGCCCAGGATCAAAGTCTCAAAGTTATGCTCAGAATCTTCTCTCTTCCATGCCCCTGACAGCCAAGCAGTTGCCAAGTTTTACACAATCTACCTTCACAACCTCTCCTGCATCTGTTCATCCCCTTCTCTTTCCTCACACTACTGCCATTATTCAGGACATTACCACCTCTCACCTAAATTAAAGTCGTAGTCTTGCCATACCAATCAAACTATCAGATAATTATTTTCTAGAGCTGGAAAAAATAATATAAAAATTCATCTAGAAGAACAAGAGGTCCAGAATATCAAGGGGACTAATGAAAAAAAATGCTAGGGAGCGGCCTAGTGCTACCAGATCTCAAATTGTATTATAAAGCAGCAATTATCAAAACCACTTGGTACTGGCTAAAATACAGAAGGGTAGGCAAGTGGAATATGCTAGCTACTCAAGACACAGTAGGCAATGAATATAGCAATCTACTGTTTGATAAACCCAAGGACCCCAGCTTCTAGGATAAGAACTCATTGTTCGACAAAAATTGCCGGAAAAACTGGATAACAGTGTGGTGGAAACTAGTGATAGACCAATGCCTGACACTGTACACAAGAATAAAATCCAAATCAGTACATGATCTAGGTATAAAAATCGATACTATGGACAAATTGGTGGAGCAAGAAATAGTGTATTTATCAGATTTATGAAGAAGGGAAGAATGATTGACTAAAAAGGAGATAGAAAGCATTATGAAGTGCAAGATGGATAATTTTGATTACATTAAAATGAAAAGTTTTTGCACAAGCAAATCCAATGCTATCAAGATTCGGAGAGATGCAGAAAACTGGGAAAGAATTTTTGCAGCTAATGTCTGTGATAAAGCCCTCATTTCTAGAATATGTAGAGAACTGAGTCAAATGTACAAAAAAGTAAGTCATTCCTCAATTGATAAATGGTCAAACGATATGAACAGGCAGTTTTCAGAGTAAGAAATTAAAGATATGTATAGTCATATGAAAAAATGCTCTAAATCACTTTTGATTAGAGATATGCAAATCAAAACAACTCTAAGGTACCACATCACACCTATCAGATTGGCAAAGATGACAGAACAGGAAGGTGATAAATGTTGGACAGGATGTGGGAGAGTTGGAACACTAATTCATTGTTGGTGTAGCTGAGAGCTGATCCAACCATTCTGGGAAGCAATTTAGAACTATGCCCAAAGGGCTACAAAAATATGCATATCCTTTGACCCAACAATATTGCTTCTAGGACTGTATCCCCAACAGACCATAAAAATGGGAAAGGTCCCACATGTACAAAAATTCTTATATCAGCACTCTTTGTGGTGGCCAAAAACTGGAAATCAAGCAGATGCCCATGAATTGGGGAATGGCTGAATAAATTATCGTACATAAATGTAATGGAATACTATTGCACTATAAGAAATGATGAACAGGAAGACTTTAGAGAAGCCTGGAAAAACTTACATGATCTGATGCTGAGCGAAAGGAGAAGAAACAGGAGAACTTTGTGCACAGCAATGACCACAGTATATGAGAACTTTTTCTGGTAGACTTGGAACTTCATTGCAATAGAAGGACTTAAAAAAATCCCCAACAGTCTTTTAAGGCAAAATGCCTTCCACATCCAGAGAAAGAATTATGGAATTCAATTGCAGAATGAAGCAGATCATTTTCTTTTGTATTACATTTTGGTTTGTTATGTGATTTCTCCCATTCATTTTAATTCTTCTATACAGCTTGACTATGGCGAAAATATACTTAATAGGAATGTATGTATAGAACATACATAAAACTGTATGCCATCTCGAGGAGGGAGGGAGAGGAAAAATATCTAAGTTATATGGTAGTGATTGTAGAACACTGAAAATAAATCAAATTAATAAATAAAAAAAGTCACAGCCTGGTTTCCCAGGCTCCCATTTCCATTCCATCCTTCTACTGCCAAAAAGCCTCTTTCTAAGGCACAGGCCTGATCAGGACCTCCCCTTTGCTCAAAAACCTTCTTAGTGATTATACATCAGAATTCAAATTCCTTGGCCTGGCATTTGAGGTCCTTCAGAATGAGGTCCCAACCTATCTTCCCAGTCTTATTTCATATAATATCCCTTTACATACTCTACATTTTAGTCAAAACAAATTGCTATCTGTTCTTCAATTTCAGCATATTGTCTCCTGCCTTGGTACATTCAAAGAGAATTCCTGAATGCCTGTGATGAAGCCCCTTCCCATAGCTACCTTTCATAATCTTTATGCTCCTTCAAGTTTTTGATCAGCTGTCACCACACCCTCTATGCAGCCTTCATTAAACACTCATATCACTCACTCCCAGCTGAAAGTGCTTTCTCCCTCCTCAAATTTCCCTAGATTCTCTAAATTGTCCCTTTTTCTCCATCAACTTATATTATCTCTATACATAGCTATAAAATTAGGAAAGGGACTGTATCTTTTTATTTATATATTCTCAGATGCTAGCACAATGTCTTGCACATTAAGATACTTAATATCTGTTGAATTAAATGATCAGTACCATACTTCAGGAAGTTTACTATGAATGAATGAATAAATGACACTGCTATCTGGAATAGATTGGATGGGGGGCAAATTGAAAAAGAGGCAATTAGTTGAGAGACTACTGCAATAACCTAGATAAGGGATAAAGGGGACTCACACTAGGGAGATGTCAAAGAGAAGGGAAAGGAGAGGATGCATGTGAGAGATTCTGTGGAGATAGAATCATCAGTACTCAGCAACTAGCTGGATATGGAGAAAAAGGATCAGAGAAGAGACAAGGTATCAAATCTGGGTACCTGGGAGAATGATAATGCCATTAACAAATAAGAAAGTTAGGAGGAACAGTGTAAGGAATGGTAGCCTTTGTGAATTTTCAGGGCAAGCTGTGTGTCAGGTTGAATTATTCTGATTTTTGATATAATGGGAGCATTTTGCTTTTTTTCTCCCTCCCCCACCCCACCTTTGTCAGGGAGAGAGAAATTCAGTAGCAAATGATTACTAATGATAGGACCAGAATACCCCAAAACCACCAGGTCATCAAGGGGCTTCCTGATTGACTGAGTAAGCTAGGTATTATACAGCAAGCAAATGAGCTTGCTCAGCAAACTGGGGAAAATACCATCCTCTTCTGGGAAAAAGAAAAGAAATAGACATCCATTGTTTAGAGCAAGAATTCTTAAACCCTTTGGCAGTCTAGGGAAGCCTATGGACCCTGGCCCCAGAATAATATTTTTAAATTACTGGGGACAATCCTAAATTTTAATTCATGGTTAGTAAAAAATAAAAACAAAATTGGTTTGAGTTGTATCTGTGTGTGTATGTTTTTTTTCCATCTATCCAAGTTTGTAAACACCCTAAAATATTAATTAATTGATTAAATTAATTAAGTAATGATTGAAGAATCATGAATGGTCAAGCTAAGGTAGAAACTAGATAGAAGAGCTTAGGTAATTTAAGGGCCATCTAACCTGGAACTAGGTAGATTTATCTGCATGCCAAATTAGGGTGATGGAATGGATAGAGTGCTGAGGCTTAAGACAGAAAGACTTTATCTTCCTGAATTCAAACCTGGCCTCAGACACACACTAATCGTGTGAACCTGGGCAAATCATTTAACCTGTTTGTCTCAGTTTCCATATAGATAGATAGATAGATAGATAGATAGATAGATAGATAGATAGATAGATAGATAGAGATATAGATATATATTTAAAGCTAAAAGAGATGACAAACCACTCCAATATCTTTGCAAAAAAAACCTCCAAATGGAATTACGATGAGTTGCATACAATTGAAATGACTCAACAAAAACAACTTCTAATTATGTTAGTCTGGCATATATGTTTGAACTTGTATGTTCTTTCTCTTTGTATATAAACTCATACAAAATGCATTCTTGTGGTCTGGGGAATGTGGACACAACGTGGGAAACTGGCAAATAAGCAGGCAGATCATCCTAACTGGAACTGTCCAAAGGTGGAATGGAATGCTTTGGGAAGCAGTGACTTCTCTATTACTCTCTGGTTTTCCTGAGGAGGCAGGACAATAATTTGTTGGGGTTACTGTACAAAGGATTCTTGAGCAGGCATGACTCCTGAAGTGCTTCCTGGCCCTGAGATACTATAGTTCTAGGTGGTTAGAACCAGACACCAAGATATAATGGCAAAAGCAGAAAAGAAAGAGATCATTAGAGATTAAGAGCAGCAAACCTCTGAAATCTAAGAACCAATGTTACAAAGGAATCTAAATGTTCTCAGTGCTTTCAGCTGAGAGTTCAGTGATTAGAGAAGGTTAGAATGCAGTTGTCCCATTAATGTATTGCTAATGGAATCCATTAATAGGCCTATGTGACTTGCTTGAGTCACATGGAAGCCTGAGTCACATGGAGCAGGAAGTTGGTATGACTTAAAGCTTGGAGAGAAAGAGGAGGCAGAGACAGAGAGCAGCTAGCATGAGTGAGAGAAAGGAATTTTGCTTAGGGGGAGCCTATTTGTGGGAAGGTCTGATGGAGAGAAGGCTTGGGAATGGAGATGTGCCCTGCAGTGATAATGTGTATAGACTTCTTGGTTATCATGAGAGATTTGGCTTTCCAATATATGAATAAATATCTTGGTTCTGTCTTCAATGAAGAGAATCGGTTATATCTTGTGATTCAAACCTGAAAATATGCCTGGCATATTCATGGCTGCAGCTGTGAGTATCACCATGGTGATATAGTAGTGCAAGTTGAAAGTCCTGGGGACAAAGGTAAAAGTCTCCGGGATTAGTTCCAGAAGTAGTGCTATTGACCCAGGAATTGGCTTGTTACAGCAAGGTTGGTTGACTTGGTTGTGTCCTTTATAAGAAGGATTTTATTTGGAATACAATAATTAGGTTTTAGACATGTTTTTCTTGAGGCACTAGGAAACAGTTGGATCCAGTTGAAAATGTAGATATGGAGCACTGGAGATAGGTTGGGGATGGTCATACATACCTGAGAGCCATACTTGTATCTGAAGCCATGAGAGTAAAACGGTAAGATCACCAAGAAAATATATATGTGTGTGTGTGTACATATATGTGTATGTATGTATACATGTGTGTGTATGTGTATATGCATATATGCATGTGTATGTATGTCTGTGTGTATATATGTATATAGTTATGTGTGTATGTATATACACACATATATGTGTGGGTATATATGTTTGTATGTATATAAATATACAATGTGTGTTATATATGTGCGTATAGATATGTATATATACATATATATACAGAAAAGAGAAGAATTAAAGGCACTGGTGCACATACTAAAAGGGTAAAAAGAGATAGAGTGGGAATAGTCAGGGAGGTAAGAGAAACCAGGGAAATATAGTATCAGAAAATCCAAGGAATCAGTTGAAGCAGACGAATCAAGGAGGATGAGCCCTGAGAAAAGGCCATTGTGATGAAAAAATTATAAATGTTGACCACTGATAAAGTATTTTCATTGAAGCTTAGGGCCAATAATTATATGGTAACAGGTTAAAGACAGAACAACTGATGAAGAAATGGAGACTTCAGAGAAGCTTAATGGTAAAACAACAGAAAAAAAGAAGGGCAATTCAAGGGATTGGAGATCTGAGTGAAAACGTTCTGTGAGGGATTTTTGGGAAAGAAGAAATATGAGCATGTTCACAAACAAAGGTGAAATAGAGACAGTCTGTCTGAAGATGCAAAAGGAAGAAAAGAAAACTAATATATCAAGATTATTGAGGAGGGGATCGAGGGCAGAATATAGTGGAATTGGACCTTGAGTCAGGGTATCTGGGTTCAAATACTACCTTTCCATTGATTAGATTTGCAATCATGGTCAAATAACGCTTTTGAGTCTCAAGTTTCTCGTTTATAAAATTGGAATAACATTCATACTACTCAACTTGAAGGACAGTTTTGAGAAATATACTTTGTTAAGCTTGAAGTGCTAGCAATTACTCTTGGAAAGGAAATGGGATACTTCTTTCTTAAGTCAAAAGTGAAGTTGAGGAAGCTTATATCAAGTGACCTCAACCTTCTTGCGAGGTCACCTTATAAGACTGCAAGAAGAAGCCTGGTCCCACCTAGCCACCCTGACTCTAGCCATCAACTCTTTACATAGCTGTCAAAATAATTATCTTAGTGACTTGACTACATCAATCCCCAGCTCAAAAATTATATCTGTGGCTCTACTATTGCCTCTGGAATAAAATACAAACAATGTAGCATGACCTTTAAGGTCTGATCAGCTTGACTTCTATCTAACTTTTCTATTTTTATTACACACAACTCCCCTTCACATGTTCTGTGATCCACTCAATTTGGACTACTGACTAATCTATGAGCTTGTCTGATAGTCTCCAAATTCTTTGCCTTCACACAGGACATTACGCATGCCTGAAATTCACTCTCTCCACAATTCTGCCTTTTGTAATTATTGTATTCCTTCTATGAATCCTCCTCCTCTGTGATTTAATTCCCAAATATCCCACTAAAACTCATCTCTCCTTAAAGTTTCTCAGAGTATTTTGTTTCTATATCTCTTTTGCTTTTACCACAATCTATTTTGTATGACACTTTATTTTTTATAATCCAACAATTAGATTTACTCTTTGCAGATAAAGACCATTGTTTTTCTTCATTGTATATTCATATAACAATATGTGTATTCAGTAGACACTTAATAAATGCCTCCTAAATTAAATTTAATAGACCTGGAAAGGCTTGTACGAACTGATGTAAACAGATCCATGAGAACATTTTATGCAATACCATCAACACTGTTGTTGTTTCAGACAATTTTGAAAGCTAAAAGAATTCTGATTAATGTAATGACAAGTGATGAAGTATGTTGTCCACTTCCTGGCAGTGAAAGAAATGATTATTCCTCTTTTGTACTAATAACTAATTATTGAATCAGGACCAAGATTTTTCCCCCTTTTCTATTTCCTTATCAGAAATCAACCAGTGTGGAAAATCTTTCTCAAAGACTCACTCAGGCTAACACTCTAATCAAAGACAGTAAAAGAAATTCTAAGTTTAGGTTAATGGGTGGGTGGGTTCCTGTTCATTACGTTTACTCAGACAGGTCTGGGGAAATGTGGACTCTCCCTTTAGTAAGATAGATGTTATAGAAATTGATGTCTCTTTGACCAAGATTTGGGTGCTCAGTGTCACACATCTCAAGACCCTTATTGTAATATAGCCCACCTCTCATTATAATATTCATTCTCTAATTAATTTTTAACCAATCAGAGTTGACTGCCACCCCCAGGAACACTAGCTCTTCTAAGGGCAGATGAACTGTGAGCCCACTGTCATGACAGTCTTTTCATTCAAGAGTACCATTGGCCTCTTTTATTAATAACACATTAGCCTTATTAATAAAATTATTAAATTACCCAGAAATTATATCTCTTGAACTTTTGAAATATCACAACACAGATGTACTAAGAGTGCAAATTAAGATACAGATTTTTGGCCAATGTAGGAATTTGTTTTGTGTGAGTATGCACGTTTGTTACAAAAGCTTTTTCCCCCCATGGAGGAATGAGAGGAAGAAAAGCCAACTTTTAATTTTAAAAATGAAAATTTAATTTTAAAAATAAATTGAATTAGAGTAATGAATGGTGCATGACTATGAGTGAATAGGCATGCACGTTTTTTTATATCACTGGGAGAGGCTTTTTACAAATATAGAAAATGCCTGCGGAAGGGTGTGCCTAAGTTTGACAATCAGAATACCAGATTGTTAAAACTTAAAGGAACAATAATAGCTAACGTTGATATGGTGTTTTAAGGTTTTCAAATATTATCTCATTTTAATCTGGCAACAATCCTCAGAGGTAAGTGCTTTAATTAAGCCCATGTTCCAGGTATGGAAACTGAAACAGGTAGAAGTGTCTTGCCCAGGGTCACAAACTAATGAGTGTCTGAGGGTAGATTTGAATTTAGAACTCCCTCATTTTATATATCATAGGATCATAGATTTGGAGCTGGAAGGGATTTGGAGATCATCTAATTCAATTTCTTTATTTTACAGTTATTGAAACTAAGGCCCAGAAAGGTGCCACTAATTAGCTAGTTAGGTATCTAGTTAGTAGAACCATGGGTAGAACCTAGTTTTCTTGACTCTTGGTCCAGAGCTTTTAGACTCAGTAGACAACTGCTATGGATGAAGGTATTATTTGAGGCCAATGTGAGTCTGGTGAACAGATCTGGCCTTGACATGGAGGAAGTTGGCAGAAAGTGTATGGGATTTTGTTTCCAATCTGACAGATGCCAGCTGTAGCTTTCCATCTGCCTCCCTTCTTCCCATCCTGTAGCATCTCACAGTTTGTGCAATCCACCTCCAGATACATCCCCTGACCTCACACAGGGAAACTGGCATGATGAAAGGGCATGGACCTCAGCATGGAAGAGTACACTGTTCATATAACAGAGGTATCACCCATCTTGTATAAACTTCAGCAGCCAAGGTAACTAGATCTCAGTTTAGAGTCTAGAGAAATCTCTGAGAAAATTAAAATGGAGTGGTTATAGCAATACCTATGGAAGTCTACCCTTGAAGTAACTATGGCACAGAGGGAGCTCATGGAAATAGCCAGAGGGTATATTCCCTCCACCCACACTCTCTAGATCAGTTCTGTCCTATTTTTCTTT
Organism: Bettongia penicillata ogilbyi; assembly: GCA_023548195.1. Taxonomy (NCBI): domain Eukaryota; kingdom Metazoa; phylum Chordata; class Mammalia; order Diprotodontia; family Potoroidae; genus Bettongia; species Bettongia penicillata. The sequence continues at coordinate 6,231,786 of JAJHZJ010000381.1, read as the reverse complement.
TCTTTCCTCTCTCACCTATCTGTGTGATTTCATGAACTAGAAATTACTTATTAAAAATAGTGGGAACACTGATCAGACCCAAGTAAAATGAAATTACCTTAGTCAAAGATTCTCCAAAAGGGCAGAAAATAGGAGAGTGAGACAATGTCATAAAGAATCTGTGGAGAAGACACCAGATAGATGATTGAAGACGTTAAGTCAGTTCCTAGGAGCTCAACAGCCTTGGGCAAGATTTTGTCTCTCACCATCTGCATTATAACTGGCATTCTCCATTAGGCAAGTCTATTTCATCTTTCTCTTTTTCTACATGTCTTGTTCACTCACCAAGGAATATATGGCAAAAACAGATATGGGGAGCACACAGATCTTCTCAGCAATATTAGAGGTAATGAAAAAATGCCAAGTGAACCCCAAAGGTAAAGGAAGATTCTCTTTCTAGATTTCTCTTTCACAGAGTCTCAAACTGGCAGACTTCCCTTGGTTGTTACAGCTGGCATGGTAAAGGATAGCCAGCAAGCATTATCTTATAATTTTAGTCAATTCTCTTTTTTAAAATATTAAATCTTATTATTTCCTCCAGAAGAGTTCTTATCTTAGCCCTCATAGTGACATCCAAGTAACTCTTGGATCTCAAAGATATTTAGCAGAATATAATTTCTGGCATTTCCTATACAAATCTAGAATGACTTCAAGGAAAGCCTGGTGATAGATTAATGGGTTGAAAGTGTGAGGGGGACAAGAAAAAGAGAGAGAGAAAGAGTAGGAGAAGAGAAAGAGAGAGAGAGAGAGAAGTCTTGTTAAACTTGGAGCGGCTTAGGCATCAGAAGATTGACCAGCGGAGGAGAAGCCAAGATGGTGGAGTAGAAAGACTCACGTATGCTAGCTCCGAATCCACAGCCCATAAATTTCCTGTAAAAAGAACTCCCCACAAATTCTGGAGCAGTAGAACCCATGCAGAAACACAATGGAAGAGATTTCCATTCCAGAGAGCCCTGGAAAGCCATCCCCAGGGGTCCGTTGCACTCCGGACAGCAGAGCCCACCCCTGCACTGCCCGTGCAGCCCCAGAGGAGCAGATCAGAGCAGGCTTCAAGGATGGAACCTCCGGCAGCCATGAAGGTCCCTCCACCCACAGGCACTACAGGTCAGTGAGACAGACTTTGGAGCTGGCCGAGAGGGGAGCGGGGTATCTCTGTGACTTGGGCCCCCTCGGGAGGCAGGAGCAGAGGCAGCAGTGGCCCGGAACTCCCCAAGCAGGCAGGAGCTCAGGGCCATTACCCAAGGTCTCTGCATAAAGCCCCTGAGGGAACTGAGCCTGGGAGGCGGCCCTGCCCCCACCTGAGAACCTGAACTTAAGCTCACATTGAATAGCAGCCACACCTGCCATGGAAAGCCCTGAGGCTGGGAAGCAGCATTTGAATCTCAGACCCGAAGCACTAGCTGGGCAGATCTAGGCAGGGGTGGACAGGAATCTCCAAAGTCAAGTAACTGGCTGGGAAAATGCCCAGAAAAGAGAAGAAAAATAAGACCATAGAAAGCTACTTTCTTGGGGGACAGATGTTCCCATCTTTAATTTCTGATGAAGAGGAACAATTCTTACCATCAGGGAAAGATGTGGAGGTCGGGGCCTCTCTATCCCAGACATCTGAGGTGGATGTCCAGTGGGCTCAGGCCATGGAACAGCTCAAAAAGGACTTTGAAAATCAAGTTAGAGGGGTGGAGGAAAAACTGGGAAGAGAAATGAGAGAGATGCAAGAAAAGCATGAAAAATGGGTCAATACTTTGCTAAAGGAGTCCCAAAAAAATACTGAAGAAAATAACACCTTGAAAAATAGGCTAGCTCAATTGGCAAAAGAGGTTCAAAAACCCAATGAGGAGAAGAATGCTTTCAAAAGCAGAATTAGCCAAATGGAAAAGGAGGTTCAAAAACTCACTGAAGAAAATAGTTCTCTCAAAATTAGAATGGAACAGATGGAGTCTAATGACTTTCTGAGAAACCAAGAAATCACAAAACAAAACCAAAAGAATGGAAAAATGGAAGAGAATGTGAAATATCTCATGGGAAAAACAACTGACCTGGAAAAGAGATCCAGGAGAGACAATTTAAAAATTATGGGACTACCTGAAAGCCATGATCAAAAAAAGAGCCTAGACATCATCTTTCATGAAATTATCAAGGAAAACTGCCCTGAGATTCTAGAACCAGAGGGCAAAATAAGTATTGAAGGAATCCATCGATCACCACCTGAAAGAGATCCAAAAAGAGAAACTCCTAGGAACACTGTGGCCAAATTCCAAAATTCCCAGGTCAAGGAGAAAATATTGCAAGCAGCTAGAAAGAAACAATTCCAGTATTGTGGAAATACAATCAGGATAACACAAGATCTAGCAGCTTCTACATTAAGGGATCAAAGGGCGTGGAATAGGATATTCCAGAAGTCAAAGGAACTAGGACTCAAACCAAGAATCACCTACCCAGCAAAGCTGAGTATAATACTTCAGGGGAAAATATGATCTTTCAATGAAACAGAGGACTTTCAAGCATTCTTGATGAAAAGTCCAGAGCTGAAAAGAACATTTGACTTTCAAACACAAGAATGAGAAGAAGCATGAAAAAGTAAACAGCAAAGAGAAGTCATAAGGGACTTACCAAAGGTGAACTGTTTACATTCCTACATGGAAAGACAATATTTGTAACTCTTAAAACTTTTCAGTATCTAGGTAGTTGGTGGGACCACACACACACATGCACACACGTGCACACACACACACATACACACAAGCACGCACACACAGAGACAGAGAGCACAGAGTGAACTGAATAGGATGGGACCATATCTTAAAAGAAATTAAGGTAAACGGTGAGAGAGAAATGTAGTGGGAGGAGAGAGGGTGAAATGGAATGGGGCAAATTATATCTCATTCAAGAGGCAAGCAGGAGACTTTTTAGTGGAGGGAAAAAGAGGAGAGCTGAGAAAAAAGAAAATATGAAATTTACCCTCATCACATTCGACTAAAGGAAGGAATAAAATGCACACTCATTTTGGTATGAAAACCTATCCTATAATACAGGAAAGTGGGGGAGAAGGAGATAAGCAGGGTGGGGGGATGATGGCAGGGAGGGCAATGGGAGCGGGGAGCAATTTGAAGTCAACACTTGGGGAGGGACAGGATCAAAAGAGAGAATAGAAACAATGGGGACAGGATAGGATGGAGGAAAATACAGTTAGTCTTACACAACACAACTATTATCGAAGTCATTTGCAAAACTACACAGATAGGGCCTATGTTGAATTGCCTGCCTTCCCAAAGGGAATGGGTGGGGAGGGAGGGATGGGGAGAATTTGGAACTCAAAGTTTTAGGCACAACTGTTAAGTATTGCTGTTGCTACTAGGAAATAAGACATACAGTTAATGAGGAATAGAAAGTCATCTGGCCCTACAGGACAAAAGAGAAGATGGGGATAAGAGAAGGGAGGGAGGATAGGAGAGAGGGCTGATTGGAGATAGGGAAAATTAGAATGCTCAGTGTATTGGGGTGGGGGAGGGGATAAATGGGGAGAAAATTTGGAACCCAAAATTTTGTGAAAATGAATGTAAAAAGTTAAATAAATAAATTTATATTTTCAAAAAAAAAAAAAGAAGAAGAAGATTGACCAGCGGATTATTTGGTTACAGTAATTCATGAAGCCATCAACCAAAATGTGAAGGGCTTACAACCTACAGTTTTGTGAGCACTTACACTAATGAAATCACAGAGCCTTGAGGCTCTGAAGCAAACGTAAACTCAAATTTTCCCTCTCTCTCTCTCTCTCTCTCTCTCTCTCTCTCTCTCTCTCTCTCTCTCTCTCTCTCTCTCTCTCTCTCTCTCTCATATATATACATACATACACACACACATACCTAAAAGAAGGAAACAATACAATTCCACAATGCCATATCTGATGGCAAAACCTATGTCATAGATGCAACAAGTGTAAAGAAGAGGGCATATAAGGAGAGCATCATCACCTGCTTTATATTCCTAGGTTAATCTGCTTGTTCCAAACAACCTCTCCTCTTCCCAAGACCTATACCTCAACTGAGGAATTAATAGCCCTGATACCACTGCCTTCTGCTACCCATCCTTACATACAATCACAGTCCTTCAGGCAATACAGGTCAATGTGAGCTACTGACATATTGAGATGTACTTGTGGAGACTGTTTTCTCTGTTTCTTTCTTTCCAAGACAGTAGAGAAAGCCAACAAGAAGTAACAATTTATCAATTCTCCTTAATTGATTTTTTCTGAGAAAAGCACATCATAAATAAGCATACAGAGAGATAATATTAATTGACATTTATGGCATTTTAGGGTCTGTAGAACATTTAACAAACATTATGTCGTTTGTTTTTCTTCTACCTCTAGCTTAGCACAGTGCCAGGCACATAGTGAGCCCTTAATAAATGCCTCTTGACTGAACTTGACTTGATTCTTCCAATAAGTTTATGAAATAAACAATGTGGATACTGTAATCAACATTTTCCATATGATGAAAATAGGGATCAAGGAGGTTGATTGACTTAGTTTTCATCACATAGGTAATAGTTGTCAAATGTGGGATCTGAACCCAGGTCTTTTCTAATTCTGTAGCCAGCTTTCTAGTGATATACTGCACTGCCCAGTTAGATAAACATCAGATCCCTGCATAAGCCTAATGTTTTCCTCTCAGTTGGAGAAGATTTTGTTGCAATTTCCTCACCAATTTCTAATAACTGACCATTCTTCACAGCAAGGAGTGGTCACTTGTTCATTTTTCTTGCCTCTTTCATTCCCAAAAAGTCTCTGTTCTCAAGGCCTGTCCTTCCCACATTCATTCTCTCCCCTTACTTATAGGAGCAATAAGCATCTCCCCAAAAATCTTCTCCATAGCAGCCTAGGAAATACTGCATCCAATCATAGGAAATACTGTAGCCAAGAGAAAAAAAAACATCTTCCCCTCTCCTTGAACATGAATTTCCACCCTCCCATCCCATATACACACCAAACATGCCCTCTACCTCTTTGCTTCATAATACCAACTGTCCCATAAGCCAAAGAACAGAAGTATGGCTCTGATATTTATTAGCTGTGTATGACTTTTGGAAACTCACTTTACCACTTGGCCCTTAGCTGCATCACCTACAAAATGAAAGGGTTAGACTAAGTGATTCTTAAAACCCCATTCTAGCCATAATGATTTGTCATGAAAAATAAGCTTTAATGGAAAACAAAGCTAGCCTGACACCAAGATATGCCCTACTATCCTCACAAACTAAAAGCTGGTGCCTGGGGATTTTCATCTGACACCCATTCTATAGCCCAAGCAGGCAGGTAACAAAGGATCCTACAATTCAGAGCTAACCCAGGAGGGTCACCAAGTGAAGCTCCTCATTTTATAGAGGGAAACTGAGTTCCAAAGGTGACATCACTCAGTGTCACAAGGCAATAATAGAAGGTTTAGGATTCACCCATACTGAAACCTGATTTCACCTAGTAAAAGTCAGGTTCATTGATTCCTAGTTCAATGCTATTTATGCTATAAGACCAAAGCAAATGATGAAAGTCTTCAAGAAGAAAGAAAAGGATGAACAAAAGGAAGATTAGGAGGAGGAAGGGAAGAGAATTTATGATCATGCAGCAAAACAAATAAATAAATAAATGACTTCTATTAGGAAATAAATAAAAGATGCCAAAAGAAACAGCAGCCTGAAACTGGCATTATTTTCCTCCCTGCTGCAGTAATGATCTGATTAGGGTACAATCCCACTACATCCTTCAGGCACTAACTCGTCTTCACTGAGTTTAAACTAGTTTTGGAAGATGGATGGAGAAGATGTACTAGCAAGGCTCCAATTCAATACTAGACCCAGTGGTTTGGGGATTTCACAATCCTTTCCACACCTGGAACCAAAGGCTCTTCCACAGATTCCTTTCCTCTCTGACTAAGAAGTCTAAGCTAAGCCCCTTGCTCTCTTTGTTTCAAATAGCTATTAATGAGGTGGGTCTAAAGGAACCCCTAGCTCCGTATCTCTCTGAAGATTATACCCAAGGGGCAGCTAGGTGGTGCAATGAATAAAGCACTGGCCCTGGAGTCAGGAGGACCTGAGTTGAAATATGACCTTAGACAATTGACACTTACTAGCTATGTGACCTTGGGCAAGTCACTTGACCCTAATTGCCTTGCCTTCCTCCCTCCAAGAAAAAAGAAAATTAAAACCAAGCAGTGCTGCTTGACTTTTTCTTCTAGCATATGTTCTAGCCCAGTCAAGGCCAGAAGCCTGGGGCAATGCCTGACTTGGGTCTAGCCAGTAATAGCAAAAGTATTGTCTTTTTCTGAGTATACACAGCATCTAACTTGGTGGTTCAGATGTAGCTGAGATAAATTAGCCAAGCAATATATTAAAATGGGAGATGGCAGACATTCTGATGGAAGATATCACCTCTTAGTAGCTACATCAGAGCTGTCAAGCAGAAAGTAATAGGAATATAATTTCTGAGCAAAAGGCATATGTAATTCAAAAATGGAACAGAGGGAATTAGCCTCTCTTGTGTCCTCTAGATTCTTTGTTTTCTGGCTTTCAGGAAATGCTTTCCAGCCTCTGCTCTAACCTATTAACCTATTTCAGTCTCTCGCAGACAATCGAACACTACTTAGGCTCAATCTTGGTTCACCCAGGCTCAAGTACAAAACTGATCTTAAGACCTTCCACCTCATGTTTCAGAGCACACTTAACAGTGAGTCTGCTAAATCCAAGTGATTCCTCAGTAGAATGCTATCTCTGTAGAGAGCTATCCTGAGGCTCCGGACTGTTATATTTTTTCCAGTTTTCCCTGTAGTTGGCTATAGTTCACGATGCTGAGAGGAAGCTGGCTTTTAAATATCTTTATTTTAGTATCACTCTCTTTCACCCTCAACCCCCACCACCCATTCTTGGATCGAGATTGGGAAGTTTCCCTTTTGTATGTTTTCAGTCACATTTAGGTAAGGCAGCCAGAGGCTCCAGGGCATCTAGAAATAAACACATTTTATTCTTATTGCAACAAAATCATCGCGCAATTTGCCCAACAATCTGTTTGGGAAACTTAGGAAGATGGTGGCAGGGTGAGTGAGAGAATCTTTAACAGACATTGTGTGTGTGCGTATGTGGGGAGACAGGAAAAAAAATACTAGCTCACATGTCTATCCTGCTTTGAGGTTTATGGAGAACTTTTTTTCATTATAACCCTATGAAGGAGTTAATGAAAGTATTGCCCCCATCTTACAGATGAGAAGACAGACTGACACGCAAAAAATCAAGAGGCTTGCCCATCATTACACACCTGTTATGTAGCAAGGTGCCAACTCTGGCCCCTGCCTCTGAATTCAGTGTTCTTTTTGTAACATCTTATTGCCTCTCAAATTGATCTGTAAGCTGAGCTCAAGGCAGCACACATCTATTAAGCACCTACTATGTGCGGGCACCGTACTAAGATACAAAGAAAGGCAGGAGTCCCTGTTCTCAAGGGGTGTACATTTTAATGGCACTGAGGGAAATCTTGGACAAGTTCCCAGACTAGGTAAAGGGTCACTTGCACAGAGTGTCTCAGTGATTTTGTTCCCAGCATAACCTTATGCTATGAGTTTTCTTCTTTCTAGTGCCTGCCCTTGTATCCTGCTCAGGATGAATTTCCTTTTAGACAAATCGACCTCTCTCAGTGAAGTGGAGGAGAGAAAGTCAGCTAACGGGTTACACTGTAATGCCAATGAGAGGTCATCCACGTGCCCCTCTGAAAAATTAGAAGGATATTGTCACTAATTAATAGATTGGACAAATGATGGTTCAATTGTTTACAAATACACCAGAGAAGCACTGAGATGCTCAGGAGAGGAATGATAAAGCAATGGTCTGAGAAGCTGTTAGGAGGGACCACTGAGTACAGTTCCCAGAGGCAGCAGGAAGGGAGAAGGCAGGTTTGTGTAGGAGAGGATTTGTATGTTTGTATCTTGAGCTCCTCTCTCTCTCTCTCTCTCTTTCTCTCTCTCTCTCTCTCTCTCTCTCTCTCTCTCTCTCTCTCTCTCTCTCTCTCTCTCTCTCTCTCTCTGTCTCTCTCTCTCTCTCTGTCTCTCTCTCTCTCTCTCTCTCTCTCTTGCTCTCTCCCTCTGTGATTGTTTACTTCAAAAGTAACAGTTTGAAAAATTATTTTTAAAAAGATTAAGTGGTTAGATCTTGGGGAGTTAAGAAAAATTAATCCATCAGTAATCAAAATGAAAATTAATCTGAAGATTTAATTAAGCAGACGATGGTGGGCTGGAGCTTCATAGGATTTAAAGCTGGAAGGGAGGGTCTCAGAAATCTTGTAGTCCAACCGCCTCATTTTAAACATAAGGAACTGAGTCCAAGTGAGATAAAAAATATGTCCCCAGATACAAAATAAGTCAACAGCAGAGCCAGAGTTTGAAGCCAGGTTTTCTGATTCCAAACATTTCCTAGAAATTTTTCCAATATCGTTTTCCTCTCACAAAAACTAAGGTGGTACCTGAGAAAGGGAAAGAGCAAAATGATCCTGTGTCTTGGTGATCCCCTCCTGATGTCAGAGCTGCCCCTGGGTTTCCACTGCTGGTCCGGGGGTGCTTAAGGGAGACTACCACACTTGAATGTGAGACAACATAGTGGTAAGTGTACCGAGCCGATCATTAAGAACTTGGGTTCGGAGACTAGCTTAGGATTCACAGGACTATTTGACAAGATCAGGGTAATAGTCTATATGTCTTCAAAGAGATGACATTCTACTGGTGGATAGATACATGATAATCACCCAACCTAAGTAAATGCAGAGTCCATATCGGAAAAGGATTTCTTTAGGAAGTGGCCCCTGAGTTGTACTTGAAAAGAACCTAGGCATTCTAAGAGGTAAAGGGGAGGATAAAACGAATTCTAGGCATAAGAAGAAAAGAGCACGTGTGCGAAAGCAGGTGAGAGAAGGTTATTTATGGGGAAGAGCTAAGAGGCCAGTGTGAGTGCAACAGAGGAGCAATATGAAATAAGATGTAGAAGGGAAGTGAAATCAGATTGTAGAAGGCTTAAATTTTAGGACTGAGGATAATAAGAGAATGGTTAGACATTGGCTTGTATGACAAGGATATAGGTGAAGTTTTGAGTGGACAGTACAATACGGTAGTGGAGTGGGGAGGTATATATCCTTATGCTACATTTTAAAAAGTCATGACATAGAGGACAAAGGAAGTAGAAGCCCTGTTGTCCTCTGCCTTGGTGAAAAGATACCTCTTGTCCTCATGTTCTAAAATGACCCTGACAAGGTGGAAAACATGCAGAAGAGGGTGTTCAAGTTAACAAGGGCACTGGACAACATGCCATATGAGGGTTAGCTGAAGTGGGGAAAAGGGATTTTAAGCCCAGAGAGGAGAATGCATGGAAAGAACAAATATTTGAAGGACTGCCTTACAGAAGTGGGAGTATGCTTGGCCTGCTTAGTACCAGAAGGGAGAACGAGAAGCAACGAATAGTTGTAAGAGAGGCAACTCAGGTCAACAAGTGTTTATTAAGCACTTTCTTATGTATGACGCACTGTACTAAATTCTGGGGATACTAAGAAAAGCAAAAACAGTCTGCCTTCAAGAAGTTAGCACTTTAATGAGGGAGACAATATGCAAACTATGTACATACAAAAAAATGGGAAGAGGTCCCAGAAGTGCCAAACGCATCATAGGTTTACTAAGGACATAGCAGCTTCTTCTGTAAGATAGGGCATCTCACATAATATACTCATCAATCATGTCTAGTAGGAATTTCTGTTCACTATAGCCTTGATGACATTACTCCTGAAAAAAGGTACTTCCAACTCTGAAATTCTGTGAAGATCTTCTGAGCTATAAATTAATCATGCTTTGACCATGATGAGTCAATGCCTCTATTTATCTACTCTAGGATCTAGTATGCTGCTTGTGAGACTGAAGGATGGAGTGCATAAAAGGAGGAATTTTTGGATTGGCTCCTTATTAAAAGGGGAGGAAGAAAAGAATTCCAGAAGCATTAAGCATGAGAGAAAAAAGTGATTTGTGTTTTATATATGTTTGTATTTTTGTGTGTATGTATAAGTATGGGCATGTAGATATGTATATGCATATGTGTGCTTATATATACAAGTATATGTACAAGTATACATATATGTATGTATATGTGTGTATGTTAGATGTGTATATGTATGTGTATTATACAGATATAAATATAGGTATGTGTATATGTATGTGTATGTGGTATAGGCATGTATATGTATATATGTGTATAGGTAGTTATAAGTATATGTATATGTCTGTATATAGGTATAAGCATATATATGCATATGTGTATAAGTGGTACACATATGTATATGTACTTGTAAAGGTATAGGTATATGTTTTTGTATTTGTATGAATATGTATATGTATCTGTGCATGTGTGCTTATTGAATGTATATAGGTATATGCATAAGTATGCATATATGTATGTATATGTGTATATATTAGATGGGTATATGTTTGTGTACTATATAGATATAGGTACGTGTACGTGTATGTATGTATATGTATATGGGTATGGGTACGTATATAGGTATAAGTATATGTACGTGTGTTCATACATATAAGCATACATATGTGTATGTATATATGTACTTGAATATGTATATGATGGACAAGATTTAACAGTTAAACATAAACTTGGTGACTAAGTAATTTTTTTCCTTTGGTCGTTATTGTATTCCTCTATAGTAATAAAGCCTTTTTGAAATGAACCCACCTAGAAAGGTCCATATTGTTTTGTGGAGACAATAAAGAGCAGAGAAAAGAAAGTGTATTCTTCTCCTGGTAAGCTCGGAATAAATAATACAGGAAACTAAGGGAAGGCAGTGATAGCTCTATACTTGAAAGAGGCACCAGTGAGCTAAGACCTGGGCTTAACAGCTGGAGAGTTAGGGGGAGTGACTGGGGAAGAGCAATTTGCTCTGTGGTACCATGATGAATCTCATATCTTTGTGATCGAAACAGCTGTGAGCTACTCTAGACTTTTTCAGATTGGTTCAAGCATACAAAGAAGCTATAAAAGGTTCCTCCATGCCTCTGATCCTTCAGCCTGGATAACTTCCTAAACTCTTCCTGAGATCAAGCCAGGGACAGATCAGCTCCCAGCCACAGTATTGCCATATCACCTCTCTTCATGCACTCTGCCTTCCAGTCAAATCAATTTGTCAGTCCCAAATATTCCGTTTCCTTCTACCTTGCCTTTACATGAGGGTCCTGGATGCTTCGAATTCATCCTCACTAGCTCATCCATGCTCCTTGGAATCTCTAACTTCTTCAATGTTTATCTCAGATCCCACCTTCTAGGAATTTTTTCCTGGTGTCCCTACCCCTTCTTCCTATCCCAGCTGTTAATGTTGTCTCTCACCTGAAATTACTGAGTGCTCCCTCTTGTGAAAACATGTTGTCTTTCCCCTGCCCCCTTCCATTAAAATATACACTGATTAAGGGAAAGGATTATTGTGTTTTTATCATTAAATCCCAAGCTCTTAGCACAGTGCCTTAGTAAGCATTTATTGAAATGAACTCAATTACATATTCACCTTGGTCTGCGATTGAAGTAGATTCCCACTACACACGCCAGGAACAGAGAAATGCAAACACACACATGCACGTAACATTCCGTAACAGAGTGGGGGGTGGGAGGCAGCAGGATGCAGTAATATTTCCCATTTGGTCTGAACTGAAGCAGCTTTAAGGAATCTCCATAGTTCACAGGATCAGTGACTTTATTCAAATAACTTTGGACCTTGCCTAGCCTGTGGGCATGTGTTAAGATATCTGAAGTTAAATTAATTTGGCTTACATTATCATTGTTGTTGTCAATAAAAAGTTATTATTCACTCTGTGGATGTTTCCATTGCCCAGATGTCCAGGAGCTGTCACCTTCTATTAGGAGTTTAATGGCCTTAATATAAAGCGTTGTAGAGCAGAGAGGCAGAAGAGTCCTTCAAAGGCTATCGAGTCTAACCCTTGCCTCTAGAGGTGGCATCCAAGCTGTCCTAGACTAATGATTCTATTTTCAAAGACCTTTAAGCACAGGGTCTACAGGCTCTCTGGGTGACTCTTCCTGGGTTTAGAATTAAATGAGATCATGTATATAAAGCACTTAAGCAACCCTAAAGCTGCCTACAAATAGCATCAATTATTATCGTTGTTGTTTTCAGCATTTAGTATTCTGCAAGCCAAAAAGCTCTTCTCCCTACCTAGCTTGGACGTCTGCTGGTGCAGTCCCACTCCACCAGCCTGAAGAAATCTCAGGAGTCACTTTTTAGGAGACGCATACAGACAAGCAGCCTCCACTGCCCTGGAAGGGAGGCTCCATTGTAACTCTTCACCTCTCATCTTTCCTTTCGTATTGTTTATGGTGCCTAATACAGCGTCTTGCAAAAAGCCAAAAAATACTGTTCAGTGAATAATTAAGAGTGGAATCTGCCAAATGATAATCCACAACCATGACAACATACGGCTCACTGTGCACCAGGCACTGTGCTAGGTTTTAAAATAATTATCTCATTTGATCCTTACAACCACCCGAGAAGTAGGGGCTATGATTATCTCCATTTTACAGATTAAGAAACTGAGGTAAACAAAGGTTAAGTAACTTGCTAGGGTCACACAGCTAGTAAGCATTGGAGGTCACATTTGAACTCAGGTCTTTCTGATTCCAGGTCCAGTGCTCTATCCATTGCACCACCTAGCTGCCCAATGAATCGATCCTTTGTTTTCATTTCTAATATTTTGACTTGTCCTCTGACTTTCCCCCTCTTTGCCTCTGCCTCTTATTTCACTGTCTATAGATTAACTTGATTAAAACCCACAACCATCCTCCTTCTTGTCCTATCACACCCTTACCTCCAACACACAAAAAATTCCATTTCTCGGGTCACTCATTAATGCTTCCTCAGAGCTTCTCTAAGTGTCCCCTATCACCCCCCTCCCCCCAAGCTATTTTCACCTGTTCCAATGGGGCAGTTGAAAAATGGAAAACAACATGCAAATATAAACCTTGAGAAATTCAACACCTTAGAAAGGTAAGCACCTTTTCAGAGAATGGATTTTTATGTCTGAGTCATTTATTTGTCTGTCTAAGTTGGGCTACAGAGCCCCAAGGCAAGCAAAGTCTGCTTTATGTCTCCTATGGTGCTGAACACACTGTGAACGTTCAACAAACAATAAATAATGATGATGATGGCAATCAGGAGCAGTGGGTCAACCACTTTGTCAAACTCCACCTGCCGCTGCTACTTCCTTGTTAGCTCTGTGCTACAATTGCGCCAGGGGCCCCATCTCATCCCCTGCCCTTGCCTTAAGACACAGACCACAGCAGAGCAGCAGGCACACTGGGCCCCTGGGAGCTGGAAATAAATATCCATATTTGTGCTTTCCCAGAAGCCTAAGCATAGGTCCCTTTCCCAGGTACTTCAGTAATGGGATGGTTCAAACCTCTTCTTTTCTCTGAAGGTCTCCATGAATCACAGAAGATGATCATTCATGGAGATAGCGGCCCAAGCTGCCTCCTCAGGGAACTCTAAATCTCTTCTAGGAAGTAAGCCCTATCCTCCACCCCAGAGGCTTCCTGGGACTGTGGAGATAGCTTTGGTCTTTCTCACTGGGGCTGAGGAGTGGGGTTGGTTTCCAAGAAGGTCAGCCAAGAGCCCAAGTAGCACAACTATCTCACCTGACTCTCAGCTAATAGAGTCATACAGCCTCCCCCAAATATGGTGGTGGCCTTCATCTTCAAAGAGGACCAAGATGACATCACCATGATTAAGTGAAATTTCAGTGTGTCATACTGTGGGTGACCAATATGAGCTCGGAATGCTCCACCACAGCTGGGGCACCATAGTCTGTGTGAATATTTGGGGTGGATATCCCAAATTTGCATATCCTATGTTTACTTTGTGCTGTCTCAATTCTACTTTGCTCGAAGAGCACAGCACCCTTTCTGATGTGGGTATGCCATGCTGAGTGGTCCTGTGCCAGTGACTTCCATGTTGAAGAGTCAACTCCAAAGTTCTTGAGATCCTCAACAGAACAAGTTAAAGAATCGGAGGAAAGGAATAGGTTTCTACCTAATAAAGTTCTACCTCCAAAACAAATGCTCAGAAACCCCATGACTATAGACCTTTCTTCCCCTAACCTACATCTAACTCTAGTCATCAGCTCCCCACCCCAATTGTGAGTAATAACTTGGATGACAAGATGGATGATAGGTTACCTTCACTGCTAAACCTCAGCTCCCAGTGGCTAGCAGCCCATGCTCCTAGATAGCTATTCTGCCATTTTTTCAGTCACATAATTTATTTTTCCTGCCTATTTTTTGAAGTGTTAGCACAAAAAATGAGCATAAAGTTATGGTTGAAAAATCTATGGGGACAAGATGGAGAGCAAAGCTATCCAAATGTAATGGGGCATAACAGGGATGAGTGCCCCATATCGGAATCCTCATGGCAATCCTATTCCAGTGAAGTCAATTCAATAGCATTTATTAAGATTTGGGGAATATCTTGTATATGAAGGGCACTATTCTAAGAACTGGAAAAGAAATAAAGATTGAGTAATAAGTGGTTTCTGCCCTCACAGAGCATGGAGTACAGAGAAACAGCTCATTTACAAATGACACACAATGAGATATAAGAACTAAAAGGTTCAAAGTGGTAGGGCAGGTCTTCCAGGAAATCACTAGCCTAGGGAATCCTTCACGGATGAGGTGGCATTTGATCTGGGCCTTAAAAGGTTAGGTGAAATTGAAATTCCAGTAGCGAACATTGCACCAAGTCACTGGAGGCCCTGAGAACTGCCCTCTCAACACTTAAAGAAAGGTCATTCCTAAGACTGGCAGTATTACTGAACCATTTTAGCACGTAAGTTCCTAAGCACAGAAAGGAAAGTGGTTAATAAATGTTTGCTGAATTGAATTGAATTGAATTGAACTACATGACCATGAGTAGCATCTCTGTAAAGACCTGCAGGTCCCAAATGACACCGAGACATAAGTCAGACAAATAAAAATTAGAGCCAAATCAAGGCTCCATTATAGCCCTACTTTTTGTCACAGGAAGATGGTAGGAGGTGGAAAAAGAGGGGCCAAGCCCTGGCAGTCTGAATCTGGCCAGGATCCAGTGCCAAAGGGAAGTGCCACTAGAGAAAGGAGGCAGGCTTTTAACTACCTCAGTAAATCTTGCAGAGCCAGGCAATGAGAGAGAGCCACTAAGGAAATCAATGCTTTCCCTTAAGAGGGCAGGGGCCAGGTCCCAAGGATTTCAGCTTCTGCAGGGAAGTTAAGCTCTGAAATCATAGGGCTTTGTTTTGCTTGCCTGATGCAGAATGAGGAAGGCTGGGATGAATTAGCTGAAAAGGAATATTTAATAGCTGAGCCTTATATAGTCCACTTCCATCACTGATTGGCAGAGGGTAGTTGCTTGTGTCGGGAGGAAAACTTTTCCCACAGAGAATTACGACAGTCCCCCCTAAAGAAGTCTGCCTGATCTGGAAGAGGTTTATGCCTTCTTGAATTAACTTTACATTGTTTAGGAGAAACCAACACAAGGGAATGGGATGAGAAATAAAGGATCCAGGTATGGGGCGGGGGTGACCCAAATCCACTGGATGTTTAAAAATAATAACAGTTGCATATCCTTTTAAATTTTGCAAGTTGATTTATATAGTGTTTCATTTGATTTGATTCTCACAATAACCCTATGAGGCAAACACTATTAGTATCTCCATTTTATTGATCAGGAAGCTAAAGTTGAGAAAGGTTAATTTACATGTTTAGGGTCAGAGATAGTAAGCTCTTGAGGAAAGATTTGAACTTCTACTCTTCTAGACTCCTAGGTCCTCTATTCCAGTAGAGTAAAACTCAAAAAGTCATCCATAAGGATTCCTGGCCATCTATTCACTTAGGAAACCACAAGTTAACAATCCACATTTTATTATATTTTTATTTATTTTGTTAATTATTTTTCAATTACGTGTTAATCAGGTTGAGCCCACACTCCTGCGTGTGCCTAGCCATGTGTTTAGCTGCTCTGTTCTACCACCACCTCCAGCCTCACAAGGAGAATACCTAGATACCAACATCACTGCTCCTCATACCTCCATCATTCTCTCATCAGGAGTACCTTGCCACCAGAAGTACTCCCCTGCTCTCCACTGTCACCCTGCCTTAGTGTCCAGGATCTGTTCATCATTAACTCAGACTGATAGTGTTACCAGGGACAACATAACCGAATTGACCTTGACAGGGTTCCTTTCTGTTTCCCAGCCCTCACCTCAGCTAATAAAGCTCCTTTACCACACCCAGCTAACCAGCAGGGCTGGATGCACATGCCTTCACACTCAACCTACCCTTGGACCTTTCCAAAGGCTTGGAAAAGATGAAGGTGTATGGACTATGTATGCTAAGAAGTGCCATTAAGGACCCAGTCCTACAATGGACTCTCCCAAAATCACTTACATCCACCAATCTCTGACCTTAAGAATTCCAAGATCATCCAGAACAGGAACTAAATGGCTTACAGGCATATGACCCACGGGTCCCTGAGGTGGTGAGGAGTGCAGTAGATAAAGCACTGACCTAGAGTCAGGGAAACTGAGTTCAAATTCAGCCTCACTTAGTAACTGTATGGTCCTGGATAACTCACAACCTTCGTCTGCTTCAATTTCTTGATCGGTAAAATGGGGAAGAAGGCAGCATCTACCTGTCAGTGTTGTTGTGAGGACAAAGTAAGATAATATTTAGAAAGTGCTTTGTTAACTTTAAGGCACTATATAAATGCTAGGTGTTAGTATGATCATCACCTTCATCACTGGAACATCCTTCTAGTCTTCTCAAGTATCTCTCTTTTTTTTCTTCCTCTTGTCTTCTTTCCCTCCTCCTCCTATTCCCTTTCTTTTCCTTCTTCAGTTATGTCTCTCATGCCCGCCTATGCCAATGTACCTACCTGTGGCACCCCGAATCACGGAATGCTAGGTCATCTAGTCATAGGATCATAGTTTTAGAACTGGAAGGACCCTGAGAAGTCATCTAGTCCAACTCTCTCATTTTATAGAAGAGGAAACTCAGCGAGCTTGGGCAGTAAGCATTAGAGGTGGGATCTGAACCTGGGTCCTCTGACTCCAAAGTCAGTGCTTTTAATCACATTAACTTCCTAGGACAACTCTTCAGTTTTGCCAGTGATTAAATATCTGTGTGCCACATTTATTGGCAGATTATGAACTAAGAACATTAAGTCTCTAAATTCCCAAACTAAGGGTCTTTCTACCACATTGGACTGTCTCCCATTGATTAATCTTGCTGGTGGAACTTGGGGCTAAAGCACTTACTGATCCGGGCTTTGAAAAGTTCTCAAAGACTGTGAGTACTCTCTAAATAAGTTATAGATCTCAGAGAGATGAAGTGTCCCTCTTGAGAGAGACTGTCCTTGGCTGGACTTGAGAAGGAAGTTGATAACAGGAAGTGGAAAAGCCCACATAGTCTCTAATGCTCCATAGATATTCCTGGGGATGAAGTAGAAACTTGTGGCCTAGAACTGGTTCTGATTCTTTTATCCCTCCTTCCTCACATGAGCCTGAAAGATACTTGCAAACAGCTGCTACACTTGCCTAGGTCTTCAGTTCCCTCATCCCTACTCTCTTCTTCCAAGAACTTGGATCAGGTGTTGGAATAACCAGCAGCAGTGGGAGCAACCATCCCCACCATGCTCTCTCCCCAACCCATCGGAGGACAATATTTCCTGCTGACATTTCTGAAAAGAGAGTAGGTGTATACTTGTGGGAAGAACATAGACAGGATGGACTGAGATAGGATGATTCTTTTTGTCATGAGAGTAGGCAGAAAACTCCATATGTCCAAGCAGCTCACATCTCTCTCCCTTTCCCTCCCCACTCCCCATGGTCTAGAATAGATCTTGCTAAAGATGGTCCACTCTCCCATCTGAAGTCACAAAAGTGATTTTTCAGGGAAAAAAAACTCAAGAGGGGAATGACCATAGGCTTTTGGGGAGATCAGGGTTAAGACAAATCTCCACTCAACTGACAGGAGAGAACATATTCAGTATTGGCCATACCATAGAATCCAGGCCTTTTAGTCTGTCTAGTAAGTCTGGGAGAAGCCAAGGATTGCTCCGGCTCCTAGGCTGCCTTGGACTCTTGGCCATAACCAGCACTCATTTTGACAAAATGCTCTTCCCCTTAATTTTGAAGCCCCTGTGTATTGCAAGGGAAATTTAATCCATATGTTTCTGATTCATTTATACTTAACTCATCAACATGTTGTTTTGTAAGAGCTGTTTCATGTCCAAGTTCCCTCTTGGTTTTCTTTCTTTTTTTTTTTCTCCAGCTTTTAAAATCTTGGGTTTGTTCTTCGAAACAGGAAATTATTCTGTGCCAAGAGTAAAGGAACTTGAGGCCCAAAGGTTCAAATTGGGTTCAAAGCTCCTGCACCCCAGAGATTCCCGCAATTGACTAAGAATTTGACACACTTCACCCTTCCCTTTGTTCCCAATCTATACTGTAGTACTCTTTCCTGAACACAGCTGTACAGTGGTTCAGAGGAACCTTGGGGGAAAGTTTATGCAATATTCTTTCAAGGTAAAGTCTTTTGCTCCCTCATAGGTCCATTCAGCTCAGAGATAAAGGAGACCTCCAGGCTGCATGATAGAAAGGAACTGGTCCAGGAGTCCAGTTCTGCTTCATTAAAAAGAGCTTCTATAGTCAATCCAAATTACTACAATCAGGTTCCACTGGAAATGACCCTCAGGTCCTTGCTCTATTTTGGGCTTTCTTTAAGATCTCTGGAAAAGCAAGACTATTTGAAAGGTCTGGGCCAGATGGATGGAAAACAATGCACTAATCCAGATTCTACTTTTCTTTCCTCCATTCCCCTCCTAGCCATGCTGCTGTTCGTTCTCCTGCTTGAGAAACAAATAAAGCCTCTTGGCTGACTGAGCTAGGAAAAGTATGTTCAAGTGGCAGAGTGGAGTAGTTTGGTTCCCTTAAATTGTATGAAAGACCTTTACCTGCAGCAAATATATAGATGTTTGGAAAATCCACAGCCTTTACTTATTAATAAAAAATTTTTGTGTATGGGTGCATCTAAAGATAAATTAGGATGTCTGTATATATTTATATTTGCATATAAATGTAACATAAAATATATGAATAAAATAAATGTAAATCTACACACATAATATATATATATACATATACATATATACACACACATACACATCCACTTAGATGATCTATATTTAGGGTTGTTTTTCCTTAGAGCTGGAGAATAGAGAAGTGCTAAACATTATTAAAATATATGTTCATTTATTTACTAAAATCTTATACCTATAATCTTTTAGTATGCAATGTGCTTTCATGTTATTTTATATGATCCTAGGTGAACTAGTTTGTAATCTCCATTCCACAGAGGAAGAAACAGAAATACAAAGAGGAGAAATAAGTTGCCCAAAGTCACATGTATAGCTATTAAGTGGCATGGCTGAGCCATGATCTTTCCTCTAATTCTTATTTATATGAGTGTTTTTATACACCAAGCTGATTACTAATTTTTCAAGTATGCAACAAGGTCAGTAGAACAGAAGGTCTGGCAGCCAACATAATGGCAACTGTAGGTCAGAGCTATGAGGCACAATGTTAACAAAAGGTAGATATGGGAAAAGGGAAGACAGAAGAGTATACAAGTCACCCATACTTAGGATGAACAAATAGGAGTTCTAGACTCTACCTTCTACTCATAAGGTCAACTTCTTCGAAGTGGAATTGAACTCATGTCATTTCAACAAACATTTATGGAAAACAGTTGTGTCAAACTTACTTTTGGGTTCTGCCCTTACCCATTCTTGCTTGAGTAAAGTCATCTCTGTAGCAGCGGGGACTTGATCCTTCTCCAACATCCTCTTATTGGCTTATCACACCTTTCTAGATCTTCACAACTCTCCCAAACTCACTCTCCAGACAAGTCAGATAAAACCCTCACTTTGTTAACTTATCTAGACTTAGAAGTTAATGGGACTCTACCTTCTTCACAATCTTCCCTGCCAATAATTGTTTGTTTCTTGTCCCATATTGTAATGATGTGGCAACTCTGTTTTTGCTACCTGGCAAAATATCAAGTGAGTTTAGTCCAGAATCTAAAGGACCATGTTCTCTTCTGTAATTCTGCCAGTGGTTTGTTTCAAGACCCAACGCTGATCCCTTAACCTCTCCATATCTTCTAATTCCTAACTCTGAAATAGCTATATGTCAGTCCCTGGTTCACAGAAAGGTTGCTAGAAATAAACTAAAGTGAAATTACAAAGCACTTGGCCAACATGTTTCATCTGAATGTTAGCTGTCCATGTTGATAGTGATTAAATATTAATAACATACAGCCTGCTCCCCAAAGACAGAATAAACCTTAGGGAGTCAAGAAAAACAGTTGTGTGTGGATATAGGACAGTTGGTCCTCCCAACCTAGTGAAGTTCATCATTCACAATCTGAAAGCCCTAAGGAAATACTGAATCAGCTGGGTCTGGATGGGATAAGAAGCAAATCCAGCCTGACTCCTTGGAAATCCTACTGCTAGCAGAATTAGGGAAACTTTCCAAACTACTCCCTCAAGGTGACCTTATGTCTAGGTCACATCTTTTTTTCATTTTGCTCCCACTCATTCTCTCTTGCTAAGGACAGTATCCCAGAAACTGGTTCCTGGTTTCCCTGGAGTTTTATCTGTTCCTGCTGTTTTTTCACCCCATGGAGTCAAAACCACCTCTCCAGTAATCTAGGGGACTCTCATAGATGGTGGGAGAGAATGGTGGGGGAGAACAAAGCAACGGCTGTAGGAGGAACTCAGCAGGTTCTCCTGAAATAACGAAGAGCCCCTCTTCCTAAGACCAAGGGAACAGGAAGAAACACCGGTTAAAAGGGGCTTAATGCTATTACTCATGAGTAATTTTTAAACAAAAAGTTGGAAGCATATTCACAGTAGGTATAGCTGAAGCATCTAAGTGACATAGAGGCTATAGAGTCAAGAAAGGACTGAACTTCCTAAACTTGGAGGCCAAAAGATGGGATTGAAATTCTACCTCAAATAATATCACTGTCACCACATACTAAAGACCATGTACTCACTGTCACTTAAGGTGGCTTCCAAGTTAATGATTCTGCCACAATGTGACTTTTATCTGCTTTTTCTTCACATTTGATTTCTTTGGCATAGAGAACTGGTGGCTAATGCTGATGGCTTAGAGTTATACAGTATTATTTATTACTATTGTTTTTTATTATGAAGTCCATTAAACTCACAAATGGAGTAGGAACCCTTGGCTGATATTGAAAGTGCCCAGATGACTTTCTTACTGAATTGACACCCAAACATGAGAACCCTCCACTTCTGTATGATGGCCAGTTAAGGTCCTGAAGTTACCTCAGTAGTCAAGATGAAAACTGCTTTTACTTTGATGTCCCTCAGCCCCCACATTTGTTTTCCCTCCTCTTCCTGAGCTGTGCACATAATTTTTTTCTGGGTAGGTTTATGAAATGTTGCCACTAAGAGAGATGATTCGTAACAATGAAGTCAGCAAATTATTTGTTTTACCAGAAAGCAGAACATGTACTTTGCTTTTCTGAGTCAACCATTATGGCTCCATCCCACTACAACTTTGAGCTTTTCTTACTAAACTATTTTTAGATGCAGACGTATAGTACAGGATTATTCCATCTCACAGCCCACATTCAAGTGTTCTGGCATATAAGAACAACAACCCTTGTTTATTGGTATAAAAAATAATAATAGCTGACATTTATATATATATATATATATATATATTTATAGCACATTGAAATTTGCCAAGTATTTACAGATACAGTCTCACTTGATCTTTACAATAATCTTGTGAGATAAGTGTTATTATATTTTTCTTTTTC
The DNA here is from genome assembly GCA_023548195.1 of Bettongia penicillata ogilbyi. Classification (NCBI taxonomy): domain Eukaryota; kingdom Metazoa; phylum Chordata; class Mammalia; order Diprotodontia; family Potoroidae; genus Bettongia; species Bettongia penicillata. Next base: position 6,209,784 of record JAJHZJ010000381.1, on the reverse strand, counting down.
ATATTTTTAGAAACAGAGAATGGTTAGGTGACACACCTATGGTCATATAGCTCATACATGTCAAAGGCAGCATGCAAAACCAGGTGTCCTGATTCCATGTCTAGAACTTTTCCATTTTTCCATGTTACCTTACTAAATTAAGACAGTATGAGTGCTTCCTCCAGTTATTTGTTCAACGATTTTGCTAGTTAGCATGCTACACAATTTGACCTCAGTTTCTTCCACGTAAAAATGGGGATAATAATAGCACTTGCCTCATAACGTTGTTGTAAGGAGCAAATGAGATAATATTTGTAAAGCACCTTGCACAGTACTTGACACATAGTAGGTGCCATATACATACTTATTCTCTTCACCCTTCATTGTATCAATTTTCCTTTATTATCTATCTTCAATAATTTGGGGTGGTCATCACCCTATCTTCTACTGATAAAACCAGTTTTTCAGACTGATGAGACTACCTGCCGCCTTTCCATCCCATTAGACGTAGATTTATCTGCACATTAGTATCATCGGCAATAAAAACATCATCATTATTACATGTAGTATTTACAAAATGTACAGTTTTGCCAAGAGCTATCTGTGTGGTAGATCACACACATACATACACACACACACACACACACACACACACACACACCAAGAGGAAAGTAAGTCCCTGGCAAACCACTCCATGGATAGTTTATTCCTTACTTGCACACAAAACTAATAGGTTCTATCACATCTAGGGTTTAAGTCAACTTCCAAACAAGATCCAGAAGAGCAGAAGGTCATGTATGTGTATATATCGTACTGTTAGTGGCACTAAAACAAAGTGTTCCCTCCTCCAATTCCATAAGATGTCCATCTTATAGAATGAAACCACCCAAGGTGGGATTGAACCCAAGGCTTGGTCCAGGGAAAATTCTACCATGAGAGACATCTGAGATATCACCAAGACCCCTACACAAGGATGGGAAGCTCACTGCAGGAGTCTCGACAGGAAGCTAGACTGTTTCTCAGTTACTTGACAGCAGAGTTGGATTACTGCCCAATGCCCTCATGCAACAATAGTGTGGGAGCCCCTGTACTGCACCTAGACATTCAGCAGGGAGCCAGGACTGAAGCCCCTAGAGCAACAAAGAGAAATGTTCTTTCACATTTATCTCTCTTCCTTTGGGAGTTTCAGTATTTTCCCTTAGGAAAATCCTTTAGTAACTCCTATAAAAGTCATTACTGTGAATTCTCACCAGGGTTATTTATCCTTTAGCAACAGATATGACAGCAAATCCCTCTCCAGCCATTCCTGGGCTCTGCCACTTCAGACAGATAAACAGACACTTAACTATCAGCTTGTGGACGACTTCAAGGATTTTTTTATTATCATCCTCTTCCTCTCTTTTCTTACCCCTCCTGAGGTGGAAGGAAGGAAGGAAGGAAGGAAGGAAGGAAGGAAGGAAGGAAGGAAGGAAGGAAGGAAGGAAGGAAGGAAGGAAGGAAGGAAGGAAGGAGGAAGGAAGGAAGGAAGGAAGGAAGGAAGGAAGGAAGGAAGGAAGGAAGGAAGGAAGGAAGGAAGGAAGGAAGGAAGGAAGGAAGGAAGGAAAGAAGGAAGGAGAGAGAAAAGCTATTACCACCTCCGGCTAGGTAACAGTAAGGTACAGACTTGGCATTTCCTTCTCTGTTGTCAGCCCCAGACTCTGAAGTCAGGTTGTTACTTCTGGGCCAATGGTGATGGCTTAGAGTTATATAGTATCAAGATCACCAGATTCAGTCAACAAGAATTAGTTCTAATTGGTAAGTCATGTTTGGGTAGGCCAAGTGAGATGTCCCAAAGCTAGGCAGCAGAAAGGAAAGAACGATAGTGTGGTGTTAAAAGTCTAAAGCAGCATCCTGGGACTTTACAGAGCAGCATCAACGCCCAGGCTCCAAGACTTCAGGCAGGAGAGTTTTCTGAAGTAGCCAAGAGAGGCCTCTGGCAATCCTTGTTCTGACAGTTTCCCAGGGGCTTCTGCCACCTTTGAGCTGGGGCAGCTCAGGCCCATCTATTCTTGATCATCCCCACTGTATCCAAAAGGCACTTATAAATCTCTGACTAGCCTTTTTTCCTATCAACATTCCTTGGCAAAAACAACTCCTATGGATTGATTAGGAAGCCTAGAGGAGGATCAAGATACTTTGAGGTCTAGGGAGCTGGTTTCCTGGTCTCTACTTTATGACTGTTGTTATCTTGAAAGTCAAGGACACTTAATCTTTTTTCATACCACGGACCTTTAGGGTAAAGCCTATGTCTCAGAATAATGTTTTCAAGTTCATAAAATGAAATACATAGGATTTATAGAAATATAAATTTAGCCAATTATATTGAAATACAGTTACAAAAATGTATTTTTTTAAAATTTCATGGACCTCAGGTTAAGAAACCAAAGGGTTGCTCAGGGGCTTTAGCCATAAAATCCTGAAACAAGAATCTTCAACGTGACTACTGCAAAGTGAACATTAAAGCCTTGGTCATTTAGAAATCCTGCCTACAATAGTATATCAGCCTGATCTATAATGCAACAACTAGAAATAGATACCCCTTCTGTATTGGTAAAGTTGGGGGAAAATTCAAAAGTAGATGGAGTTTGTTTTCAGTTTCTGAAGTCTCTTTTTTCTATACAACTTCCTTCTAGACCAATCTGCCTAATTCAGTGACATCAATTCAATTCCATTTTCCTATCTCATTTGAGCCTCATAACAATCCTGTGAGGTAGGTGATATTATCACCCCCATCTTACAGCTAAGGAAATTGAGTCAAACAGAGGTTAAGTGACTTATCCAGTATCATGCAACTAGTGAGTTTCTGAGGATGGATCGGAACTCAGGTCCTCCTGACTAGAAGCTCAGTCACCTATCCACCACACCCCCTAGGTGGCCCAGTGGTGCCTAGGCAGCACAGTGGTGCCTAGGCACCTAGTTCAATTCAATTTAACAAATAATTATCATCCACTGTTGGACCAGCAACGTACTAGATATTGCCTTCAAGGAGATTGTCTTTTACTTTAACATGTGTAAAGATATATAGATACAAAATATATAGAAAATACATTTAAAGTATTGGCAGGGCAGGGGGAGAATATTCCTAACAAATGGGGGAGAAATGAAAATTCTTTCAGGTTTCCAGAATGATAATATTATTAACATCTACACACACACACACACACACACACACACACACACACACACAGAAAAGGATCTGATCTTACTAGAGTTATTCCAGGTGTTCATGGTATGGTATGGTATGTTAATGGTTTACATTATGATGGTAAGAATTAGACGGCAATAATCACACATTTAAATTACACTTTAAAAGGTACAAATTTGTTTTTCTCTGTAAGGTGAGCAGTACACATTTTATCATTCCCTCTTTTTTAGATGAGGAAAGGAAGCTTGAGTGAGATGATTGGGCATTCATTCAAACATCATTGCTCTCCTCATTCTCTTGTTATGCCAAAGTATGGCACATGGTATCAAAGCCAGCTTTTGAATCCAGGCCTTGGTTCTGAGACCAGTTCTCTTTTCTTGATGCTACATTTCCTACCTAAGTCAATGCATTGCCTTTCCCAGAAGCATTTGCTTCTGCATCATCATCATTATCCCTTTTGTTGTTGTCTCATCATTTCAGTCATGTCCAACTCTTCGTGACCCTATTTGGGGCTTTCTTAGCAAAAATACTGGAGTGGTTTGCCATTTCCTTCTCCAGCTCATTTGACAGATGAGGAAATTGAGGCAAATTGGGTTAAGTGACTTTGCCCAGTAAGTATCTGAGGCCATATTTGAACTCAGGTCTTCCTGACTCCAGGCACTGATCAATTTACTGTACCACCTAGCTTCCTTATCAAGCCTCAGCAAAGAGTTTTACATGACAACTCATTTGATCCTCACAACAGCCACGTGAGGCAGGTGCTATCAATATTGTTCTCTTTTTACAGATAAGGGAACTGAGGCTAGGGGAGCTTAACTGACCTTCCCAAGGTCACACAGCTAGGAAGTGTTTGATTATGATTGAAATTCAGCTCTTTCTAACCCCAGGTATAACACTCTAGCCTTCATGCCACCTGACATCTCCAAATATGAAATGAAAGTCTTCATCCCCAATTTATTAAGCATCAATTATTAGCAAAAAGGTAAAGCAGGCTTTGGGGAGAGGAGCGACAAGGGCCATGAAATAAAACAATATAGAGGGATGAAGATGCCCATCTTACCTGTAGGTAAGAGCAAGCATTTACAGGGAACATTCTGGTGGATAACCAATTATCAGCCTCAGGTGGCTGAGTCATATGCTAGCATGACAGGAAAATAGGGAGGGGAGAGAGCAATATGTTGCATTAGAAACAATATGCTTAATGAATGTTCTCAGAATTCGACGGAATTCAATAGGAAACAAAGCAATAAAACACAAGATCAAACAAATACAGGAAATAATGGAAGCCTACATTTCAAATAAAAAGAGGTCTGACCTAAGAGTGTTTACTCTGGCCTAGAAGACAGAGTTCTTATTACTAACTAAATACTGACAGAGAATAAAATGACTGAATTTTACAGTGGAAAAAATAACAAATGGAAAGAACACTGGGCTTACAGTCCAAACACTTGGATTTGAATCCTACCTCTCCAGAGACACAGAATGCTTAGTCCCTCTCTCTGTGTATCACTTACTACCTGGGTAACATTTGTGGGTGACCATCTCTGGGCCTCAGTTTCCTCTCTAAGATAAAAGATTCTCATTCTGCTTGAATACCTACTTGTAATAACAATTCACATTTCTATCATGAGTCACACGAAAATATGCACAGCACTTTCTTCAAAACATCACTCTAAGAGAGGGGGTACAAATGTTATTACTTTTCTTTAACAGATAAATCTATTTTAAAAGTTATACTTCATAGGCAGAAAATTACAGAATCACAGACTTTTAGGTTTATATTCATATAGTGCTATGTTAATCCTGGGAGGTTAGATATTATCCCCATTTTACAGATGAGGAGACTGAGGCAAATAGAGGTTAAATATCTTGACCAAGGTCACACAGCTAGTAAGTGTCTGGGGTTCAACTGAACTCAAGTCTTCCTGACTCCAGACGCAGCCCAAACCACATAACTAGGGACTTCCAGGGCTACCAAGTGTAATCTACACTAACATCAAAATCCCTAGGGGTTAACATGTATCAAGCAAGTGGTTCTTCCAGCCCTTTCTTCAAGACTGGGAGAACCCACTACTTCCTAAGAAAGTTTATTTCATGTTTGAATAGCTCTAATTTTTACATCAAGCCTCAATCTACCTCTTTTGCATTCCCATCAATTGTTCCTAATTCCATCCTCTGCGACCAAGTAGAACAAGTCCAGTTAATTACTCTTCTGAATGACAGCCTTTCAAATGCTTAAAGATAGCCATCCTGCTCCAACTTAAGTCTTCTCTTCCTCAAGTGAAACAGCTTCGGGTCCTTCAAATGATTTTGATGAGGCATTTTTGCCACCCAAGTTCCCTTCCTCTGTCTGTTCTCCACTTTATCAAATGCCCTTCCTTAAAGTGTAGCATCCAGATCTGAATAAAAAGCCCATACATGATCTGACAAGCACAAAGAAGAGCAGGAATAAAACATCCCCATTCCTGAGCATCATGTCTCTCATATAATGGACCAGGTGATTCTGTAGACAAGAAAATATATTTATAACGTATATTTGTACTATAAATATTTATAATTTGTATTTATATAAATAACTATTTTATTTTACATATGACATATAAGTATATTAACATTACTATTATTTATAATATTAATATGTATTATTTATTTTTCTAATGTATTTATCTTAGGCATAAAATTATTTTAAATGCAAATAATTGTAAGCAGATATAATTTTGCCTTGAAATAAAATTTTTTACCCTGCTACCTCTATTTTCTTTGCTTTATAGATAAAAATAACACATTGCATCATTTGACACAGCTTAATCCTTCAAGGTGTTCTAAATTCTAGTCCTAGTGTGAATGTAACTTGTGGTTTCTTAGGTTTTTTGGCTGCCACATCACGTTATGGATCCATAGTTAGCCTTTTGTCAACTAAAATCCAGATATCTTTATAGATTAACTGCTCTGCAGTCATGCTACCCCCATCTTAGACTTATGAAGCTGATTTTTTTAATCTAAGTTTACAATTTTACATAAAATATGTCCTGATTGAATTTCTTTTTATCAGATGCAGCCAACATTTTAACTTGTTGGAGGCAATTTTGGATCCTGACTCCGTCATCCTCTATCATCTAGATTTGTGTCATCTGAAATCTGATAACCATTTCATCTATAACTCTGTCCAAAACACTGATTAAAAAATATTCAGCCCCCCATATTCAAGCAGAGATCCATAGACAATTCTACTAGGGACCCCCTCCAAGCTGACGTTGAGGTATTAATGACTACTCTTTAGGTCTGGACATTCAACTGTTCCCAAACTTATCTCCTTCTTCTGTTGTCCAATTGCACATCTCTCTACCTTGCCCATAAGAATCTACAATGCTTTACTAAAATATTGGTAAAATATATTATGTGTGCATGTGTGTGCATACACACGTATGCATATGCATGGATACATTATGTGTAGAAGCATATCTGTGTAAATGTCTGCATATATAAAATCATATATGACTATATATAAACATTAATGTACATATATGTGTCTGTATACATACAAACATGTGTATATGTGAACAGAGATATATGTTTATATTATATATAGCTGTCCAAACTACACCCATATGTGTACCTATATATGTATATATGTGTATATATGGCATTTCCCCAATCTAACAGTCTAATGACTGTTTTTTAAAAAACTGGGTTAATCTGGTATGCCTTCTTGATAAAGCTATGCTGGATCTTTGTCATTACCGCTTCCTTTTATAGACATTTACTAACCATACTTTTTATAGTACATCCAAGAATTTTGCCAGGAATAGATGTCAAGCTCACTGGCCTAAAGTTTTCATTCCCCAACATTTTTTTTTGTTGGGGGGAGGGAATAAGGAGAAAATCAGTCTTTACTTCTCTGGTACTTCTCCCTTTTCCCACAGCCTTCCCAAGATCCCTGGCAGCAAGAGCCCTGTTTTTCCCATTCTTTCAAGAGTCTAAGATTAGTTTATCTGCTTCTAGAATTAAATAGAAACACATTTATTTAGTTTCGCGACCCTACTACAACAGTACCCCAAACCTACCTTTCCAGCCTCTTTGTATATTATCTACTTCTTGAACTCTGCAATCCAGCTAAATTGGCTCCCCTCTGTTCGTCACATGTAACACTCCATCTCCTGCCTCAGTGCCTTTGTATTGACTACTGCCATGCCTGATACGTACTCTCACTTCACCTCTATTTCATGGAATCTCTCTCTCCCTTTAAGATTGAGCTCAAGAACTACCCTCTATAGCAAGTCTTTTTTGATCCCAATTGTATTTATTCTTTTTTATATATTTCTGCTATATATACTTAAATACAACTCTGTGGCCTCTCTTATTAGGATGTAGACTCCTTGTGAGTAGAGATTACTTCAGGTATTGTACTTGCAGCCCTAGGACCTAGCCAATGCTTGGCACATAGTAGGCCCTTAATAAATGCTTGTTAACCGATTCATTGAGTGACGATTCATCAATAGATACTTTCTTGTCTCTTTGTTTATCTTGAGTATCAACTCCCTATTAACCATTTTTCTTCTTTCCAGTTCAAAGATCATTCTCCATGGCAGAGAAAATAGGCAAAGTAAGAAATTATTCCCTCCTTCTTCACACATTATCTCTGTGTCATCCAGCCCAAGCAGCTGTTTTATTCCTTCTTCTATTTCCTTTTTTCCACCACAGATTCCTCCTTTTTCCCCCAGTGAAGATAAGGTATATACCTTTGAAAAAAGCACTAAATAGCCACTATTACTGCTATTGGCATCAATAAATACTAAACTGCAGCTGAGATCTTAGAAAGAAAAAAAATCTTTCCATTTCAGCACTGAAGCAGATAAGTCCTAGCATGCTGGGAGGAAGAATGATATCATGTCTAAAGAGCACTTTGCCCTCCTGGGACAAAGAGTGATGCATAGACAGTAAGCCTTCTTCTCCTTTATACATGAGTAGTTAGGTGCTCAGAAAAGTGCATTATCTCTTTCAGGTCTGTGAGAGGACCGTTTAGTGCCCTACAGCAATAACTTACTGAGTAACACCGCAGTGAACTCACAAAGTTAATATATACACCTCCCTAAGCATTTAATTTGCTCTCAGGGAATAGCAGGAACTGAGGAGAATATTATTCAATGTTTTCTATCATTGTAAATTATCATTATTTCTGCTGCTCAGATTCATCTTATCATACCCATTAAAACAAGATGGGCACTCATTATAATTTTTGTTCAGTCATGAACCCGTCCATTGGGTTTTCTTGGTAAGTATATTGGAATGGTTTACCATTTCCTTCTCCAGTGGATTAAGACAGAGGTTAAGTGACATGCCCAGGCTCACGCAACTAGTAAGTGTCTGAGGTTGGATTTGAACTCAGGTCTTCCTCACTTCCAAGTTCAGCAATCTATCCATTAAACCTCCTAGCTGCCTCATTATAAGAGAATCCCACTATTATCTCTGGGTTGTTGGGTTGTTTTGGTGGGGGCAGAAAGGAGCAGGAAGCAAAACTATAATTTCACTATGGTAAGGAGCTGTTGGTATGAAAACTCCTTCCATCAAAGCAGACCAATAACTTAGCACCTACTTATGGTTAAGAGAGTTGCCTAAGGCACTGAGAGGTTAAGTGATTTCTCCATTGTCATACAGCAAGTATGAAAGGCAAGGCTCATACTCATGTCTTCCTGACTGCAAGATTAACCTTCTCGACACTACCACCCACGTTGCCTCTATTATTAGTAGTACTGCTCCTAAATTAAGGAGATGGACCTTCAATTTTATTTACTTGTTCATTATTTGATAACACCCATTATGTTTATGGTTTTCTGAATGTACCCAAAAAAGATGGATGGTGTCCTGGGTTTACTTTAGTAAGCCAACAGGCAACATCTAGTGGCCATACTTTACTTCCTCTCAGTCTTTGGGCCTAAAACATTTCATGGGGGAATGACAAGAATATTTTTATACTATCTGGGTGGCCAGTTACTTCTTTGTTAATGCTAAGTTTCTGGTACTTTGGTGAAATGTGCATATACCACACGAGCTATAAGTCTTCAACTTCTCCTCACCTAGAAGTCCATCCAGCTCCAGCTAAACCATCATGGGAGAAGCTAATCAGAAGGCCCAGGTCCAGAAGGACTGACTCAAACCAATGCACACCTCAGAATTGGTAATATTAAGTTATTATTATATTATTAAAGTATTATTATATGGTGTTTTATGGTTTTAAAGTGCTTTTCACAAATTATCTCATTGATATTCAAAACAACCCAGGGAAGTAAGTACTATAAGAAACAATATCCCCACTTTCCAAATTGAGGAAACAAGACTCTGAAAGGTCTCTGAGTTGGTTAGTGACAGGGTCAGCACTTGAACCCAGAATTTCTGACTACTTAGTCCTTTCCTCAGATCACTAAACAATGTTCACACTTAGTGTTCACCATCTACAGGACGATCAGCTCCTACCAACATTGCTTAATCTCTTCTTCTATGACTATTCTTATTACTAATACTACTATTACAACTGCCATTCCTGCAACAAAAATAATAGCAATGGTGCTGTCTTACATGCATGGGATCCTACAGTTTATTCACTGTATTCATTGGCATCAAAAATAAATACCCATACTTGCTTATTCTTGGTGTGGAAGTAGTATACTATGAGTGGAGAATGCTACATACTTTGTCACAGAGCAAACTGGGTCTATGTTTGCTTAACTCTGTGTATTTGCATTTTTAAAAGAAAGGATTTTATGGGGAAGGAAAATAATGAGAAGACGTGCTGTAAAAACAAAATGCATTTGTTAGATTTTAATAAGCATTCATGATGTAAATGCATGAAGCTTCTGAATAATCTGCAAGCCTTTGGCCTCTTTCCTTCTCATTTCTCAATTATATTTTCCAAATTTTTTTTAAAAATTATACTCCCCTGGGAACATATTTACATTTAAGTCACTGAATATAAAGGTTCATATTGCTTTTAAAAAAACACATTCAGCAGCTCCTAGAGGAAACTTTCAAGAAGTCCTTCAAGAAGCAGTAATAGTTTAGATTTATGTGAGAGTTTAAGATTTGCAAGCCAGTTTACATATATTATTTTCTTTAATCTTTAAATTGTACAGAGTAATATTTCTTACTTAAGGTCTTTTATTCCTATTTTACAGATAAGGAAACTGAGACTCAAGGAGATTATATGGCTTGCCCAAGTCACCCAACCAAAACTAAGAATGAAAAACAGGTCTTCTGACCCCAAGACTAACAGTATTTCCACTATACTTCAAGGTACTTGTTACCCTTTATCAAATCACATGAGACAAATAGCACAATTCTCTTTTGCACCATTTTATTTTGCCACACTTTTCAATGAAGTTTCAAGAAAAACAAGAATATAACATAAAAGAAGGTTTATACTCATTAGGTCTTCCCTCTCCAAGTTCAGTATCTCTAGAAAGCTAGTGGAGTTTTTAGAGATAGCATCTTGCCAGGCCATTCACAAGCCTTCAGCAAGCCTAGCACACAAGTCATGGCACATTTGGACAAAGACAGTTAATATCGGAGACAGGATGAAAAACTGACCCCATTCTGGGATGGCCATGTGGGTGGAGCTTAGTCTAATTTCCCCAAGGACCTTGGATTTAAATTTCCAAATTAGCCTCAAAGTCACTCTAGGACCCTAAGTTTCCTTTGCATCAAGGCTACCCTTCACCCACCTGGCAGATTGCATAGTTCCATTACAGGCTGAAGTTGATACTGCCAAGTTGGCTCAGTGGGTTTGAAGTTAGGAAGACCTGAGTTCAAACCTGACCTCAGACACTTACTAGCTGTGTGATCCTGGGCAAGTCATTTAAACTCTGTTTGCCTTAATCCACTGGAGAAGGTAAATAGCAAACCATGCCAGCATCTTGGCCAATAAAATCCCATGAACAGTACTGATATGCTATGGTCCATGGGGTCACAAAGAGTTGGACACAACTGGATGACTAAGCACCACCAATAAAACTGAACTTCCAAACCCAAACTGTAAAAAGTAACAAAACAACTTGTATTAGATAAAAGGAAGAAAAATGTATAAGGTCTCCCCCTCACTCCCCTGCCTATACTAAGGACTTGGTTGGATAGCATTCTAGGCATTGAGATTGCTATAATGAAAAACCTAGCAAAGAAAGAGCCCAGGGTGGCACAGATCAGATGAGATGAAAAGAAAGTTAATTTTACCTGAACTCCTCCTAGGGCAAAATGATTAGGTTGAGAATATAGTAATGACGATAAAAAGGATAATTTAAGATGATAATATAAATTATAGGCTGATGACATTTTGGACCTACTTTCCAGCCTATGTTGTCTCAACTTCTGTGAATTTGAGTTCAGTTGTTTTGCGGTCATGTCTGTCTCTTTGTGACCCCGTCTGGAGCTTTAATTAAGCAAAGATACTAGAGTGATTGGCTATTTCCTTCTCCAACTCATTTTACAGATAAGAAAACTGAGACAGTCAGAGTTAAAGGAGTGACCCAGGGTCACACAGCTAGTTAAACGTGTGAGGCTGGATTTGAGCTCAGGAAGAGGAGTCTTCCTGACTACAGGCTTGGTACACTTTCCACTGAGTCACCTAGCTGCCTCAAAGTCCAGCTTAGGAAATGACAGTGTCAATTTTGTTCTGTAATAATGGAGCTGTCCAACCTGCCAGGAGGGGGCCACTTAGCTGCCCATGAATTTATGTAGCTTCCCCCCACATACATACACACATACATACACACACACACATACACACACATACACACACACAAGAAAACTCTTTGACAAAGGAAAGCAAGAGTAAACATGGTATCTCAAAAGTCTTCCTGTACTAAGACTTTTGGAACACCCTGTATAGCTCCATCCACAAGTCATGGAACAGAAGCCCTAAAGAGAACCAATTCAGTCGAGAGTGAGTGGAATTGTGGACGATAAGATGCACTTGGGGTTCATAAAGAGCCAATCACATCAAATTCCTGGGGTGATATCTTTTCCTCATTGAAACACAAATGAGTGGCTGAAGGGAACTACAGGCAAGATGATGGATCTGGATTTCAGAGGACACTTGACATGAAAGCTCTTGAAAATCTTCCTTGAAAAATTAATTCAAATTGGCTGGGATATGCATGCTGTCTCCCCCTAATATTAACAATAATCATAAATTTTATTTATACGCTGCTTATCTTGCCAGACCATTCACAGGGCTACATGAACCATTAGAGTACTTGGCTGAAACCGACTAAAGCTGGGGTAGGATGGAAAATTCTCTGGGAGACGGTAAACAATCAGGTTTATGATAAAATACAATTTCTCCCACTGAGGGGAGAGCCCTGACTAAGACAGGAGGAAAGAAAGAGATTGGACCAAGGCCTAGAATTAGGAAACATCTTTATTAACAATCTGGAAGATGAAGTAAACAGAACATTAATTCAGAAGGGATCCCAATCTGCAAAGGTCAAAGGGGATAGTTGAATAAACATCATAGAGAATGAAAGCAAAGTGATGAAAGGAGGGGATGCAGGGGAAAGGAGAAAGAGAGCAGGAATTATGTGCAAGGCATAAGACAAAGAAGAACACGGATGTGGAGAACTCCCAGACAGACAGTGACAGGGTGAGGAGGCTAATAAAACAAGACAGAGGCTTAGCGGCCCTCGGGGAGCCCTGTGCTCCCACAGTGACTCCGTGTGGCTTTACTGAGGTGACATCAGGGGCCGTGCTGTGTACCTTGTTAGCAGAAAGATGATTGCAAATTGGAGAGGATTCTCCAAAGCAGGAGAAACAATAGAGCTGTGCAGCATGGCTGACTTTGGAAGGGGAAAGAAATAAATGTCCCGGCTGAGCTACACAAAAGAAGGCAGTTCAGAGGGGCAGGAGAGCATGTGATGGGGAAGCTGCAGCTGGAGGGCGTAGACATGCTGGGAGCTGACAAGTCACAAGAAACAAGGTGGGTCTAGGTCTGATCAGTCAGGACATGTGTTCAAAACCTGGTACCTTTTGTCCATGGCATGCTCATTTTGTTTGCACATGAGGGACTATAACACAGATTTAGCTATTTTCTACATAGCCTCAGAAGTGTTTGGGAATTTATGAGGGGAAGAAAAGGAGTCTGGAAAATAAATGTATACCATTGATCCTTGTATTGTAGAAAGAAATTGTGGTAGGAGTCAGGAGCTCTGGGACCTGGAAACAGCTCTATTCCAGCTGTGTGACCTGGGCAAGGGACTTAATTTCTCAGCTTCCTCATCTAGAAAATGGGAGGATTGTATAAGATAAGCTCAGAAGTCCTCCCAGTTTTAAAGATCTATGATTATCAGATAGTAGCTATTTTAAAAAAAAAAAGAGGCATTAATGAATCCTAGACAGAGAACCAGCCTCAGGGTCAGGGTTCAAGTTCATCTTCTGATACCTACTAATGGCGTGACCACTAGCAAGGCACAACCTCTCAGTGCTCCCAGAAAACTCTTAGAGACTATAACTTACAGATGAATTACTGATACACTGTATGTTCCAGCCAAAGTGGTCTACTTACTGTTCTCCATACACAGCATTCAATCTCCTACCTCCAAACTTTTGCATGGACTCTTCCCCATAACTGTAATATTCTCTTCACTTCTACCTCTAGCTCCCCTCAAGGCTCAGTTAAGGTACCACCTCCTACATAAGGATCTTCTTGATGCCCTCAGTTTTTTATCTTCTGAAAATTACTTTGCTTTTTCTTCATAAGTAGCTTGTATTTACTCATCTGTATACATGCTCCTCTCAAGAGAATGTAAGCCTCTTCAGGGTTTTTGTCTTTGAAGCACAGTGCCTATAACACAGAAGGTGCTTCAGAAATGTTCACTGAACTGAGTTGAATTCACTACTACATGGAGTGGAGATACGGAGAGTGGAGGAAAAAAGGAAAGGAGAACCAAGTTCAGCACTTGGATGCCACACATTCCCACCTATAATCTGGACCCCCTACCACTCTTCCCTATGCAACCTTCCCTATGTAGAGGAGGCACCTCCCAGCTCTTTCTCCATGACAGCACCTTTCCCATCCCTGGAACAATGACAGGATCCTGAATACAAAGTGGAGAAATGAAGATAAATAGCAAGAGACTGTACCTAGGGCACAGCTGTTTCAAGTTACGGCTCCCAAGGATGGCAATGTCAGGTGCTTCCCCTTGATTAAAACACACTACCTCCTAATTAATTCCTCACGAGCCATTAGGCCCAAATTAATTATATCTATTTATTTATTTATTTCAGCAAAAGCCTTCCCACTAGTAAAACATCTGGAAGAAAAGAAAAAACAAGAAACTCAAAAAACATTAGGTAGGTACTCTTCCTAAATTATTTCAATAAGAAACCTCCCTCCTTCCCCTAACAATCTTCCAGCAACAATCCAAAGATAGATAGAAGGTGTGATTTAAAAGAGCATCTTTCTCATTGATAGATTCCCCCAAGAACTTATGCAATGTCCTTCTCAAATCCTGAAATATGTGGAAGGAAATCTGCATAAACTAAAAGGACGTGGGTGTCTTGTCACTTGCCAAGCTTTCCTTAAAAGGTATCATTTCAGGCCCTTGCATCTGATAATCCCCAAAAGCTATTTGAGAGAAGAGGATGAAGGATGACTATCCAATCTGGAGATGAGAAAAAAACAGAAGCCCAGAGAGATGATCACTTAAAATTTGGACTATTTCAACAACTTCCTAATTTGTCTCTCCTCAAATCCATCATGGGCACCACTGCCAGATTCATCAATCTAAAATATCATTATCATTCATCCATTGTAATCATTCAGTCCTTTTTAGTCATGTCTAACTATATATATGACCCCATTTGGGATTTTCTTGGCAAAGATACTAAAGTAGTTTGCCATTTCATTCTCATTTCACAGATGAGGAAGCTGAGGCAAACAGGGTTGCCTGGGGTCATACAGCTAATAAAGTAGGATTTGAACTCAGGGAGATGAGTCTTCCTGACTCTAAATCTCGCATACTATCTATTACACCACCTGGCTGCCCTATTCATTCATCCACTCAAGTCCTATTTTGATGCCTCAGAATTAGATAGAGGTGGTCCTGGGTTCTCACGGGTGATGATAGTAGAATAGCAGCTCTATAGCATAAGGCTAAACCAAATTCAAAAGACTTCACAGATTGGCCTGATGATAGACTGCATGTCTGTCACCTCGATGACAAAAATACCTACATGGCAAAATAGGTATATTTTGTATAATACATACATGACAAATTCATGTGTATGTCATCATCTAGATGAATTGTGAAGAGGCTCATCACTATAGTTGTGAGCCTGGACAAGTAACTTCACCTTTTCATTTCTTTGTCTATAAAATGGGCATGATTAGAACAGATCATCTCTTAAGTCTCGTCTGACTCCAAATCCTAGGAATCCCTTTTAGCCCAGGTGGAGGATGTCTTACGATGTAAAGGTCTCCATGGAAAGACATTCTTCACCCTTCAAGTCAGAACTCCACACTATTTATAGACAAGGAAGTTCTTACAAGCCATCCAAGTTCCTTTTGTTGCAATCTGAGCCCGTTCCTTGTTGATATGTGGCCATGTCTCCTTCACACTGGATGACCGTACAATTCTCTGTGGGGATGAAGATCCCCACAGTCTCTTTGCTCTAAAGTCAGCAGGATGTTTTGACTCAGGCTGAATTGCCCTTGACCACATCATGCCAACTGTCTGTCCATTGCTGCCACTTTCCAGCTATCACGATGGAAATTTACTTGCCTTCCATTTTGCTTGTAGGGGTGTATTTTCCTGTCTACTTCATGTCTGACTGCCCTCTGTCAGTCCTTTATGCAGCCATAGTTCTGGCTTTTCAGTGTCATCTCTTTTCTTCACATGACCAGCCCCATGCACACAGCCAAGCTCCAGGAAGCAGTGACTCAGATGACAGTAAAAAGAGGGCATATGTTCAATAAACATCCTCTTTGAAAGCCATTCCGGAGGAGTTAGAAAGGTGAAGACATTATAATAGAAGAGAGAAAAGATGCTCATCAGCAAGGAGATTAATGTTCCACCTTCCCTACCCTTTTTTGGATGAGAAACACCCCCTCCACCACAGTCAGCCTTTTCAAGTTGATGTTAACACTTACTTAGTCCAGTGAAACAGGCTAATTCTCACTTGGCTAATCCCAGAGCTCTGAAATTCTCACTGAGGTCCAGGCAGTCTCACCCCAGTCCTCAGCTGACTTTAGTAGCACAGACTGCTGCGAGGTCTCCGATTACTAAGACTTCATTAATCTCCACAAATAACTATGAAGTGTCTTCATAAATAATTCAAATGAAACTACACTTAGTGAAAGAAAGCTCATTCTGGTGAAGCAGCTGCCACGATTGTTATCATCTCTCCCTTTGGCTCATTTGCTATTTTGCCAAGTTCAGTTATCCAAAGCAACTCTCTCAGAGCTAATGAGCATTAGCCAGGCTACCCTGGACTTTAATACTCAGCAAATACCCAACCGGGCTGTGAGGGCAGTTCAAAGAGTCACACGTGACTTAGGAAAGCAGGATATTTCAGTTCTGCTTTCCCAGATCAGTCACCATTTCACTGGAATCAAAACAGTACATCCAGTCCAACTCTCACCAATCATAGATAAGAAAACTGAGACCCAGAGAAGTCATAGAATCTTAGATGTAGAAGGAATGTCAAAAGTCATGTGGTCTGGTACATACCAAAAATATGAATACCATCCCCAATATCCATAACAAATAGTGAGTCAAGCTCTGTTTAAAGCCTTCCAGTGATATGGAACTCACCCATTTTCAAGGTCTTCCATTGCACTTTTATCCATCTCCAATTATTAACAAGTGTTCCCCCACCCCTACATTGACTTCTTTGACTTTTCTTCCCATTGCTCGTACTTTGGCCTCCTTCAATCAAATCAAATAAATCTAGTTCCAGTTCCAAATAACAATTTTTCAAACACTTGAAGAGATTTCATATCTCCTACTAAGTATTCTGTGGGCTCAGCATCTCCAGGTATTTGAATAAATGCTCACATTATATGTGTCCTACGCCCTTCACATCCTAGTCATTCTTCTCTGTATCCCATCTCATTAGTGTTCTTCCTAAAATATGGTATTAAGATGCAAATAAATTATTACAGAAGTAGTCTTAATTTTCTATAAACTGTGTTTCTGTTAATGCTAATGAAGAACAACTTTTGGGGGTGGTTGGGGTAGGTAGGGGGGTTGTGATATTACACTGTTAACTCATATTGAGCCTGCGTTACACTCGAATTCTCAGAATTTCATACCTAGTCAATTTGTCCTTAGGCAGTTTTAAATCTACATGTAGGATTTTATATTTATTCCAATTTAATTTCATCTTGTTTGCTTCAATCTATTATTTGGGGCCTGCTGGCATCTTTTGTTTTTTATATCTGGTCCCTGGAATCACATTTACTTCCTGTACCTTTCAGTTTTCTTTCATACAAAGGCCATTTATGCTTATCTATTAATGAATTCACTGACTCAGATTTGAAGAGAATGGAGCCCAGGATAGACCTATAGACGTCTACTAGAAAACTCTCCCCAAGTTGACACTAATTCATTAAACAATACTCATTGGGGCCAGTGCTTTAAATAGCGCTAAATTCAGCTAACTATTCTATTAAGCAGTCTGTATCTCTTCATCTTGTTCACTAGGGCATCATGAGAGATTTTTGTCAAATCCTTTGTTACAAATTATTTTGTACAGAATTCCCCTAAATTTTGAACCTAGTAATCCTGTCAAAAAAGAAAATAAAGAAAGTCTGGTATGGCTTGCTCTTAGTGAACTAATGTTGAGTTCCCTTTCCAAATACTCAAAAAAAATCACTGTTTTTAAAAAATCACTCTTTGAGCTTTTTCCAAAATTTTGTTAGAAATCAAAAAATCAAATTTGGATTCTCATATCTTCATCTATGATCCAGAAATCAAATCTCATTTTCCAACACTATCTTTTTAGCCAGCTGTTCTCTTTTTCCAACCTTGCCTACAGACACAGACCTGATTAAAGCATGCATAATGGTAAAATCCAATACTCTTAACTTCCCAACCAATGTTTGTTCAGCTGTACAACTGCCTCTTAGGTAAGTTACAATACTTTTCTGGGCCTAAATTTTTCTACCAAGTCCAACTGTCTCATTATATAGAAGAGGAACCTGTCATTCAAAGTGAATAATTTAAGGACATGTAACTTGCTAATGGTCAGTTAGGTAGCAGAGTGGATAGAGCACCAAGTGTGAGGTCAAGAACACTTATCTTCCTGAGTTCTAATCTGGCCTCAGACACTTACTAGTTATGTTACTCTGAGCAAGTCTCTTAACCCTGTTTGTTTTAGCTTCCTCATCTATGAGCTGGAAAAGGCAATGGCAAACCACTGCAACATCTTTGCCAAGAAAGCCCCAGAGAGGATCACAAAGATTCAGCCATGACTGAGATGACTGCAAAACAACAGGATTAGTTAACAAGAAAACCTGGGTTCCCTGAATCCCAGGTCAAGTTTCTGTCTACTATATTACACCAGCGTACCACCTAAATGGGATTGTGCTATCCACAACTCAGGCTCCCATCACAGCAAATAAGAACGCTACCACTTGTGGTCAAGAACTGGAAATCGAGGGGATGCTCATCCATTGGGGAATGGTTGAACAAGTTGTGGTATATGAATGTAATGGAATACTACCATGCTATAAGTAGTGACA
The DNA here is from genome assembly GCA_023548195.1 of Bettongia penicillata ogilbyi. Taxonomy (NCBI): domain Eukaryota; kingdom Metazoa; phylum Chordata; class Mammalia; order Diprotodontia; family Potoroidae; genus Bettongia; species Bettongia penicillata. The sequence continues at coordinate 6,190,894 of JAJHZJ010000381.1, read as the reverse complement.
AACAACTGGACTTCAGAAAAACCTGAAAAGACTTCTATGAACTGATGCTGAGTGAAATGAGCAGAACCAGGAGAACATTGTACACAGTAACAGACACAATGTGTGAGGACTGTTTTTGATAGACTTAGCCCTTCACAGCAATGCAAGGACCTAAAACATTCCCAAAGGACTGTTCATGCAAAATGCCATCCATATCCAGAGGAAGAACTATGGGACTGGGGCACAGAATGAAGAATGAAGTAGACTATTTTGTCTTGTGTTATGTTTTGGTTTGGTTTGGTTTTTCTCATGGTTTCTCCCATTCATTTTAATTCTTCCATGCAACATGACTAATGTGAAAATGTGTTTAATAAGAATGTTATGTGTAGAACCCAAATAAGATTGCATACCATCTTGGGGGGAGAGGGAGAGAAAATTTAATAGTTATGAAAGTGATTGTTGAAAACTGAAAACAAGTAAATTAATTTAAAAAAAAAAGAATGCCACCACTCAACCAGACATGAAGCCAGTCACCAAAGGCCTACTGCCTCCCTCCCCATCCCCTACCTCATTCTCAAACTTTGCCCTCAAATCAACTATGCCCCCATAATAAATTGATGACAATTAAATATAAAACAACAGGTCCTAACTGATAGACAGCAACCATTTTCCTACCATGGTCACAGGGAACTTTGGTGTAGTGCTTAAATTTCTGTGCTAAATAAACAATGACACAGTATGAGATAGAACAGGTGGCAGATCACCAGTAAGGGGCCCCCCAACGAGCAGCAGGTGAGCTGGGTCATTAAATACTGCAGGTGTCATGGCCAACCCCATCATTAATGAACATTTGGAGGGATGTAAGCTGTGTGAGATCTGAAGGATTCAGGAAACTGAAGATGGGAGCTGAGATACTAGAGAGATCAGACATAGGATGAAAATGAAAAGAAGCCCTCAGTCCATAGGAGGAAAAAGTTCCCAGGAGAAGGGAGAATGTCTTCCTGCCCTACTCCGCCCCACAGATTATCCCTCTGCAAATCTCTTATTGGAATACAAAGAGGAAGATTTAAATCAGTATGTAGCTTGCAAAAGTAAAACAGAGAAAGGAATAATTTTCCTTGGATGCTGTGACGCATTCAACGCATTCATTTAAAAAAGCACTGCCTTTGTAGCCAGAAGATCTGAATTCAAACTCTTCCTTTGGGATTTACTAGTTTCATGACCCTAGGGAAGACATTTAACCTCCCTGGGTCTTGATTTCTCATTATAAAATGGAGATGTCAGGCTAGATAACTTTCCACCTCAAGAACTAGGGGTGACCGAGAAAGAAAGCTAAACAGTCTCACTTGAAAGGATCACTTAGAGCTATAGACCTGAGAGACCATTTAGTTGAGACAACCCTCATTTTTCAGAGGAGGAAACTAAGTCTAGGAATGACAAGTGATTTTTTTTCCAGAATTCCATCACTATTAAGTGTCAGAAGTAATATTTGAACTTAGGTCTTCTTGCCTTCAAATCCACCACCAGAGAGAACTTTTAACTGCTCACTGAGAAATATTAGGAACAGGAGTACAAAAATAGAAAAGAGGAACAGAAAGATATACTAAGATGTTACTTCAGCCTTAATATTTCTTTTCATCACTATACTTCAAGATTCCTTGTATTTAGTGATTCGTTCAGGGAAAGGCATATTCATTCCATGAAGAATCTCAAAGCATGAGTAGTCATCTGGAATGAAGTATTCTTTGTCCCATTCTACAAACAATGAGATAAACATCTGAAAAAAGGCAGGACCCAAGGTCATAGGAAATGTCTGTAATAGAGCTAGGAAAAAGAATCCGGATGCCTCATCTTTCCATACAATGCAGAAGTCTGTGTTTTGAGCATGGGTTTTGGGAAACTGCTCTACTTGAGAACAAGCTTAATTTCATCTAATTCACCTGACTCTTAAAAGGTCTCAGGGTCAAGTTCCTATGGAGGTTAAGTTTGAGATGATAGAGGACCATCAGCCATGGGTGCAGAGATACTACATCTGCCTTGCCATGAGCCATGATGTCCTATCTGCAGGTGACTGTATTTGGAGAGGGAGTAGGTCACAGACAAAAGGCACTATTTGCCTGTGGCAGGTATATCTGCTTGAGGGAGGTTAAGCAGCTTATTAACTGATAAGAAAAAAAAGTGAGTAGATCTTAGCTTTGGGAGACTTACTTCCAGAAAGCCTGATGCCTAGGCAGAGGATCTAAGAAAACAGGGAGTAAGGAAGAATAATCCACAGAGGCATTTGTGTATATGAGACTTTTCTGACTAACTGCACAGGAAAGTGATTTATCCATTAAGATGTGCTACAAGAGATGAAATTCCCTATATTCCATCTTTCCTCTAGGACCAGCTTTCTTATTTGAAAATAATAATCCAAGAGGTTTATACGTAGAGACAAGGTGGGATATCATCCTCCTCCTTACTATCTATCAAAGCCCTTAAGAAAAAGTCATCTCCCCAAAGGATGACTGGAACATATAAATATTGCTCTTCCCCTGACCTCAGGGAAAAGGCAGGAACTTAAGCGAAGTGGGAGCTGTCCACTTTCTGCCTCTGTCACTTCCGGTTAATGTCATACCAGTTAAGTCCTATTAGCACACAGGGAAACAACTGTCTCTTCAGAGTCCCACTGGGATTCAAGGGTAGTGTCCTTCATCTAGAAAACTACCATTGTCATCAGGAGAGAAGCAACATGAAATCATTTTTCATCACTAAGAGAAGCCTTATCCTGGGCTTGGGAACTGTTGGAGAACCAAAGCAGGTAGGGAAGTGGGATGTTGACCTTCTAGCACCAATGCAGGACAGATTTTGCCTTTCATTCAGGGGTTATTTCGTGGTGATTTCCATTCCTGTTGCAACAGACACTGTAAATATATTAAATTAAATATATCTCACCACAAATTTCTTTGGTCTGGCCCTTCAAGGAACTCAAAACACTTCTTAAACATCAGAACCTTCATCCTCATTGGCCCTAAGTTAAGAAAATGGTAAAGTAGGCCTTGTTTGGCTTCATGGAATTTATTAGCTACGTGATCCTAGTCAGGTCACTTAAACTCTAAAAGCCTCAGTTTTCCCTATCTATAAAGTAGGATAACAATAGCACATATCTCACAGTTATTGCAGAGATCAAATGAGATGCATGCAAAGCACTTTGCAAATGCTATATAATGTGCTATATAAATGCTATATAAATTTGAGGATTACAAAGATTCTAGATCATGTCCACTGGCAAACTAGGGTATAGTATTCCTGCTTGCATTGCTAACTCACCAGCCTCCCCCCTCCATCATATCTGTACTTCATTCTGGTCTTAGTCTAAGTTTTAAAGATCAAATTCTTTCATTAAGGGGATTTTTTTCTTGAAGTTTGGATTCAGTCAAAGGGCTGCACTTGAAGACCTAGAGGTTTACATGTGGCTCCAGGTTCCCCATGCCTGGTCCAGGAGTTCTTACCCTGGGCTCCTTGAGCTAGCTTTTATTTTTTTATATATTTTAATAACTGTATTTCAATATGATGGTTTTCTTTTCTAATCTTATGTATTTATTTAATGTATGCATTTTAAAACATTATTCTAAGCACCACTATTGCCAAAGGGGCCCATGAACCTCTGCCTTCCTTAAAAATCTCAGAAATGCCTGTGGGAGTTCACGGTTCTAGATTCAACATTTAAAATATCCTGCCTTCCATATGTCAGGTGGCAGCAGCAGTAGGAAGGGCCTTGATGCTATGGCTTGACTATCAGCCTGAGGGGCATGGACTAACTAGAAAACTAATCAGAACTGAGCATGGTTGGCCACACCAGTAATCCCAGCTGCAGGGGAGGCTAAGGCTATGGGGCTTCTTGAGTTTGGGAATTCCAAACTGCAGTGGGCAACATCAATGAGATATCCAAACTAAGTTCAGCATTAATATGATGAGCCCTCAAGAACCAGGAGGTGTGGGGAGAAAGGGAGGAGAATGATGAGTTGGAATCACTAGGTTGCCTAAGGAGGGAAGAACTAACCCGAGCTTGTAGCAGAGCAGGTCCAAGGATAAAGCCAGGAGCAGCTCCTGTACTGATGGATTGAGAAGATCTAGTCTTCTAAATAAAAATAAAGACTAATTGAGAAACTGTCAATCTTTTGCAGCATGATACATGTATGATATGTTCTTCCAAGTGTATGGAATCTTGACAAAAGCTGAAGAGGAAGGTTTTAAAATCTAAAGGCTAACTTTTCAGGGTACTTAGATCAGTTGATCCCATCCTACAGGACATTAGTCTCATCATTCTCAGGAAAGATTTAGATGGGCCTAGAGATCTGTTACTTCATATATAACCTAAAAGGGGGTGTGTTGGTCAGAAATAGTTGCACTAATTAGTTCTATCTATACTCACGTGACTTCCTGATGATGGCATTTTTCTTCCTTGGAGGCCTTCAGGCATAGGTTGGATGATAATAGGGATTCCTGTCATGTATAATTTGCATGATGTGGCCATTGAAGTCCCTTCCAACTCTGGTCTGCTAGTGGGGCTTCTCACTAAAACTTGTCAGATCCTAACCTTCCTTTCAAGTCCAGGAATGAAAATGCAAAGACTCTGGTGATCTGGAGTAACCACAGAACAGAATGGCTTAGGATCATCCTTACACTTTGCCCAGTTTTATAAGCACTGGTGGTCCAGAAGAGCTCAGAGAAGCCTCATGGTGTTCTAAGGCATCCCTCCTTCCTTCATCAGTTATCAAAAACCCAACCAATTAACCTCAGATTATTATGCGAAGATATTTTCAGAGGCAGTTCCTGGAACAGCAAAGTCTAAGGGACTGAGAAATTTCCTTTAGGTCTGCTGTGAGACAAGAAGACAGATGTTAACTAACGTTCTTCTTCACCCTGACTGGGAATAGGTCTGCATGGTTGCCAGAGGTCACAGATTTCTTTGAACTCAAGATGTCTGTCAGGTAAGAGGACTTGGAATTTCCATGACTGATAAAGAAATTGTTCCAATCTTTAGTAAGTCAACTATACAAACCTTATTCCATGGGAAATTGGAGCACAGGGGAGGATTCCAGAGCAAATACCAGTGAAGTGTTGGAATAGACAATAATGGAATCAGAGCCGAGCCATAGAGGGCAGTCTCTTAGACACATACCCACTTGGGCAACATACCAATTTAACACAAGACATCTGTTAGAGAAAGATTAAGATTTAGAACTGATAAGATATATAAAGATTTAGATTTAGAACTGAAGAACTTCAGAAGTCACCCAGTCAATCCCCCTTTCTCATTTTACAGATGAGGAAATTGGAGCCCAGACAATGTAAGTGACTTACCCTATAGGCAGTGATGGAGCAGGGATTCAAACCCAAGTCCACTGAATCCAAAGCCAACATTCAGTTCACTGTACCCTGCTGCTTTCCCTATTTTCCCTGTTGGGTTGAAAATCCTACCAGTTTAGTCATTCAGATTATCCCTTCAAACCACATGGTTTCCCATTTTTCATAAAACAAAGTGGGTTCACACCTTTCTAAAGAAATATAGGGAAGAATTTCTTCCAGTCACAAGTATTGGACTAGAAACTCTTGGACTGGAGTTTTTAATTTGTTACACAAACTTGTTGGAAATCTCTCTCAGCCTCAGTTTCTTCTCTGTGCAATAACAGCTCTAAACTACCCCCAACATAAGGTGGTGAGGAAAAGCAATATGTTACTAAATAAGGAACAGAAATGCTGATTAATACTAAAATGATCCCCAAGCCTAATTAAGCTTAACAGTGATCAGGAACAATTGAAAGCATTTATTTAAAGGGTTCCCTATCTGAAAGGAATGAGTAGTTGGTAATAGTAAGGTATTAACCTCATGACAAGCTCGGTGAGTGTCTGTCTTGGGAGAAAACAGTTGAGGCTCACTTACCCCAAAGAAGTCTGGCTTACATCATTTGGAGTTATATTTTGCTGAATGTTTTACAATCAATTTGATTACTCTGTCCAATAACCTTTTAAGGTAGGTCAATATTTACGACTTCCATGTTACATCTGAGGCAGTAAAAAGCACAGAGAAACTAAGTCATCAGCTTAAAGCCGGGGGGCAAGGCAATAAAAGGATATGAACTCAAGGCCCTACAATTATCAATGACCTTTGATATCAACTGTCCCTCCATACACTAACTGTAATCTGTAGTTAATAATGGAGAACCCACTCTTCTAGGAAGCATTTCGTGATCCCCAACTCCATCATCCCTACCCCCAAGAGATGTAACTTCTCCTCTTTCTGGCCTAGCATGGAAATTTATTTCTTTCCAATGGCAAATACATTCAGTTTTCAGAGTTATTTTTAGTGCTTGTCCTATTTTGTCCACTAGAGTATAAATTCCATGCAGGGCAGGGATTATAATTTTATATCTCCCACAAGAAATGTTTTAGTGTAGTGGATAGAGAGCCAGCTTCGAAGTCAAGAAGAACAGAGTTCATGTCTCATCTTTGACATATGCTAGCTACGTGACTCTAGGTAAATACTTTAATCTCTCATTGAGTATAGGCAAACCTCTAAAAGTATAAGTTGAAAAACAGTTATAGGTAAGTATTGGTACAGTGAATTTCCTCATGGAGCAGCTCCCCACACCCTGAGGAAATCATGTGTTTAAACTAAAAAAGAAAAATCTCACACATAGTCCGAGTTCCAAAAGTCTACAATGATTGAATGGTCAATCTTACTTTTTGCACTGATTCTACACTCTCCCTAAGGAAGAGTCATGTTCCCTACTCCTACTCTAGAGAAATCAGAGAAACTAAGATCAGAACCTCAGTGGCTTTTGTTCCCTGGTAAGGAAGAGCCTTTAAGGATAAAAATATCACCACCCATGGGGTCACTTCAGTTGCATCTAAAGCTAAGAGGGTATTTACTTACAAATAGTATTCTACGGTATGGGAGAGAAGGGAGCAGAAAAGGATAAAAAAAATCAGCAGGACTAAGTTAAATTTTAAATCTAACTGGACTATGGAAAGAGAAATAATAACATAATAGCAAGTAATTACATAAGGTTTTAAGGTTTACAAAACTATGTGTGTGCGTGCGTGTGTGTGTGTGTGTGTGTGTGTACATATATATGTTATCTCATTTGATACAACTTTCTTGTTAGGGTTAGGCTTTATTGTTATTTCAGTTTTACAGATGAGGAAACTCAAGCTGAAAAACCTTAAATGACTTGTCCAGGGTAATATATTTAGGAAATGTCTGAGGCAGAGTTGTGACTCAATAGTTCTGACTCCAAGTACAACACTACAAATGTGAGCTGCCTGTTCTTAAGAAAAAACATCAACCCACCGAGAATGAAAAGTTGATGACAAACTATCCCCCATCTCTCCCATCAGTCACTGTTATTGATCATTGTCTCTGGAGCGTGGTACCCAGGGCATGAGTCATAACTCCCAAGGGTGCCCAGCTGAGTGTCATTGACCTGTGGCTAAGGCTCATGGTGGCATCTCTTCTGGTCTCTTCCCCACAGCTCTGACAAGTTTATGTCACATTATAAATGGTCCACCATAGAGGACACTAAGGTGAAAAAGTGTTGGGACTGGAGATTTGTCGTGGTTGGGTTATCTGTTGTTTTCAATGTGTTCACACACACACACACACACACACACATTAGCAGTTGCTTTTTATTTGAGTTCCTTGGCTGACTGTAGTTTCAAGGTCATTTCTTTATGTATGTTAAAGCCTACTACCATGTTCATAGGAGAATAAGTTGCATTTTTTTAAAAAGCCATGTATAATGTTGACTGCAGAAGCTTCTCATTAGCCAAAGTCAGTGGCATGGTTAGTTACTCCTTTGGGGACAAGTGAAAGATCCTGGGACATGCCATGGTGAGAATCATAGAAGAATTTCAAAAACTCAGATAAGACTAAGCAAGGGGACCATAAAGTGGAACTGTGAGGGGGACATTTACTGGGATTTACCTTCCAAAGAATCCTGAAGAAAATAACGGTAGGAGAGCTCTCAGGCTGATCTATTCCTGTTGACTAGTGAACTACAGAAATTATTTAACCCTATGTTATACATTTCACATGGTTCTGGATTAGGACAGACTGTACTTTTCTGCCAACATTAAATTAGTCTATAAAATAGGAAATCGAATTGCCTCAAATAATGAATAATTCTATCTGTCCTTGGCTCAGTTGTGCAGGAAACAAGGCACTGCCAAGATTAACAAGCTAGTAGGTAGGGGCAGAAATAAAACATTTTGGATTAAACCCCATTTCTAGGTATTGCCATTCACATTTGGTAGCCAAGGCTGGAGCAGGGTCACAAAAAAAGCCTCTGAGGACACAGCAGCAGGGAAGTAGTATGATGACACTTAATTTTCCAGAGTCTCAGTCTTGTTAACCAGAAAATGGGATAGAGGAGGGGAGACAGCCTCTGCATTCCCTTGCGGCTTTAGATCTACAGTCCTTTAATCCTATATAGAATCCTTAGCTTCCTTTAAGGCTCATGTCCGGTTCCATGTTTCTCCCAAGACCTTCCCCCTCCCTGTCAGGGAATTTACTGCATTGCTTTTTATATTTGTACCTATTAAATCTATTCTCCTCAGTAAGCTCTTTAAGTGCAGGGACTATTTCATTTTTGTTTTTGTATTTATAGTGTTGAACATAATACCTTGTAAACAACCAGAGTCTAATAAATGACTGAATGATCAAATTTAGTTGAACACAGCAAGGCAAAATTTTAGAAAAGCAGAGTGCCTACCTGACTTGGAGTTAGGAAGACCAGAACTTAGATACTACCTCAGACATTTATTAGTTGTGTGACCCTAGATAAGTCTTTTCACTTCCTCTCTCTGTAATATAAGGAAAACTGGACTCAATGGCCTCTAAGGTACCTTCCAACTCTAAATATATGATCCTTGGAATCAGAGGTCTGGGTTCAAATCCCAGTCCTACTATTCATTCCCAATGTGAACTTAAAAATAGGTCACTTAATTTATATGGGCTTCTCTCTACTCCTCTGTAAAAAATGAGAGGGTTGCCTAAGAGATCAAAGAAATAGGGAAAGTTTCCATATATTCAAGAATATTTAAATCAGCTCTTTTTGTAATGGCAAAAAACTGGAAACTAAGGTATTGCCAATCAAATGGGGAATGGATGAACAAATTGTGGTAAATGAATATAATGGAATATTGCTGTGCTTTATGAAATGATGAAAGAGAAACCTAGAAAGACTAATATGAACTGGTAGAGAGTGAAATGACCAGAACCAGGAGAATAATCTCTATTTTAGTAACAACATTGCAAAAAACAAACAATTTTGGAGGACTTAAGAAATCGAATCACTCCATTGATCGACACAAGGATTAACCACGTTTCCAGGGCACTGGAGATAAAGATTGCTTCCTGTCTCCTGATAGAAGTGAGGAGGTAAATATACAAAATATTCATTTTTTTGGACATAGTACAGAAATTTGTTCTGCTTGACTATGCATATTTGTTACAAGGATTTTGTTTTTTATTTCTTCTACAAGAGATGGATGGAGGTAAAAGCAAGAAATAAAAATAAATGTCTGACAATTGAAAAATAAATGAGAGGGTTAGGGTAAACGATGTCTAAGGTCCCTTCCAGAGCTCAATCATTTGATCCCATTGTGGTCAGAAGTGGTATAGAAGCATCTATCCCAATTATTGCTAGACCTTTCAAAGGACAGGGATGTTCAGCAGTGCCAGAAAAATACAGGCTGTTTGAGTTCTTTACCCAAAGCTCAGTGGCTTCCCATTCTAGGACATACACGTAGTTGCTGAGCAGAGAAATTTAATCTGTACCCAGAGACTCTCAATAAATAAAGTCCAAAACAGAGAGAGAAAAGATAGAAGTCTCTTAGCTTCAATTAGCTGATGTTCTAACTGAGGATTCACCACAGCCATTTTCATCCTAAATGTGATATAAACCAGCAGCTGGAGCTACTCTTTGGGGTTTAAAGTCCCGAGGCAGAGTCTAGGGATTGAGAAAGGACTTACAGGACCTGGGAGTGATGGGAGAAAGGATATGAGGACATGTGTAAAGAAAATGGGCGGGGCAGGGAACCATAAACTAAACTCACAGGATTTTAGAGATACAAGAGATGTCTAATACAGGCTCAACATTTTACATGCATAGAACCTAAGGTACAGAAAAGCAAAATACTTTGCCCGCAGTCTCACTGGCAGCAAGTGGCAGAGCCCAAATTCAAACCTGGGCCTTTTTGACTCTACTTCCAGTGTCCTTTCCACTATATCATACAAAGAAAAGTCTTGGAGACCAAGTCAGAAACTACTGCCAACTTGAGTTTAAAGGCTATTAAGATTAATATCATTCTTCCTGGTTATGTCCATGCCAAGTTCCCTGCTGACACAGCAACAGGGTGTGCTCAGGGATGCTAATTTCCCCCTCCACCTAAGGGAGGGCATGGAGCTAGAAAGAGAAAGAAAAAGACAGCAAGGAAACCTAAGTACTCTTTCTAGATTCGATTTTCACTATGACCATGGGTAAATAATTTCCCAGTTCATTGATTCACTTGAGTCACACATCTTTTCTTCCCCTTTAAAAGAGTATTAAAAACCCATGGGCTGATTTCCAAAAAATAAGGGTTGCATCTTACCCAAGGTTTAAGGAATTTAAAAATGCTTTCTATTAAGGATTGAAAGAACTTACAGATTATAGGGACATAGAATTACAGGTTGGAAGAAACCTTAGACTCTTCTCTAGAGATAAGGAAACTGAGTCCCAGAGGGGTTAAATGGCTTGCCCAAAGTCATCTGGTAGCAAGTACCTGAGCAAGGATTCTTCTTTCCATGGTATCATGTGGCCTCCTACTTATCTATGTACATATGTGTATATATACATACATAGATAGGTGTGTGTACAAACACATGTGTAATACGTATATTACTATGGGCATATATGTTTTAATTTTTTAATTTTATCTTTTGTGTCACTTTAAGTTCCAAACTGTCTCCCTCCCTCCGTCCCCACCACATACTAGAGAAAGCTACCACTTGAGACAGATAATATATAGATACATATGTATCTAAAACCATACTGTGCATACTTCTGTTTATCGGTTCTCTCTCTGGGGGTGGATAGCATCTTCCTTCATAGATCCTTTGTAGTTGATTTGAATATTTATAATACTCAGAATAGCTCAGCCGTTCACAGTTACTCAATATTGCTGTTCCTGTATGCAATGCTCTCTTGTTTCCCTTTCTTACACTCTTCATTATTTCATGCAAGTCTTTCCATGTGTTTTTTCTCCTAAAATCAACCTGCTTGTCATTTCTTATAGCACAGTAGCATTCCATCACAATTACATACCAGAATTTGTTCAGCCATTCTCCAATTGTCTCAATTTCCAGTTCTTTAACACAACAAAAAGAGATACTATAAATATTGTAGAACACATAGGTTCTTTTCCTTTTTCCCTGATCACCTTGGGAAATAAACCTAATAGTGGTACTGCTGGGTCAAAGGGTATACACAGTTTTATGACTCTTTGGGCATAATTCCAGATTTCTCTCCAAAATGGCTGGATCAGTTCACAGCTCTACTGACAGTACATTAGTGTCTCAATTTTTCCACATCCCCTCCAACATTTGCCATTTTTTCCTTCTGTCATTTTAGTCAATCTGATAAGTGTGAGATGGTATCTCAAGTTGTTTTAATATCCATCTCTCTAATCAATAATGATTTTATATAAATATATATATCTTTTATTTTTTCATCTGAAAACTGCCTGTTTATATCCTTTGCCCCTTTATAAATTGGAGAATTACTATATGTTTGTGTATATCTATCTATCTATCTATATATACATATATATGTATGTATTTAGATATATAGATATATACCTGTAGATATATACACACATATATGCATGTGTATATTGACATACATGCATATATACACATATATGTATGTATTTTTATGTATACACATATTGTATGTATTTTTAAAGTCCTCTTCCTAGTGCTCTCTTCATCTACCAACTCCGCTGCTCCTAGCTTATGGTTGTGTCTACACTTTCAGCACAGCCCTGGATAGACATCCATGCAGTGAACAACTGTCATTTCTTATGACCCTGGAGGGTTTCAATGTCCCATCCTGCTGTTAGAAACCTTCCTATGAATATACCAAAAGCAGAATCAAGAAGGCAGACAGGGCTATGCCTCACTCCCAAGATAAATCATATAACACAAACTGGTTGACCAAAGAGACAGTAACTTTGTTTACCATGAACCAAGACCTAGATCCCTTGGCAGGAGTCAAGCTCCTTGAAATCAGGTCTCTGGCATTATTTTCAAATCTACTGAAAAACAGTTATCATCTATCTACAGGAAAAAAATGTTAATAATGCCCAATCATAATCAAATAGGCAACCACTTTGCTTTAAGTACCTATTAACTAATGCTAAATTACAATTGAACAGCTCTCCAAGTACTTTTGACATCCACATGTACATCACAGGCACCAGTACAGCTCAGGCCATTAGAATAAAACGCAAACGAATTGATAGTGATGGGGCACTTAAAACATTACCAGAAGCATGGAGCTGCATTTATTTACTTGCTTCCTTTCCAGCCATCCTGATTCTCCTGTTCTGTCCCCTCCTTAGTTCTCTTCCACCACCATCTTTGTTTCTACCTTCAGAAAGAAGTAAACAGACCCTGCCTTGACACCAGAGCTAATGCTTCATCCTCCACAGGGGGTCAGTGTTAAGAGCATTGTATTTTGAGTCAAAGGACTTGGATTCAAATTCTACCTCTGCAAATTACTAATGGTCTAATCTTGGGCAAGGATTCTCACATCTTTGGAGTTTAGTTTCCTAATCTCCAAAATAAAGTAATTGAACTATGTGGCCTCTAAAGTCCCTTTGAGCTCTAAATCTGTCTTCCTATGATCCCTTTCCCTATGACTAGATTTCTCATGTAAAGACCAAGGAAGGTATGTTTCCTAGGACTGACGGAAAAAAAAATCAATAAGGTATATTTCTTAAGAATTGTGATTAAGTCCATGGTGACATTACTCAGTAGTCTGTTAACTTCTAAGATTTCCCTAGAATTCTCAAGATCATGGTACCTAATCTAGACCAGGAACTTTATTTCTATATTTTACTGGTTCTGAGATCAAAAGATCTGACTTGCTCTAGGATAAAAATCTCCCCCCACAATCCTTAATTTTCTCAAATGCCCTAGTCTTTACTTAGGCTGATAACTCCACTTTAATCCTCCAACTCACAGATATTCTTCCTAGGACATTCAATTTCCTTCCTTAAATTATGCAGATGCTTGTTTTATTTCTTAAGTTCAGAATAAAATAATAAATTTTTTTCAAAAATGAAGTCATACACAGTTTAGGAAGGATTTGCTATTTAATTATAAATGAAAAATCAAGTTTACAAATTTCCTTCCAAATATCAAATATCACAGGGATAGAGACTAGATTTATGATGCCAGTAAGAAAACTTCCTGTAACAATGCAGATTGGCAATCTTCTGCAATTTATAGTCTTAGGGAGTTGCCTGAAGAAGAGATGTTAAAGATGACAAAGAGATGTCAGAATCTGATTAAAAAGTAATTGGGAAATGTTTAACAAAGTAAATGAAGCCCAATAAAATGTAAATAATGCTAATTTGTGGTTTTCTAAGTCAATCTGTAGCTTGCAGCAATCCATTTCTATCTGAATTTGGTACCAATGGCCCAGAGTACTTAGAGGTTAAGTGATTTGCTCAGAATCTCACAGCTAGTATGTATCTATTTCTTCTTGGTTTCAACATACTGTCATAATCATAGTGATAAAAAGTTATCTGACCAGTAAACAGATGTCCATATTCAACATTTTCATTCAAAGTCTCACTCTAATTTGAATTCTAGGTGCCATATCATTCAGCCCTCCGGGCTAGTAGGCTGCCAACTCCCACTCCCCTCCCTGTGGACCCCAGAACAGAATAACATCTTTCCCTCAGGCCACATCACTCAAACCTGGTCTCTCCCTCCCTTCCAATCTATCTTCCCTACCTTACTGGAAGGTTTATAAATTAGGATCACATCTACAATCAATAAGCTACACTAAGTTAGTCCCTGGTGTTCCACTCATATAACTGGGTAACTGATACGCTATAATGAAATCAAACGTGTTCATTTACTAATTTTGCAAGTTCACTTAGAAAACTCACTTCTTTGCAAGAACCTATTGTATTCCTGTAACAGTGGGCAAAACCAATCATGCAAACTCCAGGAGCTTACTGTACAAGATGAAAATAATCTAACAAGGATGGCAGGCAAACATCCATTCAGATTAATACCCCATTGTCCAAACTTCTGATAGGCTTCTCATGGAAAGCCAAAACAATGGAGTACAGGTGTAAAAAAAGAAGAGACTGAAGCCAGGTTTGTTCCTATGAAAGAGAGGAAGAAATATGAAGTATAAAGAATGAAATCTCATACTTCATTCTCAGTTCTCTGCTCTGGGACTTCATTTTGTCATAGTATTCTCCCCAGTGATGATAGGGAAAAGATGCAGTATAAGGCGTTGTTGTAAAATGCTGGAGTCTCACCCTCTGTGTCTCTGTCTCTCTCTGTCTCTCTGTCTCTATCTCTCTGGCTCTCTCTTTCTCTCTCTCTCTCTCTCTCTGTCTGTCTCTCTCTCTCTCCCCATCTCTCCATCTCACCATCTGTCTCTCTTTTTGTGTGTATGTGTGGCTGTCTTTCTCTCTGTCTCCCTCTTCTTAAAATTACCTCTAAAACTCTGGACAATAGTTGTGTCTCATTGTCACTGTCCAAGCACTTTAATATCTATTATTTAATTTTATCTTAACCCTTTAGGGAAATACAGAAAGGGGGCATCTTTCCCACTTTACAAATGGAGAAACTGAGGGACAAGAGGGCTATGTGACTTTTCAATTTTGTTTCTTAAGTTCCTTCCAAATTATAGAAGAGCTGGTATTAGAGCCCAGCTCATCTAACTACACTTTGGCAACAGACTATGACAAAATGACATCACTTTACCACTCTAGGTTAAGAACCTTAAGTTCCTTCATCTGTAAAATGAGGGGATTAGTCCACACAGGTCTTTCTAGCTCTTCCCTAAGGCATACACAAGATAGGGCAAATAGGAGCCCTAATCTCGTTCTGATACCACTTTCCTATCCAAGATTTCAGTCACTAAAATAATATCAGAAACACTGGAGCTTTCGGTGATACCTACAATGACCACATTCACCCCCTACACAGAATGAGTGCTTCAAAACTGAGTGGAATCATCCCCTGAGATATAGGGCTTTATACACAGTCAACACTTAGTAAATGCTTGTTTAATTAAAGAATGTTCTTGTCTAGAAGAGAGTGGACTTTACACTAGAGGGATTCCCTTCATTCATATACTATCTCATTAGATTCTGAGGAATAACCTAGGATCTTTGAAATTACCTTATCTCTGACTTACTTCTCTTTGATTCCACTCGGTCCTACCCTACCATGCCCCTTCCCCAGTTTCCCTAGGTGAACTCCTATTATATCCCATTTTCCCACCTACAGAGTGTGATGGTAATCAAATTAGTATCTTTTGCTGTTTTTGTTTTACTAAAAGTGCTTCTAATTGAATAATGTGATTCAAGAAGTTCTTTCCCACCTAATGATGGGCCTGCCCATTATGGGAAGCATGATTAGGGGAGTCCCAAGTACCTCTGGTTTTTTTTCTATTGAGGCACTAGGTTAGAGAGTTATGCCCTCTGGCTCTAAAAAGTGTATAAATACTCTGAGGGTGAGGTTTTGCTTTGAGGCTTAGTTTTTGTAAGAAGATTTGAGTGCTAGACCAGGACTCTGGGAAGCCACTAAGGAGTTCCCTGGACTTTGAGACCCAGATGTCAGTGCTTCCCTCTCTAGTAACTATAGTCAGACAGTTGGAACTGTCTGTTGAATTCAGGCAGATGTCTGTCGACTTTTAATTTCTCTGTATTTTCTTTGAAATTCAGGGTGCTGACTCCCCTGAACTAGGTGAATGATATATATGCTTGGTTAAAGGAATGATACATGTGCTTGGTTAAAGTGATTGTTAACCCCCTGAAAGTTTCTTTCCTTTTATGAATGCAGATCTAAGGACCTATGATAGCAGGCCCCCTTGTGTATGTTGGGGTGCTTACTGATACATAGAGGATGACTGATTTCTCTGCAGGGTGAGTAATATGAAGGATAGTTTGGTTGGTCGAGTTTGAACCTATGGCACATGAGCAAACAAAATGACTGAACATCTGAAAAGATGTCAAATAACTCACTGGAATGAAAGAAGTATAGAACACCTTGGTCAACACAGAGCAATGTGTCAAGCATACTTGACACCTGAGGTGACTTTTTCATTCTGGTTTAAAAAAAATGGAATGTCTTTCTCCAGTCTGATGGCAGGAGCTAGTATTAGGGTTGGTGTGATAGGATAATGCCTCATATAACCCTGAGATGGCTAGAAATTATGCTTTCCACCAAATTTCAGAATTAGGAGGGGCCTCAATGAGCATCTTATCCAAATTATCCTCAACAAATGAAAAATGATCACCCTGCTTTTGTTTAAAGACCTTCCTTTCAATAAGAAAGAAATCAATTGCCTCCCTTTGGACAGTTCTATTAAGAATTTTCCCCCTCATGTCAAGCCTGTAGATTTTACCCACCCCAGTTCTTCCCTGGGGCCAAGAACAGATCTCAACCTTGTTTCACATGACTTCCCTTCAAATACTTGAAGAAAGGTATCATATCCACACAGTCTTCTCCCCACTGCCACTAGTATCCTGTCTTCAAGGTCAACATCAACAATTCCTTTAACTGGTTCTCAAACAGGATGATCTTAAGGTCTTTCATTATCCTGGGTGTTCCTCTGGATACTTCATCTTTTCACTGTCCTTCCTAAACTTTAGCACCCAGAACTCAGCAAATTCATCTAGACTTGATCCCGGCAGAGTACAGAAGGGCTATTTCCTTCCTATTTCTGGACATTATGACTCTCTCAACTGGGCCTAAGATTACATTAACTCTCTAGGCATCTCTATCACATTCTTGACTTATACTGATCTTACTAAAGTCGACTAAAGTCTCCAGTTTTTTCTTTTTCCCAAACAAACTACTGTGTAACCATGCTTCCTTTAACTTGAACTTCTGAAGTTGATTTTTTTGAATCCAAGTGCAAAACTATTACCTTTCATTCCATTCAGTTCAATCCAACATTCTAGACTGCCAAGGTTTTTTGTGGTTTCAGTGTGTGTCATGTATTATCTCCAGATCTGATAACCATGCCACAATAAGCATTTAATAAAGTTATTAAGAAAAATGTTAAACAGAACAGGGCCAAGTACCTCAACACCTAGGGCATTCCACAGAAGACCTCCTCCCAACGTCACATGGAAACATTAACAATTATTGTTTGTATCTTTTGATTCAAGCAGTTTGGAGCCCAAGTAATTGCACTGCTGCCTAGAGCCTCGCTCTCCATCTTTTCCATAAGAATAGCACAAAAGACTTTAATTTTCATTCCCATTCATTGGCAAGGAGAGGGTAAGGGTACCTTCTCTCTTACCTTTGATTTAGTCACTAAGAGGAGTTTCCTTGTCTTGCAGCTGAGCATGAAGCCTCAATATCATCTCAGGGATACCTTCATATCTAGCCATAAAGTAAACTGATAATGATCAGAAAATTCTACTCAAGCAAGGGTCCCTCAATAGGGCTCATTATCAGTTGTCATCAGTTCAAGATACATTGCCTTTCCACCTTGCCTCAGACCCCTTTCCCAGCTTCATGGTGGCATCTGGCCTTAAACCCAGAGAAATTCCTCATTTATTACTAACCTGGATCAACATCTTATCCTAAACCTTAATAAGATCTAAGCTTGAGAGTGGGGATCTAGAAGGATGGAGGAGAAAAGGGTTCACAGAATACAGCTGAGTGGAGCCAACCCAGCACACAGGGTAATTCATCCGACATGGGGACATGCTGTTCCAGGAGCATTATGACAATTAACAGGAAAAATCTGCTCTCAGAGCATTGCCAAGCAAGTGGCAAGGTCTCAGCTGGTGGTGCTTCATTTTGGGAAAGAGAGGCTGCTCCTATCTTATCAGAGAAGCGGGAGGGGGATAGTATTTCTAAAAGTGGTAGGAAGGGCAGCTAAGGAAAAATTGTCTTAATTAGGGAAGATCACTTAAGCATGATTATCCTAGATATAACTGTTTTAAAGGAAAACATTCACAGCCGCCTCAAAAGCCTCAAGAATAACTCCACCACATTCCTGGACACATGAAGCTTAGCACATCTGGCACCTGGAGAGTTCCAGTTGCTCAAACATGCTTATTCCAAGTTGGTTTACAAAAGCAAATCAATCTTATTCATGTCTTCTGGTCCAGTGACAGTCTCGTACTTCCTTATTTTAGTCTAGTCAATTTTCTCCCGCTTACATTTTTTTAGCCAATATATCTAATATTAAAGAAACACAGCTCACTCCAAATTCCTAAAAGCAAGAAGGACAGGGAGGACACATAACCAATGAGTCCTCAAGAACTTCAAGTTTTCCCTTTCATTTCTCCATTCTTTTCTCCATTCCTTGATATCACTTGCTAAAGGCAATAGGTTCACCACTTTGTAAGCATGTCTAATTCTTCTCATTCCTCATAACCTCACTGGAAAAACACCAACCTGATTCCAGGCTCAGCACCTAAAAGAAATCCTCTACAGAAGGCAGAAAATGACAGGCCATACCTTCCATTTACCCCAGTCCAACACCAGAAATGGAAAGGAATTCTGAGCTTAGAGCAAGTCTTGAAAAGGTTCCAGGTTTAAGATTGGTACCACAACTTCCCATATCTCATTTGGACAGGCCTATCCCTGCCCCCAGTTGGGACTTCATGGATGGACACTAATTCACCATGTTAACCCCTCTCATGCTAGACCCGTTACACCAACCTTGGCCAGAAGCCACCACCACCCGGTGCTGGAGCTAAGCACTCCATGTTATGGAACCTGGCCAGTGGACTTAGAAAGCCTGTTGATCTTGGCATTGGCCCTGGGACCCTGTGTGGAACTACGTGCTGAGACACCACCATGGGTCAACTATTTCATAGTAGAATCAATCTCACATCCTGCCTGGCCAGTGCAGTTCCACTTTTTCATCAGATCCCCAAGGAGGGGTTCAGAGAATAATAAAATTTCTGGGCTACAGTTTGTAGGAGCAAGAAGTCAACCTCTCCACCAGTAACCAGAGGACCCAAATGGTCCCTTCTCTTACTCCCATCATCACATCTCCAACTTTCTTCTTAAACTAGTACAGCTCCCACAAAGACAGTTAACAAGTTTCTGTGCTTCAGTTCCAGCAAAAACAGAGAGGCCACATTTGGGCACCAGTGGGCAAGATTCCTGTCCCTGTTCCCCAGGCTGAGCAATTACTGATCATAGCCATGGAACAGACAGCTCCTAATGAAGTTAATTAGGAAGCATTACTAGTCACTAGATGACTGGAAGAGAATCCTTTAAGGGATCAAAGAAGATTAAAACAGCATCCTACAGTCAAAAGATTCAGTTCTCCCCAAAGGCATCCATGCTAATGAATGGAAATCCCACCATACCTTTCATTCCAAACTTGGACCGCCGGCCATACTTGTTGATCATGATAAAGAGAACCACCAAAAGGACACAGGCAAAAGCTGCAAGTCCGACAGCTATGGATACCTAGAGGAAGAAAACATACTACTCAGGATCATGGTGTACCACCAGGATCCCACAGAGTGTGCTGCATAACTGCTTTCTGGCCAAATGAGAGGTTTATAGCAGAAGCTCTTCCCAGTACACGATGCTGTGTGTCTGCTGCATAAAATCCATTAAGAAACTGATTAGCAAGACATTGAAGATTCCCATGAAACTTACCACAATAAATTGGTAGAAAGAACTCTTGGTTCCAGGATTCCACTCTCTGAGTTGTTCCCATCCTTGGTGAATGGTATTTGGAACCTGACTCAGCCACCAATCATAAATGACTTCCCCTTTGCTTTTTTATTTAAAAAAACTTTGATTCCTAAATGCTACAGGGAGCAAAGGGTATCCCAGGGCTCACAGAAGCTGTCAACCACCATATCAAAATGCAGTGTAGAAATTCCACCTCTTTTGGGGCCTACCTACATGAAACAATGCATATCCTGTTGGACTCAATTAATGTGTTGGTTAGTTTTGATAAATTATTTTTTTTCTTTTTTATAATTCTTTGTTACAAGGGATGGCTTAATGGATAAGGGAAGGGATAGAGATATTAATGTAGATATAGATAGATTTATATCTATATATAAATGAAAGTGATATAAAAGCAGAAGACATCAACAAAAATTTTTTAAAGACAGTCAACCTCTCGAGGCATAGAATTCAGCCTTAAACATCCAGTCTTACTCCCTAGTGAAATAAATGCCAGTTTCTGGCTTCCTTCTGTCTCTGTGAAGTCCTAATGAGAGTCTCCCTGAACCAAGTCCAGTCAGGCCCCTTGGGAGAGGTTCATTCTTCTTGACCAGGATATGACTCACCCCAAAAGTGTCCTCCTCGGGTTTGTGGGTCACGGTGATAGGAGGTGTGGGGCTCACTTCATAGACTGGAACCAAAAGAACAGAGCAGGAGGGCAGTTAGTCAACAGACCATACATTAGAGAGCACTGGGAAATTTTTGGAGCCTAGGTCACAATTCCATCCCCTGACCCAAAGACTATACCATCAATCCCTGCAAAAAGACATTCATTCCAATCTGAACCTTTGTATCCTAGTATCTCCCTATGTTCTGATGAAGTGGCACTAGAACATAAATCCCTTTTACATTACCTGACTAAATACAACAGCTCAGGAGCACACGTGCCCACTGCTACGCTGTCTTTGAAATAACATCCCTATAATCCACCCCATCACCCACTTCCTCAAAGGGAAAAGGAGAACAGGTTCTATAAGCTATGAATCACTAGAATAACACAATGCTTTGGGGAGGGGGAAGGAGGACTTAGAAATGATGCCAAAATAACTAGGTTCTAGACATATCCCTGAATGAAAAACAAGGGGAAGCTTCCCACAGACTGGATGAAAGCAGACAACTCAAAGCATTACTTCCACTGACTCCTGAGGCAGGCTACCAACAGACATGTCTGTCTTCTTCCTGCTTTATTCTCATATTTCCTTTCTTCTCTATATCATGCTTATGCCATGGAGTTACTTAATCTTAGTGGTAGCAATTTGGGTCTAAAGAGGTTATTGATTCCTATTCCAAAATAGAAACCACCATCTCACTCATTTCCCATTGAAACTAGTGCACTATGACAACTCAACTTATTATATATGAAAGAGACACCCATGGAAATGTCTCATTCCCTGTTACCCCGCCATGCTGAAGTCGAGTTAGTTTGTTCTAAGGCTAATGGCATCTTCTTGAAGAAGAGCCTCCCCACCTCAGACATCTCTAGAGGGACATTCTGTGGGATTACTAATCTCCAGAGACTCAGAAGGAATAAGAAACACAGATGACATTTACATCTAAGTAAGGCAACCTGGATGTGGAGGGAAAATGTCCACAAAACAGGTGAAACAAATTGCCGTCATTCTGTCTAAGAAAGAGATGATAAGGGTGGTAAACTTGCTTCAGAAAAAATATGAAACATGATATGCAAGCCCCTAATTACCTTAAAAGCAGTTGAATACTTGCTCTTAAATTATTTGTACACTCAAGCTTCCATAGTTCCCCCAAAAATCTAAAAGCCACAGTCACATGGGAAATGAATCATTTGTCATCTCTCAAGTGCTCAAATGAACCTCATTGATTTAAATATTGACCCACCCCACAAAAAATCCACATTGTAATCCATCTGTGCCTTCCCTTGATCTCTACATAAATTGGAGATACAAAAATTAGACATCTAAAAACTTGGGTATCATACTTCCTATAACAACTAACATCTGGGCCATTCAAAATAAACCCAAACCCAATTTGATAAGAATTAGGACCAGAAAGATTCATTGCTATACCAAGGAACTAAAAACTCCTCAAACCCTCTAAACAGACTTAACTTTAGTCAGGTAAGTAAAACTGGAGTGTAGGGACCCAGTATCTAAACAGTCTAACCTTAGAATTCTCCCTAGGTTTGAAAAGGTTCCTACGAGAAATTACCCCAGTAGCCTAGAAACTATCCTTCAATTCGCTCTACCACAGATATCTCACATTCTCTCAACTGTTGGTGGAGGAGGTATGAAGGCTGTCTGAATTCAGAGGAACTAAAAGAAGGACTGAGAACATGAACAATGACAAAACAAGAGGCAAAGGAGACTTACTTGAGACAAAGTTATCCGTACTCTCTGCAAAAAGGACAAAGAGATAATTAACACATTTAATAAAAAACAGAAAGGAGTAAGCCAGCCATTTCTGCCAGTCATCACCTTTCCCCCTCACCCTGATGTATCATTGCTTTAACAACTTCCCAGCTACAGGCCAGTTATCCCATCTCATCCCCTTAGTGTGATGTCCACGGTGTTAGGGGAGAGACTGAAGAAAATCCCTCTGATTGGAAGAGGCATCACTGTCTCCATACCTGGAGGTCATGCTGTTTTCACTGTGGCCAGAGGAGTTGGAACCTCAGCACTCTTGTATCACTCCACAGTTATTTCTTTGGATCCCAGGGGAAATAGTGATGGCGGAGGGAGACATGTAAGGGTACGATGTAAAGAGCATCAGGGAGAGAAGCATGCTCTTTCCATTGTATTCTGGAAGTGCCACTTGTGCTTGAAGAATGGAAGTCCAAGCATTGGTATTAGAAGGCAAATACAATACATAGTTGTGTGGTGCTCTAACCTCAGAAGAGATTTCATGCACTGGTTGTATTGTTTATCCCTGGTATTCCATGATGTACTTCCCTCCATCTCCGAGAACAAATGACTTCTCCTCTATTTCCCTGTTAATATCAAGAGACTCTCTCCATTGACAGATCACAAAGATATGCCTTTTTCCTTAAGTGAGAAGCTTGGGAAGGTGAAACCCTGAAATGACCTTTCTACCTTGTACCTCTGACAGACTCAATGAGGGCACTGCCTCTTGGTCCAATTTTGCCACCTTGCCAGCTTCATCAGACTGTAGCCAGTAAACAGTTTTTTGTAATGACCTTAAGAGGAAGTGATGTTTTCTTTGGGAAGGCTTACCCCAGGTGCTTCTGAGTACACTAGTCGGTATCAATTCACTGTTTTCTTAGGTTGTTAAACCTCATCTGAATGCCTGATCTGACATTCCCACTGCCTCCATATTCCAGGTGACAAAATGCCTGACCAATTTTTTTTAATGGTCATGCCCTGACAGCCTGAAAGAACAGAGTTGCCAGATCAACTCACGGGTTCATGCTGATTTGCATGTTTCTCATAAGGTTCTCATTTATTAGAGAATATTCTCACGTCAGCCAAATGTTTTAACCGAGTCTGTGAACCCTGTAATCTGCCAATCAGCCTACGAATGCTTAAATCCTTTGCTGCTGTCTGGAAACATTTATCCATCCAAGATTCACATGGACACTGAAACAAGGTACCACATTCACAGTACAGAGCCCATGGATGGATTTGAGGTTTTCACACTGCTCTTGGGTGGAGAAAACAGTAACTTGTTTTCAATTGGCCCTCACACCTAAATCTGAATGGGAGAATGGACTGGGGGGGAAACATCCTTGTCAGATCATCACCTGAATCCTTTGTTCTAGGAAGACTTTCTGTGGCACAGGCCCAACACTCCCTGGGAAGGCTCCCCAACAAGGGAAGCAAGTGGGGCCCACAGAAAGCAGAAGAGAGCCAAAGTCTTCTATTCAACCATCCTTGATCACAGCCAAGCTACAGATATAGCTCAAAAGCAAGGGCAACAAGAGATTCTTCCTCTTTACTAGCCCCTTCCCCTAAGAGTCAAAACCCAGGTTGCACATGAGAAGAAATGGGTTTTCATGCTTCTTTGCTCACAAACACATGCATCTCACACATGTGAGTTTCATTTAATAAGAGCTAGCCTCAAACATTCTCTCTGCTGTTGCTGCTGTGCTGCTAAAATGACCACCTTCGCAGCTCCCTATACTGAACTGGCAGCAGAACCTCTGAACCCACCCTATGCCCTCCAGTGGCACAGTCAAAGTATATGGTACCAAGGTCTTAGCTTGTAAACCAGACCTCACCAATTCAGGCCTTTTTCTAGTACTCGTTCTCCTAATAGACTCAGCCGTAAAGCTTCAAAGTGAAGTCACCAAGTGACCAAGTACACAATCAAAATCAGTCAGAAAGTATTTACTAAGTACCTACTATGCCCCAGGTACTATGCTAGGTGACAGGAATACAAAGAAAGGCAAAAAAAAACTGCTCTCACGGAACTCTTACTCTAATGAGGAAAATAGTGTACAAACAAGTGTACACAAACAGGCTGTCTATAGAATAAATTGGTGATAAATCAATAAAGCAAAGGCACTCAAATTAAGGGACATTGGGAAAGGCTTCCTGTAACAGGTGAAAGTTTATCTGGGATGTGGAGGAAGCCAGACAAGGCAAGGCAGAGATGAGGAGGGAGGGCATTGCAGGCATAGGTAACAGTCAGTGAGATAACCAGTCAGGAGATAGACCGTCTTGTTCAAGGAACAGAAGAAGGCCAGTGGCACTGGATTGCATGCCTAAGCATTGTCTGTGAAGGTTCTCCTTTGACATCTGACTGATTTTCAAACTCAGCCTAGTAACATTCCCTTTTCTTATACTCCTCACCTACTATCTCCCTAACTAGAGAACATCTTTAAACCCCAATCTTCCACCTCCCACTTGTGGGCAATAATGGGTCTTTCTCAGCTTTTTTCTTCAAACTATTCCCTCTAATCTTTATTCCTTACAGCATCCCCCTCTCTCAGACTGTGATCTTTTCTGACAGCCTCTCCAGGCCCAGAGGACCTTAAACAGATACAGCCTCATACTTTTAAAAATGACCATTCTGGACAGAAGACCACTCTCTGTATCAAAGCTAGGCTCCATTTCTAATGTGCCTATTACTTTTCCCTGAGATTGGAGGAACCTGTTTTTAGAATGCCCCTTAAATGCCCACTTTGATTATTTTCTTTCCTTATTTGTACCTTCAGACTTACTTGGAGATCAGAATAGTCATTCAAGGGAGAATTCATGCTTCTCCCCAAATCCCTTTAAATAAACACATCTCCACATTGAGAAAGCTTTTATTCTATCCCTTTAATTATTAACCTGTGCCACTCTTGCTCTATTTCTGACTCATAATGCATGAAAAGGAGGCAAAACCCCCAACCCAGGATAAACCTTCAGATAGCTGACCCCAGGGAGTCATCCCAAAATAAAATGACTCAAGATGATTTCTTAAAAGAGACAAAGGGGTAATAGGTTTTGTTTAGCTGAAAAGCAACTGCCAATGGAGC
The DNA here is from genome assembly GCA_023548195.1 of Bettongia penicillata ogilbyi. Taxonomy (NCBI): domain Eukaryota; kingdom Metazoa; phylum Chordata; class Mammalia; order Diprotodontia; family Potoroidae; genus Bettongia; species Bettongia penicillata. The sequence goes on along the minus strand of JAJHZJ010000381.1, from coordinate 6,165,458 downwards.
AATATGTTGTGAGTATAAGAGTATATTTGAGGTTGGGGAATGGGACAGTCTCTACCACAACAGCAAATCTGAATGGGGGCACTGAACCCTAAAGTATCAGGTTCTTGATAATAAACTTGTGCTTGCTGTGATATCTATATCAGCTTTGCAATGCTTCCTTCTGGGACCCCAGGGTCTGATCCACCCCATTCTTGGAAATACTGACAATGCTGTCCTCTGGTCTCATGTCTCGCCTATCAGAGGATCTTTAAAAAAGAAGATAGATTCTTTGTCAGCAGGATTTAGATGGCCTTTGCTAACGGTAATCTGTGGGAACCTTTCTGTCCAATTTGAGAATTTTGCTGATTCTCACATTTACAGACATATCTCTGAGATGCAGAAGCATCTTAGTGGAATATCATCCCACCCCTGGAAGAATGCCCTGGGAAGGGAAAAGTACACATATCTCTCCACACCCTTCATAGGTAGAAAGAACATATCATGTATTCATGCAGTTGCCTTGCTTCCTAGGTTGGGGAGACAGGGAGGCTGATTGTAAGAATAGGCCTCATTATTCCTCTCTAGCTCCATCCCCTGAACAATTCACCTTTTCGTATACAGTCATCCCTTGTCACTTTCAAACAACTTTTCCATCTGTTCCCTGTCACCACTTTTTCATCATATATTTAATTCTACCATGGTCCAAAGTGAACTGAACACTCTTTCCCCACCCCAGTCCCCAAAGATCCCTTGCCATCTCCATTTCTTTTAATGTCACCAACATCCTGAGCCATCTTTTACTCTAATCTCTTACCTAATTCAATGGCCTAAATCTCATCAGTCAAACCTTAATGATATCTCTTAAATCTGTACCCTTCTTTTTCCTTCTATAGTACTTCTCCCTAATCAGTTCTTCATTACCTCTCATCAGGATTACTGTAATAGCCTCTTAACTCACCTTCCCGCCTCGTCTGTCTCTTCTCCTATCCTTCCTTCATACTATTATCTAAATAATCTTCCTGATACAATACCAATTTTCTACTCCAAAAACCTTCTGTAGGTCCACGTGGTCTATTTAATAAACTAGAACAATTTACTCTGGCATTCTAGACCTTCCCTAACCTGGCTTCAATTAATCATTCAAACTTATTTCAAGTTACTCCTCTTCCTCTACCTCTATGCACCAGTCAGACTCCATACTCATTTTTCTCCCATTTCCATGCCTTTGCTGACACTGTCCCCCATGTTTAGAATGAATGAATACCCCCTACCCAAATTGTCTGCCTGTTGAAATCCTTCCCTTCTTTCAAGGGAGTCACTACCTCCTCCAGGAAACTTCCCCTGACCCTTTTCTTCCCCACCCAAGTTTTTCATCCACCTTTCCTTAGATCTTTTCTTTTGCATTTATCACTCACCCTACTTGTATCAGTTATTAGTGCATGTCATTTACCCACTATTATATTACAAAGGCCTCTAAGAGCTGACAGCAAGAAGTGTGTGCATCTGTGTGTATCAATATGTCATACCTTTTACATATATATAAAACATAGACATATATGCGTATGTACACATTCATAGTTATTATTATATACGTATGTACATATGCATTCATCTATTTATTATATAGATCTTTGTATCCCTACTGCCTGACACAATGCCTTGTCCATAGTAAGTGTTTAATAAATGTTTGTAGAACTGAATTAAATTGAAATGAATTATTAAAAAGCCACTGCTCTATAATGAAACTAAACTTTCATGCAGTGGGCCTAACAAATTATAACTGGAAATGTTCCCAGTTTAGGGGTAAATGAGTCAGGTGGTATAATTCCTAGTACAGGTCTTCTAGGTCTCCCCAAGGATATCCCCAACCTTCCCCTACTACCTACGCACACATACATATACACACCACCGCCAACATTACCGTCATCACCAGCATATTCTAGAAGTTATCCTGATGAATTTTGAAGACTGAATAAAATATCAAAAGGCACTCAAAGTCTTTGCTAAAAAAAAAAGGCCCATTGAGTTTTATAAAAGGGCCAGTTCCTGCATGTCTAGAGAATATAAAATGCTGCTTCATTCCCTCAGGAAGGAAGGGAGCTAAGTTTTCTGCATACCAGACAGCACTCCATTGTTTCTGGTCTCCGCATATTCACCTCCCTGACTGGTCTATGAAAGGAAAGTCCAGCTTAACCTCACTGCTTCCCTCTCTTAGACAACAAAATTGGCCCTTCAAAGACTTTGATAATTCACTGCCTCACCATCCTCATCATCATCATCATCGTCGCCATCATCATTGACATTGCTGTTATTATTGTTAGCATTAATATAGAATTTTAAGATGTACAAAGCACTTTAAATACATCATCTTATTTGGTTTTTATAACAGTCCTGTGATGTAGGTACTATGGGTATATTTATGCCCATTTCATAGAGGAGGAAAGAGAGGTCTAGAGACTGTGCCATGGTCACATGTTTATTAAGTGTCCAGAGATACTAGAATTTGTACCCAAATCTGCTGACTCCAAGTCCCCAAAGGTTTGGTTTGTTTGTTTTTTCCCACTACAGGATGGATGGTTTCAGAAAGGGAATACAAAGTTTACTTCTCAGGAGTCTTAAAAAAAAAGATTTACACTTTTCTAGGTAAATTTATGTGTTCCTCCTTGCATATGGTGGAATGGATCAAATGACCTCAAAGTATCCCTTCTAGCTCTAAGAATCTATGGAGCAAATCTTGCACTAAGTGATATATACAATGAAACCATCCCTGAGTTTGAGAATTCTTTGTACTCAAAGTAAAGGCCATAACTATTTCTACCTCCCAGAAAACAAAGGGGGAATGGGTCAAATCTCTTTGGACTTAGCCCACTAGGATCTTCCTCAGGGCTGGGCCTGGAAGCTCTCTTGAGTTCTGTCTGTGTGTAATTTTCAGTATCTGAAGTATTGGAGTTTCTATGCTTCCCTTAGGAAAGATTGTTCTCTAATCCCCAGGGTATCACTGGCAAGAAGTTTTCTTAACCCTCAGCCTCATTTTTTCCTTTTCTTTCTTTGCTCCCAGTACTCCTCATTATAGCCCTCTTGCACTAGGTTAAATAAGGCGCTCTGAAGTTGACACTTCTCAGTTATTTGTGGACTGCAAAGTCCCCTTTCACAACAAGCAAACAATACACAGATTTAGCTCCTGATGCCTTTCTCGTCCTAAATTACACTTCCCATTTCTCCTCCCTTAGAAGTATCCTCAAGGGGTCACCTAGTCTAGCAATTCTCAAACTTTTTGGTCTCAAGACCCTTTTTACACACTTAAAACTTATCAAAGATTCCCATAGTACTAGGATTTATGTGGGTTATATCCATCAATATTTACCATATTAGAAATTCAAATATCTTAGTATTATTAGAAAAAAAAACAATTTTGACCTCATGGACCTGCTGAAAGGAACTGTGAACCTCTAGGGATCTCTGGATCACACTTTGAAAACTGCTGCTCTAGTCTATCCCCTATAAGCAAATACCTAAGTCATCCAAGGGTGGGATGCCTGATTCCTAAATTATCACTCTATGGAACAAGAGATTATATAATCCTTTTAAGTAACCTAATTTACTGTCTGTTGCTTTTGCTAGGGTTTCCTTCTTTCTGATCCTGAAATTCTCCAATTAACAGAAGGTACTTGGGGGTGGTGCAGCTCAGGTTACTCAGAGAGTAAATGAAAGACTATCCACTTCCCAAGGTCATAATCTAATTGAAGTTTATTAAGTTGCTGTAGTCAGTGCCCTTAGCCTACTATCCATGACTCTATCACTGACTTGTTTTCTTAGTCTGCTTCCATAACTTCTCACACCTCCCCCTAGCCCTGATCATCAGGCAGGGTGAGGTAGTAGGGGGAAGAAAAGATTGGACTAGGAGTCAAAGAACCCAAATTCTAATTCCGGGTCTGCCACTACTTGGCTGTGTGGTCTTGGACAAGTACCCTGTATGGATACGTTTCTTCTTCTATAAGATGAGGAGGTTAGTCCAGATGATGTCTGAGGTCTTTTCCATTTCAAAATATCTACATATGTGTCTGGATCAGTGGGATGGAGGGTTACACCCTTGAATCTGTAACTGTAGAAGTGTGTGCGTCTTGAACTGGTAGCCTCTTAGAAGTAAGACCTGTATCAGGATTGTATTGATTCAGCCTGATGGTTCTGTTGAATTCAGTATATCGAATCAATGCACAATGGTGATACAAAAGTACAGTTGTTTTCTCTTCCCCGCCACAAACTACTGAACATAACTGGATACTGTTGGGGAGACTGAGTCTACCCCAGGGTGGGAAAAAAAAGCTGTATTCCCCTCACCTGGAAAGGGTTCCTTGAGGAAGTGACCCTTGATGGTCTGATTGGCTGTGCCCAGGTGGTTTTTGGCTATAAGGGTGTAGTTGCCATTGTTATAATGGGTGGGCTTATTGAAGAGGAGGCAGCCTTCAGAGACCTCACCCTCCTGGTAGTACTCCACCCGAATGATCTTAGATTCCCTCAGTGGCTGCCCATTATGCAGCCAGTGCAGGGTAGGGGGTGGGTTCCCCCGGACCACAAACTCGATGCAGTGCTCCAGTCGCAGTTCAGGTTCTTCTAGGCTCATCACACGTGGAGGATCTGCCAAAGGGAAGAACATCTAAATTGCTGGGATATTTAAGCTTTCACATCCTGGAACCTTGGAGGAACTGGGGCTCCTCATCACAGACTTTGCCTACTTTCTTTTTCAAAAGATTTTCTGGAGGAATGATAGTTCCACCAGCAGATAAGTGAAAAGTAGCTTTGGTTCAGTCAAACTCCCAAGATCTCTCTCAGTAGGGGACCTCCATCTTGGCACCTTTCAGAAGCTTGTCTAGAGAAATAAGGGACAAGATCCAAAGCTAAGCCTCTCAGGAGAGGCCTTGACACACCTCTATAAGAGGTGTCTACACGCTGTAAACACACCTCTACAAGAATTATGGACTCTCCCACCTTGTCCAGACTCAAAAACCATATTGTCAAAAGTACATCACTTCCCTGGCCTTTTCATAGCTTCTAGGCAGTAGGCCTCCAACTCTAAGTCAACTCTATTGATGCCCCTTTTTTCCCACCCTATAGGCTCTTCTGAGCCCTAGGTTGTCTCACAGAGATGCTACGTGCCCATACTCACAGTAAACGGTGAGTGCCACACTAGCATTACTCATGCCCACCACATTTTCAGCAATGCAGGTCAAGGTGAAGCCATTGTCTTCACTGGTAACATTGACCAGGGTCAGGTTGATGGCATGAACGTTGGTCCAGTTAAGGTTTGTCTGAAAACCCCAATGGAGAAATCAAAGTCAGGTCACTTTTAGCCAAAGTTCTTTTTAACCCACTCCCTCAATTCCTTTCCTTTCTCCCCCTAACTCCAACACAACCTAAGGGAGAGCAAGGGAGGGTATTACATTACATTAGGCACACTTAATTATCCAAGAAAAGACAAGAGCCAGGTCAAATGTCTATTTCTCCCTTGAATCATTCAGCTACAATTCCTTTAGTAGTAGTGCCCCGGCACCTGAAAGCTAAGAGAAGTTCACTTCTACGCCTGGGTGGCTGACTGCACCTGACCTGTGCTCACATCTTCCTTTTCACTCATAAGAGCCTACCTGGTGGGTATTGATGGACTGCAGGCCTGTGACAGTCCAGTCCACATCAGGCAGAGGAGAGCCAGAGCCATTACAGGTGATGACAGCATTCTCACCTTCTCGTACAGTCAGGTTGATGTGGCTCACACTGATCTCAGGTAGGTCTGGGCATGTGGAAGAAGACAAAAGAATTATCAGCAATGATTGCCCACTGTATCTACCTCCCCCTCACACTGGGCTTAGGAGGGCTACCACTCCCTCCCCTACCGCAATAAACAGGATTCATGTTCTGGAAAAAGTGCTAGGTGAGATCTGGGTAACAAGACAAAATAAAGCACAATGGAAAGGATGCTACCTCTGTCACCTTAGGCAAATCACTTAACTGCCCCAGCATCACTTTCTTTATCTGTAAAATAAGGGGGTAGATGTTCTCTGAAGTCCCTTCTAGTTCTAAATTGATGAGCCCATGATTGTTTAGCAGCTTCCAAGGTATGCATAATTATCCTAAAGAAAAACTGTTCCAAGTATGGAGTCCCAAATCAGACCCCTCCCCTCAAATCAACAAGCATTTACTCAAGTACCTTCTACGTGCCAGGCACTGTGCTAAGAACTAGGGATACAAAGAAAGGCAAAAGATAATCCTTGCCCTCAAAGAGTTTACAATTTAATGTCTTTCAGCAAGTGGTTGTACAGAAGCAGAAAACTATAATAGAAATACTTTTGCACCTGCAGTCAGGGGGACCAGGTTTGATGCACTGACTCTGCCATTTCATAGTTAGGTGACCATGGTTAAGTCCTTTAATCTCTCTGGGCCTCTGTTACCTTAGCTGTTAAATGAGGGCATTGGTCAAGTTCATTGCTAAGGTCTCTTCCTGTTCTAAACCTATTATCCTATTCCTCTTTTACAGTTGGTCAGAAGTCTCATGCTAAGTTATGCTTGATGGGTAAAAAGCTTTTTCCCTCAGGGTCCTAAAGACCAGACCCTTAGAAGAAAATTCAAAGCCTCCTCTTGACAACATGCTTCAATGAATATAAAAGACATTATAGATTTGTTGCTGTATAAAGATCCGAGAACAACAAAGTTCCATTGAAGAATGTCTCTTAAAGGATCTCTTTCAGGTGGTTTATCAGAGGCTTTGACTGGTTGAGTAGAGAGGGAGTGCTCTCTCGGTGCAACACTTAAAATTCTCACTTTTTAATGTGCAACCCACTCCCTAAACCTGGTCTCAATTTAATAAATACTAAATCATCCACTCAGAAAAAAAAAGAATCTCCTAAAGAAGAAAGGTAAGAGCAGATAGGTTTTGCAGTGGATAGAGCACAGGCCTTCGAGTCAGGAGGATCTGAGTTGAAATCTGTCCTCAGACATTTACTAACTGTGTTGACCATGGGCAAGTCATTTAACCCTGATTGCCTCAAAAGAAAAAAAAAGAAAAGAAAAAAGACAGGGACTGCATCTGCCTCTTTTGCTTTGCATAGTAACATGCAAGCAGGCATTCATTTAATTTACATAAGTTGATGGACTCAGGAAGGAGGTGACTCTCTTCTTCTTAGGCAACTAGTAAGATGGTAAATACTAGGAAGGTGCTTACCTCATCATTATACTATGGAACAGACTAGTCATCAACTGCTTTTTCTCTCCCAAGATGGGTAGGGACTCTCCAGTTCACTCTCAGCCACCAACACTGAACATTTATGCAGCTTCAATAGACACAATTTATAATTCCCTCGCTTATTAACAGCTTGAGACAAAGCAAAAGGTGCCCTTGATTTTCTCTCCACACTGACAATAGGACTCACTGATTGATCACAGCTCCAACTCACAGCTCAGTCCACAGAACCCCAACCATGGTGCACGTGGCGGGCAGCAGCTAGCTGCTAAGCATTTCCCTCCCACCTGTGTTAGCCTGCCCAAGGGAGAAAAGAGCTGGAGGGAGGTCAAGTAAGGAAACAGTGAAATGTGGAAAGTGATGAGAAGTTTCCCCAAGGAACACATTCTCAGCAAACATACTGACTTCTGAATAGGGAGTTTATGTTTCCATGACCATATGAAACACTACTCAAATCAGTAATAAGAGAAATGCAAATCAAAACAACTCTGAGATATCATCTCACAGCTAATGAATTGCAAAAGATGGGAATAGTCAACAATGGAGCAAGTTTGGTCTAGAGGGGTGAATTAATGCACTGGTTGGTAGAAACCTGAAGTGGTTTACCCATTCTGCAGGATGATTTGGAACTATATACTAAGAAAGTGATTAATGCCCATACCCTTTAACTCAAAGATCTCACTCATAGATATATACCTCAAAGAGGACAACAGTAAAAATGAAGGATCCATAAGTAATAAAACATTTACTGTAGAAACAAACTAGATGCCCACTGATTGTGAAAAAGGTAAATTAATAGTCATATATGCATGTAACAGAAGATTACTATGATTACTATGAATGAATATGGGGAAATGTAGGAAGACTAACCATATACAAATTGATGCAAAGTAAAAGCAACAAGTCAGAAAAACAACATATACAATGACTACAAAAATGTGAGTAGAAATAGCTACAATAATAGAATAAAACTGAATGGCATGAAAGTATAATGACCAATATATTCCCAAAGAAGAGCTATATGAAGGCATCTCCCACACTTTGTGGTAAAGGTAGGGGAATATAGTCTGTATTTGAGCTCAGATTTTTTCAATGTATAAGTTAGTTTTTCTGAAATGCTATTGTTGTAAGACCCTCACTTGGAGGGGACAAGAAAGAAGGAATACTTTGGGAAATATAGGTGGTATAAAAACAAGAGATAAACAAAATGTATTTTCAAATAATTTTTAAATTAATTAATGTATTTTAATCCATTAACATTTTAAGTGTGTATGTTGGTATACTGTTTACCAAGCATTTGAGGTAGCACAGAACAATGGCTAGACTGCTGTATTTAAGGTACACAGCACCTGGATGCAAAGCTGACCTTTGACACTTGAAAAGGGAACAAGCTGCTTAAACCTCTAAATACTTTAATCAACTCCTTAAGACTTATTGATAAAGTGACAGATATAAAGAATCTGATTTTATCCTCACAACAACCCTGAGATCGGTGAGGGGTTTTATTCTCACCTTTTTATCACTAAGAATACTGAACAGAGCTCAATGACTTGGCCAAGGTTATGCAACTAATAGATAATGGAGTATAGACTCAAACTCAGCTCTTTGAAATCTATCCAGTGCTCTTTCCCACATATCATGTTGCCTTTCCCAAAATAACATAATTAAGTTACATTAAGAGAGGAAGTTGGATAAGAAGTAGGCAACAATTGAAAGGAATATGGTTAATTCTCCTGCATTTCTGAAACCATGACTCCTATAACTATCCCCAGAATGGATAGGGATGGCACAGTAAAATAGAGAGACTGGAATTCCCTCAAATCTCAGATATGTTTCATGAGATCTGGGTTTCAAGGGCAGTAGGAAAATTTGGAGGTCATAGTTTGACATAATAATTTTTGACCCCAGCCATTAGTGGAAGAGAAGGAGACTAGGCCTTGCAGAGAGACGACAGGAGAATTGACATTTTCATTCAGCCTACTTACCACACTGGGTGATGTTCATACGCTGCAGGGGAATTCGAGAGCCATCTGTGCTGATGCAGAAGAGATTCTGACTGTTCAGTTTGGCCTCACCCTGCTCTTGCCACAGCTGCATCCAGCGGATGTCACAGCTACAGTTGAAGAAATTTTGCTCTAATCTCCTATGGACAACAATAGAGAAAGAAAATCATTCAACCAAAGAACACGGTAACTCCTAGAATTTTACTAGAGAAGCAGAGATGGCCCACACCTGGTCTTCAGAGATTACAGGAAGAGTGTATTTGACAAAACCTTATTAAAAAGTGCCAGAAGTTTACTCATCTATGATTTTTTTCTTTTTGAATTAGAAAAATTAGGGGAAAGATGAATTAAATCTGCTTCCTTTCCTATTCACCAGATAGCAATTAATATTCTTCATTCACAAAATGGATTACATCATTCTCTTGCTCAAAAACTTTCAATGGCTCCCCATTGCCCACCAAAGAACATTCATGCTCCTCAATCTGGCAAAAACTGACCTTACACTGCTTCCTTTTCAAATACTCTATGTTCTAGTCAAACACTGTTGCCTGAACAGAGCCTGCATTATCCTACATCCATTCTGTGACATGCCATTTTCTACAACTAAAATATCTTCTATTCCTATCTCTTCCTGTTACCATCATAATCATCTTTCAAAGCTTGCCTGGAATGGTTTTTCTGTATCTTCCAGAAAGTTTTCTTAGATTTCACATTAACCATGCTTACACAACTTACATAAACTTGCCACATTCTATTTGCTATTTTGGTTGTTTACATGTCACAGAATCACAGAACTCCAAAATTATAAGACATCTCAGAGGTCATCCAGTCTAATCTATAATTGATCAAGTATCTAGTCTATAAAATAACAACAAGTGGTCATTCAGTTACTGTTTAAAAAACTCCTGTGTCCTCTGATGGTCCCCTAGAAGACAACAGCCTTGTCTTCCTCTCATTGAATCTCTCTCAGCCCTTAAGCACAGAATTTTTCATTTATTGGCATTTAATAAATGCTCACTGCATCGAATTTTAGAAAGAAGTGAGAAAAGTATGTAGAAAGAAAGGAAAGAGACATTAATTTCAGGGAGCCAAAAATACATATTAATGTTTGGAAGATGTTGCCTTCGTGGGACTAGGAAGCCACTAAAGCTTTTCCTGATCAAAATAAGGGCTTCTTCGATGTTAATTTGGCTGAAATATAGAGGACTGACCAAAAGAGAAAAAAATGAGTCATGAACAGTTACATCATAGCAATAATCCAGGTGTAAGTGAACAGGGTCCTAAAGTAAGAAAGGAGTCTTACAATGGAAAGGAGAAAGATTTTAAAGACTCATTATCTAGAGTACAAAAGGAGATGAACTCCAAACAGTAATTTTTCTTAGAAGATTCCCAACAAATGGTCATCCAGGCTTTACTTGAAGACCTCTGCTATCAAGAAACACACTACCTACCTACCAAAAAAAAGTTACATTTGTTGAAAAGCTTTAAGGTTGGCCATCAGGCAAATATACTTCTCTTGTAACATCTTTCACAGAACTGTGAATGGTTTTAACATATGTATGGAAGACAGCTTTTAAGGTGGTATTTTCCAGTATTGAATCAAATGCTTTGTAATAGTAAAACAACAGTAAATGCTTTGAAATCTTGTTTTCTTTGGACCTTTCAATCAAGTACATGATTATACAGATGTGGCCTAGGAAAGCATATCCTTGCAAAAATTGGTCTATTCTCTTCTTATACCTTTACCAAATGTATCCACAGATTTTTCTTATAAAGATTTCATAAAAGAGAGGAAATTAGGAACTTGTATATTAGCATCTTTTATTTTCTCCATCACCATTTTTCACTAGTAATTATGTCTATGATCTTTTATAGTATTGAGCATTTTCCCTCTCTTGGGTCTCTAGATTGAAATCCCTCAGTACCCTCAAAATTATATCACTCCCATCATGAACCTCCTCTGTGAGTATGTGAACTGGTCCAGCTGTGTTTTGTGTCTTTGTTCCCTTGGGCACCATTTCTACTCCCTCATAGAGCACATCAGGGATTAAGACTTTAGAGTCCAAATATGGCAGCTTTTCTGTCATTGATGCAAAAAACACTTTTATAGATATTGTCCACTTTTATAGATATTGTCCACTTTTATCTGATGGTTTTATATTTAATTTATTTTTAAATAAATTTCTATGCTAAACTCATGTTGCCCTTGGTGGACATTTCTCTCACTTAACAAGGAGATTAAGAATATTCTGAAGTGGTTTTTAGGCTCATTTGGACTCTTCTTTAGGTGATTGATTAACATATATTAAACTTCCTTAGATCAAGTGAGACAGTACATTTAAAGTACTTTGCAAAGTTTAAAACATTATATAACTGTGACCTATTATTATTGTCATTGTTATTAAGAAAGTATCTTGGTGGGGGGGAGGGTGTAGAGCCAAGATGGCAGAGTAGAAAGACACATATACCCTTGTGCTTCACCCACAGCCCACAAAATACCTGTAAAAAATGACTCTCAAAAATCTTGGAACAGCAGAAGCCACAGAACAACAGAACAAAAGAGGTTTCCAGCCAAAGGTAACCTGAAAGGCCGACAGGAAAGGGCTATCTCACAAGACACTGAGCAGAGCAGAGCCCAGCCCTGGCCACATGGCACTGGGAGGAACAGGACCTGAACAGATCTCTGGGGCAGAGTTCTCAGCAAGGAGGGTCCCAGATACCTCAACCCACAAGCAACAAAGAAAGCTCCAAAGGTCAGTGTGGGAGGGCTTTCCCAGCAGGGCAAGAGGGGAATGGAGTTCCTAAAAGCAGCAACAGCAACAGCAGACTTCAGGCAGCTTCGGTGGCCAGGAAGCAACTTGGGTCCATTATCCAGGCAGTTCAGCTTAAAGCCTCTGGCCATAGGGAGCAGCTGATCTAAACCTCAGTCCTCAGTGATGCCCCATCCCCACCCAAAATCCCAGGGGAATAGAGCTGCTAAGTCAAATCTCATCCTTGTACACAATACTTGGGAGAGAAGGGGCAATAGGACCATCCTCTTGACAAAGGAATCAGAAGTCAAGTAACTGGCTGGGAAAATGCCCCAAAAAGGGAAAAAATAAGACCTTAGAAGGTTACTTTCTTGGTGAACAGGTGTCTCCTCCCATCCTTCCAGATGAGGAAGAACAAGGCATACTGTCACAGGAAGGCAAGGCCCCTGCCTCCAGGGCCTCAAAAGTGAACTTAAATTGGACTCAGGCAATAGAAGAGCTCAAAAAGCGAGTTAGTAGCTTGCTAAAGAGAACCAAAAAAATGCTAAGGAAAATAACACCTTTAAAAAGATGCTAACTCAATTGGAAAAAGAGATCCAAAAAGTCAATGAGGGAAAGGAGGCTTTAAAAAGCAGAATTAGCCAAATGGAAAAGGAGGTTCAAAAGTTCACTGAACAAAATAATTGTTTAAAAGAGAGAACTGAATTTAGAGAACCTAAAGACTATGACATAAACTAAGCAGTTAAAAAACAACACCAAAAGTTTGAAAAAATAGATGATAATGTGAAACATCTCATTGGAAAAACAAATGACCTGGAAAATACATCCAAGAGAGACAATTTAAAAATTATGGGACTACCTGAAAGTCATAATCGAAAAAGAACCTAGATATTATCTTCCATGAAATTATCAGGGAAAACTGTCCTGATATTCTAGAACCAGAGGGTAAAATAAATATTGAAAGAATCCGCCAATCACCTCCTGAAAGAGACCCAAAAAGAGAAACTCCTAGGAATATTGTGGCCAAATTTCATAGTTCCCAGGTCAAGGAGAAAATACTGCAAGCAGCTAGAAAGACACAATTCAAGTATTGTTGAAATACGATCAGGATAACACAGGATCTGGCAGCTTCAACATTAAGGGATAGAAGCACTTGGAATAGGATATTCCAGAAGTCAAAGGAACTGAGATTAAAGCCAAGAGTCATGTACCCAGCAAAACTGAGAATAATACTTCAAGGGAATAAATGGTCATTCAATGATATAGAGGATTTTCAAGCATTCATGATGAAAGACCAGAAGTGAAGAAAAATTTGACTTGCAAACACAAGAATCAAGAGAAGCATGAAAAGGTAAACAGGAAAGATAAATCATAAAAGACTTTCTAAAGCTGAACTGTTAACATTCCACATGGAAAGAAAATATTTGTAACTCTTGAGACTTTTCTCAGTATGTGGGTAAGTGAGGGGATTGTGCATACACACACACACACGCATACACACACACACTCACATATATATAGACAGAGAGTACAAGTTGTGTTGAATAAGAAGAGATGATATCCACAAAAAAACAAAAATAAAATAAAAATTAAGGGATGAGGGAGGAAAATACTGGGAGGAGAAAGGGAGAAATGGAATGAGGCAGGCTATAACACATAAAGAGATAAGAAAAATCTTGTTCAATGGAGGAGAAAAGGGAGAAGGGGAGAGGGGAAAAGTGAAGCGACTCTTGCCACATATAGCTTAAGGAGGGAATAACATGCTCACTAAATTTGGTATTAAAATCTATCTTACACTACAAGAAAGTAGGGAAGGAGACAACAATTGGGGTGGGGGGAATGATAGAAGGGAGGGCAAATGGGAGAAGGGAATAACTAGAAATAAATACATTTGGGAAGGGACAAGTTCAAATGAGGGAATAAAAAAAACAAGGGGGAATAGAGTAGGATAAAGGACAATATAGTTAGTATTACACAACATGATTATTATGGAAATCTTTTGCAAAACGACAAATATTTAGTCTGCATTTAATTGCTTGCCTTCTCAGTGGGGATGGGGAGGAAGGGAGGGAGGGAGAGAAGTTGGAATTCAAAGTATTAGAAATGAATGTTGAGGATTATTATTGCATATAACCAGGAAATAAGAAACACAGGTAATGGGGTATAGAAATTTATCTTGCCCTACAAGAAAAGAGAGAAGATGGGGCTAAGGAAAGGGTGGGATGTGAGAGAAGGGAGGGTAGGGGTAACCAGAATGCAAGGTATTAGGGGGTGAGGCAAGGGGAGGGATAAATGGAGAAAAATTCAACATGTTACAAAGTATATAAAGTAATTAGTATTAAAAACAATTGACTGAATTAATTACTGAGACTAAATCAGAGACATCTTTAGTTTGGGGAAAAGAATTTTAGTCTAAGTTTCCTAGCGGTAAACTCAGACTAAAATTTGGCATTGGTGGAAAGGTTTCAATGGTAAATTTAATGGTAAATTTGATTTTATGATTGTTATTTAATCAGGAACTAGAACACATATAGAAAGGCATGTAAGACACTTAAGATTTGCCTCAAAAGATATTCCTTAGCCAATGTGAAATTATAGTCATATCTGAAACCTGGTTATTGGAACTTGCTATTTTAAGATTCTATGAGACTATTAACTCACTGTTCTTCTGAGTCTAACTCCAGGTATGGATAGCAAGAAAGGTGGTCTGAGCCTTCAATCCATGATGCCAGTAAGCCTGTAAGATGCTGGTAAGAACTGCAAAAGGTGATCTCATGGGAAGGGTGGGAGAGTAGCTGTTCAGCCTGGGCTAAGGTAGGATTCTCTTGACTCAGTTTCTCCACTGACACCTGGCAAACCCTAAGCCTCACTGAATACAAGATGACAATCTACTCCTGTCTGGAATTGACATGAAGTTGGGGAGATATTGTTTGCCTGCAATATCCCTACTCTTAATGGCAATTTTCTATAGTCAAAAGGTTTGTAAGCTTAATACCATATCCATTAAATTATAGATTATTGGTAGGATTAAGTTAATCTGAGGTTAAGTCTAAAATTAAACTATTAGGATTTTAGACAAACAGCAATAAGTTAGGGTCTTTTAATTCTTAGTAACAGTGTGAAGACAATTAGGTCAAAGGCTTGGGAAGTTAGCAATACATAGTTATTATTTGTGTCTCAGTTGATTAATGTTAAAAAAAAATTCGTTTGTGGTCTATATTGTAAATGCTTTACAAGAACCAAAAGTTGAAAAAATGAAAAAATAAAAAGAAAGTTTCTTAGTCTATTTCATTGTCTGTTCTTTTATTCACTTCCCACTTCTTATTTAAATGAATGAGGTGTGAGCTGTTTTAACTGCATGGTATATATTATTAAATTATTTTTTCTAATTTGATATCGATTTTGTTTTTTGTTACAACATATCAATGGATTTAACTGTAGAGAGACAACAGGAAGTAATTCTGAGAATGGTACCCAGGCTATGTATTTTTGTAAAAATATAACCAGCTTCATTTTTGGTGCTATTCCACAATGTACAGGGCATACCAACTCACTTCTTGAAGAAAGTATTCATGATAGATGGGTTTCTGCGTAGTCAGCAAGCTGTTAGCCCATCTTCTTAATCCTGAGCTGGATTTTCCAACATATTTTTCATTGTTCTTTCCCTATGCTCACTTTTGTACTGACATTACTAAGCATTAAAGTATAT
The DNA here is from genome assembly GCA_023548195.1 of Bettongia penicillata ogilbyi. Classification (NCBI taxonomy): domain Eukaryota; kingdom Metazoa; phylum Chordata; class Mammalia; order Diprotodontia; family Potoroidae; genus Bettongia; species Bettongia penicillata. The sequence continues at coordinate 6,149,789 of JAJHZJ010000381.1, read as the reverse complement.
GTTAATTTAATCTTCAGGGTTTTTATGAAGAATTTTGTGGAATTTTCCTACCTCTTCATATTCGGCAAACAGATGTAGGCACATATGCTACAACTTTTTGTGGTGATTTTTCCCCAAATATTCATAATGAGCATTACAGTAAGAGATCACCAAGTGTCTCATGAAATGATAGTCTGTTTCCTTTAGATACACAATTAAACCAACTCTTCCAACTCTCTTATTTGCTTCTGCAAGGAGAACTTGTGAGCCATCCTTCCATTTCGTTTCAACTTACTTTTGTCTTCATTTATAAAGAATGTCAATATTGACATCCTCTAGTAGTGTGTCATTTCATTGGTCATTTAATGAGAAACTCACATTTAGCGTAGCAACAGTTAATATTTATGGACTATCCAAAAATTGTAATTTTTAGCACCCTCTGACTTCTTTTTCACCATTCTGCTACCATTGCTGCAGAAGAGGAAGGGGGCAACACAGAACTGAGGGGGATTTTGCATTTTTCTTTGTTTCATGAATTGACATGAGCAAAGAATTAATCACTGAGTAGCCAGCCCATTGATGATGAGCCTTTGCATATTTAGCTAAACTGCCCCTTGAATAGTCCATTACCAGAACTATATTCAAAGATTTTCCAACATGGCAAAATGTGCCAGAGCTTATGTTCCACTGCCATAGACCTTCTGAAACTAAGCTAACCTCCATTCTATGAGCAGGTTTTGGAGTTGGGACTTGGTAGAGGGTTGTGTAGCTACCTGCCAAACTAATCTTATATTTCTGTACATTCTTTGGCAGTTTCTCCTTATATAGAGTTGGGATCTTCATCACCATGACTAAATCAGAATAGATTCAGAGGAGAACAACATATCTGAGCCAAAAAGTTGTTCTAAACAAATTCACAGATCATCCTAGAGCTTCTGGTACAGAATGAGTTTGAGTGGTTGACTCTAGAAATAGTCAAGAGTCTCTGGAAATAGAGATACTGTATAAGGCACTCATTGGTATATAAAGTGATTTTAATGTGGTATTCCTATAGATTCCCAATTTGCAAGTAGAGGACACAGCAATCACTGTGACTCTCTAAAAGGTGAGGGGACCAGGTAGAGAATTAAATAAAGGGTAAGGAAGGGCAAAGTAGTCATTTATAATGATCCTGCCCTTTTCTCTCCTCCCTATTAGCCATCTTCCACAAAATCAGGTCACTTGCAGGAGCTTCCCATTCCTGAGTTTCAGGGGCAGATCTATAAGTAATAAAGTACAGCTTTCTTAGGTCTATCAATAATGTATCAGGGCTCCATGAATAATACAGCAGTAGCTGCTCCAGGGCAAAATTTACCAACACCTTTCCCTAGCACCTCAATGGTCCAGGGGCTAATCACAGGACCCAGGGGGTCTCTCACAAATTAACTCAGTTCAGTTACTGAATATGTTGTATTGCACTAGATACTGGCTTTTTGCAATGTGACTAAGGCCATGATTGAGTTTTTTATCTGAGTTGTTTTTCTTTTCTGTTTCCCATAGCATTCCTGGTGCCAGTGACCCTCTTGTATTATGATTAAGGAGGCTAAGGCATGAGGTAGGGAAATAGGCATGCCATTTCATCAAAACTCATTAGACTCAAGGGAGGTAGGCTATATCATGTTGGTTCATGAAGAAATGCAGCTCCAGCTCTTTTAAGAAACCAGAAAGACACTGAAGTCTTCAGTTATGGAGAGATATGACATAGTTCTCATTCTAGGACTTGAAGTACTGAGCCTTCCATCATCCCCTATCCCCTGCCTATACTGAGTTAAGTTGCAACTACATTGCTAGGTATCCCTGAGGAAGATGACTTTTCCGTCCTCTCTCTCTAGAGATGTCCAATTGCCTGGTCAGTTTACCTAGTAAGGCCTTTTGAAGGCAACTTCATTCACTGAAGACAAGGTCATTCATTACTAAAGCTGAGTAGCCCTCCCTCTATTATCCTTCTCTCTCAGGACTCCTATCCTGGAATGGACAGGCAAGTGTCTGGATCACTATGCAAAATAACGAATCTTAGCATATAAGCATAGATTAAACGGAAACATAGACTGCCAACACTATGATATATCCATTGAGGAAGAAGTCAAATAAGCCATAGAAATGTCTCCCTTAGTGGATAGACAGGTTCCTTGGGGGCTTCTGGAGTAATTGTCCAACTGTACCTTCTTAATACAGGAAAATAGTCTTGTTCCTCCATGACTATTGCAGAAACTTTGAAATCCATATCAGGGCTAGTTAAATTGTAATCTTTCTAGTAAAAGAAGAACAGTTCTCCTTGCCCCTCCCTTAATTGAATTCTTGGGATCATAGAATTTTAGAGGTGACAGGGATCTCAGAAAGTACCTAGCAAAAATTTTACCTCAACAGAATCCCAAACAAATCTTCAAACAAATGGCCAGCCATTCATCCTTTATTTGATGACCTCTGGATGACTATTTGTTGGATATATTGTAGAGTGAATTTTTCTCCTAGTCTATATCAGACTAGATAGCCTCTCTGATTCTTTACAAATGACATCTGTGGATATGTAGGCAGTCCATTCCATTGCTGGATAGTTTTCATTGTTTAGCAAAGGTTTGTGGGGAATTTTTTCCCTTAAATTGAGCCAAAATGTTCCTCCATCTAATCTCCACTTATTTCTTCAAGTTCTGATCCCAGGGGTCAAGAAAAACATATATTCCCTCTTTCATGTGAAAACCCTTCATATATTTGAAGATAGTTAACATGTCCACTTCCAGCTCTTCTCTTGTCTATGCTAAACATCTTCATGGTATAGCGTTTTCTCATCCTGGTTACCCTCCTTTGGACTTTCTCCAATTTATCAATGTCTTAACTAAAATATGACACATGAACAATGCTCCAAATGTGCTCTGACCAGTGCCAATCCTAGTAAGATTAAAATTTCCCTTTTTTGGACACTATTTTATGCTGTAAATAAGTGGTGACAAACTCAGCCACTAACCCCACAAGGATCCAACAACATATTAACATGATCTATGTTCTTTTGCATTTTTAAAAATATTTCCCAATTAAATTTTAACCTGGTTAGGCTCAATGGTCTATGTTATAAATACACAATTTCAGCATAAAATGATGTTTTTAACTACTCAATTCCCATGTCACACAAGCCAAAGAAATGTCCCATGGTTCACCTGCTCAAAAACTCCCAAGAAGAGAATCCTTTAATGGTATCAACCATTCATTAGGAGGCTACTAAGCTCTTTGAACACAGAGCAAGAACAATAATGATCTAATTATTCAGGGTGATTCAGAGAACAGCATATTTCTGAAGATACATCTCAACCCACTTCTGGAAGAAATTTTCATGATATGTAGGTTGTTGTGTAGTCTACAAGCTATTATCCTTCCTTGATTCTTAATCTTGAGCCAGATTTCTAATATATTTTTCATCATCTACCCCATCTCCATTTTTGCATGAAAGTTATTCACTACTAAAAAATATGTTGATTCAATTTTTGGACGCTTATGTAATTCTTTGTAGACTGTCTCTGACTATTCATCCTCTAAAACAGATGCAAGCACAGCCGATTCAGATAAAGTCTCCAAGAAGGGTTGTGAAAATCACCCCATGGAAAGCCTTTGAGGAAAATTCAATAATTTCTAGCATCTTTTCGCTTGGTGCTTCCACTCCTTCTCCAACTTTGATGTCTAGTGGTCCTTAGCTTTTTTTTTTTCTGGTCCTTGACAATTCCTTTGCATCGCCATTGAGTCCTACTAATGCCTTTGATTCCTGTTCCCCTGCAGAGCAAGAACCATAATCATATTTTTCTTCTATCAACAGACTGTGTGCCAGAAATGGGAATTGTTTAGATTTTAATCATAGCCACAGCAAAAAGCAAACTGAAACTTCTCCAGCTTGATGACAAATTTCATATCTAGAATGTTAATTCTTCCTCATAAATAGACACCCCCCAGTTGCTTGATTCCTCCTCAGAGGGTGATTTCTTTGTCTAATATTTTTTTTTGTTTAACAATGTGACAGAAATAAAATACTCAATGGACATGGTAGTGATAACACACTGACTTCCACTTGAGAAAATATCTTCATTCGTTCATAAGTCACTGATAGCTCACAGCTCTATTGATCACTGGTGAAGATGAATGCAGAATCCCATGATCCTCTGGGATAAATCTGACTTTTTTTTTCAGTATATATCTATTGAACAACTGTTTCTAAAACTCCACAAAACAGGTCACCAGGGCAGCACACCATTGATTTCACGTCCAATTATTTTTCAGAAGGAGCACTGAATGCTTTATCAATAATTCAGTAGGCTGTGGACTTTCTTTGTCCCCAGAGAAATGCTATCCTGTTTCCCAGAATGAGTGGGACAATGTCTCTGAAGCCCTAGTCTAGAAGCTCCTAATACAGATAATTCCTAAGTAAATTGCAATCTTCTTGATGGCAGTGACCACGTCTTATACCTCCCTGAATTCCCAGGCCCTAAAGTAATTCCTTGTCCATGACAGATGCACAATAAATGTGTTAGGATAATTCAGGCTACACAGACTTCTTTACTAAATTGAACGTGCAGCACATTGGCCCCTTCACCTCGCTGAACCTAAGCAACATAAAAGACTTCAGATTGTAACATGATTGAACCTTCTTTTTAGGAAAAATACTTTGGTATCTGAATGAAGAGTGGAATGGAGTTCAAGAGACTTGAGACAGGCAGAGCAGGCTATTTTGATAGTCCAAGCATGAGGTGATAAGGGCCTATACTGGAGTGGTGGCAGCGTCCCAGGAGAGAAGGAGGTATATTTGAGAGATATATCTCCTCTTACCAGCTGTATGACCTTAGGCAAGTCATTTTAATTTATATGGACCATGGTTTCTTCAGCTATAAAATAAGGAGATTGGAATTGATTATCTCTAAAGTCCCTTCTGCCTGTGAATCTATGATCCTAGGATTCTTTGTGATAAGGAAGTGACCCCAGGTTCTCAGTGTACTCCCGTTCTGTCTCAGACTCCTGTTCCTCCTTTAAGACGAGGTTCAGACACCATCTTTTTCATGAAGCCTTTCTTAATTCTCCCAAATTCTAGGTCCTTCCCTCTCAAAGTCTTTGTGTTTAACTACTTTGCATGTATTCTCTTTATTAACTTCATAGTTAGATTATACATTTTTATTTACATTCTTGTCGTCTCTTCTACACAAGAATCCCTTGTGAATAGATTTCATTCTTCATACCACACCCTAATGCTGCCCTAGCCCAACGGCTGGTCCATAGCAGGTGCTTGACAAATGCTGGTGGCTCGATTGATTCTCAACATATATGCCAGGAGAGCTTAACATGTGACAGGTCCTGCTTGGCTCAATTTGGAGAACCTCATCACCTCGCTGAACCTCAGCAACATAAAAGACTTCAGATTGTACTCCGTAAGATTGTCATTAAAAAATTAGAGCCTTTTTTACTCAGATACAAGTGGAACATCAAAGTGTGCATACAGCTGAGCGTAAGCATAGTATGGCAGGAAAGCAGACTATGAGACAGTGGAGGATTACTCTCTAAAGGAATTAACATTATGGTGCACAGAAAAGAAACGGATATAAAATCATTGGATTTGGGTTCAAATCTCAACTTGCCTATTAAAAATTGAGGAAACTTTGGACAAGCTGTGTCGATTTCCACAACAGTAAAATGAGAGCTAAAGATCAGATGATCTCAGAGGTCCCCTCCACTTTGAGTTTCTAGGCTTCTATGACAATTTCCTAAAGTCAGGAGATTAAATTAATTAATACAGTTTGCCATTTAGTTATCTTTGACATTTTCCTATTCATTTTAAACCTTTATATATTTGGTATTAAGAGCACCACTAATTGCATCTTGTTTATTTGTTTATAAATAGAGAGATATGATCTCTGAATAACAAGCTATGGCAAGACTCTTTAGTAGCATCTCTGAGTTTCAGAGATATGTCACTAAAGATAAAAAAAAGACTGCAAGGCCTGCTACACTAATATCAGGCATCGTCACTCACTCAGTCCTCATGATCAAAGGCAAGGAAAACCCTAAGAAGGAAATAACAAACCCTACTAGGATCTGAATAAAATGGCAAACCCTCTCAGGAGCATGTATGTTCCCTCTGTAAATCAAAGTATACCTGAATTTTCCCAACCAGCCATTCCTGTGGGTATAGAAGAGGCTCTTGATCTGCAGGATCCTTGCAGACAAGCAGCGTCTACTTGGTGAGATGGAATAATGTGACACAGGATGAAAAATTTTCCCTTCCCTGCAAGCTGTGCCTCTCAAGGTATTACTATGACTCATGCATGCCCTTCAATCCTGACAGATGGCGTGAGGAAGGGGTGAAAAGCCAGCAGGACAGGCATGAGTCCAGAGCACTTGCATCTTGGCAAAAACAATGGAGAAATTTACATTTTGAGGATTTGGACTGAGGCATTTTACTCAAGAGTCATCAAATAGGAAGGAACATGAGTAGGATTCCCAGAACCCAGAACTCTGGATTCCATTCATAAGATGAGTCTTCTCCAAGGCATGCCTTAATTTTTTCCATGCTATTGACTCCACCATCAGCATTTGCGTTGAGTTACTCTTTTTCCAGAAGTAGCCATGCATCTCCATTCATCCATCTACTCTTATCCTTTTCCTACTGTAACCAATAATATGCATTTGCAAGATGGCTGGATGAGGTTAAAAATGCTGTCATCAGTCCTGGAAACAGAGCAGAGCTAACTGCCAAACACAGAAGAAGAAAACTGAAGACTAAATACATGACCTTGGCTCATTAGCACCATCTCCAAACCACCAAATCTAACTAGCCACGGACCACTAAACCAGGGCCCACATGGCAGAAGGATTGTTATCTTCTGGAAAGAATTCTGCCTAAACATGGATTTAGGCAGAAAGCAAGCTATGCAATGGACTCTTTGGCTACCACTGGACATTATAACTTCTTCCTTTCCAGCTGGGTAGATTGAAGAACCATCCACATGTAGTCTCTTAGCCTTGCTTTCCGGCTCCCCTGAGTACTTGTGTGCATGCACAAAGACATATACAAACAAATACACATACATACACAGAGCTGCTTTTGAGAAAAGCCTTCAGGATGAACTTACAGTTCACGGAGACTCAACGTCTGGAAGAGTTGCCATGACAGTGTGGTAAGCCGGTTGCTGGAGAGATTTCTGCAAAATAAACGATCAAAGCAAAAAATAAGAAAAGGGTTTTGTGATAGATAATTCCCTCTGTACCAAGCTCCAGTGATGTAACATCGTTCCTCCAGGTTTACAGTTGACAAGACTTAGACCAGTAGTTGAGGTTATCAATCAGATCACATTAGATTAGAGACTAGAGGAGGGAGGGAAGAGTGACTGTGAGGGGCAAGGGAAAGGGGAGACTTTTTAAAAATCATTTTTATAAAATGTAGAAATAATTAGGGTTTCCCCTGAAGCCTCCACTCTCAGGAAAATTAGGATTTAAACTTTCAGAAGGCTAACACGCCCTTGACACAGGTGAGGGTAGGGAAACCTGATACAAAGGGAAAAGTATTACCACTTAAACCATAATCGTCACATCAGAGAGCATTTATTAAGTATCCTGTCACAGTTGGGAATGCTCCTAGGCTAGACCCTCAGAATGATTACAGATATGAAAGGGTTCTCCTCAGTGAACTAAAAACCCAGAAATACACACGGATATGATGATGCCAATGGTCAGTGGCTGTTTTCACTCAAAGCCACCGGTGCTGAGGCTTCATCTCACCTCACTCCCAGTTTTAGTTGCCTTGTATCAGCAAAAATCCTCGATTCTATGGCTCTCTGTTTTCATCCAATGGAAGGAATAGTGATATTATAAGGAAGTATTTGAAAATGAAAAGTTTTAGAATGAAATAATGGTGTTATTTAAGATGACTGTTGTATTTTATATATTATTAGCTGGCAGTGTGGAGTGTGGATTTCCAATCTATATAATTGTCTTTAAGATAAAGGCTACTGTTTTTGCTTGGTACGTAAAGCCCTCCACAATCTGGATCCAGCCTATCTTTCCAACTCCATTATACGTTACTCCCTCTCATGAACTCTGTGCTCCAGCAAAACCAGAACACCTGCTGTTCTCACTCTCTGTACAGGCTGGTCCTTATTCTTGGAATACTTTCCCTGTTCCCCTGCTCCTGTCTTGGAACGTGCAGCTACCTGTAAGGCTCAAGTACCATCTTCTTCAAGAGATTTTCCTCAATTCTTCCAGTTTTTAATCCCTTAGCTCCCCAAGTTCCAGATGTATTTATTTTATTATTTATTCTGCATTTGCTTGTTATGAACCTGTTATGAACCCCTAGCAAACTACTTGAGGTCAGGGATCCTCTCACTTCACATCTATGTCCCCTCATCCAGCAAAGTACCTGGCACATGGAAGGTGCTTAAATGTTTGCATATAATAAATGCTTAGTGTCTGAAATCCAAAAGACTTTCTAACTCTAAATATTCCATAATCATATTTGTTGGGGGTTTTTTACTACTAATATTAAGATGATTAAAGTTGAACACAACGTACTTGTACTGCCACTAACTAACTTTCACTTCATGTCTTTGGTCTCAGTTTTCCTCACCTACACCACAGAGGTATTCGACTAATGGGTGGGGGGAACCTTTGGCATCAAGGCCACATGTGACCTTCTATGTCTAGGTCTAGGATGTGGTCTTTTGACTGAGTCCAAGTTTTACAGAAGAAATATTTTTATTGAGGGGATTTGTTCTATGCAGTTTGGATTCAGATAAAGGGCCACTCTTGAGGACCTAGATGGCCATATGTGGCCTCAAGGCTGCAGGTTCCCCACCCTTGTGATCTCTAAAGGTTCTTCCTATTCTAAAATTGCATGATCCCATTAATACTGCCAACTCTATCCTATACTACAAATAGATAATGTCAGATATACTGTTGACTAAGACCTTTCAGCTAAGTTGTTCATGGACCAGAATATTATGTTTTTTTATACTATGTGGAAATTATTGCTTGTCACAGATCACTCTTCTCAGCCATAGTCATCAGCAGATACGTCTTAAAAACAATCATTAGCCTTATGAATTAGAAAGTAAACATAGTCGTATGTTATTGCTTTGCATCAACAAGTTTTAATGTGAGATCCCTTAATAAAGGTAGCATACATGAGTGACTGAGAAAGTGTTCAACATAAGCAAGCACCCTCTAGTAATCTGACAATCTACTGATATGAATAAGCATTAACTTTAATATATGAGAGAAATTTGTGTACACAGAGACCATAAGAAATAGAAATCTACCATATTTATATACATACACTGTAAATAAATGATTACAATTACATACATATACACAAAAAATTTATAACTAAAGAAAATATAAGCTTCCAGGGGAAACAATGCCTTTGGATACTTTTAGTAAGGAATTGAAGGAATATACACAGCCTAAGCAAATATTTGAACTAATTCATCAGATCAGCCTATCAACAATGGAAAAGAAATAGAATAAGAAACCATTTTTCTTCTTCCTTTCTTATATTTGTATATATGTATCTAAGTTTGCGTATATGTCTATCATATATATATATATATATATATATATATATATATATATAAAATGAGCTAATAAACAGGCCAAGAGAGTGTATCTTGAAGCCCATATTACACAAACCATCTTTGCAAGTTGTCTCCCCATTAGAAAGTGAGTTTCTTGAGGGCAAGGGTCATGTTTTAAGCTTTCTTTTTGTCCTCAGTGCTCAGCACAGTGCCAACAAGGGCTTAATAAAGCCTTGTTAATTAAGTGACTGATTGATTAGTGCAGATCATGCCTTGAAGGACTTAGTAGATGATGTTCACGAGTTGCAAATACCAAACATATCATCCCCCTATGGCCAACCCTAGGATGATGAGGTTCTCCAAATTGAGCCAAGCAGGACCTGTCACATGTTAAGCTCTCCGGGCATAGATGTTGAGAATCAATCAAGCCACCAGCATTTGTCAAGCACCTGCTATGGACCAGCCGTTGGGCTAGGGCAGCATTAGGGTGTGGTATGAAGAATGAAATCTATTCACAAGGGATTCTTGTGTAGAAGAGACAACAAGAATGTAAATAAAAATGTATAATCTAACTATGAAGTTAATAAAGAGAATACATGCAAAGTAGTTAAACACAAAGACTTTGAGAGGGAAGGACCTAGAATTTGGGAGAATTAAGAAAGGCTTCATGAAAAAGATGGTGTCTGAACCTCGTCTTAAAGGAGGAACAGGAGTCTGAGACAGAACGGGAGTACACTGAGAACCTGGGGTCACTTCCTTATCACAAAGAATCCTAGGATCATAGATTCACAGGCAGAAGGGACTTTAGAGATAATCAATTCCAATCTCCTTATTTTATAGCTGAAGAAACCATGGTCCATATAAATTAAAATGACTTGCCTAAGGTCATACAGCTGGTAAGAGGAGATATATCTCTCAAATATACCTCCTTCTCTCCTGGGACACTGCCACCACTCCAGTATAGGCCCTTATCACCTCATGCTTGGACTATCAAAATAGCCTGCTCTGCCTGTCTCAAGTCTCTTGAACTCCATTTCACTCTTCATTCAGATACCAAAGTATTTTTCCTAAAAAGAAGGTTCAATCATGTTACCATCCCCACTACTTCCACTCCAGTGGCTTCTTATTATCTCCAGGAGCAAATACAAATTATCTATTTGGCATTCAAAGACCTTCATAAGCTAGCCCCCTCCTACTTTTCCAATGTTCTTACACCTTACTCCCCAACACCCATTCTTCCATCCAGTGACATTGGCCTCCTGGCTGCTCCATTAACAAGGCACTCCATGACTTGACTTCAGTCATTCTGTCTGGCTGTTGTTGTGTTCATCCTTCCTTGCAGAAGAATACCACACCATCAGAGAAATGATGACATGACTTGCACTTGACTTTGTTTTGAGTGAGAGAGGGCTATGCAGGTCACCAGCCTCACTTCTCCACCAGAGCCATCTGAATTCAGTGACCAGATATTCTTCAGGATGACTGGAGATGACCCAGGATGCACTGGGAGACCTTGACCCCTTTAGGTACTCACTTAGGGTGAGGTAATGCCCATTCATTGAATAGGCCTGTTTAAGAAGTAGCCAGGGCATGACCCCTTTAATGAGGCAAAGAAAAGAAAGACATTAGGCTGAGAGGGAAAAAGCAACAGTGACTATTGATAATGACACTTAAGCCAGGAGCCCGGTCTTGTCCGAGCTTCAGAGTGCAGTAGGTTTAAGGGGAAAGGAAAGGAGAGAAAGGGGAGGGGAGGGGAGGGGAGGGGAGGGGAGGGGAGGGTTGGGGAGGGGAAGGGAGGAGAGGAGAGGAGAGGAGAGGAGAGGAGAGGAGAGGAGAGGAGAGGAGAGGAGAGGAGAGGAGAGGAGAGGAGAGGAGAGGAGAGGAGAGGAGAGGAGAGGAGAGGAGAGGAGAGGTCAGCTGGGCAACTTTTGACCATCCAAATTTACCTTCCTTTGGAGAAGAAATGGGAGGGGAGAGGGAGACAGAAAGGAGAGGAGGAGTTGAGTTACCTTAGCTAGCTGGGTCCCCATTCAGGCAGCTGTTTCTACTCACAGGGTTTTGTTTATCCTTCGTTGCCAAAGACCACGCCATCAGAGAAATGATGACATGACTTGCTCTTGACTTTGTTTCGAGTGAGGGAGGGCTGTGCAGGTCACCAGCCTCCACTTCTCCTCCACAGCCATCTGAATCCAGTGACCAGATATTCATCAGGATGACTGGAGATGACCCAGGAAGCACTGGGAGACCTTGTCCCCTTTAGGCCAAGATCTATGCAGGTACTCACTTAGGGTGAGGTAATGCCCATTCATAGAACATGCCTGGAATGTTCTCCCTTCTCCACTCTGACTACTGACCTCCCTTTAGGCCCCAGTTAAAATCCCAGCTTCTCCAGGAAGCCTTCCCCAAACTCTCTCAATTCCCTTGCCTTCCATCTAGTAATTATTTCATATTTATCCTGTAAGTAGTTTGCTTTGTATATATTTATTTGCATATTGTCTTCTCCATTGATTGTAAATTCCTTGAAGGCAAAGACTGTCTTTTTTATTCTTAAATTTTATTTTTAATTTTTGGAATAATACAAGCATTTCCATAATGTAGTAGAATAAAAACAATGGTTGCACATGAAATGGTAAATCTACCATGCACAACTTACAATTCCTTTGTAACACAGAATGAAGTTATCACACTCCAACATTTATCACTTTCAGGGACTGTCTTTTGCCTCTTTTGTATCCTTAGCACTTAGTACAGTGCCTGTCATGCAGCTGGTGCTTAATAAACATTTACTGATTGAAACAGAATTGAACCTGGATCCTCCAAGTCCAAATATAGCATACTGTCCTCTGCCTCATACTGTCCCATCCCACAATGAAGTTATCAAAAGAGGGCTTTATTGAAGGATTAAAACACCAGAAAAGAAGAATTTCTTTTTATTCTCCATCCTTACCCAGGAGAACCCTCCAATAGGAGCTTCCTCTTTTCTATTCCCTCCACTCTCTGCCCCAGCTGAAGGGAAAATAGTCTCATTTTATATACCTTGACTTTGTGTAGAGACTTTATTACACAATAATGGTATGAATTACTTGGGACTTCAAAGATACCCTGCGATAACATGGAAGAAATATGGTCATATAAGTGATTCCAAAAGTGACCCCACTGAAAGGACCATGGATGTGATTGTTTTTAATTCTGCTGAATCTAACAAAAGCACGCTGCCTAACCTGTAGTGCAAGGCACTCCCTATTCTCAGAATAAAAGGTTTTTCCATCCATCCCTGTCCTATCATCAGCCATCTCTAAACAAACTCTCCCTTCTCATAAGGCCCTAGGCAATCCACATGACTTTGAAAGACACCCTTCTCTTTTCTGAAATCCTGACGAACTCAATGAGGATTCAGTGCCAGGACCCAGTGAAGTAGGATGCAGTGGGAGCGACTATAGCCCTTAAGGGAGAGAGAGGGAAAAACAAGAACTCAGAGGCTGTGAGGCCAGGAGAGCAGAGAAATGGCAGTCTTCCTCCTTTCTGAAAACGAGAAGTGAGCAAGAAGGGAGCAGGGAGCAAGCAGGGAGTGCAAACCAGAGTACAGGCTGCCAACAATGTCCTTTGCAAAGGTCATGTTTTGCTACATTAGGCAGAAATGTCAAGTGAAAATTGGATTCCAAAAGAAAGAAAATAACAGGCATTACAGGCAAACAAAAAATAAGAAATAGCATTATACAATTTAGAAGGATGGGTAGTCACTACGTCTAGTTTGCCAGGATAAGGGATGAGGAAAGTGGCGACTCCTAATTGTGTTTCCCAAGGGAAGCTCTCTTGGGATTGTAGACCTAAAGATTCAAGGGGCCCTAGAGACCATCTAGTCCAAGCTCCTCATTTTATAAATGGCAAAATTGGAGCCTGGAGACATGCAACAACTTCTATAAGGTCACACAGTTAAGTGGCGGAATCAGGATTTGAACCTAGGTCCTGGGATTCTAGGGTCATAGATCTAGAACTGGGAGAGATCCCAGAGCCATCTAATTCAACACTGTCCTTTTACAGAGAAGAAACTGAAGGTGGTCCTGGAAGTGAAGTGACTTGTGGAGGTGACCTTTGAATCCAGTTCTGACTACAAAATTAGCACTCTTTTCTTTTTACTCCTCATCTCTCCTTTCACCCTCCACTCTCAAATGTCCACACCCATTTTGAACCGGAGAAGACACGTTCTCTTCAATCTTTTCTGACTTTGAGGTTATCCTGCATCTCCCATCTCCGTTTTCCCTAGAAATTCCTCAGCCACTACCACCGCCCAGCTTTCTCTTCTCCCTCCTAATTCTTTGTGGTTTAGAATATCTCTTCTTGGAGGCAGCTACCTAGTGTAGTAGATAGAGCACTAAAGTTGGAATAGGGAAGACCTGAGTTCAAATGTGATCTCAGACACTCACTAGTTATGTGACCCTGGGAAAGTCACTTAACATCACTCAGTCTCAGTTTCCTCATTTGTAAAATGGAGACCACCACCATCATCATAACATCTCCCAGAATTGTTATGAAGATAAAAAGGAGATATTTGTAAAGCACTTTGCAAACTTTAAGGTGCTATATTTTGTTGTGGTTCAGTTGTTTAGCCATATTCAACTTTTCACGACCCCATTATGGACTTTTCTTGGCAAAGAAACTGGAGTGGTTTGCAAATAGTTGCAAATAGCTTAATAGTGGTTAAGCAAATAGAGTGACTTTCCCAAGATCACACAGCTAGTAAGTGTCTGAGGCTGGATTTGAATTCAGATCTTTCTGACTTCAGGCCCAGTGCTCTATCCACTGAGCCACCTAGATATCTCAACAAAGTGCTATGTAAATGCTAGCTATTATTTTGTTATTATTATTGCCAGGATGAGTGGACTGCTTTTTCTCAAACCAAATTTCAATTTGTAGAATTGCTCAGAATTTTATTTTTCTTCTCGAAAGATATCTGCCCTGCCGTGCTCCCAGGTGACCTCTTCTTAATAAATGCTCAGCGTATCGCTCGTCAGCTTTCATCCGCAGTCATTTATACAACTTCTCAGAATCACCATTGCTCCACTAGAGATGAGGAAGCCAAGACACTGGGTTTTAAAAGGACAAATCTGAAGTCTCCTGATGGGCTAGTGGCCAAGCCAAAATCAGAGCTCACCGTCTGGATGTTCTAGTTTATACCTCACACACTGAGATTTACTGCCCCTGCATTTTCTTATTGATATTCTTTAATGAGCTGGTTACCCTGCTCATAAGATTAAGAACTATTCTGTCTCTAAACATTATAGTCTCCTCCCCCAGACACTTCCTCTGCCCTGACAGACCCATTAATGTCTGCCGCTGCCTTCTCTCTGGGTCCAATGGCCAGGTTCCAAGTAAGCTCATCATCTCCTCAGTGTGCCACTCTGAATTAATTGGGTGACTAAGACTTTATAAGACAATGCATCAAATATTTTTCCAAAATCAGACTCCATGACACTTCTTTGCCTCCGCTTTAGGAAATCATTTTTAAAATGTACCTAACAAAGCCATTTCATTGACTTTAATTTTTTTTAAACAGAGTTCAGTGCCTTGTCCTGTTCTCCATGACCCAAAATTAAAAAAAAAAAATAAGGGAGGGATAGATGGAGGGAAGGAGATGGGAGGGGGGGGTCAGAAGGGTGGGCACAAACATTATTAAGTCTTCAAGGGGTTGTCATCCCCAGATCTGCCCTTTTTGACTAAATCTCTTGGCAGATGAATTTTCCCAGGACTGTTTATGGGGACACATATTCCTCACTGGGAGCAAACTCTCCAAAAGAAGAGACAGACTCTCCATTTAACAAACAGAAACATGGGAATAGACATCAGCTGAATGGCTTGCCCAAAGGAAAGCCAACCATAGTGGTAGTGGAGCACCTGAAGATATTCCCAAACTTCCTCAAAAAAGTCTACCCCCAACTTCAAGGTCCATTGTCAGAATTCCTGAGCAAAAAAACAAAAAAAACCAAAAAACTCCAAAGCTATAATTTTTACTGGCTATGAATATACATCTACGTAGCCTGACTCTATGGTCCTACCAAATAATACCTAGGAATCTAAGAGAGACATTAAAATAAATTCTTAAAGTCAGGATTCCTGGACTCCAACAAATGTAACCCTAGAGGACCAAACCTCAGAGTATATGCTTCAGCTTTCTAATTCACCAGCCAGGATGAGGTCTGTTTGCCCCAAAAGGAAAACCACTTTGAGTTTGGGTAGTGAAAGCCCAAGTACAGACTGTGATGTATCTCCCTGTTGACTGTTAAATGCCTTCTGGGACCTTTGGGGGCTCAAGGGAGTTCTATCAGGACACCCTTTGTTTACCTTCTATCTCAGCCCATTGGACTAGGTTCCCACAGGTTTTCTTAACCTGGAAGGGATAATTGATGGAGGAGGAGGGACATATTTCATGGAGGGAGGGAGGAAACAGTAGGAAATAAAGAACTAAAGATATGAATACTATTTATCCCAAGGGTAACAGATAGTGATGGTAAATTCTGCTACCAGAGAGCTAAGCAAATTTGTCGGCTATACAGCCTCGGTTTGTCCAACAGTTGCCTAAGAAACACCCCATTCAGTCATTTCTTCCCAAGCCCATCATCACATATAATCTCACTTTTTTTTTTTAACTGAGTCCACACCTCAGTTCACTGGTGCCCCCTTCAGGTTTAGAGTGACTACCACATTCCCGTAATTTCCTAGAATTCTAGCTAAGCTAAGAACCCTATGATTAAAAACTGGAAAGGACTTTTGGGGTCATCTACTATAGCCTTTATAGATGAAAAACAATGACCATTGAGACTGAGTGACTTAGCCAGGGCCATCCAAGTTAAACAGTCATGTTGGTATTCAAACTCAAGTCCGTGCTACTTTCATCATACAGTGGAAAAAAAGCAAAGCTTCAATTTTTAGTCCTTCTCTTTCTCACACTTCTTGAATCACCAAAAAAAAAAAAAAAAGTATATCATCTTCCTCACTTTTGCTTTAAAGGGGTTAAATGCTTTTAAATATGGAGATAAATAATTTTAAAATGGGGTTGTTGTACACTATCGGTTAATTCTGGTCCTACATACAAATATATTTGGACTCCTTAAGGAAGCACCTGAAATCTCTAAACCTAAAGAGGCATCTTACTTTAATTCCTCCCTCTCCTATCTTTCTTCCCTTTTTTCAGAGTTTCCTGAGTCATCATTGTCCATATTCTATAGACCACTTTTATGATAACTGGAAGTAAGACACTGTAGGACAAGATCAGGGAACAGAGGACTGCAAAGCACCCAATGGGAGGCAATGTATCATAATGTCAGGAAGCTATAGTTTGTTAGATCCAAATTATAAAGGGCCTTGAATGCAGGCAGGGCAAGTTTGCACTGTATTCAGTAGGCAAAAGGAATGATTTTGAGAAGAGTTACAGGAAATCAGAGTAATCAAAGTAGTGCAATATGAAGATTACTTAACAGCCTGTCAAGGTTCAATGAGTAACCTTCAATTTCATTTCCCCTTTCCTTATAACAGGAAGCAAAATCCAAAAGTAAATTTTGTATTCAGCAAAAAAGTTACTGATGACCTTGAAGATAGTAGTTTCAATAAAGTTATAGGATGAGATCCAGATTGCAGGAAACTAAGGAGGGAGTGGGTGGAAAACAAGTGAGTACAGACAATTCTTTTTGAAAGATTGGCAGGAACAAAAGAGAGATA
This sequence comes from Bettongia penicillata ogilbyi, assembly GCA_023548195.1. NCBI lineage: Eukaryota > Metazoa > Chordata > Mammalia > Diprotodontia > Potoroidae > Bettongia > Bettongia penicillata. The sequence goes on along the minus strand of JAJHZJ010000381.1, from coordinate 6,132,522 downwards.
GGACAGAAATATGAGGGGATTGCAGGGTGGAAGGAAAGGTTTCTGTGCTGCCTAGATGTTTGCTTGTAGAAGTAGGGAGAACTGACTGTGTTTGTAAGTAGAGGAAAGGAATGGGAGAAAGAAACAGAGACAGAGAGACAGCGACAGAGACAGATAGAAATAGAGACAGAGAGAGAAAGATAGAGAAAGACTGGGAAAAATTAGATCAAGGACATAGGAGAGTTTAGATTAGAGGAAAAGAGAAGACTAGGAAAGAAATAGCCCTCCCCAAGCTACTTTAGTTCTCTTTCATCCATCACCCGATCTCCTTTGGGTTCTGAATAAAAGAAGCCAGTGGAAATAGCTTTCCCCATCATTCACAACCATGAAAAGCATATTGCTTCCATGTCTGCTCAATTCCATTTCCTAAGAGCTCTGGGAAATATGACTGGCCAAACACACTCTGTAGTCCTCACTCTCATCCCTCTGAAGTAGGGGCTGCCCATCAGCAGAGGTGGTTGCATTTCTAAAAGGGAATGGGGAGTCACGAGCAAAATATATGCCTATCAGAATCCCAGTGTCAAGCCAGGAGGTCATTCCAGTTAAATACACTGCCTCTAAATGCCCTGTGGCTTGATGCCAGCTGTGGCAGGAGTCCTATGGGCCATCTCCTTTCCAGTTCAGTGCCCATGGGCACTGAGGCTTGTTCTGCTGTCAGGATCCCTGGGCTGGAAACGAAAATCAGTTGGCAGAGTCTTACTTCAAGGAAAATGCAGCTCCATAGCTTCAGCCTTCATCTGGTTTGTTTGATTTTTCCCTAAATAAATTGCAGCAAAAGTAGGGTGAGGATGAGGTTGGCTATTTAAACTATGCTGAGTGGTTCATTAATGAACATTAATGAACTCATCATCTTTTCCCAGAAACCTGCCCATTCCTCTGACTTCTCTATTTATGTTGATGGCACCACTATCCTAGTCGTTCAGGTTTGGAAAGGCAAGTCATCTTTGGCTCTTCCTCATATCCATTTCCCACATCAATAAATAAGCATTTACTAAAGTGTCTACCATGTTACAGGCATGGTGTTAGGTGCTAAGGATACAAATACAGAAGTGAAACAAGCCCTGCTCCCAAAGAGCTTACAATCTATGTCTCATCAGTTGCCAAGTCTCATTAATTCTACCTCTATAACATCTCAAGCATCCATTCCCCCCTTTTTCCCATTCCTGCCATTAATTATCTTAATTCAGATCATTATCTTTATCATTCTTTCCTGGACTCTGCTCCTGACTTTCTCAACTTTGTCATCGCCAGCTGCCTTCTCACCCCGGAAGTTCCCTCTTCTCCAAAAGCCCCATTTTCCTATTGGTGATTTCCTCCTGGAACCTTTATTTGGAGGAAGGGCTTGGGACATCCATCCTTTAATCCTCCCCTGCCATGTTTCTGCCTTCCCCGGCTTCACCACCATGCTTTCTCCCCACCACACCTAGTCAGCTCCTTCTTATGTGTCATCTTCCCCAATTAAAATGTCAGCTTCTTGAGAGCAGGAACTACCTTTCCTTTTGCTTACATTTGTATCCCCAGCACTTAGGACAGTGCCTGCCAATGCAGTCAGCACTTGCGTGAGAACACAGCTAATAAATGTCTGAGTCCAGATTTGACTTCTTAGAGATTGGTTGACTTCTGATTCAGAGTATTCAAACTACTGTAATAACTTTCTAACCAGTTTTCCTGTCTATTCCGTCATCCCTATAATCTGTCCCTCAAGCTGCCGTTCAAGCAGTCTTCTTAATGTAACAAGATCAACATCTTGCTAATTCTTCTCAAAAAATCTTCTGTGGTTCCCCATTATCCATACATTAATAATTCCTGATTCTAGAATTTAAGACTTTCTATAATCTGGCTGATATTCCTTCTAGCCTTGTATTAAAATAATCTCATTTTTGCCTTGTTTCAGCCAAAATGGATTACTCTGCATACCTTCATCTCATTTTTGTCCTGTTCTCTGCTCACATAGCTGATTATCGAAGTCCTTCCATCTTTTAGAGCCCAAATCATTTACCATCTCCCCCAGGAAGCCTTCCCTGACATCCCCAGATAAAAGTGAGGTCTCCCTCCTCAAATTTTTCATAGTCTTTTACCTAACTCCCTCAAGCTAATTGTATTTTTTCTTTGTATAAATCAGTGTCTAGGGCCCCCCAAAGATTATAGACTCACATGGAGTAAATCCAATCCTCATAGAGAGTCAATTACCCTGTTTGACTCATTTCCCTACACACACACACACACACACACACACACACACACACACACACAACTACTTCATGAAATTTTTTCACATATTCAGGGCATAGCTTGTATCTTGGTTTCCTGATATATGTGTAAAAGAAGTTCCTAATTCCCTTACAAGTATTTAAGGTACCAAAGGCATAAGATACAACAGATACAAAGAGGTCCATAGAGAGATACAGAAAATATACTAAACATTTAAAGAGCCCATCAGCCCTTCTCCCCCAAGGAAATGGAACTTAGAGGAAGCTATGAAGTATATTCCCTGATATTTCAGTGAAGTTCCATTTCCCTGTAGGGTATTAGACAGATCCTTCCAGATTTAAAATACCAGCCTGTAGTCTACTCTTCCCTGGGAGAAGAAAACAAACATTTATTAAGCACCTGCTGTATGCTAGGCACTGTGTTTTATAAATATCTAATTTGATCATCACAACTACTCTACAAGGTAGATACTATTATTATCTCCATTTTACATTTGAAGAACCTGAGGTAAACCTGAGACTCTGGGAAAATTACTAACCTAAGGTTAAGTGACTTTCCCAAGGTCACACAGCTAGTAAATATCCGAATCCAGATTTGAACTCAAGTTTTCCTCACTGCAGGTCCAGAACTCTATCTACTGTACCACCTACTGGCTTCATACTTTGGGGATCTCTAAAATTCCCCCTTCCCATCAGGCCCATATGGAGCAGTTCATTGGTTTTGCTCTCCAAGGAGGAAGCTATTCAAGGATAGTGTAGAATATTGTCTTCTTGTTCCAAGCAGCATGCTGCAACACGAAATTCTCTTATCACTCCAGAAATTCCAACTTGGGAACTTAAGAAATCTCAAAAAAAATTTTTAAAAGTGCTTTCCCAAGAAATCTCCTTTCTCTGGCTACAATGCTAGATTCTGGGATCACACAGCCTAGGTAATTCAAAATCCCTCCTCTTCGGCACAAGATTGGCTATTCACGAACATTGTCTGTTAACTACATTCTCAGGTTGACTACAAGCACACATCTATCAAGGGCATGAGTCACAATCAGCTATTTCTGAGAAGTTAATAGAGGTTTCCTATCTTCTCCCAATGAGCATGTCCATGCTACTGCATTGCATTTTATCTTTGGAATATGGGATCAGGGGAGAATCCAAAAGAAGGCAACTGGTTCACTTTTATAGACCATAGAATGAGACAGCTGATTCCCAGTCAGCCAATCATCAGGAGGCAGCTTCCATCTGTAAAATCCAAATCATTACAGCTCCAGGGGGCATGCTCACATTCCATGGGGAGGGGCCCTTAGATATAGCCAAATAAAGTGTTACATCTTATAACGGCATCAAGTTGATTAGGGAACTCAAATTGATTTAAGGACTCAATACTCCCCTTAATCTGGTATCATAGTTCAAAGGATCACAGATTTACAGCTTGAATGAATCTTCAGTGTTTTGTAGTTTAACCTTCTCATTTTAGAGATGAGGAAATAAGACCCAGAGAGATGAAATGACAAGACCTGGGTCATCCAAGCAGCAAATATTAAAGGAAGGTTTTGAACCCAGATCTTTGGATTCTAAATCAAGATCTCTGTCTCATGTACATACTGTCTCTACTAAATAAATATATATGTGTATGTGCATATATATAATATATATTTATATAATTATGTGTGTATACACATATATTAATATAATGAAGATGGCATGGTAATGCTCCACCATGTATATGTGTATACACATATGTGTGTATGTGTGCAAACATGCATATTGTATATACGTTAGGTATTCAGTTAGACTAGTCCCTCAGTAAACTTGACAAGATTATTGGACATGGACTTTTATCTAAAGGGTATCTCATGGAAATAGGCATGTACCTGTCTCCTTGGTGAAGGGGAAATAAAACTTAATTGGTTCCTACTATGTGGGAATGCCTCCAAAGTGATTAATGGTTGAGAATCAGGAGAAAGAACCCCAATTCCTCTATGAATTTGCTCAGCTCCTTTTTTTTCATGCATTATCATGGGCTTCTCCACAGGCTTTCAGGCTGCAGTATGCAAGGAGGTACACGTATTTCTCCTCCTCTCCCCATCCTAGTGGCATCAGCCCAAGACAAGAAGTACATGCTAGCTCAGGCAGGGAGTCGCAGATTTTCAAAGTTCAGATTCCTAGTTGCCTTCTGACTTCCTGTTTCATTTTCTGAGCACATCTCAGAGACCAGAGTTCCTGAGAATGTACCCTTCATGGGTGGCTACCTCATGGGTAATCTCAAGTTCAAAAGTTCTCCAGAGATGATAGATACTAAGTTTATCATTGACCTCCTAGACAGAGATTTTCTCAACACGTAATACTTGGAGGAGGAAAAGGACTGACAATTGAGGGTTTCCCAAAGCTGTCATCCTGAAGTAATGTCACAGGGAAAGTAGGTGAGAGAGAAGTACTGGATTCGGAGTTTGCTAACCCAACTATCGCCAAGAATTACTTGGACAATTCAGGTCCAATTTAAAAGGAAATTGTTTCTTTAAGAGTCTTTCAAAGCCCTTCTGACAAAGAGTATAATGGACCAAATTTAAGTATTTTGTGTGCCTGTATTTCTTCATGGATTCCTGCAAGTCCTTTACATCTGAAGCATTTTTTATTTTAAGTAAAATAAAAGGCATCCCATACATAAAACTCATACTTTCCTTTGAGTTCCTAAGAGTTTGGACCCCTGTTACCTATACTTAGGGAAACCTAGACATGAGCCTTACTTAAGATTTGCCCAGAGTAAAACTCCCAAATGGAGACATGACTGCAAAGGGATGTAGTTATCTCTTTGAGTTAGGCTCCCACAGCCTTTTGGGACCCTCTGGGTCATGAGTGAATGTATGTGCTTCTCTATCCTCTTAAACTATAAGCTTCTTGAGAGCAGGACTCATAGTTATCTTTGTTTTCCCAGCACCATTTCTTTGTATGTGTTGGGCATTTAAAAAATCCTTGTTAGTTGATTTGAATTGGAACAATCACAGCTTCCATAATCAAATCACAAATTATGTAAGTCATGCCTCAGTCTCAGATTAGTGAATTGGAGGCAAGTGTCCCACTCACCTAGGCTATTTGCAAAAGTCAATGGCAAAGAGGCTCATTATCAAGGTGGAAAACACAATGACAAACCAACAAGTGCTTATACACATTACCCTTTTAAAATTCAATAAATCTGCCCCCCCCAAAAAAGGATGGGAAGATAGGGACACTGGCCTCAAGTGTCTGTGGAAGGTTGGTTTCCGGGCACATCCTCAACTAGGGCAGAAGTGGTCAATTGCAATTGCCCCTTCGAGAATCAAAGAAAGGTTTGATTTTTTTTTTTACTCTCTATATAGTGCCCCCGGTACCCACTTATTAACAAGCAAATCCAAATGATTTTCTTGTAAATTATTTAAACTGTTTCTTCAACCTACTCTTTTACTTTCTGTAAAATTTCATGACTGATCATTTTTTTTAAACTCCAACTTATCAAGGGGACAGGAGAAGCTTCATGAGAAGAGTTGTACTTGATCTGAGTCTTTTTCCCTGAGAAAAACAGGGTTTCTGAGAGAGAGAGGAGAGGAGATGGGGCATCCCAGGTATTGAGGACAGACAATACAAAGGAAGAGAGATGAGAGATAGGGGAGCATATTGAGAAACAGCAAGGCTTATTGGGTTTAAGCATAGAGTGCACAGAAGAAAGTTATATGAAATAATAATGCATCTCTGACTACCCTCTGGATGACCAGCAACTCAAGCTCTTTAGACAGGGATATTGGTGAAATCTCACTACATCTATTCAGCCCCAGCCAACTGACCACTCCATTTTCCATCCTTACCACCCAGCCACAAGCTACAAATCCTGCCTCTGCACTCTCTCAACTAGACCTCCCACTCTCACTCTGATTGGTAAGAGTTTCCTGCATCATCTTATTGGACCCAACCACCCAACTATACCATCTTCTTGCCTTGCAGAATACTATATCCCTCCCTTCTTCCCAGCCTTCTGTCTTTGACTCTGGGAACAGTGATGAGATTGATACTACCACTGCTTCTGGAAAGGGCACATTGTTAAATTGCCTTATGTTTCTACTCACCTTACCTATAATATTCCATCTTTCCCTGGACACCATTTCCTGATTTGTGTTACCTCCTCATTTCAGCCTATACTCTTTGAGAGCTGAGAGGACTTTCTTTTTTGTATTTGCATCTCCAACACTCAACACAGTATACAGTAATTGCTTAATAACTGCATTTTTATTCACCCACTCCTATCTATATGACATCACCGGAAAACTACTACACTTAAAAAGATGTGTCTTTATTCCAGGGAGAAGCTTGGGATCTTTAAAAAGCATTGCATGATCTCCCAAATGTCATATTGAATCTATATAAAATATATGTACTGATAGACCACCCCTATGGAATGTCCATCCAACTTCACACCATAGCCTGAACAACACGCATTCTTTATCCACTCGGTTTTTTTGTGTGTGGATGGTTAGAACAAACTCAATTTTGAGTAATTATGTATCTCAAGCTTCAGCAATGTTATAGGACTTGGTGTAGTTAGCATAATTTCATCCACAAAGAAGATAATCTGAAGGATGCTCACTATTTATAGGTTCATACTACCTTCATTTGCACGCTGCTGCAAACATTACTTTGTTTTATGCCTCTCTTGATATTAAGAATCAGAAAGTCAAAGAAAGTTATCTAGGTCAAGTACTAGCTATATGCAAAGGAAAAGAAACTAACTGTAGCTCTCTAAGGCCTTTCCTTCTCTTTTTTCCTTTGATACTAGCCACTCTTTCCAACTCATCCAACATTTTTACCGCAGTCAGGAAGCCAGGGAATTTCTTGATCTATCGGACAGAAAGGAAGCAACTATTCCCAATAGCTTTATCAAAGGCATTAATTCTTCTCCCACTCTGAGGTTACCTATGTATGACATATAAAATTAGGGAGAAGCCAAATTCTTTGGTTGGCATTACTATACATTAAAGGAGCATATATTTAGAGGTGGAAGGGATCTTAGCAGTAATCTAATCCAACTCCATCATTTTACACAGAAGCTCAGAGAGACTGAATAATTTTCCCACAATCATACATGTAGTAGGTGGCAGAGCTGGAATTTAAACTTGGGTCCTGTGAGTCCAAGTTCAGCACTTCTCCACTACTTCCAAGTTGCATGGCTCAGAAAAAGGGACAGTAAAGAGGGCCAGATAAAGCTTCAAGATGGCAGAAGAGTTCAGTAATGAGGTGGCTATTTACCTTGGTGTCTTTATCCCTAGGGAAAATCTCATGCTCTGAGCTATGCTGGAGGCTGTTTGAGGTCTTAGGTAGAGAAGACACCAAATGGCCAAGAAAAATGATGTTGTGTCACAAGGCCAGTGGTAGTTACTTCCTTGACTACATGTTTTAGGTCTTCCCCTACTCCCTTGGGCATGCCTTTGTTAGAGGTGATGAGGACTTAACAATATGGAGCAAAAAGGTCATGAAAAGACCTCAGTGGAGACAAGATATTCATGGAAAAGGCATACTAGGAGCCCAGCACAAGCACCTGGCAACAGAGTGAGCATCTGTCCCCTTCCTAATACTTTCCTCCCTACCCACCTATTATGGGACCTTTCTCCAAGCTGCCATCTGTTTCTTGACCTTTCCTCTGCTATTAACCAAATCAGGCTAATTCCTCCTCAGTTCATAAGTCTGATGACTTCAGACACTTCCAAATCACATCATCCTGAAGATCTATTTTGTCTCATTTCAACCATATCAGAAAGAAAATTTGACCTCTAAGGCATTAATTCTAGTTACTAGATGGGTCTCTCTTTATCATAATTTAAAAAACCTTACTTCTCAGTTAAAAGCCTTTCTCTTTAATGGAAAATTTACCATCCTCACTTGGCAAGCCAATTCCAATCTCTATCCCTTGAGTCTCCCCCATTTCCCAGTAGGAAGGTAACCCTAGACCTTTATCACATGTCAAACTCCACACCCCAGGTTCCGCTGAACTCTCCAAGCACCCCAGTCTCCTTATGGATGCCAGTTCAGCCCCAGTCTTGGCAGCAGCACATTGAGCACCTCTGGCCTGCTGACCGGAAATGTTAACGAGTTAGTGAAGCAGGGGCCAAGGACTGAATTCATGAGCTGGGTATTTCAGAACTGGCAGCTATCCTCAGCTTCCCACTCCTTAATGGTGTGAAAGTCTTTCCAGTATGTCAGCAGAAAAATCTCTGGTTTTCAGGGACAAGGGACAAATTAGCACAAGGTATTTTGGGCACAACAAAAATTATGGTTCTCCCCAGAATAATTAAAAGTTTCTGAATTCTCTGTCAGTTGTTCTGTGCCTCCAAACAGGAGCCCACACTTGAACATTCTAACAGCAAATGAACAGATGGATAAATGAGATTTTATTAAGTTCTTTATTTGCGTACAGCATATAGTAGAACTCAGTACCACCTTCCTTAACTACACATACACACACACACATACACACACACAAACACACATACACATACATCCATCTACCTAACCTACTCCAGCTACTGTTTAACCAATACAAGCCAAATCTCTTTAGAATAAGTACAATTAACAAAGAAAATATCTAAGGCCCAATTAGTGCTCTGTTGATTGAATTTCATATTTAATTCAACTCAGCAAATACTTAATAAGCCCCTGCTATGTATGGGCTTCTTAGTAAAATACTCAATACAATAAAATTCCACTACAACAAAAAGAACCAATGGCAATGAGACTTGGCCCATAGTACGTATTTTCCTGAGGACCTAAAACCTTTTAAGCTTGGTGCATGCATTGTACAATCTTCCCTGAAGTCACTTAGACGAATTGCTGCAGCACTAGATTTGGCAACGTGGCTATACACTAGCTTGGTTTCTAGGATAGCCCCTACTCCACAAAAAGCCTGCTCCAAGAAGACGAACTCTGGGCCCTGAAAAAAATAAACCCTTGAAAAGTCCATTCTGTTTGCTCTCATTCTATGTTTTACACCAGACATTGAGTGTTATTGAAACTCCTTTCAGGGAATTTTGTTCCTTGGGAGTTTCTTTTTAAGATAAATTAGCCAAAAACTAATTGCCCCAGAAGCACGTGAAGCGCTATTTGGAGCCCTGGGTGAACTCCAAGCAGCAGATGCCATTCCCATCCAACCACCCATTCCCATGACTCTCAAGCAGGCAGCATTATCCAGAATAGAATGAAGGAGAGCAGAGCCCCACTGAGCCAAGAAGAGGGTTCAAAGCGTAAAGAATGGGATGGTCCTGTAGTCAAACGCTGTGATTGGATTTTTGTTTTCTTTTGTTTTTTCCGAGTTCTATTGTTACCAATAAGAAGTGGGATGAGAAATGAAAAAAAAGTCCTATGAAATTATGAAACAATGATTATCCTCTGCTGACGAGTCCATGACTAAAACCAATCCAAAGAAGGAACCAGTTAGGGGAATCAGACCACATAAATCAGCCAGGCTAGGAACACACCACCAGGGCTATTAAGGGAGCTGATGATATTTACTAAAGTGTCCGAAAGTGTAATTCTGACTTGAAAAAACTTGAAGTTCAATGGGGGAAGAGAAAATGTGAGAGGAGGGCATGAATTGGCCAAGAGAATTGGGGTGAGGGGAGAGCTGAAAGGGAACAAATGCAAAATGAGTAGTCACCCAAAAATGCAAAGATAATCATGCTATTTGCCACATCTAGTGTGTCCTCATTAAGTGTGCCATTACTTTGATAATGGGAAAGTCTGCCATTCCCTGAAACACAACTAAATTGTGAGCAGAAAACTATGTTGAGGGTTATTTTAAAAAATACGAATGATGTCAGAACAATGTTGTAGCCTCCCATCCCTCCTTTAGAGAGGAGGAGGAGAAGGAGGAGGAGGAGGATTACAAGATCAGAAGGGCTAAAGAGAACATAGTCAGCATTCTAAATCTGGACTTAAGGAAAGCACATACACAGCATCTCATAAAATTTTACTTACCAAATTAGTTCAAATTGGCTTGGATTAAAACATGCCCCCATGAAATGAAAACAAGCTAAAAGATTATAGACAGATGGTAAAAAGAAACAAAGACATGTCCAGATGTGAAAAGGCACCTTGTCGAAGGCTATGGGGTCACTGCAAGGACTTCAGGGAACAAATGTCTTTATTGATAATCTGGAATAGGAGATAACCGTGTGGTACTGAAAACTGGAAAGAGGAGACTAAAGTGTGAGTAGACAAGGATAAAAGAAGGAACTGTTCATCACTGGTGACCTGGGTGGAAATGAACAATTTATGATTCCACTAATGAAAATAACAGGTTGAGTCAGTTTGATCCTTAAATGAAACAATCATTTGTTCTGTTGGAAAGAGCACATGCATATATATAAGAGGCTGAGAGCCCGCATCAGGTGTCTCCTCTAAGCAAGGTCCTAGGACTCTCTCTGCAGGAAAGGGGCAAATCTGGACTCCCATATCTAATCCTGACTACAATACAACTATCTCAGAATCAGAAATACCTAGGAATCTAGCATAGTGGGGTAAATGAAAAACAAGAAATGAGGGGTGTCTACAATGTGAGACAATAATCAAGGTTCCATTAGGATTGCTAGTAAGTTGTAGAGAGAAGTAATGGAGAGAGAGAGGGATATCTCTCTCTCTCTGTCACACAGAGAGAGAGACAGACAGACATTCAGACAGAGACATAGAGAGATAGGGAGGGAGAGGGAGATCAGTCAAGGATAGTCAAAGTGATGAATGTCACAGAGCATTAGAGCTAAGGGGGCGAGATGATAGGAGCTGAATCCATAGCATGGTTGCCTAAGTGATGTTTGAGGAGGTGGGGCTCAATACAGAAGGGAGTTCCAACAAAGAAGAAAATGCATGGTAGCAATCTGGAGGTAACAGCAAGAGGCTAATGACCAAAAAGAAATGCTTAGCCAGGTGTTAAGTGGAAAATAAATGTTTTATGTGAATCAGCCAGACCATGATGCCAGCTGAGGGGCATGTGGTTTCCAGATCTTTGGTCTGCATCGTGAAAGGTTAAGCAATCAAGTCAAAGCAAAACCTTGGTCAGGCAGACTGGATCAGCCACCTTGGTGCCAGGTAATAGGGAAAAGGTAATGAAGCATATCCTGTGGTCTAAAAAACTTGAAGTAGCATTTAGAAAGCCTACAGGGCAGCATCCAGGATTGGGTCAAATGGTTGGTGGAGCAGTATTTCTCTGGAATCTTGGTTTATAGCAGGCAGGATTTGAGGTGTCATTTCAAATGCAACAAGCTTGGAAAAGATATCAACTGGGGGAAAGCTTATTGTTGGAAGGTCTATGGGAAAGTTGCCATGCTAACTCACTGCTGGTACAGTTGTTACTAAATTTTCTATATACTTTGTCCCAAAGATTTTACTACGATTCCCCAAGATGGTTATTGGCAGCAAAAGAAAAAAATACATCTACATCTATGCCCTAAAATGTTCATAGCAACATTATTTGTGATTACAAACTGGAAACAAAATATATGCTCAGTGATGGGAGAATGACTAAACAAATTATATGTGAATTTAATAAGATACTATTGTACCAAAAGGAATGATTAAAATGAAGAATGCAAAAAGAAGGGGAAAGATAGAGAGGGAGGGAGAGGGGGAAAGAGAGAGAGAGAATGAGAGAGAAAGAGAGGGGGGAGAGAGAGAGAGATGGAGAGACAGAGAGAGAGAGAAAGAGAGAGAGAGAGAAGGAGAGAGAGACTTTTATTAAGTGATGCATTGTGAAGAAAGCAGAGCCCAAAGATACACAATGACTATAACAATGAAAGTCAGCACAGAGGCAACAAAAATCTGGATGAATGTAACAGTCTTTCAGTATCATACTATCAAAGATTGTTTCAATTAACAAGGATTTATATTTATCCCTCCCCCACCTCCTTCCCTCCTCCCTCCATTGAAAAAAGGGGTAAAAAGCAAAACAAAGCCTTATAACAAATATGCATAGTAAAACAAAATAAATTACCACATTGGTCATGTCCAAAACATTTACCAGAGTTGATAGGCAAATCCCTGCTCTCTGTTAATAACAAATAAACTGTTTTCATGGAACAAACTTTGTAGTGGTGTGACTTGAAAAATACCTCTGATATCAAAACAAAATGTATCAATAAATCTTAAAACTGTCTATTTTTAAGTAGACATAAGAGGCTCGCCTATAGTAACCAATCCAACAGCTTCCTGAAGGTTTCTCCTGCCTTTAATCTCGAGCAGCTCATACCTACTTGTTCTTCCCTGACCTGCCCTACCTGGCCAGACTGTCTGGTTTTAAAGAGCTCTCAATGGTCTCTGATCTGAATCCTTCCCTTTAATATCACACAGCAGAGAAACTTTATCCAGACACAAGAAAAGCCCAGGTGTAGAAGTAAATGGCCTTCAAGATCAGGACCCTGGGCCCCAACCTCCTGCATAGCTAATGCCATCCTCTCAGGGTGAGATTAGGGTTCTTGACATGAGGACTCTGAAAGAAAAATTAGTACCTGGTTAAAAAAAAAGGAATGGCCAATTGGCATCACATGAGGAAAAACATCCTAAAAGGTAAATACAGCAAAATCTCAAATGAAGAACCTCATTATCGTGCAATTTAAAGATACTCTTTCTAGTCATGCCCCCTTTATATAGAAAGTGACATAGAGTCCCTTTCTCTGAGACCATTATTATGAAGGGTTCAAGGCTTCTCAAATACAATGGAAAAGCTATCCTCACATCTAGCCCCGAATGTTGTGAAAAATTCCATTTGTTAATGGGCAAGACCTCTTGTCTATTTGTGTGTGTGTGTGTGTGTGTTTCTGTGTAACTTCTAGAGTAGGAAACTTTCTGAAACAATCCTAGACTCCATGCCCCGGAGGAACCTGAACATATAATATGAGCCTAAAGAAATCACCTCGAGATAAGATGTTTAGCACTTTAGCACAGACATGCAGGAAAACAGACGAACCCCATATATATGGAGAGATTCAAGGGCTTCTTTATTCATGGGTATCACTGTAACTTGGTTCTCCTCCCATCTCCTGAACCAAAGTATCTATCTATTTATCTATCTATTTGTCTGTCTGTCTGTCTATCTACCCATCTATCTACTTACATGTGATGTATATATGTATACATATGGTATGGTTGTTGTCCTTCGTCTTCAAAGAGGACCAAAATGAAATCACTATTGTAAAGTGAAATTTCAGTGTGTCTGATTATGGCTGATCAAACCAATACAAGCTTGGAATGCTCTACCACAGGCTGGGCACAGATAGACTGTGTGAATATTTGGGGTGGATATCCCAAATCTGCACATCCTGCGTTTACTTTGTGCTGTCTCAATTCTGCTTTGTTCAAAGAGCACAGCACCTTTTCTTATGTGGGCATGCCATGCTGAGTAGTCCTGTGCCAGTGTCTCCCATGTTGTTCAGTCAAATCCAAAGTTCTTGAGAGAGACCTTGAGAGGGTCCTTGTATCATCTCTTCTCGCCATCATATGATCGCCTGCCCCATGCAAGTTTTTCCCATTCAAGTTTAAAAAACAAGACTATTTCATGTATACGTATGCATGTAATGTCTATATATGGGTATGTATACACATATACATATGTATAAATAGAGAGAGAGTTGGAAAACATTACCATTTTTCTGGACTTGTGATTTCACTGCTATATGGACCTTCCAAGGAGAAAACTCCCTCCACCTATTAAATTTGGCACCTGTTCTGCAACTTATAGACCTAAAGAAAGGTTTATAAAACTTTTTTGTATCATAGATCACTTGATAATCTCATGAAATCGCTAGACCCTTTCTCAGAATAATATTTCTAAATGCACAAAATAAAATACATGGGGTAACAAAACAAATTATATTGAAAAATGGTTGTCATTTTTTTAAAATTCATGGACAGTAAATTAAGAACCTCTGTGACTTAGAGGGTTCTCTGAGACAGTGAGTGACAACCAAAGTCTGAAGTCAAATTGAACCCAAGGCTTGTCATTCAGAGGCCAGCTCTACCATACTACTTCTCATTTAAAATAACACAAAATTCAAGACTTAGGGAAGACTTGGCCTCCAAGTTCATATCATTTCTGTGTGTGTATGTATATATGTATATATGCACATATTATTGTATACATATGTGTTGTGTATCTGTATCTATATTATACATGTGCGTGTGTGTATATATCAGAAGAACTATCTGTGTCTGTGAGACCAAGGTGGTTTCTCCCACAATAATCCAGGGACCCAAGTTCAGACACAAACAAGCAATCTTATGATAATAAAGATGTGTATATATGAACCCATGAAGAGAAAAAATAATGATGAGTTAGCTATCCCCATAAATGGCTGCTGAATCAGTTAAGGAGCCCTCCAGGGAAATGTGGGGGGAGAAGGAAAGGAGGAGAATGGGTAGGATATATTTTCAAGTTTCCAAACCCTGGGAAGAAAACAAGAGTGTGGGGGCAAAACCGTATCAGCAGGAGCAACAAAACAGCCAAACCCACACTAGACAAAGAGCTTAGCAGACTCTGCTAAATGGTTTCCAATTAATTAACTGATTACATGATAGAACAGAAGGGGATTCAAGAGCATGCTGTTGACCTTTAAGAATAATTAATATCATCAGGATGGCAAATGCGTCCAAGGAAAATAGTTAGGAACATTTTAATATTACATTCAGAAATCACTAAGTGGGTGGCAAGAAGATGAGTGGACCATGTGCGTGCCATGACCCTGTTTTCCCCATTTGTCTTATGTCTCCCTGTTACCTTCACTCCATGTCCCAGTCTCCATCACCAAGGGACTACTCTTTGCTACCTTGTGAATAAGCTATTTCCTATAAGGGTGCCATGGCCAGTGTATCTGTCACCTCTGCACACTAGGGAAGGCTACCATTCAATCCCAGAAGGTGTCCCTTCTTGGATTACCCAAGCAATAGCACCACAAAGATGGTGGAAGAACCATATATCACCCAGTGGGAGAGGTATAGGCAGATAAATTTGCTTAGGTTCTCCTATGACTCAGTGGATGTCAAGGGGCTTTATATGACTTGTCTCACCTTTGAAGTCTACCAGAAAATGTAGATGAATATGGTTACAACATCTCTGCCCCTAAGCACAGAAGAATCACCAGCCCTAGAAAAATGTTGTCCTAGAGTAATAGATGTGATTGATTACTCACAGATGGTGACTATGGTGCAGCAAGACTGAAAAAGGACAAATGTCCTCATTTTTTAAAAACTGTGGAGTAGGCAGGTAAATTCCTCAAACTATAGATGGCTGAGCCTGACTTCTAATCCTGGAAATTTTCTAGATTATATTATTAAAGGAACAGTTTGTGACATTTCTAAATAGAAGCAGTAATCACTAAAATCCATGATGGTTTCATCAAGAACAGGTCATACTAGAGTAACTAAATTTCCCTTTTTGACAGGGTAACTAGACTAGTAGATCAAAAAAATGCAATAAACACATTTACTTTCCTTTTAGCAAAGCAGTTAATGAAACAAAAGTCTTGTATGCTATCTTTGTGAACAAGATGAAGAAATGTTAGCTAAATGACACAACTAGATGAATTTGAGACGAGGTGAATGATTGAACCTGAAGAGTGGTTACCAATGGATCAATGAAAACTTGAAGGGAAGTCTCTAATGAGAGCAATCCAGGAATCTATCCTCAGTTTTGTACTGTGCAACATTTTTGTCTATAAATGTCTATACATAAATCTATATGAAACACTTGTTTTTATATTTTGGTGGTGCCCTAAGATTTAAAAAGCATTTTACATAGATAATTCTATTTTACCCATACAACCAGCTTCTGAGGTGAACGTTGTGGACATTATTATATCCATCTTACAGATGAGGAAACAGGCTTAAAGAGGTTAAATGACTTGCCTATCTGACAAAATCAATGAGAGTCAGATGTCACTCTGTACTCTAATTCCAAGGCTATTTCCTCCACTCCATGAAGGCAGAGAATTCAATTCAAAAAAAATCTATTAAGTGTTTGTAGTATGCAAGGCACTGAGCTAGGCTTTGAGAACCAAAAATTAAAAACTAAACAGTCCCTTCCCTCAAGGAGATTCCATTCTCTGAAGGGATATGGATCACGTAGAAGGATAAATAATTACAAAGTAATTTCAATAGGAAAGGAGCGCTACTCACTAGGAAAATGAAAAACCAGTTTCAATAACAAGTCACAACTGAGCTACGCCTTGAAGGAAGCTAAGAATTAGATGAAATGAAGTTGATCAGTGAGTGCATTCCAAACACGGAGGCTGCCTGTGCCAAAGAAGGAAGATGAGAGATGCAGGGCTGTGTAAAGAAAATAGCTAACAGAAAAAGAAAGGAAAAGAGTATGAAGGGAAGTAATATATAATAAGAAAGGAAAAAGTAGGTCAAGGTAAGCTGTGAAATACTCAGATTACATGAAGCTGGGAGGGAGAGCTTACACACAAAATCCAAAAAAATATCAATGTGCTAACATGATAGATGAAACTCAAATTTTAAAAATCAACAGGAGTAAATTTAAAATTCGATCTTTAGTTTAAAAAAAGCCTTTGTAACCATGGGATAGTGGAAGAAGATGTGAGTAGACACCTGTTTTATGAAAATATGTGGGGATTTAGTGGACTGTAAGCCCAGTATGAGCCAGCATGACAAGGCAAACCTAAAATATAATGCTAGCCTAGCCTGCATTCAGAGAGGAAGGAGGAAGAGATTATTCCTATTATACCGTGCTCTAGTTATACCACATCAGACATACTCCATTTAGGTCTGGATGAAAAATTATAGGAAGGTCACAGATAATCTAACATCTATCCAGAAGAGGGCAATCAGGAAGTTGAGAAGACTTGAAATCATGCCATTAGAGGTCTGACTGAAGGAACTGGGACAGTTGACTCTGGAGAAGGGAAGACATAGGTTGGGATATAACATTTGTCTTCAAGCATTTGAATGACCATTCTGTAGAACAAAGATTAGACTTTCCAGCTTAACCCTGAAGGGTGAAATGAGAGGCAATGGGTAGAGGTTGCAAAAATGTATATTTTGATCAATATAAGGAAAAATTTCCTCACAAATAGGATTGGACTGCCTTAGGAGAGAATGGGCGTCTCCTCTTCAAGCAGATTTTGCATGAATATATGTTGGATAATTTGTAATGCCGATTCTTGACCCATATATGAATTAGACTAAATGGCCTCTGTGGTGCCTTCAATTCTGCATCTACAATTCGGATAGCAGATATCAACCTGAAGGCCCCTTTAGCTCCTGGGGAATCTGCAAAAAAAGAGATAATAAAATGACCTGAACTATAAGCTTCAATGCTGCCTAAACTCTTCATGTATTGCAGAGATACTTATCAATTAAAAATCAGTTCATTCTATAAAACAACAAAGAGCAACTTGGATATTTTTGTCTCCTTAGGATTGAAACTCTAAATTTACAGCATCATCCCAACCCTCTATTTGCTATCACTATAATTTGAAAGAACCATTAATAACTGAAGACAAAATTCCAAGTTCAAAATCTGCCACCACATCTAACCATTAAACTGCCCCATGCTTCAGTTTCCCTCACTACAAAATGGTTAGATGTATTCCTCAGAAATGGTGAGATAAAATGGTGTTTGAAATAAAGGCAATTCAAAGCTCCCAAGACAGAAGGTCAAGGAAAATCACGCATACTGTTATACCTTCAATGTCTGGCCCTTCAGAGACAGCAGGAACAGTGAATGACATTAACCCAGGTCCAAAAATGCTTCAATTGCTCTTGCTTCCTTAGCATCTCGTGCCTTCCATCCTATAAAATTCTCATCCCAATTACTTCAAAATCCAAATCTAAAAGGTAACATTTTCAAAATAAATGTGAATTTAGTCTCAGTAAAATTCTCAGTGCCATTTTTTTCTCTTTTCCATTCTGTGATATGCCTATCCTCTCTGGTAGCTCCTTCAGTTAAGAAAGAATAACACTTGAGACTTCTCCCCCTCAGCCCTTCCCTCTGGAAATGGCTGCCTCACCAACCCCCACTTCCATCCTCATCTCTGTCTCATTTCAAGTGTCAATTGAAAACATCTCTTTTTTTCTTTTTAATTATGCCTCTTCTTTTCTCTCTCTGTTATTGGCCTCATGACTCAGGACTAATTTATTCACCAAACAATGTCATTACACGACTGTTTTCTGTAATTTATATCATGTACTATCTGCTGTCCTCTATTACCCAACCCTGTAAAGCATTTGAAAATTACATTGTCCATGAGAAGTGCCATATACCTCATCCCCAGCCTCAACTCCTCTAATCCTGCTGATACTAGGCAGATCTGGTTCATGCAGATTCAGTTCAAGAAGCATACAAGATAAGAACTCTGAATTCAAAATAAACCACACCAACCTACATTCCTGAGGGGAAAAAAGGTTTTCCCTTTTCTTCCTAAGTATTTGATAATATACAAATGCATAGAGGAAATGCAACATAGTGAGCAGAATGTTGATCTTAGGATATCAAGAACACATGGGATCAAAACCCACCTCTGACTAGCCGTGTGACTGGAAAACTCACTTAATGTCTGTGTGTTTCATCAACTACCTTAGAATCACAGAACTGAAGAACTGGAAAAGACACTGCCAACTATCTGGTTTAATAGGCATTTTTTTCAGTTGTGTATGTCTCTTCGGGACCCCATTTGGATTTGTTTGTTTGGTTGGTTTTTTTTGGCAAAGATACTACAGTAGTTTGTCATTTCCTTCTCCAGCTCATTTTAGAAGATGAGGAAACTGAGGCAAATGGGGTTAAGTGACTTGCCCAGCATCACACAGCTAATTAGGTGTCTGAAGCTAGATTTGAACTCAAGAAGATGGGTCTTCCTGACTTAGGAGCTGGCACTCTATCCACCACACCTAGCTGCCCTACCCTCTGGTCTCATGGCTTATTGTTTGTATTTCATTCTTAAAGAAAACCACGATGTCAGGAAGGTGAGGCCATGATTTGCAAGTGAATTGGATTTAAGTGAAGGAGGGCTGTGCAGCGACCAGCCTCACTCTCTCCTCCAAAGCCATTTGGGTCCAGGGACAAGATATACATCAGGACAATTGGAGATGGCCCCTACAATCTGATCTAATTCATACCAAAAGGAATCCCTTACTACAATACACCTGACAAGTAGTTATCCAGCTTCTTATTACAGACCTTCCAAAGCGGGGGAAGGGAGATGACCCATAATCTCTTGAAGGATCTCACGTCTTTTGGACATCTCTGATTCTCAGGGAGTTTTTCCTGACATTAAGCCTCAATTTATCTTTTTGAAATTCACAACTATCTCTCCTGGGTCAGCTCTCTGAGGCCAAACAGAATAAGTCTAGCCTCTCTTTGATATAATAGCTATCATATCTCCCATGAGACTTCTTATCAAGGCTAAACACCCCCAGTTCCTTCAAATGACCCTCATATGACATAAACTAAAGGTCTTTCAATATCCTGGCTGCTCTTCTCTATACATCCTCCAGAATATTAATGTCCTTCTTAAACTGTGGTACCCAGAATGTCATATGTGGTCTAACTATGACAGAATGCAGAGGAAATATTACCCCCTGATTCCAATAAACTATTCTTCTCAATATAGTCCAAGATCATATTACTGTCTCATACTGAGCTTGCAATTCACTAAAATATTCAGCCTTTTTTCAGACAAGTTATTGCCTAGCCATACTTACCCCAAACTCTAATTGTGAAGTGGATTTTCTGAACTCAAGTTTAAAGCTTTATATTTATGTTTGTTGGATAAATCTTATTTACTGTATTAATTAATTATTAACTTATATTATTTATCTTATTAAATTCAGTACAATTCCATTACCTATCAAAATCTTGTTTGGATGCTGACTCTGGCTTCTGATTTATTATCTATCACTTAACCTTATGTTATTTCCAAATCTGAGGACCACATCATCACTATGCTTTTATCTAATTCTTGATTCAAATGTTAGCAGCACAGAGTCAAGCACAGATCCTTGTGCACACCACTGAGGACCTTCTGCTATGCTGAGATTGAACTACTAGTAGTTATTTTTGTGTGTTTCAACCAGTTCTGAATCCTTTTAATTGTATTATCATTCAATGTCTCTTCATTTCCATAGGAATAGTATAAGAAATTTAATGAAATGCTTCACTAAAGTTTCAATAAACCACACCTACATCATGACCAGAATTTTACAGGTTTGTTTATGTTTTGTTTTGGTTTTTTTGTCATTCAGTAATGTCCAACTTTTCATGACCCCCTTGTGGTTTTCTTGAAAAAGACAGTAGACTGGTTTGCCATTTCCTTCTCCAGCACATTTTACAGATGGGGAAACTGAGACAAATGAGGCTAAATAAGGTCCAAACAGCTAGTAAGTATCTGAGGTCAGCATTCCTGAAGATGAGTCTTCCTGACTCCAAGCCTGGCACTCTATCCACTATCCTTTTACAACTTAAAATCTCTATGGAAAGGAAATGAGAGTAATCCGGCAAAATTTATTCTTGATGACCTTGTAATGGCTCTTTGTAATCATTACTTTCCCTTCTAGTTTCACCTCTTTAATGATAACAGTCTAGAACTTTCCCAGGAATTTGAAATCAAAATCATTTCTTTATAGTTTGTCAACTTCTATGTTTTGAAAATCTAGACAATGTTTTACCTTCTCCTGTTGTGCTTCTTTCATTTTCCATAATCTTTAAAATACTGCTGACAAAGGTCTAATGATAAACTTGTCCATGTTTTCAATGCCCTAAGATCACTTCAACCCTTTGTGCCTCAATTTCTTCATTTATAGGGTGAGAAAGCTATATGTCAAATCTAATGATCTTGTCTTAGCCCACACCCTTCTTGACCTCTGAAGCCTCTGACATTGTAAATCACCTTCTTCTCTTTGATACTCTCTTTTCTCTGGGTTTTAATAATGCTACTCTTCTGGTTTTCAACTGACTTGTCTGACCATTCCTTCTTAGTCTCTTTTGCTGGATGTTCACTGATGTCATATCAATTAAACATGGGGACCCCAATGCCTTGTCCTTGGCCTTCTCTTCCCGCTGTGTGCTATTTGCCTGGATATCATCAGCTTGCATTGTTCCAGCTATCATCTCTTTGCAAATGATCTTGTCCAGCCCTAAACTCTTTTCTTATCTCCAGCCTCACATCTTAAATTGGATATCCCATAGATATCTTAAACCCAAAATATCCAAAAGTGAATTTGTTCTTTCCTCACAAGCCCTCTCTTCTTACTAACTTCCCTCTTACTATGGAGTATCACCATCCTCCAATCACCCAGGCTTACTACCTAGGTATCATTCTTGACTCCTCATTCTGAACCCCACATTCAGCTAGTTGCCAAAGTCTATTGTTTCTACCTTTGTAACATCTCTCATATATTCCAGCTTTCCTCTAATAGCTCCATCACCCTCATGCAGGCCCTTTTCACCTCACAACTGAGCTTTTGCAATAGCCTTCTGTTTGGTCTCCCTGCCTCAAGTGCCTCCCTACTCCAGTCTAGCCTCAGCTCAGCTACCAAATTGATCCTACTAAAGCTCAGGTCTGCAGTTGAGAGAGAAAAATCAAAGATGACACATAGGTCACAACTCTAGGTGACTGGGAGAATGGTGACACCCTCCATAGTGCTCTTCATGACATTGGCCTGCTTTCTGTTCATACTCCATCTCCCAACCCTAACTTAAGGTAGAGTTCATCTGGGCCAAGTGATTTGAATTCATCAAAGGGAAGTGGTTGATCTCTTACTATATACTTATTTATTTTGAGAATCAGTTCTCCATTGACCCTTTTTGTTCTCTCATGTTCACTGAATTTTTAGGACAGGAAAAACAGAGGCAAAATAAGTTGTTCTTCGTTCTCTCAGTTGTTATCATCACCCTTTCTCCTCAAGCAAAGGTCCCATCTATCTCTTCTTTGATCACCTATCTTCCCCTCCAATATTGCTTAGCAAAAACTTTGTGGTTCTTAGTTTTCTTTACACCTTCAGTTTCTTTCTGAACTAATACATTCTAAGATTTTTACAAGAATATGACATGCTCTGATATTTATCTTCCATTACCTTCATTTCCTATTTTCTTTTGCATATCTTTTAAATCCAACTTGTTTAGTGATTTCCCTTTGAATCCACATTCATCTCTTTTGACAACATTCTTACATACCTCATTAGAAATGTTTCCCTTTATGTCTTCAGAATTTAATTCTTGGGAACCTCCCATTTCTCCTAGGTTGCCTTCTCTTATAGCATTTTATTCCACAGAATTCTATATATCTTTCCTATGAATCCTTTGGAATCTACTTGCCCCAATTTGAGAGGAGATAGAAAACTATGTGTGGCTTTCTATTCTTTCTCTCCCACAAACTCAGAGGGAATGGTCATGTCCTTCCAAAGTTACCATCATTTCCTATCCATCAACTAGTTCCTTTCTGTTAGTGAGAATAAGATCCAGAATTGTATTTCCCCTTGTTGGTCCTTCCACATCCAAAGGATGAAATTATCTCTAAGGAAAGTGAAGAAATTGTTAGGTGTTCTGCTTTTGGCAGAGAAGGAGGGAAAGGCAGAAAGAGACAGAGAGATCTAGAAGATGTCTAAATAATTGAAGTCTTCCATCATTACCATACCAGACCTCTATTTCAGTTTTGTGATTGCTTTTCCAAACTCTTCGTCTATTTCCTCTTACTGTGCAGGTGGTTCGCAATGTACATCAATGACAAAATCACTTCTGCTTCTCCCTTCTTTGAACTTCATCTAAATGCTCTTCCACCACGCTTTTCACCTTTGGTTCCTGTATTTTCTCACATGAATAACCCTGCTTACTAAAGAGTACTACCCCATTTCCACCCCCTTTTATCTATCTTATTTTTTAATAAAGTATACCCATTCGGAACCATATTCCAGGTATGCATTTCACCTTGCCAAGTCTCAGTGATACCTATAAAATCAATTTTTCATCCTTGCATTGGGACTTTTAGTTTCTAGGGGTTGCCTAAACTTTAGTCAATTGTATACATGGAGAGAAGAGACCAGGGGTTTTCTTACTGTTTTCTTTAATTTTGTGTCCAGTGAATTTAGTCTTCACTCATTGTTAGTTATGGGATTTGAAGTGTGTGTGTGTTTGTCCTTCATTGCCAAAGAATACCATGCCATCAGAGAAATGATGACATGACTTGCACTTGACTTTTTTGTTGGAGTGAGTGAGGGCTGTGCAGGTCACCAGCCTCACTTCTCCTCAGAGCCATCTGAATCCAGTGACCAGATATTCATCAGGATGACTGGAGATGACCCAGGATGAGGCAATTGGGGTTAAGTGACTTGCCCAGGGTTACACAGCTTAGTGAGTGTCAAGTGTCTGAGGTGAGATTTAAACTCAAGTCCTCCTAATTCCTGCACTGGTGCTCTATCTACTGCACCACCTAGCTGCCCCAGGATATGAAACAGGAGTTTGGGAAATACATATAGTCAGTCTCTCTTTCATCTTCCTAATCTACTAAGTCACCAATAAGTTATAATATGTTTGTGGAGATATTTCCCACAGGGGGAACTCCCCATACTGAAAAAGTCACAGAATCTTTGCATATTCTCATACATCTGAGAGTGAAATCCAGAGTCTGTCAAAAAGCAAAACATAGAGATGTCATTGGAAGTGATTTATTTATAGATATATATTCTTGGAGACTGAGACAAAAGGGAAATCAAAACTAGGACAGACTGAAAGATATTAGATAGTTGATTATATTAATTTATTTGGAAACATAATTTGTATGTCTCATAAAGGAAACCAGAACAGAGAATAACAATTAGAAAATTGCACTTGTTTATATTTTTATTCCCAAAGCTGTTTCAAAGAAAGAATCTGTGCTTGGAGTATAATAATTAGAAAAGGAAAGCATGTGACAGTTTAGTCAAGCTAACAAATGATTTTTATGAGCTAATTCTTCTCATCAAAGATACTAACCTTGGGAATAGATATGCAAATAGAAGTACAGTTAATGAATTTGCTAATGCTACAAACATTAGCCTGACTGGATTTTTAGCCAAAATCAACACAAGCAAGGAAAAAAATGGACTTTTTGATATAACAGGTATTATATGTATACAAGACAAGTAGGTGTTTTTGTGTGTGTGTATGTGTGTGTGTCCAGACCAGAAGTTCTGTGTTGTTCTATAGGTAAAGCCTGTTTTGATTTCTCAGGAAAACAGCACTTCAGAAATGACCATCTTTGAAAGAGAATTCCCTCTCCCCCCTCTCAATCAAAATTCAACTATCTTATAGAAATGCTATAATCATACCTTCAAACTACTTCCCTTTCAAGGATTAGCAGCATGTACAAAATTATGCTTCTTCCCTTAGGCTATCCACAGAAAGCAGGATAAGGTTTAATGAGAGGACATGCATAGCAGCACTGGACTAGCAGACACTGAGTTCCACCCTAGGAAAGATCACGTCACCCCTGTACCATAGCAGGGAGCTAAACTCACTTTGGAATCACTAGGATAGGGGAGGGAAAAGACTGCCTGTGTATATCCCCCAAGCTAGATACCACAGAATCTGTGGGTGGGAGCCAGAGGTCAAGCATAAATCACAACCTTCTTCCCTCTTCAATTGGGGATGGGAGGGCTAAAAAGGAAGCATCCATTCTTCCCAATGTTTCCTCTGCTTAAATTTGGCTCCTGCTGAGTGGGCTGGCAAATGGATAGCACACCACCTGTTTGCCAGATGTGCAGTTACACATATATGACAGTAGTGCTTGCTTATAGAACACAGGTCGGGTGCCAGCAGTTGCATGGATACTGAAGACAGTGGGAGGAAAGGAAGAGATCACAGCCTGTCAGGGGACCTGCTCCCCTCTTGCAGCCCAAGGGGAAGTGAAAGGTCTTCCAGGCCCTGGCCATGGTGCTGAATGCCCAGGGGAGGCCAAGAAGTGAGCAGCAGTAAAATCCTGATTTTAAGTTGTTGAAAGTGACTTTCTTGCTACAAACAAAGCTCTCTGAAATTTTATCTGGGGCTGTTGTGAACGTGATATGATCTCCAGGTTGGAAAAAAAAATCTCTAGATGGATTCAGAGGGCCAAGTTCAAATCCCTACTTTCCTGCTTAATACCATGTGAACTTTAACCCCTCTGCTTAAACCCCATATTCTACATCTGTAAAATGAGGAGAAGAAATCATAAAATTTCCAAGCTTGTTTTCCACTCCAAATCCATGATGCTATCATGAGGAATCCTCAAAGCACCAAAACAAAGAACTCTAGGCAAGGTGAGAGTTGCTCAAAAACATACTCTAGCAAAAATTTGGTGGAGAGTTCCCTACATCCCCTAGAAATCTCTCCTTCTATTCATATAGAGAAGAGTGGCCAAAGGGGAAAAAATGTTTTTGGCAGTATTTAACAGGAAACTAAGTAACCTGGTTGAGGTTAGAGTTTGAGAATCTAAAGTTGAAGGTCCTTTCTCAACTCCTCTGGACACCATAGCAACTGAATACTCAAGCGCATTTCTCAAGGCCATTGTCTCCTTGTGAGCTGATGACCCATTCAATTCCATTCTCCACCCAGGGGATAAGAGGCAATGCCACAGGCTGAGAACTTATACAGAGCAGAGAAGTCAAATGGAAATAAAATGGAGCATTTTATGACAAGGCAACATTCATCACTTCCACAAAATCTGTAGCAGGGCCCCAAAATGAATCCTCTCAATCAGAAGAACTCTATGTAGAGTACATACACATCATTAACACCAGCAATAACGAGGTCAAGGGAACTCCTTTGGAATACCAATGTCAGAGTACAAAAAAGTCTGACTATACTGTACATCATAGTCAGAATTCAACTTGGTACAGTTTGTTTTGAGAGACATTATTTGACCAATGGTAAATCTGATTAGGAAACAGAGCTGAAATGGAAACTATGTAAAGAATTGTCAAGAAATTTATCATATCTTGTTACTCTTCTAATTTAAAAACTCAAGATTCCTTATAGATAACATCTCATTCTTCCTCCTGTCACTCCTGCAAAAGCTACAGTTCTCTGCAAACCATGGGTGATTAATAAGTATATTATTGATTGATTGGTATTATCCTCATGATTTTCCAGGAAACCAAAAAAGAACCAAAGTATAGTCCTTGCCCCCTGAATAGTCCAGGCCAATGGAGATGGGGATTTCCTGTTTCCTGCTGGGCAATTATAAGCCACAAATTAGTCAAGTAGCTTTAAAATACAAGGTACACACAAACACACACACACACACACACACACACATATCTATGTAGCATCTTAAGCATCTTATCAGCTGTAGACCTAATCCAAGACCCTAATTTTCTATTCATACTTGCCATGGGACATGGAGTAGAACTCTTTGTCAGGTACAGAGATCTTTCCATTCAGTTCCCACTCAGCATCACTACGGTGTGGTGTTTAAAAAGTTCAACAGATGTAATTTCTGGGTAAATTAATCATTTTATTAATAATGCCATCATGTTTATTAATAAAAGCATGGTTATTTAGCCACATCTCTCTTAGATAAAAATCTCTTCATGGTGGTGGGCTCACAGTTGATATTCTGTCAGAAAAGCAGATGTACCAGAGGATGGCAATCAACTCTGATTGGTTAACAATTAATGAGAAAATGAATATTATAATGAGAAACCACAATGAGGCTCTTGGGGTGTACAATTTGAATCACACAAATCATGGTCAAAGAGACTTAGCAATTTCCAACTGGGTGACAAAAGGAGAATCAGCACTTTCCCAGACATGAGTAAATACAACGAACAGACATGCACCCAAGAGCCTAAACTTAGAATTTCCTTTCTGTCCGATTAGATCTTGCCCTGGTAAATCTTTTGGAATGATTTCCTACACCAGTTGATTTCTGGATAAGGAAGTGGAAAAGAGTTAAAATCTTGGTTCTGACTGAATAATTAGTTATTAATACAATAGAAATAATCATTTCTCTCAATGGTAATAAGGTCCGACCAAGACAATTGAAAAATATACAGATGAGAGTGGTTTGTCAGGAACGTAATTGTATCTGGAAGTTTGGATCAGTCCTATGGCACAGTTTAACGAAAGAGAACCTTTGAGCAAGAACCCTGATGATGCCACTTACTAGCAGTGTAATTGGTGAAGTCTCTTAATACCTCTAAGACTTATATGATCGCAAATTGAGAACTAGAAGGAATCTTAAGAATCATTTACTCCAACCCTCTCAGTTTCCTCATCTAAAAATTAAAGAGACAAGATTTACGCTATCCATTAATGGGAATCAGGGTCAGGGGGTGGAGGCTTTCCTCATAGGACAAACACACAATTCCTCATCAGACTTACCTTCACAGCCTTTTCTGCTACTGCCAGAGCTTAGTTCCACTGGCAAACCCTTGGAGACCCAAGAGAATCGCTACATTATTATAAAATTTGAAAGGAAGAACAATAATATTAATGATAACCATTATTGGTTGTGATGTATAAAAAGGAATTGGAGTTAGAATACTCCAGTCCAATCCTCTTTCCTCATTTATAAAAGATATATGGTGCTACCTGTAGCACAATTTGTATGACTAGGGAATTGGGGTGGCAAGGGGGGGGGGGGTAATGGGAACAAGCATTTGTTAAGTGCCTACTCTGTGCCAGGCACTGAACTAAGTACTTAACGAATATTATTTCATTTGATCCTCACAAGATCCCTATGGCAAGGTGGGGGGGGGGGGGGCGTGGAGGGCCGAACCAAGATGGTGGAATAGAAAGACACACATACTCTAGCTCTTCCATCACATCCCATAAAATACCTGTAAAAAAAATGAGTCTAAATAAATTCTAGAGCAGCAGAAGCCACAAAACAACAGAGTAAAAGAGATTTCTAGCCCAAGGTAGACTGGAAGGCCAGCTGGAGAGGTCTACCACATGGGGCATGGAGCACAGTGCAGCCCACAGAGCCCAGCTTGGATTTGCAGGACCAGAACAGGCCTTGGGGGTGGAATCCCTAGCAGTATTGGTGGTTCTCAGATCTCTCAATCCACAAAAACCAAGAACAGCTTCAAAGGTCAGTGAGGAAGCTTTGTCCCCTTTGTGAGAAGGGAGCAGAGTTCTCCCCTAGCCCCAGCCCCAGGCGGTGGTGGCAGCAGCAGCAGCATCCATTTTTGGAGCCCTCAGACTAAATCCCCTGGGGAACTGAGCTGCTAATCTAGATCTCAGCTCTGAGTGACAGCCTGGGGTGAGGAAGAGTGCTGGCTGTCATGGTGGAGCTGGTGGAGGCTCTGGAAACAAAATTCTACTTGCAGATTCTGGGCAGAAAATCTGTGGTAGTTGCCAGAACAGAGCGCAGGTCAGGAGAAGAGTAAACTCTTCTCCCTTGATTGTGCCACGTTGGAGGAACTGAGAACCTACATGTCCTCAGAGTATAGCCACCTCTTGACAAAGGATTCAAAAGTCAAGTAACTTGCTGGGAAAATGTCCAAAAAAGGGGAAAAAATAAGACTATAGAAGATTACTTTCTTGGTGAACAGGTATTTTCTTCCATCCTTTTGGATGAGGAAGAACAATGCTTACCATCAGAGACATTCAAAATAAATATGCAGTGTTTTCAGGCCATGGAAGAGCTCAAAAAGGATTTTGAAAATCAAGTAAGAGAGGTGGAGGAAAAATTGGAAAGAGAAATTAAAACAATGCAAGAAAATCATGAAAAAGAGAGTCAACAGCTTGCTAAAGGAGACCCAAAAAAATGCTGAAGAAAATAACACCTTTAACAATAAGCTAATTCAATTGGCAAAAGAGGTCCAAAAAGCCAAGGAGGAGAAGAATGCATTAAAAAGCAGAATTAGCCAAATGGAAAAGGAAGTTCAAAAGCTCAATGAAGAAAATTGTTCTTTAAAAATTAGAACAGAGCAGATGGAAACTAATGACTTTATGAGAAACCAAGAAATTACAAAACAAAACCAAAAGAATGAAAAACCTAAAAGATAATGTGAAATATCTCATTGGGAAAACAACTGACCTGGAAAATAGATCCAGAGAGATAATTTTAAAATTATGGGACAACTTGAAAGCCATGATCAAAAAAAAGAGCCTAGACATCATCTTTTGTGAAATTATCAAGGAAAACTTCTGTAACATTCTAGAACCAGAGGGCAAAATAAATATTGAAAGAATCCACTGATTACCTCCTGAAAGAGATCCAAAAAGAGAAACTCCTAGCAACATTGTGGTCAAATTCTAGAGTTCCCAGGTCAAGGACAAAATATTGCAAGCACCTAGAAAGAAATAATTAGAGTATTATGGAAATACAATCAGGAAAACACAAGATTTAGCAGCTTCTACATTAAGGGATCAAAGGGCTTGGAATAAGATATTCCAGAAGTCAAAGGAACTAGGACTAAGACCAAGAATCACCTACCCAGCAAATCTGAGTATAACACTTCAGGGGAATAATGGTCAATCAATGAAATAGAGGACTTTCAAGAATTCTTGATGAAAAGACCATAGCTGAAAAGAAAATTTTACTTTCAAACACAAGAATCAAGAGAAGCATGAACAGGTAAACAGGAAAGAAAAATCATAAGGGACTTACTAAAGCTGAACTGCTTTCCTACATGGAAAGATAATATTTGTAACTCTTGAAATTTTTCTCAGTATTTGGGTAGTTGGAGGGATTACACACACACACACACACACACAGCACAGAGTGAGTGGAATAGGAAGGGATCATATCTAAAAAAATAAAAGTAAGGGATGAGAGATGAATATATTGGGAAGAGAAAGGGAGAAATGGAATGGGACAAATTATCTCTCAAAAAAGAGGCAAGAAAAAGCTTTTTCAATGGAGCAGGAAAGCAGAGATGTGAGAGGGAAAAATCACATTTGACTTAAGAAAGGAATAATATGCACACTCAATTTGCTATGAAAATCTATCTTATACTACAGGAGCATAGGGGAGAAGGTGATAAGGAGGGTGGGGGGATGATGGAAGGGAGGGCAAATGAAAGGAGGGAGCAATTAGAAGTAAACATTTTTGGGGAGGGACAAGGTCAAAAGAGAGAATAGAATAAATGAGGGGCAGAATAGGATGGAAAGAAATATAGTTAGTCTTACACAACATGACTATTATGGAAGTCATCTGCAAAACTACACATATATAGCCTATATTGAATTGCTTGCCTTCTGAGTGGGGATGGGTGGGGAAAAAGGAAGGAAGAGAAGTTGGAACTCAAAGTTTTAGGAATGAATGTTGAGAATTGTTTTTGCATGCAACTGGGAAATAAGAAATACAGGTAACAGGGTATAGATATTTATCTTGCCTGACAAGACAAGAGAGAAGATGGGGATAAGAGAAGGGAGGGCTGTTAGAAGGGAGGGCAGACTGGAAGAAGGGGCAATCAGAATGTACAGTGTTTTGGGGTGAGGGAGGGGAGAGATTGGGAGAGAATTTGGAATTCAAAATTTTGTGGAAGTGAATGTGGAAAGCTAAAAATAAATAAACATTTTTTTAAAAGATCCCTTTGAGACAGGTTGTATTATTATCTTTATTTTATAGTAGAGGAAACTGACAGGGGTTAAATAACTTGACTAGGATCACACAGCTAGTAAAGAGTCTAAGGCAGGATTTGAACTGAGGTCTTCTTGAATTCAAGTACAGTGCTCAATGTATTCTACTACCTTGCTGCCAATCATCATCCATAAGATTAATAAAAGTATAACAGTTCACATTTAGCTCCTCATTGTTAAAATATCCATTACATTCATTGGATCATCTACTCCACAAGTGAAACATGGCACCAGTTGTCACCATTCTACAGATGAGAAAACTGAACAATAGGAAATGTGAAGTGACTTGTCATGGAAGAATAGAATACTGTCCTAGAGGGGACCACAGGAATCTTAGAGAAGTCTCTTGTCTTCTGCCTCCTGGTTTTCTTTCCTGCTTCTTCTATTGCCTGATCTATGTGGTTTGATTTGGTTTGGTTTGTGATTTTTTTCTTAATACCTCATCCTGTTTAAACCTGGTTCCTGTTTTGCATATATTTGAGCTTCTCCTGTCTCTGTTTTCCATCACTGTTTCATTTCTTACCAATAACACATAACCTAACTCCTCTTCCTCCCCAGCCCCAATGACACAGAGGATGATCCTTAGTCCTTTGTATGGTAGGGGTATATGAGGTATATGGCAGAAAGGCCATGACACTCTCCCCCTTCCAAAGCATTGTCAGTTTCCTCATTTTTGTCAGTGTCATCACCATAATCTAAGTCTTGTACATTTAAAATGTTGGAGTTGCCCTATTCCTCCACTGCCCTCTATAATAAATAATAATAATAAATTCTATCAATTTTTTCCTCAATAATATCTATCCAGTACAATCTTTTTTCCCCCTACTGCCACATTCCAGTACAGGCCCTCCTCAATTCATGAGAATAGAAAAATATACTTCTACCTAGTCTCCCTGCCTCCTAATTTGTCCCAATCCTCATAATGAAATTTAAAAGGAGGATAATAATGTTATTGATAGTATTACTAGGCATATAACGGGGTCTCAAAATAAAGTGAAATATGCCCATATACATTCAAATAACTAGGGAATTTCTGTCCCAACAATAATTATAGTATACTTGACAAATGGGGCCTGTGCTATTGTAATGAGTTAGGATCAAATTATACACTGATACTAAAGAATTATCATGGAATGTTATTTTAAGTATAAGCCTAAGTATTAATAGTAACTAGATGTTCCCATCTCTCATATATCTTACAAATAATTGCCAGATCCATCATTCCTCTGCTTATATTGCCTATCATATCAAACCTGGCATTCAAAACCCTCCATCAAATAAACCCAACTCATCTATCCAAATTTATTTTCCATTTGTCTCCAACATGGAGATGTAGCATGACAGAGTACTGTACTGGAAAACAGAAAGACCTGGGCTTAAATTTGACCTCTGACACTTACCAGCAATTCAAAAATGAGAAAGTTGCTTCCATTCCCTAAACTTCAGTTTCCTCCTCTGCTTAATGGGGAGAATAGCACCTACAGTACCTGCTTTACAAATTATTGTGAGGCTGAAATGAGGTAATGTGTGCAAATAGCTTTACAAACTTTAAAGCTCAGTATGGAAATCAACTATTATTATGTTAGATAATTAATCATGCTTTAGGATGAAGGAATCCTACACTTAGGCCAGTCTCTCTGCTACCTTCCTCACTATATCACTACATCACAGTGGCCAATCCTAACAATCAGTATATAGTTGCTTAAGCTTCCAATCTGCTATGTAGCACTACCCCCCTTTTTCTCTAGACTAATCAACTCCTAAGCTTACTTCAAGGAAAAGTGTAAGACATATTCTTCAAAAAGACTTTCCTCTAGCTAGCCCACAAGAATATTACTGTTATCTGAATTCCTATAGCACCATAGGAATTGTGCTGTTATCACACAATTTAGTTTCTAATTATATATTGCCTCACACGTTCTATTTTCCTCTCATTGTGTTATATATGTATGTCTATGTGTATCTTCTTCCCATTCCTACCTACCCCCTCTACACAAACACATGCGTGCACACACGCACACACACCTACCTAAATCTAAAACTTCTTCATGACAGAGATTATATCTTAGAATATGGAATTTGAAAGATGGAAGGGATTAACTAGTCTGATCCTCTTCTTTTTGACAATTAAGGAAAATCAATCCCAGAGAAGTCAACTGATTTGCCCAAGGTCACAGAGGTGTCCAATGCTCTTCCGGCTCTGTTGTGCTGCTTTTCTAGTTCTACATTCCCCATGCTGGTCACGGAGAAAGGATTTGCTCCTGCTTCTTGTCTGTGCATGATGATATCAAAGCAATAACGACAATCATTTCGTTCAGCATCTTCAGACCACATTCCAATAACACAACAGTTAAGCATTCCAAGAACTGTACATGGTCAGTTTTTGTTATTTCCTCCATTTTATCAAGAAGGAATTTGCAACATGGACAGAAACAGTGACTGGAACAACATAATACTGAATTTATATCAGGTCTTAGGAGTCTCTATTTCATTTTGCCTAAGAAAGAGAGGGAGGGAAGGAAGGAAAGAAGGAAGGAAGGAAGGAAGGAAGGAAGGAAGGAAGGAAGGAAGGAAGGAAGGAAGGAAGGAAGGAAGGAAGGAAGGAAGGAAGGAAGGAAAGAAGAAAGGGAGGAAGGAAGGGAGGAAGGGAAGGAAGGAAGAAGGGAGAGAAGGAAGGAAGAAAGGAAGGAAGGGAGGGAGGCAGGGAGGGACAAATGGAGGGAAAAGGGAGGAAATAAGCATTTTAAGTACCAATTTGTCCCAAAAATTGTGCTGCTTAATAAATATTATTTCATTTAATCCTAGATAGAGCTATTCTTTCTCAAATTAGAGGGAGACAAAGGGATAGGAGCGAAAAGCTTTTCACGAGAAGTTTACAGGACTGCTCTGAACCCAACAGGACATTAAATGTTATTGCCCTTAGAAAACAATCCACTGTGATACTGAGAACAGCCTGTCCTGAGATGATTTTGTCTTTTCATGACCTGCATCACTCGGCAACAAGACAGAAATAAATGATGTAACCAGCAGTCCAGAGTAGAGGGATTGATTCTCTCCATATAGTCATTAGGAACCTAGCCCATATCCAGACAGAAAAAGTCTTGAGCAGAGCCCTGGGCTCATTCAGGCATTTAATAAAGGTCTTTTATAATAGCTGCTAAGCCCAGCATGGGTGTTGCCATATACTGGCTCACTGGTTTGTGGGTATCTTGCTCAGAGAAGTCTTCACTTGATCACAAAAAACTATCACCCACCAAAGGCTAACAAGAACCACCTAAGGAATAGAGAGAGCTTTGGTTGGCCCACCACTTCATTTAGAACGCACAAATCAGAAGCAAGATAAAGGGATGGGGATGAGGTGTGGGTGGGGAGACAGAAAATAAGAGAGAAAGGAGAAGGGAAAGAAGGAAAGAAAAAGGATAAGAGAGAAAGCTGCCATGGAATGGACCTGGGAAATGAAATTATTAATATTCTAAATAGAACTCTGACTACTTAAGCTTTATTTAAAAGCATGCCTGACTATACAATTACTAAGGCTTAATTTGTTTTCTTAGCTGCTCAATAACTGAGAAGCTCACAGTTGTGTATTATTTTTTAGAAGCACAAGCTTTCTTGGTAGTAGGCACATCCTTCCTTGCTAGAGATTAACAGCTGACATGGAAATATCCATTCAAACACTGAGAAGTGTATGAGTGCTGGCCATCTCTTGAGTTTTCAGAAAGGAAAAAATGAAGAGACATGAACTGGAAACTAACCTAGGGATTTTTAGATGTGAGTGGGAGGAAAGGCATCCACAATGAAAGAAACTATGGTGTTGTTTTATTCCTTAATGAGATAATGTTTGGGTGAATGTTAGGTGAGGTGTCCCCATCTACAGTAAAAGATGTTAAGTATGCCTGGGAAAAGGTTAGGGAGTGAAACTTAATGGCACAACAGATATGATAAAAAGTGCTATCCATCCCTGGACAAAGAACGGATGGTGTCTGAATGCAGATTGAAGCATACTTTTTTTTAAAATTTCTCTATTTTTTCCTTGGTGTTTCTTGTCTGTTTTCTTTTACATGACTATTATGGAAATGTTTTGCATGACTATGCATGTATAACCTAAAAAATGGTACAAAAGATCTTATACCATGTTTAGGGAATATAAATTTATTTGACCTCTCTGGGCCTCAGTTTCCTGCTTTGAAAAGCAAGAAAGTCATCCCTAAGGTCCCTTCCAAGGACTCATTCTATGGTACAATGCAACACAGTAGAAAGAGTACTGAATCTGGAATCAGAACCTTTGGATTTAAGTTTCAGCATTGCCATTTAAAGGCAATTCTTTCCCCTCTCTGAGCCTCTTTCCTTATCTGTAAAATGAAGATGACACAACTCCCTTTAGCTCCATCACCTGATTATTCTCAGGGTAAAATGAGATAGTTGATGTGAAAGTCATCTGTAAACTATAAAATACTGGAGAAATGAGCTACTATGATCATTAATAGTCACTTAGCTTTTTCAGTCTTACTCCCTGAGAAAACCCAGAATATCTGACTTCACATCAAGATTCTGTCACTTACTAGCCATATGACCTTGGGCAAGTTAGCTGGAATCTTTGTACCTCAGTTTCCTCATCTGTAAAATGTAGGACGTGGACTTGCTGATCTCAAAAGTTCTTGACTTTTCTAAACCCTTTGTTCATTATTCTGTGATCCTATAATATGCAAATTATTCCTGTCCTTACTCTCTCTGCAGATTTTGCGAGTCAAAATAAGTGGGCTTCATAGCAAGGGGCTATGGAGATGGCTGGGAGAAGAGAGCTCAGACACTTACTAGCTCTCTTGCAAAGCTCTTGACACAGAGAACAAGGAGAAATAGTCTTCTGTAACCCCCTGCCCTTGATAAGTGAGACTCCTTTGGAGAGGTTTCTTTTCAACTCTGGCTCCTGCTAAATAGAGATTGTACCACCTGACCACCTATGGCTCCTCAGGGCTTTTCTGCCTCGGTATCACATAACACAAGCTGCCCACGAGACAGGAGAGAGAATGTGGAACCAAGATCTGCCACCTTGCCTATGCTAACTGGAAGTCACAGGGCAGGATGGTGAGGCAAGTCACAAACCAAGCAAAATCACCCCGGAAAGCATCAAACATGCATCAGCTGAACTTGTAGGAAAAAAAGAACAAAGGATAAGATTTCTACACTGTTCAGGACCAGTATAATGATGTATGCTAGACCAGAAGACAAGACACCAAGACTTAGTCCTGGATTAACCGCTAGTGGAAATGAGTCACTTTCCTAGCTCAGGCTCAGTTTCTTCATCTGTAAAATGAAGTGTTAGACTAAATCACCTTCCTCTGGTTATGTGACCTTGGACAAGTCATTTAACTGGTGTGGGCCTTAGTTTCCCCATCTGTGAAAAGGATTAGACGTAAAGGTTAGACCTTTAAGGCTGCTTCCAGCTCTAAATCTATAATCCTATGGTCCCCAAGAAGCATTCCAGCTCTGACGTTCTGTGATTCTACAGCTGACATCAAATGCTATCTATCCTATAATACAATATGTACAATCATTCAGCAAGCATTTATTCAACACCTATGATGTAACAGGCATTGTGCTAAACTGAAGACACAAACACAGAAATGAACTAGTCCCTGCCCTCAAGGTGCTTATATTCTCTGAGACAATCTTTCCTGAGATGATAAGGATGGAGACATTTAAATAAGAATGGAGTTTTATGAAGTATCTATTCCTCCTGACTGACAAGTAAAAACAATTATTACTCATTCATGGAGAAAGGCAGCTAGGTGGTGCTGTGGATAGAGAACCAGACCTGGAGTGAGGAAATCCTGAGTTCAAATCCGGTCTCAGACACAAGAACAATACGACCCTGGGCAAGTCACTTAACCTTCAGTTTCCTCATCTGTAAAATCAGCTGGAGAAGGAAATGGCAAACCATTCTAGTATCTTTGCCTAGAAAACCCCAAATCGGGGCATGAAGAGTTGGATTCCACTGAAGTGACTGAACAATAAATTCTTGGAGAAAGCAACTATAATATAGAAAAATAAAATGATTTGCCCAGAGAAGCAATAGTTCAAGCAAGATTCAACTGCACACTGTCACCCATTGAATCCAAAGAGCACAGAGATGCTAAGAAAGTATGACAATCAGAATTTTCAAACCCCTGAAAAAAATCCCAGAATTGCTCTATGATAATATATTAAGGACTTGCATTTGTAGAGCCTTTTATATTTTCAAAATGCTTTCCTGTACAATATTTTAGCCAAGGCTCAACATAACACTGTGAGTTCCACAGGGTGATATTATTATCCCTCTATGACCAAAGAGGGAAAAGACACAGAGATTTGTGACTCCTTCAAGGTCAAATGGCTGGCTACTGATGAAACTAAGCTTGTGACTTCCTGGGTTTGCTATTAAGTCTCTTAATAGCTAGGAAGGCAGATCTTAAGTTAATTGAAGCTACTTGTGCCTGCCTGGGCACTACCAGACCTAGGGTACATTCTAGAGTAGTCAAAGCATCCTTGCTAAGAAATGACATGCTTCAAGGATACACAGAACAAGAGTAGGAGTAGCTCCATGGCAAAGAAGTTTCTAATAAATGTTTGATGATTGATTGACTGACCCTGGAACATACTCCAAGTTCAAGTCTGCCCTTGAAGCCGCAGGTCCATGGAAAGGTCTAGGAACCCACCTATTGCAAGCATGAGAAAAAGGGGAGAGAAGGGTCAAGATAGCGTAAGGGTGCCCTGTGCAAAGCAGTCAGTTACTTTCATGACATGATTCTAGGGACAATAAAAAGTCACCTCCTGCCTTCTTTATTTGGAGAAACTTGATACGTTCATCCTTCAAGGTTCAACTCAAACGCCAACAATAATAGCCACAGCCAGGTAGCATAGTGGACCGAATATTAGAGAAGAAGTCAGGAAGAGCTGAATTTCAATTCTGCTTCCTACACTTATTAGTTGTACAACCACAAACAAGTCACTTAACCTCTGTCTGCTTTACTTTCCTCCTTTGGAAAATGGGGGGTGATAGTAGCACCAATCTCATCAGGATGTCCTGAGGATAAAATGAAATAATGTTCCCTCAATTTTAGACCTCTTCCTCTCTTGTCCCTTCTATTGTTGTTTCTCACAATGGCTAGTCTGGCCAGGATGACATTGTATCCATGACCATCCTATTCAGTATTGATTGTGCTTTCCCTCAGACCACACTCATTTGGCTTCTGAGAGGGTGTTAGAACACCCCTTGCTCCCCACTCTGCTACCATCATTCAGCAATCTCTCCTCTTCTGATATTCTCTCTATCCATATTTTTCTTTTTTCTATTTTCTTTTATTTTTCAATTAGCGAGTATATTTTTCTCCCTGCCACTCTACCATTAATTTAAAAGAAAATGATAAAAGAAAACAAAATCTTTGTAACAAATATGCATATTTAAACAAAATAATCTGATCTCAAACCTATGACAGTCTCCTTTTCTGTCCTAACTCTTGTCTTTTTGGGGGATCTTGAATATTTAGAGTGACGTTCCTTCAAATACCCTAACCTCCCAGTTGCTCAATTTATTCAACTCTAATGGCCATTCTCCATTCTACTTTAACTAGACACAAGAATAATCATACCCATTACCTTGCATCACTCACAAGGGTTCTACTTCCTTTATTAAAAACAAAATTATGAAATTCCTTTTCTTGATCATAATTTCTTATAATTCAATCTTTCTCTATGTTTGGTTCCGCCTAAATCTATTCTATGTTTTCACTGAGATCTCCAGTACCTCCAGCCTTTAGTACATTCCTACAGTGTCTGGCACATAGTAGGTGCTCCATAAATGCTTCTTCCTTTCATTGTCTCTCCTCCCTGTCTCCTGTGCTGGAGCTATATTCTCCTCCCTTCTAAATCTCAATTCCTTTGTTAAGGAGTTCAACTCGAAACTATCATATACTCTAGAATCCTTTGTTCTTTTGTACAATCACTGCTCACATCTTACTAAGACCCAGCCATAGGTTTTCCCACCATCTATATCTAGCACCCATGCTCATGCGCAGCTGAATGAAGCCAAGGGACCCAATCAAGCCTAGTGGGTCCACTATGAATTTGTTACCTAATCACAACTGGGTCCTCACTGTAGCAAGGCAATCATTTTATTCCTCCCTAATTGATTTTCTTTCCCAGCAGCTGTTCAAACTTTCTCTTTTCTCCTCAACCCCCCCTCATCACATCATTCCACCAACACCTCACCTTTCCTCACGCTTCACTGAAAAAAAAACTGAGGAATTTTACTATGAGTTTCGTCTTCCTCTTTTCTCCTCATCTCACAGCCCCTTCACATCAGCCCTCACTTTTGCTCCTTTACTTCGTTCTCTGATGAAGAACTAGCCTTTCTAACCAAGGCCAACTCTTCTACACATATCTTGGTCCCATCTCCTTCCACCTTCTCCAGGAGACTGCCCCCAATATTATCCATCTCTCTAATTTTCAATTTCTCTCATATGATTACTTCCCTGATAGCTACATACATTCATAGCTCTCCTCTATCCTTAAAAAAAAAAAACTTCCCTATATCCTACCACCCCAGTTAACGATCATCATTAATCTTTCGTCCCTTTCTCAGTCAAACTCCTTTAAAAAAAACCTGTCTGCAATACAATGCTTCTATTTCCTTTCCTCTCACTTTCTTCTATGATCCTAAGATGACGATTCTGCACTCTCTCTAAAGATATCCCATACGTTGCTTCTGTTGCACATTTTATGTCTTGTAGTCAAGTGATGCCCACCATGTTCTTCTCTATTGTATTGCTCTCTAAGTGACCCTCAACTTAAATTCTTTAAAGATTGTGGTATTCCAAGACTCACAGTCATAGACTATCACAAGAAGAATATTGTTATATTTTTTAATTGATCTTTATTTCAAGGAGGAGTTTGATGTCTACTCTACTACACAGCTAAATTTTAATAAGAGTATAGCTTGCAACATATCGGACACAGGAGACAGCACAAGGGTGCCAGGCCAGGCAGAGCAAGGGTGATGGAGCACCTGAATCAGGCACTGTGAAGTATCAAAGATAAACTCAGCTTCCTTTCCAATTTTGCCTTTGAGCTAGACTTGGCAAAGGCCCCCATATCTATCCAACAACTTGAAGGCCAAGAATGCTGAAAACAGGAAGTAGATTTTCCTGGGAAGAAAATTCAAATTTGTGGGTGTAGAAAAGGCCAAAGTTTGCTAAGAAACTCCACCAAATTAAAGAATTGCAGATGTAAACTCCTTTCCACAGAAGAGCAGAACGAGAGAAAAACAGCTGTCTGAGAAAAGGAAGGATGTCTGGCTGGGCAGGCAATGGGATTCAGAAGACTAAAACTAGGGTCAGAAACAGAGAGTCCACAGATTCTAAACCTTACAATCAGTTAGTTTTCCCAATCTATGCTCCCATTTTCTCCATCTCTAAAATGGGAGTAGTGATACGCAGTCCCTTCTTAGTCCAGTTAGGAAAGGCATTTTAATATTGCAAATCAGGGTGGTACCACAGAAATAAGCTGGAGTTCTAGTCAGAGGACCTGATGTCTTTGATACTATCTGTGTAACAATAGGCCAGTCACTTAACCTTGCTGGCATCAGTTTCCTGATCTGTAAAATGAGGGAGTTGGACAAGACAGCATCTTCAGTCCTTTCTAACTCTAGACCTAGGATTCTTGGAACCTTTTCTGTGTAGTTTGTGCAAATGCCTTAGCTTTCAACATTCTACCACCTAGTTGATTTAAAAAAAAAAAGGTGCTTGTTAATTTTGAATGATCTTGATACATATTCCCTAAGCAAAAGTCCATCCTTAAAATCCCAGACCCATGGGAGCACATCTACAGCATGCACAAGGGAAAGGGAGAAAAATGTGGAGACAGTTGAGATTAAGGCTTGCTCTGTGCAAAGGCAAAGCAGGAAGTTGCTTTCATGATATGACTTGAGGGGAAAGAAAAGGTTACTTCCTGCTGTCTCTGCTTGGAGAAATTTGATGCATTCATTCTTCAAGGTCCAATTCAAACACTACCCCCTTCATCACTGTTTCCTTGACCCCTTTCTTTTTGTGCTTTCTGAGACCCTGTTCATTCCTGACTGTTCTTGTTTCCCTCTTTTTTTCTAATTATAAATGTCCATCCATCAGTACTGTCCCCTTTCCATTTTCTCTTCTTTTTATAATCTCCAATGGCTTCAGTTATCGCCTGTATGAAAAAAAAATGACCAAATCTACATCTCTAGGCTTCAAGCAATTTTTACTATGTCTTACATCCCATCTATATCTTATATTTTTTATATATCTTTACTACATCTTCTCTCCTGTATTCAATCAGTTGTCAAATTCTACTAATTCTGTCTCTATAATAAGTCTTCTTTCTGCCCTATTCATTCCAGGCTCAACACTCACACTCCAATGGTTCGAGCTCTCAATGGCATCTCATGTAGACTTATATGATAACTTCCTAAACAATTTCCCTGCCTCTGGCCTCACTCCTCTCAATTCTATCCTTCATGCCACTTCCAAAGTCAACTTCCTTAATGCACAGGCATGGCCTCATCACTCCCTCATTCCCTTCATTGGGTCCCCATGGCCTCATGAATATCATACAAACTAGCTAACCTGCCATTCAAGACCCTCCACAATCTATCTCCAAGCTAATCACATTCTGCTCAGCTTCACACATTCTATACGTTAGCTGAACCAGACTATGTGTTGTTTCCTCTATCCCAGTTTGTCCTATAATATAGTCTAATTTTTTAAAAAAGATGATTGAACATAAAACTGTAAATCTATTATGTATAACATGCTATTTCTTTTAAATATATAATGTAAATTTCTTTTTTCTCTTTTTTTTCTTCCCTCCCCACTTTCCAACCTCTACCCAACCCACCCCCCCACCCTCCCA
This sequence comes from Bettongia penicillata ogilbyi, assembly GCA_023548195.1. Lineage (NCBI taxonomy): Eukaryota > Metazoa > Chordata > Mammalia > Diprotodontia > Potoroidae > Bettongia > Bettongia penicillata. Next base: position 6,090,795 of record JAJHZJ010000381.1, on the reverse strand, counting down.
CCCTTGCCTTAGAGATGGCTACCATTAGATTACTTCTTAAGGCTCTCTCCAAGAAGACCTCAGTTCTAGTTCCCCCTCCTCATCCCTTTCTCTGGGAGTCTAGGAATCTCAAGGGATTCTAGTTCAGTCCAGACCACCAGCATTCCTCCAGAAAGCTTCAAAACCTCTGAGGGGCACAGAAGCAGCTCTCTTAATTAGGGGTCCCCCAATCAGATCAAAACTATGTTTAACCCTTCAGGTTTCCCCTGGCCTAGCCTAGGGCAACTTCAAGGCTTTAGAGAAGAGTCAGACTTAAGAGTTCACAATAGGACTGCAATGGGAATCTGTTCTTTGTGACAAGGCATCTCAGATTCAATACAAATGTTTAGAAAGCCCTCTAAAAGTATCTAACAGAGTCCAAAAAGTGAAAAATCATAATAAACAATTGACCTTTCTAAGACACAAGAAGAATGCATGAGAGAAGGCAAAGACAACCTGAGAAAAGAAAGAAAGGCAAGTACACACAAAGAGTTAAGACATCAGCCAAAAGGACTTTGGAAACAGCATCAAGGAGAAAATGAGAGACTAGCTGGAGACCACAAGCCCGCTACAAAATGTAGAGGGACCAAAATTAATGATGACTTTAAAATAGCTGAAAGACTGAACTCATTTTCTAAATCTGTCTTTAACAAGAAAAATGAAGAAAAAAAATGTGCACAAATGGGAAGTAATGGAGCCTTTGTGAAGAAAAATGCTATTGACAAAAATCAAGGCAGAGAATGTTTGGAAAGTATGAACACATCTTAAAATCAGCAAAGACAGGATTTATGCAACCCAGGGTATTGCGTGAGGCAAGGGTCCAAAGTATTTACTGAACTGTAAACTGAGTTTTGAACAAACTGAAGATTTGAGATGATAGCAAAACCTTTAAAAATGTGGTACAGAGCCATGTAAAATGCAAGAAGGAGGCCAGAAACTCTTACGGATTGCCAGACCATAAAAGTCATGGAGATAAGACCTAGCTTTGAAATTTCTTAAAGGACCAAAGGCTCCAAGGTCAGGAAAAAAAAAAAAAGGACAGACTGTATGAGGCAAATTGGATGGATTCCTCTATGTCCCTCCCACCTCAAGAGATGACCCAAAAATTAGCAAGACAATCCTTGTTCATTGACTACATACTATATGTTTCATTTAAAAGAAGCACTTTAGTGTAGTGGACAGTGCTAAATTTGGACTCAGGAAAACCTGGGTTAAAAACACTAACTTATGCTTTAAAATAACATTCTCAGGGGTAGTTAGGTGGTGCAGAGCACTGCACCTGGAGTCAGGAAGATGAGTTCAAATCCAGCCTCAGACACTTACTAGCTGTGTGACCCTGGACAAGTCACTTAACCCCAAATTACCTCAGTTCCTCATCTGTAAAATGGGGACACACTGAAGAAGAAGATGACAAATCACTCCAGTATCTTTGCCAAGAAAACCCTCCACGGACTTTTGTCCATGGGATCACATAGAGTCAGACACAGCTGTATGACTTATTAACAACAAACATGTCCTATGATTGGCTTAGTTCAAAATAAGAAAACTCTAGATTGGTGAGGACTTATGAGAAATAGTTTTGAGTGAATAGTGACCCACAAGTGCCTTGAGGACTCAGCTACGATCTCAATCCTAGTTGCTGAGCTCATTTACAAAGCTGTATATCAAGCTTCACCTAAGGACTAATGGCCAAATATGCGGGGAAGTTATAGAGCCCAGAGTGACCGAGGCAGACACCAGGCTCAGAAGGTTCTCAGGGCTCTCAGAGTCATAAGGGAAGGCTTCAGGGACCAGGCTGACATCAGCATGCTGCTTTTACTCCATGCTGTCTAATTGTAGAACACGAGACTATTTATATTTGCACTTTGCTTATACTGATGATGCCTTTTACAGTATATTTATGTTTCTCAGGGCTCAGTAAATAAAATCTACTCCACCACCCATCTTTTAAAACAAGAATTAATGTGTTTCTTTTCCCTCTACATTCCTGCCAGCACTCTTCTTTCTTCCAACTCCATCCCTCCAAAGAATGTATCCCATTAACCATGAGGAACAGTTTCAGTGAGACCCCAGGGAGAATGTGTTCAGGGTAATGCCCTGGACTTAGCATTTGTAGATCTGGTCCTACCCCTAAACAACTGTGTTTATGTTACTCTGTCTCTCTGGGACTCAGTTTCTTGCCCTGTAAAATGAGAAGGACTAGTGATCAAGATCTGAACCAAATGTAAAAATTCTGTTTTCTGTATGGAGCACCTGAAGTTCTAAAGAACCTCTAAAATTCTATAATTCTATGACTTAAAGGGAATAAGAAAGTGAGAAATAGCTTAGCACTATTTATATTGGATGCTTGGATCTCTGGAATGCCTGGGGAGATGAAGGGCATATGTTTGGAAGAAAAAGAAGACGAAAATGAGAGGGCTATGTGGCTGTTGGCCACTTGAATACTTTAAGTCCTAGAGAGACATTTGGGTGGGGTTCAGAAGAAAAGGCATAAAGTGTAGGGGCACAAACAAATCATATCTATTCTACGCCTACATCCTCCACATTTCTGTCCTGGCAAACTTAAAAAAGAAATCGTTTATTTACTTATAGTTTGTAATAATAAATACTGTCATGATATTGACCTAGTTCATTTTCTGTAAATGTCAGCTGTGGTAGGAAGCCAGCATCCTGGTGAGACAGTGACAATTCACCACTTTTGGGCTTTGTGGTAGGGAATCCTTTAAAGTTTAGGATGGTTAGGACAGTCAAGGTCAAGGAAGAGACCTGAACCTGTGAGACATTCATCATCATGACATTTCCAAGATCCATGAGTTTTTGGAGAAGAGTGTTCACTGTACTGGTGAAGGTGGCAGCTTCCATGTATATGGTCATGAGTTGCTGAGGCCAAAAAATTCAACACCATGAAGCCAACCAGGTGATGAACCTTTCCACACTTAGACTGAGACTAAGATGACATACACTCTCCATTACCAAATCCATTATTCAAGAATTCATAGTTATCTCCTCATCATGTTGAGGCATCAGAGTAGAGAAGCAGTTAGGTGACACAGTGGGTAAAGCACCAGGCCTGGAGTGAGGAAGACTCATCTTTCCAAGTTCAAAGTGGCCTCAGACACTTAATAGCTGTGTGACCCTGGGCAAGTCACTTCACCGTGTTTGCCTCAGTTTTCTCAACTGTAAAATGAGCTGAAGAAGGAAATGGCAAACCACTTCAGTATCTTCACCAAGAAAATCCTGAATGGGGTCACAAAGAATTAAACATGATTGAAAAATAACCGGACTGACTGTGGAGCTGTGGGCAAACATATATAACCTTAAACAACAGGCAGTTTTAGAGTGGGGGAGGTCTTGAGTCAATCACAAACTTCAAGCAACTGAGTATTTCTAAACTGATCAATGATTTCACCCCACATTTCTTATCCTGTGTAGGGGAAGGAAAAAAAAGCCTCAAAGCCATTACCCTTTAAAAAAAAAAAAAGCAAAGCCAAGGCTCTTGCAATTAGTGTTGGAGTAAGTGATCATCTTGTGATTGCTCAGCTGGGGACTGAAGACTTGTAAATGCATTTAGAGGACAGAAATAGAAGATGTTGTGAGAGTGAGAGCAGAGCCCTGGTCTCATTGCCAGGAGAAAATGTCTTGGAGCTACCGGGAAAGCCACTCCATCAAGGCTTAGATTAGGTTTTGTTCTGCTGGTTTGGTTGGCTGTTAAGTTTTCTTTTAAATGAAGTCAGTTAATAAATAAAAAGCCCATAGTGGAGATTATAGCTACATGGACTTCTTGTCATCTTGCCCTCTCCTCTACCCATCCTGAGTCCTTAGAGCTCTGCCAAAGGCCCCACCCTCCCTGACCGACTTGCCTGAGGTCATCATGCTAATTCATCACAGATCTAAAACTCCTGAACTCCTGATACTTAATCTGATGGAACAGGACTACTTTCTACTATAGTATGCTTTATCAGTGACCCACTAAAATCTAGCTCTGTTATTTTACCTGTGTTGGAAAGGTATGTCATCTCTTGAGACGACAACGTTTTTCAAATTCACAGTCTTAGTTAAGTCAAGTCAATAAGCATTTAGTAAGCACCTACTATATGTCAGGCCTTGTTGTCATTCATCCTTCATTCTCAGAGGATCAGTGACATCAAGAGGGTCATGTAGTGACTTGTGTGAATTGGGTTGAAGTGAGGCAGACTAGTCAGCCTCCAGGGTCATCAAAGTCCAGTAGCAAGACACAAGTCGGATGTTTGCGGATGCACTAGATGACCTTGACTTTTCTAAATTAAGGTCTTTTTCAGGTTTCAAAGGAAGATAAAAATAGCCCTTGCCTTCAAGGAGCTTACAATTTGATGGCAGAGTCAACATGCAAACAACCATGAACAAATCAGATAGATACAGGATAACATAGAAGTAATCTCAGGAGGAAGGCATTAGTATTAAAGGGGAACTGGAACAGGCTTCTGGCAGAAGGGGAGATTTTAACTGAGACTTGAAGGAAACCAAGGAAGCCAAAAGGAAACATGAGAAAGGACAGAATTCCAGGCATGGGGGGTGGGGGTGGGGGGGGCATACAATGAAAGTGCGCAGAGACAGCAGATAGATGTCTTATGAAAGTAATACTAAGGCAGTGGATGTCACTTGATAGTAGAGTAAGTGAGGGGAAATGAGGTCTAAGAAGATAGGAAAGGCAAGGAATAGCCAGATTATGAAGAATTTTATGAGCCAGTCAGCAGTTTTTATATTTAATACTAGCAGAAATAGGAAATCATTGGGATTTATTGGATAGGTGGCTGACATGATTAGACTTTCACTTTGATAACTGAGTGAAGCATGGGGAGGAATGGGAAAAGGTGGGAGATCAAGCAGATCAGCCAGCAACAATACAGGTGAAAGGAGAGGAGGGTCTGAACCATGGTGGTCACAGCATCAGAGAAAAATGTCTGATGCACCAAGAGGTCAAGCTACTTGCCTATGTTCACACAGTTAGCATGTGTCAAAGGTAGGACTTGATCTATGTCTCCCTGCCTCCACTAGGCCATGCTCCCTCTCATGCTGTCCTTACAAAAAAAAATGATGCTATGACCTAACTTCGGTAGGCTAGTAACACTAAGATTTATTTTATGTTTCTTTGTTTTTTCTAGTAATAGGAATGGATTTGCATTTTTCCCACAATAACTCACATTAAGATTGCTTCCTGAGGTTCACCTTTCAAAAGTTGTGATTTCTTCCATAAAGTGATTAAGTGCACACCCTACAGATAGAAAATGGAGCTGGGAAGACTTATGCTCAGTACTTTGTGCCAACACAAAGAGTCATAGACCCTTCTACAGTCCCACAAGCTCCGAGCTTGAGAGTCCTTGCCACCCATCAAAGATGAACAACCTTCAAGTTTGAGTTAAGATGCCACCTCCTCTACGAAACCTTCCTTGATCCACGCCCCTCCCACCCAGTGGTTAGTTCATTGTCCCTTCTCAATTTTCCTTGTATCCTACAGCATCCTCCCATCAGTCTATTCTCCCCTCTCCCCCAACATTTCCTCAAGCTTTTCCCTCTAAGATGACCTTCCCTTCACTCTCTATATATGTTGTTTGTACCTATTTATTTACATGTTGTCTTCCTCATTAGGATGTGATATTCTTGAGGGCACAGATTATTTTTGCCTTTCTTTGTAACCCCAGCACTTAGCACAATGCCTGGAACATCGTTAAGTACTTCCTGATTTGTTGATGCTCCTTGAAAGTAGAAACTATTTTGTTTCCCCATTTGTATCCTCAGCATTTAGTAAACAGAGGAGTATGTGTTTAACAAGTATATGTTAGATTCAGCTGAACTGTTAAATCTATCCATACTTTCACACGGTCCTTCCTATAGCTTGTGGCCATAGAACAGAGAGGCACTAATTGGATACATGAATACTGAACTTACAACTTTAGAATCAATAGCAGCAAGCCCTAATTAGCCATAGACATTTCTTACTAGCATAGCCTTGGGATTCCTATAAAATTCTCAACCTATCCTTCTACCATTCATCAACCTGGATCATCCCTCAAGAGAAGCCTCCCATTCCTCTCTTCCTGATGTCTCTCCCACTAATCCACAGCTAGTTCCACATGAAATAGCTTTAGGCATACCTATTTCCCATCTTGGTTAGTAGCCCTACCATTCCCATGATCATAGGAACGTGACCTGATTCCTGGCGTTTTCTAGACTCCCAGAATTGCTACAGAAATGAAAGGAACAACCCCAAAAGGCATCGAACACTTCACCCTGGGTCTTCTAAGGGCATGAATGTTCCATTCTGAAGGGCAACTTCCTTTTCCTAGAACTTGCATGTGCATAAAAGGAGAAAAAATCCCTCTACAAATTCCTGACCCTGCTGGGATATGACAGGAGAAAATTCAACCCATCAGGAAAATGAAAATAATTGGGGCATCTAAAATGAGGGAGGCTCATAGTCCAAGCAAATCTTTCCTCTTCCTGACCCTCATCCCCCAACCAGCCACCAGGATGCAAAGAGCATCAGGGAGAAGTACCCTGCTAACTGATTTTATGCAAATGACTGGCCTAAGGTTTGGAAGACAGGCTACATTAGACACACCTAAAATGAAAGTCTTGGACTCCTAATCACCAACAGATAAAGAGCCTGAACAATAGAAACAGTTATTTTCCTTTTCTAAAGAGAGGAAAAACAGCTAAGAGCAAGATGAGCAGGTAACCTACTAGACCTAGTCCAAGGGGGCTGAGGAGTCCAGAGCAACCGGCATTCCCTTTTGTTCCACAGACTGTTTTCTCTCCTGTCAGTCTAAGGATCTCTATCTACTACATAAGAACCCCCATGCCAGGATGCTGTGTGTCCTCCAATCTCACCAAAAAGGCTGGGTAAAACTCAAAATTCTATGGCCAGTGGAATAGTCTAGAAGTCATATATAGCTAAGAAGCTCCCAGTTTCCTAATCCCCAGTCTCTGAGGTCAGATACCTACCCCCTCTTTCTTATAAAACCAGACCATACCCTATCTCAACAGAAGTCACAGACTCCCCAAAAAGTTATTCACCTCTTGGATTCATGAGCTTTGCTTGTCCTGTGATAGAATCTCTTCTTCCTATCAGGAATCCTTCCAATGGGTACTCCAGATGGCAAGTAGGACAGAATAACTTCCTCCCCCTCCTCCTCCTCCTGAGCTCAATAGGAATGAAGGGTGGGGCCAGGTGGAATTGTCACTAATTCTCTGATCCCTGGCTCTCATCCGCAACCCTCCCTTCATTCCCCCAACCTCCACCTCCAGGAAACGTCATACTCCCCACTGAGTTTCCTCTCTGGCTAGCAGAAGTCTGGGCTTAGGTCCAAAGAATGGCAAAGAACTCACCAACCCCACAGAGCCCAAGCACTGCCAACTGTTGGTAAGACTTTTCCACAAATCAGCCATGGAAATACAAGAGAAGAGTAGGGAACAGGTCAGAAGAAGCTATATGGTAAATATATATATAGTAAAATATATATTATATATAGTATATACATTATATATAACTATAATATGTATCATATATTTTATATATAAAAATACGTAATGTATAATTTACATATAGATAATATATAATATATGTTTAACCATGACCCAAAATTTCCCCATGTACCCCTCAAAAATGTTCCTGTTTCCTCCTCAACTTATTTCCACCAAATCTAGACTATGTATACCACTTAATCAACAAACAACCATTTATGACGTGCTGACTGTGCTCCAGACATTGTACTAAAGTATGAGGGAAACAAGGAAAGGCAAGAACAGCCCCTTCTCTCAAGGAGGTCATAGTCTAGTGGTTAGACCGGAAACCTGGTACCTGACTCTGTGCATGTGGGCATGTGGGGAAAGCAGGGAGTAGATGGACTTTTTTTTAGGGGCAGGATTCTCGAAAACACACATACCTACAAAGCTTGAAGACAGTAGTTATAAATCAACAGGCAAAATCACTAACTACAGCAGATTTTCTAATGAGTCAAATCCCCGTAAGCTCTCTATTTCTGCTTTCATAGCCCAAGATTATATTCAGCAACTACTTGCTGAAGACTAAAGAGGTTTTCATCCTCTTGTAGGTTATTGGGAGATCCCAGCAAGCTTGTGACAAGGTAATGAGATGAGCCACAGGAAGAAGTTAAAGGCATCTGATGGCACAGGGGAAAGAGAATCTGGTTTGGAATCAGGAAGACCCGAATTCAAATTCTGCCTCAGATACTTGCTGGCTATATAACCATAGGCAATTCCATAAACTTTTCTCATTTTCAGGTTCCTCATCTATAAAATGGTAATAATAAATGATAATAATATAATAATATATTATGATAAATGATATAAATGATAATAATGCTGATAATAATAAAAACCTACCTTATAATGTTTTTGAGGATGAAACCAAAGCAAATAATATGTGTAAAGAACTTTACAAACTTTGTTGGCAATTACTTGAGATCTGCTCCCAAAAGAGGCATATGTCCCAGAACCCAAAATCTCATCTTTCTGCCTTTCCTTCTCTGTATAAGAGGAGAATGTAAGGACTTTCTCCTGCCCTTCAGGATCCAAATTTAATGTTATGCACCAAGGTCCTGGGGCCTCAGTTCTTTACCATTTAGCTAAGCCCAAGGGATGGGGACCAAGGCCACAGCTCAATATTTCCCAGCCTTCTGTGAGCTAACCCTGGCCCACCTTTCTCCATAGTAATTACTTGGAAATTAGGCAGCCCAGCTGGCCACCTTGTGCCTGAGACTAGTTAAAGCAGGAACCTTCAGAAGAACCCACTTTCAGAAGGTCTAGAGAGGCAAAGGCTAAATGCCCAGCCATAGAGAAGGAGCAAGGAGCAGGGTTTCCACAGGAGATTACAAGGCTAATGAGTGCAGAGACACACTCAAAAACCTCCCTGCAGTGGAGGTAAAGGAGGCTAATGAGGAGATTAAATATGTTTTCCTCAGAATACAAGGTTCAGTTATCTAGCATCCTCCTCCCTTTCGTATTTTTTTCAACTTTTATCCATCATATAAATGCCCTTTTTGAAACCAAGAAGAGTTTCCTATTGTCTATAATATTAAAAGTCACTATGGGATAGAGAAGAGAAATTTGACATGGGAACCAGGGAACCCAGTGTCACATCTGATACATACAAACAATAAGCCTACCTTGCCATCCCACCCTCATTGGTTATCTACCCTTTCAGAGCTCTCTCTAATCAACCCTCTCTGACTAGAAATTGCAGAGAAAGGTGTCAGCCAGCTCTGGTAAAGTTTCCTCACCCAGGAATCCTCTATGCCATTGAAACCATAGATCTCTACCAAGAGTCAGAATGGTATAGTGCAAAGGGCACTGGATTTAGAGTGAGAAGACAATTCAAACCCTTACACTACTTGCTACCTGTGTGATCTTGGACTCAGACGTTGAAATATATGTCACCGAAGGCCTCAGTTTTCTGAGAGAGATGGACTAAATGATCCCAAAGATTTCTTCCTGTTTTATATCTATGATCCTAAATCCAAATTCCTCTGCTTGGCTGTCAAGGTCTACTGTAATCTGACCATACCCTAACTATCCCTTATTTCCCTCTATTCTCCAATAAGCACCCTCTACTGCAGATATACCAATTTCTTCCGTATCTCCCTGGACGACTAAGATTAATTTTTCTACTTGCATATTATGCTGGGAAGACTCATTGATTACTCCTGTGCTAACTGGATTAGAGAAGTTAAGATGGTACCAAAATTCTTTACCGAAAAAATACTCTGTCTATTGACTTAAACATATAACATTAAATTACACATTATACACAGTTTATAAATAAACAGTTTTTTCATTTTATGTCAAGATGCACAGAAAATCCTTTGAGTCTCTGTTCATTTCTTCCTTGGGGTTCAGTCCCCTGGAAGGTCTCAATATGGAAACGAACAAAACCTAGTTGATAGGTTTTACCTAGATAAGCTCAACTTCAAGGGAGCTCCCATTCTATTGTTACCTCTTGGTCCTAGAGCCCCTGTGACGTAGATCAAGACTGTACTTACATGTAGCGTAAGTGAGGGTTCTTGGCAAATGCCCTAGGCTGGATGTTCCGAAGTCCTGAGTTCTTGATAGTCCTGAGAAAAAATTAAAAGTAAGTCAAGAAAGGTCAAAGAGAAACATAAAATCTGAGATATAATTAACATGGGGTCAATGGGAAGGATGGGATCATAAGCTCCTTTTGTGCATGGACTGAGGCATATTCATTTCTTTATTCTATGATAGTGAGTAGCTTATAGTAGGCATTCAATAAATAATGAATAAACGAATCAAGCTAGAATAATCAGGTATAAGAATTTATTAAGGGAAATAAGAATAAGAGGGAGCTCCCCTTTCTTACCCAAAAGGAAGTGAGAGAAATTAACCTGGATTTCACCAAGAAGGTAGAAAGCAAGGACCCCATGGAAGAAGTGATACATAGGTTAAATGATTAAATGACCTAACTCAGCTCTGCTGGTGGGTGAGTTCCTGTCCTTTCTCTAAAGCCTCCTTTTCTCTAAACACCTCTTTATCAAGCTTCTCCCTGAGTCCTCCTCCCACTCATTAATAGTAAATGTCTCCCAAAGCCCCTAAAGGTCCTCCTCATCTCCCTACTTCCTCCCCCTCTCCCTTGGGGGAGAAAGAAAGAGCACTAGGAGATATGGGGACAGCCCATAAGCAATATGCAGGCAAGTAGACATGGGGCAGCTAGTTGCCACAGCGGAAAGAATACTAGATCTAAAGACAAGAAGACCTAAATTCAAATCCTACCTCCAACACTAACTAGATGTGATAGTTTTCTGCCTTGGTTTCCTTACCCATAAAAAGTAGATAGCAATAATAATACCCACCTCCCATTAGAAGGATGAAGTGAGATAATATTTGTAAAGTGCTTTGCAAACCTTAAAGTGCTAGTTACTATTTATTACTATTTTTATCACAGTATAATGGATGAAGCATTGGTCATGGAGTCAGGAAATCAAAGATCTGATCCTGACTGTGATTGATTAGTTTTGTGACCTTAAGCAAATCCCATATACACTCTGGGCCTTAGGTTTCTCCTCTCTAATGTTGGGGGATTTGACCTGTTGATCTCTAAGAACACTTCTAGCTCTAAGGTTCTATAATATATATTCAAGAGAACCAGAGCTTCCACATCATTTCTTAGCAGGCCAGTGCTTTGGAAGAAAGGACAGCTCACCTCCCCTCAAACCCCAACAAAGGACCCAAGGAGAACCTCAGTACAAAACCCTTTATACTCACAGCTTTTGAAGTCCAGTATAGAGCTCCATGTCCACTGCATTGAGTGTATGCAAGCTCCGCCAGTTCTCTATGTGTCTGTGGGAAGGAATAAAAGGTAAGAACTTAGTTCAACTCAGGGATGTATTGAGTTTCATTGCGTGAACCATCTTCTTCCCTCCACCCTGGCTTGAGTCCCAATCCAGCCTTTCTTGACTCAATTTTCCCCCACTTAGGGGACTTAAAAAGTCTTTTTTAGTTGTTGTAGTAGTTCCTGCCCATGTTGGATTGTGCTGAGGATAGAATAATAAATAAATATCACAGGATAGGTTTGGCAGTAAATATTACCGTAGCTAAAACCAGGATTATGGATAAAATGGAGACAAAGGAATAACGTCTTACATTGGCTTGATAATATAGCCTCTGAGTCTAGCCTCTGCAACTGATAGTAACTGCTTTGGGTCCCCTCAACCATATCAGTCCCAAAACTCAAAAACACTAACGGAATCATTTGGTGAGGTAGCCGTCAGGTGTAGTAGAAACCAAAGGAAAACCTATTGTTTCATTTGGAAACCATTCAACATTTAAAAAATCATCAGTATTCATGTTATGTGTAAGACTGAACCAAAGAACGTAAAACAAGAAAGCTTTTTTTCCCTATCAAGAATAACTTTTGATTTTGAGTCCAAATGTCTTGTCTGCCTCCTACAAGATCTGGATTCTCTTATATGAAGTCCTCTACCAGAGAGTAGTAGGCATTTTCCATTATCTTCTTAGGACAGACATCAATCTCTAGACTTGCTAATCTTTTCCTTCCCCTCCATCATCTGCCATCAACTCCCAACAAAGGCCATGAGAATATAGGGCTTGGAAAATGGACTCATTTAAAGACTATTCCATGCCCAAGAGTGGAGGACATTCACTTGACTCCACATTCCCTTGAAGGCCTTTCTTGTAATATCTGTCAATGACCTATCATCATAGCTAGGATTCATATCATACTCTGTGATTCTCATAGAACTTTACATGTGTGATCTCACCCTAATTCTCACAATAATTCTGTGATCTTGGGGTTAACATTACATCTATTTAACAGTTTAGGAAACTGAAAATTAAGCAAATTACATCCAAGGACACACACATCATTAAGTCAGGATTCACACTCAGGTCTTCCTGCCTCCAGGTCCAACAGTCTATCCACTGTACCACCCACACTGCCCAATCCCAGTTCCAAGCTATCTCTGTTCTGAAATGGCCTTATCACAAGTCACCTGACAATGGTTTTATTTGTTTGGCCCTACCAGGACTAGAAATCTGGCTAAGAATAAGGACATAAAGGAATATAACTTCCCATACACAAGACTATAATATTCTCCAGACCCACATTAAATGTTCATACAGAAAAATTCCTATTCAGATGTACTTCACTTTATGTAATAGGTAAGCCACAAAAAAGTTACATATAAATACTTTTTTTCATTAGTTCATCCATTAACTTACATCCAGGCAATGTCAAGAGATCTAGAGAAATGGCCTCCCCCCTCCCCACCTCCAGAAAATTGTATGAATTCCCTGAGGAGGATTTACGAAAGGACTCGGAAAAGAGTCATATGGGATAAGAAGGTGTCGATGGTTATTATCCGCATCAGTGAAGGGAATACCCCATCAATGAGATCACAGATGCATCCATATTTTTTATTGATCTTCAACTGTCAGTATTTTCAAACAGTTTAAAAGCAGTGTGACCCAGTGGACAGAAAGCTGGCCTTGAAGTCAGAAAGACCCGGATTACCTCTGATACACACTGACTCTGTGAGCTGAGCAAACCATTTCTCCATACTCCCAGGCAATTTTCTAAGCCAAGAAAACTGCAAACAGGTGCTGGTTGATCTGCTTTGATAGAGGGCACACATCCTCATCCCTGAGCTCCTTCTGAGAATGAAATCACAGGGTCCAATCTCTATGCCTACCTGAAAAATTTCACACTCCCTGCTTCTGTCCCAATTCCTATCCCACTATTCTGTCACTTCAAAAGAATAAATAATCTCTAAACAAAACCCACCAAGCACTAGGGGGAAAAACACTTAAGGGAAGCCTTTAACAACAGTAATTGAAATAATCTCCCCTGGTAATATAGTTTAGAAGAAAAAAACTAGATTGAGAGCTAGAAAATCTCAGCTAGATCACATGAGACATTGGACAGGTCATTTCCTTATATGTATTTTTTATATGTATTTCTTCACCTATAAAATAAAAGGGTTGGGCTACATTATTTTTCTATAAGTTCCCTCAGAAATGCTATAATTCTAATTTAACTGGTCAGGGTTTTCTTGGTGGGGAGGGCACAGCTATACTATTGTCATCATTCTACCTGTGCTTACATAAACTACATAATCAATTCTCATAAAGTTTTCAGGTCAAATCAGTATTATTTCAGAGTTACCAAAAAAAATTCTATTGACTTCTTAATGGAGCCCTTGGCCTAAGCACATATATCATAAGATCAGATGTGATCAGATGTCTTCCCTGAGTTTGAATCAGTTATGTAGAGTCAGAGAATGAGAAATTTTGGATAGAGTATCTACCGTAAGAATGGCCCAAGAAAGTACCCCAAGGATAAGAACAAACTGAGGGGGTATACAAAGGAACATGGAAAGTATTGGGGAAAATGCCAGTTTATCTCATATAATTTCTATATTGAAGATGACAATTTTTTTACAGCAGGGGCATATTCCCTTAAATCATTCCCCCTCCTCATTCTGTAGCAATAATGTTCCCATGAGAGACTGCATTTACCCTTTCCACTTTACTAATAAGGATTTCCCTGGGCAGAAAGACCAGCCAATTGGCTAATTCCAGTTTGAGGACTACCTGAAAAACAAAGGGGAATTTTCTTGAGTTAACCTGTCTTCTTCTATCCTTCCATCTATTTCCATGGACTATATAGATCACTAAGTAAAGAGGTCCACTTTGTAAGCCTTATTTAGTGCTTACTGTGTGCCAGCCACTATGCCAAGTATTTTTACAAATATGATCTCACTTAATCTCCACAACAACCCTGGGAGTTTATTATCCCCATTTTACAGTTGAGGAAACCAAAGCAAACAGAAGGGAAATGATTTGCTCAGTCACTCAGCTAGCAACTGTCTGAGGACAGATTCGAACTCCGGTCTTCCTGATTCCAGTTCCAGTGCTCTCTCTTCTGAGCATTAAGCTACCACATCCTGAGCAGATATCTCATTATGCCACGGTCCCTTTTCTCCTCTTCTACCCTCTGTCTCTCCTTACCCCCTTCAAATCATCACATGGATCCCAACCCTGTCAAAGTCACCAGCTTATCAGCAGCAAATGTGAAAACCTGACTATCTGAGGTCTGGTGGGAGGGAGAGGGAGAGAAAGAAAAAAACATTATTAATAGCAATGTTGCATTCTCCAGACAGGGGACTGGCCTCCTGCTGTAGCTCAATGTAAGCAGTGCTCAATGGGGTCAGAGAGAAGCTCTGTATCTTCTAGATACTGTCAGAGAGACACTAGCAAAACTATGAGGGAAGAGCCAGGCATCAATGAGGCTGTGTGGGACCCTGGGCTTAGGAGAGCATAATCTAGTCAAGCAGTCTGCATTTTTAGTCATCTCTCAATTATTTACATCAAAAAACACTAGAAGCCAGCACAGACAAGCCAAAAAAGCATATTACTCCAAAGTCATTTCTACTTGCCCTTGGAATATGATGATGTTTCAATACTTATATATCTACACAAATATGCATAGAGATATACAGATATGTGTAAATATAGACATGTATATATAGATATATACATATGCGTATATACAAAATGTATATATATGTATATTGTGTGTGCATATATACACATATACATAGCACATATATAACTCAGAATTATATATATATATAAAACTCAGTTATATAAACAACTGTATATATATTTGTGAGGCAGCCTAGCATAGGGGATAGAGAAACAGCCTAGGAGCTAGGAACACCAAGGTCCAAGTCTCCTGTCTTGGACAACACATACTGGCTGTGTGACTGTGGTTATGTCATGATCTCTCAGTGCTCTGGGGAATTCTCTGAGATTCAAATTCAAATAGAAACAAGCAGCACAAAACCTTGGGTAAGGATCCCAACTGGCCACATATTGACTTAGAAAACAACATATTAATGTTATCTATGTTTTATGGCATTTTAATTATTTTCTAAAAAATTTTCCCAGGTATATTTTAATCTGGTTCAGAAGCACACAGAATATACAAGTTGCTTGTTTGACACCTCTGCTATAATTGACAAGACAAGGTGTTGATCTGCTCTAGTGAAAGAAATTTAGTGACAGAAATGAGTTCCCTATATCAATGAAATCATTTGTCCAGTCCCGATAGATAGATAGATAGATAGATAGATAGATAGATAGATAGATAGATAGATAGATAGATGGACGGATGGACGGATACACAGCCAGACAGAAAGATAGATAATCACTTCCACCTAACATGAAAATGAGTCCCGGTTTAATGTAACTCCACAAACCACTGACTTTATAAATGTAAGATCCCAGGGTATTTTCATAGTTTTTAACGACCTTTGAACTTTCTGCAGTCTTTAACGTGGATTGCATATGGCAGGCAGGCAGGTTTAAAGTAGTTGGTTCAGTACATTGAATAGACTACCCCCTCTTCCTCAACACTCTCCTCCTTTAGGGTCTGACTCACACCTTTCTCCAATTTCTCCTTCCTTCTTCTGAGTGTCCTCATAGAACTTTTTACCGTGATATAAGTCACATTAGAGTAGTGCCAACTCCCCTGGGGACTACACACACTGGAGAGGAGTATATGAAAGCAAAATGTGCTCATCTACGTAACATAGTGGATACAGTACCAAACTTAAAAGTCTTTAAAACCTGTGTTTGAATCTACCCCTCTGGCACTTACTACCTCTCTCCAGGCAAATTACTTTACTACACCTCTGAGATTTAGGTTTATTTCTGTAGGATGGGGATAATAGTCAAACCTACCTCACGGGTTTTTTTGTAAAAATCAAATGAGATCATGTATATAAAGCACTTTTAAAACCATAAATATTCTGTAAAATCGTAAATGCGAATGACTATTATTAAGAGACCTAGCCATAAGCAGAATTTCCCCTATGTACTTTCCTGCCTATGGCTTTGTATTGTTTGAGTATACACATAAGTGGTGTTCCTTTGGACACAGCTATACCTCATTTATTCAGCATCATTGGGGAATGAACTGTTCTACATAAGTGAATTTTACAGATAGCTGACTTGCCCCTTTAAGCATGATTTATTTTAACTCTTCTAGATGGAGCTCCTTCCAAAATTTATTATACATTCCCCTGCCTGTAAGGACCACGCATGTAATTTCAGCTTTTCTTGATAACCTAGGGGCTATATTAAGTATGACCATTACCGCCCTGTGAAAGAGTGGTGCTTTAAGGTCTATTGAAGTCTGTTGAACTATTTGCCCCTACACTAAATGTCTCCAGATTGCTATGTTCTTAAACTTTAGTATCTACATCTTACAGTTTTCTGATCTCCTCTCCCCCTGTCAGTTGCTCACCCTGTTTGTCATCTCCAGTAACAAGCTTTAAGCCTCTTCTTCTTCCTCCCCAATAATTTGCTGGTTCTAATATTCTGTGCTCCAGGAAACAATCTAATCAAGTCACTGGGAATTAGATATGATGAATAGGTAAGTAAACTATGAGTATGGCACTGAGGGGCTGTCTTATGGGCAAAGTGACTGGGATTCAGAGTGTTGGACTTGGTAATATCGACTTTGGCAACCCAAAGATTTTTTTTGTTTCTCTCCTGTTTCTTTAACTGGGTTCTAGATTGGATAAATGATAAGTGAGGTAAATCATGATTCAGGTGTTCAAATATAGATAGCCAGAATTGTCTTCAGTATTTCCATCTTTACAGATGTATTCATGCAAATACTTAGGTAAGGAAGCTAGAGACGAAACTGAGATTAATTGAATTTCTCACATTCAATGTAATCTACCCTGCTCTAAAAAGATAGGTAGTTTCTTGAGCCAAATGTAGTTGCAAATACAGCCAAGAAAGTTCCCACCAGAAAATATCCAGGGCAGGCCCCAAGAGACATTTGCCTTCTTGCCTAGATCATTCCAAGAATGACAAGAGAGCTAGTAGGGTGAGTACTGGGCAGCCAGTCTGGCTCCAGTGGCCTGTTTATATTTTGATGCCACATTATGAAATAAGACTGAGATCCCAGCAAGGCCCCCAAATAAGTCAACGTGCAGAAAGGAATGTGTAAGTGGCGCTTTTGACTCCAGCATCTTGTAGGGCAATGATGAAATTGATTTGTTATCCAGGAGCATTATGTCTAGTGATCCAGACAGAAGCATTAGCTTTCAATTATCTGATATGTTTAGCATTATAAACAAACCGTCTGGAGCAAAAACTCCACAGTGCACAGACACGGGGGGTTGGGAAGATGCTACTTGTGCAGACACCTCTGCAACTGTTGAGGGGAAGGAAATTCCATGGAACCAAAGCACCAAGGGGTGCGTTCTGTCTCAACATGGTGACCCTGGTATGACAGAGGACCAAGTCTAGAAAGAAACGGCAGCATTCCAAGGGGCAACATTGCCCGATCAAGCAGCAGGAGCCATCAGGCAGTGCAAAAAGGACAATGCAAATCCTGCAGTGGGCAGATAAGAACCGAGAACAGGCAGGTGAATTGCCTGATCTACTGTGGAGTTCTTACTAGAAGAGAGGGAATTTTTGCACACACATACCTGATGTCTAAAGGATAACAACAATCCTAACAACTTTCATTTATATCATGCTTTACTGTAACCAACATTTGATTTGTAACTGTAAGTTTACTGTAAGAAACATTTGTAAACCACTTTTCAGGTTATCTCATTTGAACCTCACAACTCTTTGATTTAGGCAGGATAGGTATTATCATTCCCCATTTTAGAGGAGGAAACTGAAGCGATACCTTGACCATGTTCACATAGATATAGTTGGGAGGGGTGGTCCTTAATTTCTCACACATATAATGATAGCCAGTATAAGCTAGTTATTACCTCTTTTACTGAGATAAGAACCCATTCTCTGGAGCCTTGGATTTCAACTTGTACAGGATTATTTCCATTTTACCCCAAGGCATTGATGCTAATATTTCCCAGATGGTAGCAACATCCCATAGTTTGGGAGCACTTAGAAAAGAAGGCAGTGCTGACTGAGAAATAACATGGTTTCAAAAGAATACCATACCAGACTGAACTCATTTCATTTTTTGGTAAGATAATTAGAACACGGGGAATGTTACTGATGCAGTTTAAGTAGATGACAAAAAGTTAAATCTGTTAAATTCTTATTACATCCTATGATCTTATGATATCTTGTGATATCCAAACTCTTCCAAAGAGATGGAGACCAGATAATTTTACTATTACCTACATTCAGAACCAGTTGATGACTGGATCCATAGTGATTAGTATATTGATGGAAACCTGGAGGGGAATCTCCAGTTCTCCTGGGAATCTGTCCTTGGACCTGTTTTTGCTCTATCATGGCATGCTTATTAAATTTGTAAATGACACAGAGATGCCAGCTCATACATTTGAAGACAAAATCAAGATCCAGAAAATCTCAATAGACTGAAACAATAGGCTGAATCTAATTACCGATAGACTTCAATTAGTACATATAATGGACCCCATGAAGTGATTGCATGTATTCATATTGACACTATTCAAGTTATAATTATGTAAAATATGAAAATTTGTTCCAGCCCACTGGAAATATGCAGTCCATCCAAATTCAAATAATGTGACCACTTCACTGGATTCATTATTCATACTCATTAGGACCTTGCCATAGATAAAAGTCATTAGGGATGAAAGTAAAATCCTGTTGTTGGATTCAAAAACTCAATTGCATGTATAAAGGCTGAGGAAGATACAGATAAACAACAGCTCATATAAAAAACTTAGAAATTTTAGTAGAATACAAAGTCAATAGGGGTTAACAATACAAAACGACAACCTCAAAAGCTTACCCAGAGGAGAGCACAGCAGTATTATCAGCTCTCCTCTTGTTAATATGACAGACATCCCTCTTAGGCTATGTTAATAGGAGTGTAGAGTTCAGAACAAAGCAGCTGGTCTCCCTGCCCTGCCCTATCAAACAATGAAAATACTGTGATCATTTTCTGGGTAGGATTTTAGGAAGACCATTGGCAAGCTGGTGCACATCAAGATGAGGGTGACCAGCACAGGGAGAGACTTGAAATCTTGCTATATAAGGATCAGTTGAAACAAATGTTTAGCCTCAAGAAAAGAAGACTGGGAGTGGAAGAGTGGAGGTGAGAGGAAGGAAAAGGCATTATAGTTATTTCCAAGTATATGAAGGGCTGCCATGAGAAAGAGGGATTTTTATTTTGTTTGGGCTCATGAAATATAACTAGTGTGAATATGTGGCAACTAGAGAGGAGCAAAGTTTAGTGAGATATAAGGAAAAAACTCTCTTGGAATTAAAGTTGTCTGAAAGTGGAATGGGTTGTCTCCAAAGGAGGTGAATTTCCAGTGACTGATAGTCTTCCAGCAAAGGCTAGATTTGTTGAAGATGTTGTGGAAATGACTCTTATTCAGGAACAGATTGAACTAGATGTACTCTGAAGTGCTTTCTAACTTTCATTTAATGATTAAATGAAATCTATTTGAATAAAAAGTAATGTTTTTCCCAAACCCTTGCTACTAAAGATTTATTGATGAATGCCAATCATGTCAAATTTCTTTCATTTCTGTTTGATTTTTGTTCCAGAGGGATATTCCATGAGCTAAATCCTTTAAGAGAAGAAGGATCAGAATAGGAGTATCCTGGTAAATTCCAGAGTCACTACATTTTCCTGACCCTGAAACTGGATTGACCCATGCCATTGCAAACCTGCCACTATCATGTTTTCAGCTGTTTATCCTCCCAAGTCTAAGTTGGCAGGTCAATGTGGATGGAGCCCATTACTCCATTATCTCAAGGAGCCTAGGGAAAAGTCTGGTAATATAGTGGCAATCGAGCAAAGTTTTTCTGGAAACATTCTCTCAAGAGGAAAGATTTTAATAGTAGCAATATTTATTTTGAAATAAAATCAAATCATGGTCTGTGCTTAGGAAAATAGCTATTCATTTTCCCATCCTGAATTCAGAGAAAATCAACTTTGGCCTCTCTTCTCCTCTACTGTGTTTGTCCTTCATTGCCAAATACTATGCCATCAGAGAAATGATGACATGACTTGCACTTGACTTTGTTTTGAGTGAGGTAGGGCTGTGCAAGTCACCAGCCTCACTTCTCCTCCAGAGTCATCTGAATTCAGTGACCAGATATTCATTAGGATGACTAGAGATGACCCAGGATGAGACAACTAGGATTAAGTGATTTGCCCAAGGTCACACAGCTAGTGATGTCAAGTACCTGAGATGAGATTTGAACTCAGGTTCTTCTGACTCCTGCACTGGTACTCTATCCACTGCACCACCTAGCTGCCCCACTCGTAGCTATGATACTCCACCATTCTCACAGAGAATGTTTCAAAGTACACAATACTGACATTCTGATAAAAGTCGGGAAGTACAAGGACACACAAAACATCAACATCCACTGTCAGAAGCATCAGGGCCTATCAATAGGAGAAATCTCATTCCCTGAGATTATAGAAGATGACAAAAGAAATTATCCCAGAGATTATAAGAGCTTCCAAGATTCAATGGCCCCATATAGGCTATCAGAATCCCAGGGCTTAAAACAGCTGTCCAAAAAGCAACAATCAGGAGGCTGAGAGGTCTTCAGTAACTGGATGCAGTCTAAGAGTTTAGGTATAATAATCCTTTACCCCTTGTGACCTCAGAGTAAGTCAAAGAGTACTTGATGGCCCAGTCTTGGTTAAACTAGTATCTAAGCAGAGAGATACGGGTTTTTTCTAGCCTTCTACAGAGTTCAAAAGCTAATAAAGTAAACCCTATAGCATTTAGTATGCCTTGGCCCTTGTGGATCTTAGAAAAAGGAATATGATTCAGGGCAGACTTGGCTTGCTCTAGTAATCTACAGAGGATAGACAAAATAGAAGAAGCCTTCCCTACAAATCTTCTGAACCAAACCAGGTCTCTTGGCCTTGAACCAGGATGGATCAATGGGAAATCTGGTGGTTCTCCAGGAACAAAAAAAAAGGGGAGGGAGCAGCCCAAGGCAGGGGAAGAGCTATCTGCCTTGGTCCTCTCTGCCCACTTTTCTCTTAATATTCCCTAAAGGTCATCGTTTGGAAAAAGCCCAATAAGAGCAAAAAGAAATTGTGCCCAAGGGCAGCTTGCCCTGGGTGTCCTGGGAGAGCTATCCTTCAGGTAGCAGATGTCCCCAGGAAAATATAAAGCAGCCAGGCCACCCTTTACTGTATTATAAAGCACTTATCACTCATTTAATAACTACCAGCATGGAAGACTTAATTCACTCAATATGGAAGTTATAAAACTGAATCAGTAAGTGAGCATTAAGCTAAAGTGTGTTGCATAAAGACTTACGAGGGCAATATTTTCCCCTATTAAAAGGGTAGATTTCCCCACTGCAACTCTGTTCCTGGATTACATGGAAAAGGCACTTGAAAGCAGGGGTTGCTTTTATCTGCAGAGGGCAATTCCAGGTAGCTAAGAGGAGAAAGAGTCCTTGCCTTCCCAACATTCATTATCATGGAAACCTGAGGGTGTCATTGTGATTAGTCAAGGTAACCAACATAAAAATAAAATCTGCTTGGTGATGCGCATCTCTTTCCTCTATGCGTATCTAATCGTATAGTCAGAGCACTAACAGAGTCATGAAAATGGAGGCAAAGGTCATACAACGGAGGAGGCCAGGAAGAAATGGGTCACAGAGTAAACCAGAGAAAGATATCCAGAGGCTACAGTGAAGAAAATAGACCCTGGGGCCATTTCCATAAAAGATTCAGGCAATTCAGGCAAATGCAGTCACATGGGGATACTACTCAAGGCAATTAAAGGTAATTGGGTTGAGGGGGTGCAGTCAGTAGCACCTAGTTATGATAGAGAAAGGGAATCAGAGACAAAAGTTTAAAAGTTCTTAGAGTCCAATTTGGCAAACTGGGAGGAGGAAACATAAGTGTGGAGGCCACACCTGCCCCTCCCACAGGAGGAAATGAAGATCTCCCTCATGCTGGCTCCTCTCTGTCCTTCTGCTAGGATAGAAGGTACATCCCTATAAAAAGTTCCCTGTTCTTTTCCTTATTTTTTTACTCCCTAGGGAAGTTCATCTATTCACACAAATTCAATTACCACCAAAACATCATTTTCACAAAGATCTGCAATTCTATTCCTGACCACTATTTTTTCCCTAGTTCAGTCTTTCTTGACATCTCCATTTAGTTGTCAAAAGCTGCCTAAATCATATGTCATAAAAAACTCATTGTCTTTTGCTGGAAGGATTATTTTTAATTCATACTTTTCTATACTCTTAATCCCACAGGCTTGCAGCCTTAGAGTTATCGTTGACTAAATTTTTTACTATTTCTTGCCAATTCTTCCACTATGACATTTCTCTGATCCCTCCCTCTTCCTCTCCTCTAGTCTTGGTTCCTAACTTATTTCCTGGTCTGTCACCAGTACCTCCAACCTAACCTGCCTCTATATGGTCCTGAAGAAAACAAGAGTCAGTTTTCCTCATGGTAAATTTAATTCTATCACTAAACTTCTCAGTAACCTGCAGTGACTCCCAACCTCCCATGAAATCAAAACTCCTGATCTTGACCTTTATGTCACAGGCATATAAAAGATTTTCTGTACTCATGGAAACCCTCCCACCCCAATCAACTGAGTCAAGAAGTCATCTCCTGGAGGAAGAGGTAGATGGACAAGAATTCATTTATCTAATCACTTAGTTTGGGGCCTAATCTATTTTTTTATTTATATATTAATTAATCAATCAAAAAATAAATAAAATTTTAATAAGATGTCTTACTTATTTTATTTTTTATTTAAATTTTTTATTTTATTATTTAAGCACTTGTTTATATCATTTATATATTATTTAAGTACTTGTTTAAAGGCCTAATATGTGCTAAGCATAAAGCATAAAGGCAGCTAGGTGGCTCAGTGGACAGAATGCCAGGCCTGAAGTCAAGTTTGTAAGTTCAAATCTGACTTCAGACACTTACTAGCTATGTGACCCTGGGCAAGTCACTTAACCCTGTTTGCTTCAGTTTCCTAATCTGTAAAATGAGCTATACAAGGAAATGTCAAACTACTCCAGTATCTGCCAAGAAACCTCAAATGGGTTCACAAAGAGTCAGACACATCACTGATATAACTGAACAGTAGCAATAAATAGAGCACAAATAAGGCTCCTAAAAGCAGGAAACATTATTTTTTCTCCAGTTTTCCTCCCTCCTTACTGCCCATACCATCCATGTATTTTGCCAAGATTCCAGGGGAGACAAAGGTCAGGGTAGAAGGAAGCAGCAATAGCCTTATTTAAATACCATAACTGAAGGTGGCAGGGGAAGGGGGGTGGGCGGTGTGCATCAATAGGTGTAGAACATGACAAGACTTATTTGGCAGGTTGGTTAATTTTGTTGAATCATTTTTCCCTTAAAAAAAATTCTTTGTAATAAAGAATGGACCCAGGGGAATGGGAAGGGTATGTTGGATTGGAACATATAAGTGACATAAAAATGAAAGATGTCAATAAAATTTTCATAAATAAATGGCACACATGACCCTTACTTTCCCCTCCTCTTTATTTCAACATGTCAAAAGAAGTTCCCTCCTGTCAGAATAAAGAGATGACCGTAGACTACACATGTGCTAGATTAATCGGCACCAGGACCACTACTGTTCCACTCTATCCTTTGCCTTCATCAGGAACTGTGTGTATACATAGGTGTAGATATAGATGTGTATATAGATATATACATACATATATATATATATATATATATATATATATACACACACACATACACACCTTTATGTAACATGCGTCCTAACAACCTATTAATTGAAACAGTTGGAATGGGGAGCAGTACTCATGGAGTCATAATGTTTTTAGTTGGAGTGGCTGAAGGTAGGGCATGTACCCTAATTACCACATCCTCTGCTTGACTCTCATTCTCATTCTAGCCCCTCTCAAGAGCTGCCACGATCACCACCCATTATATCATAAGCTCCTTGAAAGCAAGGACTGCCGTTTTACTCTTTTTGTATCCTCAGCACTTAGCACAGTGCCTGGCACATGGTTGGCACTTCATAAGTACTTACTGACTGACTACAACCAATCCTTAGTCAATCATAAACTAGGAGAAAAACCAGACAAGGAATTAGAAGCTACCAGAATCCCAAGTCCATCACTATTGAAATCATTTGACCTTGAATAATTCACTCTAAGTTTGT
This sequence comes from Bettongia penicillata ogilbyi, assembly GCA_023548195.1. Classification (NCBI taxonomy): domain Eukaryota; kingdom Metazoa; phylum Chordata; class Mammalia; order Diprotodontia; family Potoroidae; genus Bettongia; species Bettongia penicillata. The sequence continues at coordinate 6,066,079 of JAJHZJ010000381.1, read as the reverse complement.
TTTCTCATCCGTATAATGAGTAGAGTAGATGAGTTGATCTCAAAGTTCCCTTCAAGCTCTGACATTCTTCATTATGTAATTCTTTGATTCTATTTATTTCCCACTACATCCTAACTTCTTCTTTGCACTAGGGCTCAAACGATACACTTGACATGATATATACATAATTCACTTACTGTTGCCTCTAAGCAGAGCCATAGCAAACATTTATCACACCAGGGGCAAGTATCACAAGATATAAACAAGTCAAGCAGCAAGAAAATTGCCATTGACTTTTTAAGGCAAATTCATTTTGAGGTAGAGGATACAGAGGGCTCGGGACATCAGCCTCCAAGACACAGTGAGTCAGAGACAGGGTAAATGGTTGGGATAAAGATCTCTGGAATTAAATATTCTTATTAAACAGCTGTTTAGTCCAGCTGTTTCTGTGGCTGCTGAAGGAATTTGAGTTCTGTCAGCATCCTCTAAATTACAGCACCCTAATACAAAGTCCTAGTCATTATGCCCTAGTGGCATCTCTGTTCTGAGTTCAAGGCGCTACTTTGCAGAAGCTAGGGAGGTGATCTATCTCTTCTGTTCATTTCTTTCTTACTTAATGTCAAGTGTTTTCTAAATGACTCACTGTAGGGTAAATTTACCAGCACCAGAGAGAAGCAGAAAAACAACTCATACCCAAAAATTTCATAGTTCAGCAAGACAATGGAAGATATAGGTAAAAGTAACCAGGTTTCTTGTAAAGCAAGAACCAAAACATGGCTATTGCAATTCTCCAAAGTGCTTCCAAGATAGGAAGTATACCATTATCTGACCCTATAAGATATTTCTCATACCAACTGTTAATAGCCATGCAAGCATCAGTGTCCCAGAATTTGCCCATGAGATGGAAGTAGCCCATGTCATGGCCTGATTTCTGGGCTTTCATAAATTAGAAGGCATGGTTTATTGGAGTTGTTGCCTGGTCTTTCCACTTCTCTATCTTACCTTGAAATTTTCAACATTCTAAGAGATGTTATCTGATGTACCATTCATTGAGCATTACATTGAACAACAAGATTGCAGACAAGGCATTTGCTCTGATGTCCAGGACCCTCAAAACTCTCCAAAACACAAATTGTGTCCCAAAGGTAAAGCAATTTCAGCTATCTCTGAGGTCTGCATACTCAAAATCCAAAAAGCTAAAAAAAATAGGAACTGATGCTCACTGACCCTGAGCTCACTTAATACCCCTCCACTACCTCCTACACCACTGACAATAAGACTAAACTAGCAAATTCAAGGCTATGACACAGGTTTATACCAAAAGTTACCCCTACAACCTGGTGCTCCCTCCTTCTTTCTAGTGCCACGGAGACCACAGCACTAGGCTATGGAAGTTTTCTTGGGCCTTGACAGTCAACTTGGCAACAGCCCTTCAGGGGCAAAAGCTTACCAGGAGCTGCAACCACAAATCACCTGTGCTGCAAAACTCTGAATCAATGGTACAGCTCTGAAGTGGGAAGAAGAACACTCAGTTCAAGAATATAAGGATTAGGAAGAGAGAAAAAAATGCCAGAAGTTCCGCTGAGTCTGTCCATCGCTTAAGCACATAATAATTCTTAAATCTCTCTAACCAAGTTCCAAACTTGTAATGATTTTATATAGGTATCACAGGTTAATATTAGTTCACTCAAGCCTTTTGTTCAGTACTTTATAATTGGAGTCTTATATTTGTAAGGAGGGCCAAAGAAGACATATGTCCAAGAGCCAAAGAATGAACTCGGAGTCTTTAAACCTCTGAACTACCATAATTCCTTTCCTTCTCTCAATCCCTATTCACTAAATTGTGGCTTTGTCCATTCACATTTAAAATTCTAGGCTTACATCTCATTTCCTCCAAAAAGCCTTTCCAAACTAAAACCACCTAATGTCAATCACTGCATGAATTTTTACTGTGTCCTTTATCCTTCTCACCACTCTAAATTATTTTGCATTGTTTTAGCAAGATTGCTGTTCAATGCATTTACGTGATACTGTCACTTGAGAATGGTGACATTTGCCCTGCTCCATTATAAGAAAGCAATTCCCTTGAGGGCAGAGGCTATGTCTTCTATTTCTACATCTGCATGGTATAGTGGAAAGAGCACTGAATTTGGAATCATAGCAATTTTTCAAGTCCCAGCTCTGCTGCTTGCTACCTAAATGACCTTGGGGAAGCCACTTAACTCCCTGAGGGTGGCAATGTCTTCCTCTGTAAAATGGGAACAATTAAAGATTGTTGTCAGCTCCGAAAGAGATGATGTGTATGATGTGCTTTCTAACCATAAAGTTTCATAAATATATATGTATGTATACATACATATAAACATGAATAAAATACATATTATAATATATAAACATATATATATTATAACCTCCTGCCCTGTCCAACATAGCAGAAACTATTTAACATGGGAAATGTTTGAAAATCAGTTGAACAACTGTCTTGCTAGCTATTTCTCCCTCAGCAACTATCTTTTAACATTGACACTGGGATAGTGATTAGAAGGGAAAAGATAGGCCACTTCTAAAAAAGAAAACACCCTAGCTCAGGGCAATTTTCTTGACCAGTTATCCCATTTTGGGGGGGAAAAAAAGGAAAGGGTATAAAGAAAAGAGATTAGGCTTGTTTGTGTCCCAGACTACATCAGACAATGAAGATCATGGTGAGTTTTCCTTTCTGAGGCTATCACTTCTACTTGATTGATCTCAGTAACAAAAATACCTAATAGCTCTGAAAATAATTTTTTTGTTCTTAAAGAGGAGCTTCAGATCTAAAAGGAAACACTAGCAAAGTTTTATATGCATGAGAAGGGAAGAAAAAGGCAAAAGAAAGAACCTAAACTAGAAAGCAACCAGCCCTGCTATTGAACACCCAGGGAAAATAGGACATAGCATCCAAATATTTAAGGTTAGAAGCAGTAGGAACACCAGGGGAAATTTACTAATTTCCCTCTCAATTTCTATTATACCTTTACCAAGGCTTAGATTTGAGAAGACCCTGAACAAAACAGTCCATCCACCCCTCACCACAAGACCACTCATCCCCTCTAACGCTGACACCCTTTAATGAAAGTTGGTGACAGCAGGGCTTAGTTAGGGAACTAAGGGACTTTTTAAAATGAATACCACTGCTGGTTTCTGAAATCAAACCCAGCAGGCAGGAAGACCCCGTTTAGTATGCCAAGGACATGACAGGGGCTGGAGGCACTGACTTCCAAGAGGAGATTAGCCAGGCTCAATACACACTGCTCTGGCTGAGTGATGACTCAGGAGAGGAAGCAATAGCCTCCTGTGAATATCTGAAGAGAAAGAAAAAGGAGAAAGGGACAACTGGAGAGAGGTAAGAGACAGGAGGAAGAGAGGGGGTGAATTAAAACCATGTGAAATTTCATGTTCCCCATCAAGCCCAGCTTAACTCAGTTGTGCCACAAATTACTGCATGATATTAAGGAATCTGGTGGTAACAACATAGAGTGAAAGATCTCAATTAATAAATCAAGTGGTGATCAAATGTCTATTGTGTGCCTAGAACTGTGCTCAGTTTCAGTGTGGAACCAGTTAGGGCCTTTTCTACTCTTCAGGGGGTCAGTCAAGATGCACGGTAACTTTCAGTAAAATCCATGGCCCAATGAGTTAACTATAGTGTTGTATGTTTCACTGGGATAGAAGGACATAGGACAACATGTTAGCAAGGGATAGTGGAGGGAGTTAGTATTAAATCTGATGTCAACAGGACTTGGTTTCAAATCTCAGCTATGGCACTTACTAAATGTGTGGCTGAATAAGTCACTTAGTTCGCCGGATTTAAATTATCTCATCCACAAAAATGAAAGAGTTAGCCTCAATCTTTCAGCTCCAAAAACAACTTCTATGATGTTATGATACCATAGCAGTATGTATGTGGGGATGTACTACTGAGGGCAGCAAGTCTGGCTCAGGAAATTACTCCATTTTTATAGGTAAATCAACAATTCTGGAACTGGAGGGGATATTAGAGATTAACTGAGGCCCAGAGAGAAAAGATGCCTTGCCCAAGGTCACACTGCAAGTTAATGACAGTAATAGGTTTGTCTCCTACTTCCAAACCAATGTTTTTCCCATTGTACTAAAGCTGTAATGTGAGTAACTGTAATCTAGGTTTCCTGGTGGCTAGAAACCAACTGGCACTCAGTTTGGATCCTTGGAGAAAGATGTCAGCAGAGCCAAACCACTACCCTAGACGTTGCTTTGACACTGTGGGAGCTGAGAAAACAAGATAAAATTACCTTCCCAACCAAAGATAGCCATCTAGATGGAGGCTGAAAAAAGGTGTTGTTAAAGCATGTGGGAACTGACTCTGGGTCTAACACTTTTCAACTGTATTAAGATATTTCTTCCTTAAAGTGTCACATAATAATTAATAAGACAAAACTTAACAGAGATAAAAATAGTCTTATACCTATGTTCCAAAATCAACGCATAACTTCAAGATGGGGAGACATAGCTAGAAAACAGTTTTGTGCAAATATCTAGGAGAAGTTAGATGAACCCTTAACCAAAATAAAATGTTAATATGATGTTAGACTATACCAGGAAAACTGCAGAATCCAGAATCAGGGAGGTGGCAGTCTTGCTGCGCTGTGTCCTGCACAGACTACATCTGGAGTATTGTGTTCAGTTCTTGAAACCACATTTAAGAAATAGCATTAACAACCTAAACACTGGCTGACAGGGGCAACCCATACTACAGTAGTAGTAATCCTACTACTGGGGAGGCAGAGACAAGTGAATTGTTTGAGCCTGAAAGTTTAAAGTCGAAGTGCCCTAAAACAATCAGGGGTCCAAACCAAGCATGGTACCAACATGGTGAGGACTTGAGAATGGAACAGGAGAGAAGCCAGGAGGAAGGAAGGAAGGCTGCCTAAGGAGAGGTGATCCAACCTAGTTCAGAAACAGAGTAGTTTAAAATTCCTGTGCTTATCAGTTATGAGAAAGGATCCTTTTGAGTCTGAGCAAGACAGACACAGACTTAAGAAACAAAACAGACAAACACACCAAACAATGCCTTAAGGAATACAAACCAGATAAGAGATCAGGCTATCCTATAGAAGAGAAAATTTTAGGTGAAAACCCTTCAAGTTTTTGAAAGTTTGACCCATGAAAGAGTCTCCCAAAGGTAAAACTAGAAACATGTTAGGTAGTTGTTGCAGAGATGCTGATTTAGATTTTTAGATGCTAAAAATAAGGACATTCCAAAATGGAATTGGCTATTGTGGGGGGAAGTGATTTCTCCATTCACAGGAATCTTCAACAGGAGGTCAGCTGTCCATTTGTCAGGCTTTTCATAGAGGACACTCATGCTCTGAAATGGGTCAGATTATTTGAGGTCCAAATTTCTGTGATCTCTGACTATGTTCTACCTATGGAGAGCAAAAGATGTTTTTCTAAAGCAGTCCAACTTCTACAGTTCCCTTCCTCTCTTTCTGTTTAAAGATGGTACATTTTCATTACGCCTAAGAAGCAAGAGAGAAAAGCTCTGGACTTGGAGAAAGAAGACTTTTGTTGAAGACCTGCCTCTGACCTTGTGACTGTGATCAAGTTACAATTTCTTTAAGCCTCAGTTTCTTTATCCATAACGAAGGAAGATTAATAATAACCATCTGTCTCTCCATCTCACAGAGTTATTGTGAGAAAAGCATTTTGTAGACCATGAAGTACTTCTATAATTGATTCTTTATTTTACTTGTATAACTGAATTTTTATTTTTATGAAGTTGCCTCAAAATTTCAACTCTCATCCTTCACAATGTAATAGTCTTCCTTCCTCAGAAGCTTCCTATCTGTGTGAACTTAGACTGCTCATGGGCTAGGCTAGATGCCCTCAATGATCCTATGAGATTGCTCCCAGCTCTACATCTATGATATTACAGTGCTGTTGATTCCAGAGGCAGTGAGGTAGCACAGTAAATAGAGTGCTGGGCCTGGAATCAGAAGACCTGAGTTCAAATCTGACCACAAATACTTTAATTAGCTGTGTGACCCTGGACAAGTCACTTAACCTCTGGCTACTTTAGTCTGTGAAATAGAGAAAATAACAGCACCTACCTCACAATGTTGTTGTGAGAACCAAATGAGATAATATTTGCAGAGCGTATGAGTGTATTAGTACAGTTCCTGGCACAGAGTAGGTGGTATGTAAATGTTAGCTAACATTATTATTAGTCTTTAAAGGCTATGTCAATGTAGCATAAGCTCTGGCAGGTTTTGCCAAGCTAGAAAGGCTTTAGATACTGTGTTTGGCTTTCAGAGACAAACCTAAGTATGTTGAGAAAGGTCCTTTTCATAGAGGACACTCATGCTCTGAAATGGGTCAGATTATTTGAGGTCCAAATTTCTGTGATCTCTGACTATGTTCTACCTATGGAGAGATGATTTTTTTTTTAATTTGGCCACTTCAATGGTCAAAAGCCTTCTACTAAGTTAGAGAGGGGTTATCATCTGTGTTGGCAGAAGGAGTGTCTGTACACATATTCAGAATACAGAAGTAACATTATTTAAAGAAAAAAATCTGAACGCAAGGACCCAAAAAATTCCCAATGGACTCTTGAGGCAAAACGCCTTCCACATCCCAAGAAAGAACTATGGACTTTGATCGCAGAATGAAGCAGACCTTTTGTTTTGTATTATGTCTTGTTTTGTTTTGTTTTATGATTTATCCCATTCATTTTAATTCTTCTATGCAAAAGGACTAAGGTGAAAATATATTTAATAGGAATTATGTGTAGAACCTATATAAAATTGTATGCCATCTCAGGGAAGGAGTGTGGAAGGAAGGGGAGGAGGGGAAAAAAGTCTAAGATACATGGACGTGATTGTAGAACACTAAAAACAAATAAAATAATTTAATTAAGAAAAGAAAAAAGAAAATCTGGGGGTGGAGCCATGATGGTAGAGTAGAAGAAGAAACTTGCTAGAGCTCTCCACCCAAGCCCAGCAAAATACCTGCAAAAAATAACTCTAAAGAAATTCTGGAGCTGTAGAACCCACAGAATGATGGAGTGAAGAAAATCTCCAACCCAAGACAGCCTTGTAATATAGTCCAGTTTGGGCCAAGCCAGCACAGATAAGATCTGATCAGGTCTTGAGGGAATGAGTCTCTGGTACCTGTGGTAGTTTTCAGACTTTACAACCCCAAAATGCTGAGGACAAATTGGAAAGTCAGTGAAAAAAACCTGTTAGACTTCTGTGAGAGAATAGAGGCAGCGGAGGGGCAGCGGAGGGGACAGAGGACCCATAGAAGCCACAGCAGCAGCAGAGACACCAGCAGTGGCTGTTTCTGGAGTTCTAGGCTCACAGATTTGGGTGGGGATAGAGTGGCTGACAGCACACTCCACTCCCACTGGAAGCAGAGAACTGCCTTGACAAAGAGCTCAAAGTCAAGTAAATGGCTGGGAAAATGAGCAAAAACCAGAAAATGAATTAGACTATAGAATCTCACTTTAGTGATAAGAAAGACCAAAATATACAAAAAGAAGAAGACAACAAAGTCAAAGCTCCTACATCCAAAGCCTCTAAGAAAAATATGAATTGGTCTCAGGCCATGGAAGAAATTGGAATATGATACTCCAGAGGTCAAAGGAGCTAGGATTAAAACCAAGAATCACCTACTCAGCAAAACTGAGTATAATCCATCAGTAGAAAAAATGGTCATTCAATGAAACAGAGAATTTTCAAGCATTCTTGCTGAAAAGACAAGAGCTAAATAGAAAATTTTACTTTCCAACATAAGAATCAAGAGAAGCATGAAAACGTAAACAGCAAAGACAAAAAGCATAAGGGACTTATGAAAGTTGAATTGTTTACATTCCTAATGGAAAGACAATATTTGTAACTCAAGACTTTTCTCAGTATTAGAGTAGTTGGAGGGATTACATACATATAGACAGAGGGCACAGGATGAGTTAAAAATGAAGGGATGATACCAAAAAAAATAAAACAAGGGGTGAGAGAGGAATATATTGGGAGAAGGAGAAAGGGAAAAATAGAATGGGGTAAATTATCTCTTACATAAAAGAGGAAAGAAAAAGTTTTTTCAATGAAAGGGAAGAAAGGAGAGGCAAGAAGGAAAGAGTGAACCTTACTCTCATTGGATTTGGCTTAAGGAGGGAATAATGTGCACACTCAATTTAGTATGGAAATCTATCTTACACTACAGGAAAGTAGGGGGGGAAGTGGATAAGTGGGGGTGGGGGGATGACAGAAGGGAGGGCAAATGGGAGGAGGGGGTAATTAGAAGTAAAAACTTTTGAAGAGAGACAGGGTCAAAAAAGAGAATAGAATAAATGAGGGCAGGATAGAATGGAGGGAAATAAAGTTAGTCTTTCACAACATGACTGTTACGGAAGTGTTTTGCATGACTACACATGTATAACCTACATTGAATTGCTTGCCTTCTCAGTGGGGATGGGTGGGAAGGGAGGAAGGGAGAGAAGTTGGAACTCAAAGTGTTAAAATATGAATGTTAAGAATCATTTTTACATGCAACTTGGAAATAAGACATACAGGCAATGGGGTATAAAAATCTCTCTTGCCCTACAAGAAAATAGAGGGGAAAGGGATGAGAGAAAGGAAAAGTGTGATAGAAGGGAGGGTAGATTGGGGAAGGGGTCATTGGAATGCATGATGTCTTGGGGTGGGCAGAGGGGAGAGATGGGGAGAAAATTTAGGGCTCAAAATCTTGTGAATTTTGAAAACTAAAATATTAATTTTTAAAAAATAAAGAAAAAATATTGCTAAAATATAATACAAACATAAATATGTATATATGTGTATCTGTGTCTGTAGTCATCCTTTGCTGCCAAAGAAGACCATACCATTAGAGAAATAATGATGACTTGCATTTGACTTTGTTTTCAGCGAGGGAGGGCTGTTCAGGTCACTAGTCTCATTTCTCCAGAGCCATCTGAATCCAGTGACCAGATATTCATCAAGGTGACTGGAGATGACCCAGGATGAGACAATTGGGGTTAAGTGACTTGCCCAAAGTCATATAGCTAGTGGGTGTCAAGTGTCTGAGGTGAGATTTGAACTCAGGTCCTTCTGACTCCTGCACTGGTGCCCTATCCACTGCACCACCTAGCTGCCCCTATGTGTGTATATACCTATACCTATACATATACATACATACATTTTCATATCCAGGTCATCAGAAAACCCAATGCCCACATTCCCCTATAGTTCTTTCTGCTTCCACCACTGCTTACTGCTACCTCCAAGAATCATTCTAATAAATCTTCTATCTGTTCCTCCAGTTTTTTATTTCTCTCCTAAAATTCAACCCCGGATGATTAGGCCTATGAGCTCTGCAATTTTCCACTTAAACAATAGCCTCACACTATATCTTTCTACCTCACTCTCATGTTGTCTCCAAACCATCTGTCCTAACTTATTTGTGTATGAATTGTAGGGAAAGATTTGTTTTTATCTTTACGTTCCAAACACCTACCACAAGTCCTGAAACATAGCATGCATTCAATAAATGCTTGGTGAATTGAACTGAATTCTACCAGCAATGCTATGTAATTAATAGGGCTGATATTTCCTGACCCTGGAGTCTCAAAACAGTTGTTGGATCACCAATTTTTCAGGATGTTTTAAATGGAATTCATGTATCAGTAAGAAACTAAACCAGTAGTAAGAGGAGGCATTATGACTCACACTCAGTTCTCTTGACCCTAAATGCAGTTTATTTGGGGTTTTTTTCCCAATTTATCAATCTGCTTTCTCAAAATACAAATAAACCTTGAGGATCTGGCTAACATCAGCATTTCTCTCAGCTAAGTCTTTTCTCTGTCCATGAAGGTAGAATTTCTGAAGTGACTCCCTTGCTATTTCCAGCCCACCCCATCTGTGACAGGATATGAGGCTGTGTAAAGTGCTTTGAAATAACTGGATCACAAAAGATGCTCAAGAGTAGACAACCCATTTCTAAGCAACTATAAATGGCATGCAAGTAATGCATGGAATTACAGGGATTCAAAGGGTGGCTTGCACAATTGCTGTACTGCCCCATTTTCCACTAAAAGGATCTACGCGTGAAAGGACAAAGTCCCAGAGCCAGAAATGGATGAGAAAGTGAAACTGACATGACTGATCTCATTGGGAAATATGGCAATGTCTGGGAAGGTGGAAAGTGAAATATGGTCAGGTAAATGCTAGAGAAACCAATGCCAGCTTTCATTTCATAGTCTTCCCTACTACCAGCTGCTAAACTCAAAATCCCCTGTCTTTCTAGCCTCACTCTTCCATTACTCCTTTCACATTCCCCATGCTTCTGCCAAACTGGTCTATATGTACATTCCCTGAATATGATTTCTATCCTCCAAGCCTTCCCATATGTTGTTTCTTCTACCTGGAATAATCCCTCCCCTCTACTTCCTGATAATCATCTATCCAAGTTCTATTTGTCCTTCAAGCTTAAACGCACCCTCAACTCTCACCGTTTTTGTGAATTTTATTTATTTTCCCCAACAAGAAATAAGCTCTCCCACTGCTAAACTCCTTTATACCACTCACATGACATCTATCATATATAGCCTTAGAGATATTTGTGAATGTCTCATTGCCCCTCCTAAATTAAATTTCACAATAAGCCTTTGAAGTAATTAATAGCAGTATATACTGTCTCTGGATGAGAAAACTGGGGCTGAGAGGTGGTGTCTTAGTGTGAATCACAGAGAAAGCAAGCATCCCAAATGGAATTTGAATCCAGATCACTTGACCCCAAGTCCAAGTGCTCTTTCCATTCTACTTACAATCTATGCTAGATTGTTAGTTTCTCATAGACAATATCATTATATCCCATTTACCAACTAGCATGGTAGATGGTACATACTAAATACTCCCCAAAAATGTGTTAAATGAATAAATGAAGGCAACAAGCCCCTAGGAGTTCATAGATATTACCTCCTCTCCATTCAGAAAACTAAACTGCCTTTGAGAGAGGTGATCCTTTACTCAACTTTCCCTACAAATCCTTACTACACTAGTCACCCATAAAAATCCTTTGGGAATATCCTGAAGCATGCCTTGGGTAAGCATTACAAGAAGAGAACATTGATAGAAAGTGCAATTCCTTAGGTCCCAAGGGATCATTACAAGGACCATGTCATTTACAAGCTATGGAATTTAGGAAACGAAGAACATCTGCTGTCTAACCCCAACTATTCTAGAGCAAGGATGACATTGCCCCATGGGCTAAGGTGGGTCCTTTAGAGATTCATAAGTCATCTCTCTAAAGTTGGCTACCTTGGCAGAAAGAGGAGATTCTCTGGTTAACTTTCACAGAAAGACAAAATTCTAGAATGTCAGAGCTGCCCTCAGATTCAAAAATGCCCGCATCAGCATGGCAACCATCTGGTTACTGGGCTAAGTTGCTTTTTATTTAAGTGCATCAGTTTCTTCAGTGTGAAATGGGAATATGATGACTGGCCAGATCCTTACAAAGGAAGGAAGGAAACATACAAAATCTAATCCAACTCTCCACTATGACCCCAAAGTTTTACGGAGGAAAACTCTGAGGGGAAATCTATAGGCCCAGAAAGGTTGGGAGTCTTACTGAAGGCTGCACAGGCAAAGTTCACAGCAAAGCTGGTACTAGCATCCTCTTTTCAAACTCTAGCTAGACAAAACCTGCCCAAAGTATCTCACAACTCAGAATGAAGCTTCTGCCTCCTGGAATTCCACTTGGATACCTAGTGTCATAATTCTTCTTACATTGCTAAGGCTGAAAGGCACCTCTGAGATTACTGGATTTGATTTCCTCATGTTGTGAAGGAAAGATTCAGAATGTACCCCCAATTTTAAGTAAACTGAAAGAGAAGAAGCTCCTCTTGAACTCAGGCTAATCTGGGTTTGTTCCCACTGTACCACAACATCTCTAAGATACAAAGTATGATTGATGGAGGAGTGTATTGCGTAAGAGGAAGCTGTTTTTCGGTCATTTTTCAGTCATGTCCAACTCTTCATGACCTCATTTGGCACTTTCTTGGCAAAGACACTGGAGTGATTTGCCATTTCCTTCTCCAGCTCATTTTACAGGTAAAGAAACTGAGGCAAACAAGATGAAGAGACTTGCCCAGGGTCACATAGCTAATAAGTGTGAGGCCAGATTTCAACTCAGGGAGAGGAGTCTTCTGACTCTAGACCTGGTACTCTATCCACTGTGCCACCTAGCTGTCCATATCAGGGGAAAGAAGAATTTAAAAGTCAAGGGAATATACTCAGAAAAGACTATTCACAGGGGCTGATGACCTACTGAGAAAAGATAAGACTACCTGATAAGGTATCGCACACGCCTACCCTATCTACTTTGTTCTAGCGTAGCAAGTATTTGAACAATTACTGACTGACTATCAGCTTTGTGGAAGTCAAAGTAAAGCTCCCTTGCCAAAGAAAAACTCAGTAGGGACAGGGGAGGCAGTAGGGAGAGTAGGCAGGCGGGTTGAGGAAGATAAAGAGGAATGACGAGAACTGAATGTGAAAGAAGACAGTGATCCATATGCATGATCAAAATGTGAATATTTTCTTAAAGGTAACACAGAGGGGACCTTAAAAGTACAAATTAGCACCTGCCCCCACTTCCATAGGACTCTAAGCATAAATATTATTGTCCCTATTTCATGGACAAATGACTTTTCCCTGGTCACATTACCAGTAGCTGTCATACCTGAGATTCCAAATAAGTCTTCTGGCTTTTTTTCACTGCTATGCAATGAGTGATGTCTCTTCAACATTACAGAAGACTAGAGAAGAAATTTTAGAGATACATAATCTCTAAAATGCCTTCTAGCTTTGCAGATGGGAAGACTGAACCCAAAGAGATTAAGTAACAAGGTCTCACCACTCACAGAATAATAACTTGCATTTGTATTTTATGTTTCATAAGGCACAATTATGATATAATTTTTCATTTTATGGGTTGCCATGATCAAATAATTTATTGTCAAGAGATCCTAGTGAGGGGTCTCTGCATATTTATCTGGGGTAGCCCTAAGACAGGCAGCTAGATCACACAGTGATTGGAGTGTCAGGCCTGGAGTCATGAATACTCATCTTTGTGAGTTCAAATCTGGCCTAGACACTTAGTAGCTGGGTGACCTTGAGTAAGCCACCTAATCCTGTTTACCTCAGTTTCCTCATCTGTAAAATGAGCTGGAAAAGGAAATGGAAAACCACTCTAGTATCTTTGCCAAGAAAACACCAAATGGAGTGATGAAAAGTTGGACACAAATGAACAATAGTTTTAAGAAGGTAGATAGACACATTCTCTTTGGCAAGTTCATGGAAAGGTATGGATAAGAATCACATATACTAGACAAACACAGAAGGTTGAAATCTCTATTATTGGGTGGAGTTTCATCAAAGTATTGAAGGATTTCATTTGATCCTCCTATGAGGTGACCACAGGACATGAATTGCTCTTCCCATTTTACAGTTGAGAAAAATATGACTCAAGTGGCTTACCCAAGGTGACACTGCCAATAAATGGTAAGACTCAAATGGAAGCCTAGGTCTTATGATCCCAAAGCCAGTGGTCTTTTAACCAGAGTGTGCTATCTGGTAGCCTTTTTTGCTCTGTGCATGCTTTGCTCCTCAGTGATGGCTCAGTATTTAAGAACCTGTTACCATCTGTTTCTAAGAACGGTGATTTAAGTTCTGCTGCATAATCATATTCATCTTTCTTCTAGCCTCTCTCTTCCTGGGAGTCTGAAGGCCTTGGCAAACATCAGCTCATTTTTCTTCACATCATCTGTACTAGTAGGAATGATCTGACCAGTCATCATATCCACATTTCATAGATGGGGAAACTAAGGTCCTTAATTTATCCCCTCATCCAGATGATGGCCATGATGATCCAGGTATTTTTGATTCTCAGGACAGTCTTCTCTCAGAAGCTATATTTGCCTAGCTTTTATTTTGAACTCCAGATAAATATGTGGCATAGTTAAAAAAATAAAAAGAACACTGGGTTTAGAGTCTGAAGACCTGAGTTCAAGTCCCTGTCCTTCCACTTACCGTTTATTTGACTTTAAACAAGTCATTTACACATCTCTAGGACTTTGGTTTCCTCATCTGTAAAATGACAGAGTTGAATCAGATGTCATCTGAGGTACTTACCCACACAAAAACTATGAGAATATAAGAAAAAATAAAACAGGACGTGAATCTGCTTGTCCCATACTGAGGTCTAACAAATAAGCTAAGAGATAGTCTCTAGAGTGTTCAAGGAAGAGCTAGGATGGCAGTGCTCAGCCTATTGTACTATATGAACAGCCTCTGCTATGAATAGGAACATTGCATAAAAGAACACAAGTGGATGACAAGCCTTCAGTGGGGAACTGAAAGATCACAATACCCAGACTGAGAACAACTACAAAGATTTAGAACACAGAACAGATAGAATTCCAAGAAGGATGGTTTTACCAGGCAATTATTGGGGTGTTTGTACAAAGCTATTTTCAGAAAGTGCATATTGGGTATCTTAAATCAATTCCACCAAAGACCACGTGACAATGGGGTGCATCATGGCCCCTAAAAACACCAGACTGACAGCCTTCGTTTGACCACTGATTCTTGACAATTAGTATCTTCAGCAGCCACACCAAATGTCTAATCACCTATCTGGAATAAGGGGACCAGGGAGAAAAGGGATCCATAACCTCTAAAATCTAGGTCTTTGGTAGTCCTTGGCATCCAAACCAAGTCTAAATTCCTATAATAAATCATGTTTGAACTTATCTAAGGGGTTCACTTCAGAACAGAAATCACAGGCTACCAAAAAACGCCAAAGTGCAAACAGCAATCATAAAATGGGTCATAAACATAAACCCATATCATCATTTTCTAATCCAGCACATAAACTTGAGAGATAGATTCAACACTTGGAAAGGACGTAGATAGGCAGCTGGAGTGCCTTCCAAAGCAGTGAGCCATACCCCAACTCATTCCTTCTTGTGCTTGACTTTTGGGTAAAAATACAATATGGATGAAGGTCTGACTGTGCCCACCCCTTCCCAAAAATATCCAGCTCCACAGATGTTCTGATGGGAAAAGTTACCCAATCAATATTCTTCAAGACAAATAACATGACCCTACTTATGATTATTAATTTATTGTCATCATGATTCAGTCATTAAGTCCTACATCATGTGTTGTACTGCATTAAAAACTAAAGATTCTCAGTCTAACCCTCCTTAAAAGTTGCACTTGAAAGCCATAGCTTCATGCAGAACACAGGTAGCTCACAAAAATCCTATTATTTTGTGAGTCCTGATCCAGTGCCCCACATTCTTGAAAAGGTCCTTGACCTATGCATCAATGGTATTCCCTGAGGGAAAAGAAATGATCTGAGAAATGTGAGTTCAGGCTTAGAACCAGGCTAAACCTGGGTCCCTAGATCATCACCAATCAATTCTCTATTGGTATTTTACAAGTCAAGTTCTTCAGATAGTTTGCAAGTTTGGGTTCAGTCACATCAAATATACCCAAAGGAAGTCACCTTAGAAACACCTTGTTAGTTGCCCTTACAGAAAGAGAAGGGTAATAATGGAGGATAAACATATACATTAAGGAACTATTATGGCCATGCTGTCTTTCTGCCTTGCTCCAATTTGGCCCCTTATCTATCCTCTCTGAAGGCAGAAATATGGGGGGCATCTTAAAGATTAACTGTCAACTTTTCCCCATGGCTTCAGTATAACACCTAATGTAACCCTGCCTAAATGGAACCTCTGTTCACTAACGCACCTGCTTCCTTCCACTCTATAGTTCTACTAACCCCATGCTTCTTTGCTGTTCCAACAATATTTTGTCTGAAGAATCTCACAAAATTACAGGATTTAAGAATTGGACGAGACCTCTGCAGCCATCTAGTCCAAACCATACCTAAAAGGAATCACACAAATATAATAAATGTAATATATCCTTACAAGAGTTCAGCTAGGCTCTACTGTACAATATGGCTTAGTCATTTACATTGCCACAGGCTGAGCAATGTCAGAAATGGTACCCATACTACAGAAACCATTGTTCACACATCCTGATCCACAGTAAAACCCATAAATTCATAATTGCTCAAGAAACATTTCCAATTGCCCTGCAATACTCAGGAGTACTAGATGTCTATTCCTGCCTAAATGCAATATCCTTTTTGATTATCTAAGGTTATCTTAATTTCAGAGAAGAAGATAAAACTATCCTCCTTTGCAGAGAAAAATAACAGGATGATTTTTGGGGGGTGGGGCGAGACAAAACAAATTTCACAATGAATAAGTATCTCTCCACTTGCCTAATATGTCTGCTAAGATGACTCAACTCACCTGAGCACCTCTAATGCCTGGCCTTCTAAAACCCTATCACCTATGGCCATGGGGAAACTGACTCAACTCTTATCCTTCACGGAATTAAAAGTGATCTCTAAAGTAGCCTACATTGAAAAGGAAAGTTTGAAGGGCAACGGGTCCTCAGTTTGGGGAAAAGAAAAACTATTCTAAAGAAAATTCCTCATCCCAACTTTCTGTTTTATTGATTCCCTGGATATCTGATTTCCTTTCTTATTTTTGTATCATGGTGGATCTCAGGAAAAAAGAAGAGGCTAATTATATCAGTAAGAGCTGAGGTACATTGGAAGCATACAGATCTCACAGAGTTCCTTCTTCGGGCAACCTGATTTCTTAATCTGGGATGTACTCATACATTATGGTATTACTGTTCCATCATACTTCAGCTCTGGTCAGCCACAATGTTGACTAAAATCCAGGAACCGTGCTGTTCTATTTATTAATGAAGAAATTTTCTGAGTTCATTCCAACTATCAACAATACCACAGTCAATCCACTCATTCCTGGCTTTAGGTCTGCTCTCATGCCCCTTTCCCTACCTTAGGCACTCTCCTTTTCCATTAGAAGTCTACTAGAAAACCAATTAATAGATTTTAACAGACTACTAGAAAGTAGTCTTTACCTAACAGATAATCTCATATCTTCCAGGATTCTACCATCACTGCCCTAAATAGAATTATACCAATCTTGCCAGTTGGACACAGGCTGAAAGTGTTTAACCTCCAAGTGCTATTTTCGTATCTTCTCCAGGCTCACTAAATTAAGATTTGCCTAACATAGCTAATGTCAAATTGAACATTATGTGAAAAAGCCTGACATATTACTTCAAATGATCCAAGATACACATGAATATATCCTTACTCCCAACAAGCTATGTTCTGTCATCCTTTTTCTTCATCACTTTCCTCAGTATCAACTCAATACTCCAACTAAATCATGGAGGATCGTACATTCAAATTCTGCTTCTACACTCTGCCATAAAGGCTGATTTCCTAAAATGTCTACTCTACCAATTACCATCATCAGGAAACTGTTCTACATATCCTGGGAGCAATATCCAGTTACAAGTAGCTATATACTCTTTTTACCTTCCATCCATGTCTATCTGTCTTTCAAAGCAGACTCTTAGGAGTCTAAGATATACAGAAGAAGCCCTGACCTAGCCTTATAGTCAACTTCACCAAACTCCTCTTATTTATTTAAAATTTATGCCCCATCTAGGTGGCACAGTGGGTAGAGTGCCCAGCCTGGGGTCAGGAAGACCTGATTTCGGATCTAGTCGCAGACATTTACTAGCTGTGTGACCCTGATTAAGTCACCTAACCCTGTTTGCCTCAGTCTCATCTGTAAAGTGAGCTGGAAAAGGAAATGGCAAACCACTCCAGTATCTTTGCCAAGATAACCCCAAATGGGGTCACAAAGAGTCAGATGACTGAAAAAAAAACTGAATTTATAAAAGAATTTGAGGTTGCTTGTAATATCAAACATAATCCTAAAGAAGAAAGAACAGAGACCATTTAAAGCAGAGGTTCTTAACCTGTGGTCCATTAACTTGTTTTAAAAATATTTTTATAACTTTATTTCAATACAATT
The DNA here is from genome assembly GCA_023548195.1 of Bettongia penicillata ogilbyi. Lineage (NCBI taxonomy): Eukaryota > Metazoa > Chordata > Mammalia > Diprotodontia > Potoroidae > Bettongia > Bettongia penicillata. The sequence continues at coordinate 6,048,090 of JAJHZJ010000381.1, read as the reverse complement.
TGTTTTCTTCTTAATTTAGTGTATTTTATTTTATGCATTGAAAAATATTATTTCAAGAAAGGGTCTATGAGCTTCACCAAACTGCTAAAGGGGCCCAGGCTGAGAATAAAAGGGCTGAGAACTCCTGTCTAAAGGGAGAAGAGAGAGTACCTGTTAACAGGAACTGAATATAAGCTAATTACTAAACTGGGTGTGAAATTTCCCAGGACAGAGAGAGGGAGGGAGGAAGGGAGGGAGAGAGACAGAGACAGAAACAGAGAGGAAACAATAACAATAGACAAATTCATCTGAAGGGAAAACTTCTTTCTAAAACTAAACTAATGGAGGAAGTTATTGTGTGAGTCCTTGTCTTCAGGATGTTGAGTATAATGTCTTCAATTACAGTTTCACAAAATGCCCAGAAATCGTGTTCCCATGGATATTTTATCAACCTTCTATAAAAAGCTGAGGAAACAATACTTAATCTTGACTCAGTCAATGAAGACATTTTTGAAATGGGTGCATTTTTTTTATTTATTGTCCAGTGACCAACGAAATATGGGGATCAAGTTTAGAGAATCTAGAAAAGAGGTAATTAGAATAACGGTAATAATAGCTGACATGTCCGTGGCACTAAAAAGTTTTCAAAGACTTGCATTATCTTATTAGAGTCTCAGAGCAACCTTTTGAGGGAGATTATTATCCCCATTTTAGAAATGAGGAAACTGGAACTCAGAGATGCAGTGACTGCCTCTGTCGTATATCCAGCGTCTTCCAGGGACTTTGGCAGGGGCTGAATTGCAGTCAACTCATTACTGAATCATCCAGCTCGTACCTGGAATGAAAATACTCTGTCGTTGCTTAAAGAAAACACCATAACACGTGCCAAGTGTCAGAAAAGGGAAGGACAAAGTTACTCTCATATGAAAGTTTGAAAGTGAGACTTGTATCACTGCCCAGAGAGAGAGCCAACCCACATTGGCTGGGCAAAAATAACAAGAAAGTCTGCAGACATAGCCAATATGCCTCCCTAATTTAATGCTGTCTACCTCCCTCTATTTATCATATACAATATGTGTTTATCTGTTCACTTGGCTGTATCCCTCAATAGAACGTAAGCTTTTTGAGGACAGGGGCTGTATCTTCAATATTTGAAGTGCTCAATAAACGCTGTTGAATTGAGTATTTTAAAGGAATTTCAGCTCTTCTCAAACACAAAGGCAGCTATTTGATTGATATACCAAAGTTATGTGCCCTGCATAGCATGGAAGAGGTAACTTTATACAGAATAATGATTATGGAAAATAACTGCCTCATTCATAAAAGGTTTATTATGGACGCTGCAGAATGTCCTGATGGGCTTGACAGAATATCAGCTGACAAATGTAGCCCATCCTCACTACCTGAGGTAATAAAATGAATTGACCTGTTAGCTAGGGTCATTTAAGATTAAACATGAGTGGTAACTGTCTAATAAATACAGTAAATTTCAGTTTGGCTGTAACAGGTGCTGAGCGCTTCCTTCTGGCAATAGCATTCTTATTTCCATCTCCAGATATTGAGAATTTAGGGAAAATAAGCCTCTCACCTCTTCCAGATCCCTAGCTCAATCCAGTCCTCACCTCAAGCTACTCTGATCACAGGTTTTCACCTTGCATAACAAATGCTGTGTCCCTACTGCAACTGAGACCCTAGCCTGGAGCAGTCGCTTATTGGTAATAAAAATTTCACCCATCAAGCCTTTGTTTTTCCTGCCTGTGACTTGGGAAACCTGTGCTCTAAACCTCTGGTATTTTGGCTCCTGAGTTACATTTATAGCTTAACTGTCTGGGTTAAAAAGAAAAAAGGGGGGGGGGGGGTTGCTAACTGGACTGAATGTCAAGTACATTCTTGCCAGCCCTTGGTCCAGTTTGTTGCCAGAGAAACCACTGGAAAAAAGTGGTATCCATATATGAGCAGCTCTTTAAGGGGACTGGAAGTCAGGGACTTCAGAATATTAGGGTGGTAGACCTTGGCATTCAGGTCATCTGACCCAATACTACTCCTCTTACAGATAATGAAACTGTGGCCAAGAGCAGTGATATGGCTTGTTCAAGATCACCCAGCTTGAGTTGCAGACCAGAATCCAGACACCGCAGCTCTCCGGTACAATGATCTTTTCACTTAAGACACCATGCTCTTCCATCTTACTGCTTTAACCTTCTCAATGAAAGCCTCATTGCCCTGGGTACCTGTCCTTAAACTTGCTGCATTAAATGACCTTTCTAGGAGATTAAAACCCTTCATGACAAGGTTCATATCTCACTTCACACATGTGCATTTCTGTTTTTGGCAAACACTAATCATGTTCTCATTTAAAAGTACTGCTTCCTTTGGCATTTACTACCTTGTTGTTGTAAGGTTGCCATGGGGCACTGCTTTGTTATCGCATATCACCTATATCTCGAAATTCCACAGCTGGCAGCATGGACTAGGAAGAACACAGACAAGAACTAGAAGGAAACAAACAAAAAGACCTCTGAGTTGCCAAAACAAGTGTTATAAATTCTATGTCCTAAAGGTAAAGCACAGACCTTTATTCAGGATCTGTTTGCTCTTATGTTTCACTCAATACTAACATGTTTGGACATCTGTTTTACAAGCGCACAGATGAGAAGCACCAAATTAGGGGAGGATGGCAGGCAACTCCAACAATCATACAGATAGTAAGAAGGAAGAAAAAGAAAAAGATAAGCAATGACAACTCAATAATAACATGAGAGGAGAATTAAAAACAAAGGAACAGAAGGGAAGAGAAGGGGAGGGGAAGGAGAGGAGGGGAGGGGAGGGGGAGGGGAAGAGAGGAGAGGGGACAGGGGAGGGGAGGGAATCTAGCCACCTAGCACCGGAAAATCCAATCATTTTGTATAGAGACCAGAAGCCTACACATTTCAATAGTCCCTAAGGACATCACTGAATGAGATAGTAATTGATGGTCATAAGGATCAGCCTGAGTCAACAACGCACAGGGAAGAGGTCAGAATTCATCTATATGTCTAAAATAGCTGACCTACAGAGATTCCAGATGTTCACATAAGGATGAATTTGTGGAGGAGTTGAGCTGATAGAACTGTACTAGGTTCCAAAGGATTCAAACAAAACTACAGACTAGTCAGGGTGAAGTGGAGACACCAGAGCTAGAATCTCAAGACAATTAGGGTGATGGGGAAGTACAGTAAAGAATTCAACAGTATGTCAGCTGAAAGTGATTAATGACATTGTCATTTCTGGCTAGGTATTACAGAAGCACAGTTTGAATTAGATTGTGAACTCCTTGAGGACAGGAATTATTTTTTGTCTCTTTTTATCTGTAGCACTTAGCACAGTGCCAGGCACACAGGAGGCATTTAATAAAAATTTATTGAGTGCCTAAGTCATTAAGAAAAAGTTGAATTTTCTTCACTGTCCCCTGTTTAAAAAGGCCTGAAGTAAGTAGAGGGAGTAGTGAAGGAGAGAGTCTATGGGTAAGAGAGAATGAGGAAGGGTGAACAAATTATATTGTTTTAGAAAATATTCTAAGATAACTAAAATACAAAAGTTCCAATGATTAAAAAGATATTCCTTAGCTATTCAGAAAACTCGGAAATTCTCAACCTGTTTCCTGATGCCTCCACATAGTTTCACATAGGTAAGGTTTCACAGCATTAGTTACCCTTGACTGTGACTTGGTACTGCCCACACAGACCAGTTTTTAGAATATGACAAGTGAGGGCCTATCTGTCTAGCTCCACTCATTGTTTGAGGGTTTCCTAAGAGACACCAACCCTATGCAGTGGGGGCCATTGGTCTAGGTTCAAGAGAAAATATATCTTTATACACATAGATAAGTTTCAAAGGACAAGGATTAATAAATAGTCCTCAAGAATTACAAACTCTTAATACTCATATGACAGAATGTTCCAAATCACTAATAAGAGAAATGAAAATCAAAACAACCCTGAGGTTTCATCTCACTAGGTTGCCTAGATAATAAAAGACGGGAACAGTCAATGTATGAATGACTGTGAGAAAATAGGCACATTGATGGATTGTTGATGGAGCTACGGATCAGTATGACCATTTTGAAAAGCAATTTGTAATTATGCAAATAAAGTGACTAAAATATCTATATGCTTTGACCCAGATATTTCATTACTAAGTATACCTTCCAAACATCCACTAAGTCCTGTATATACCAAAAACTTGTAACATCCCTTTTTGTGAGAGCAAAAATTAGAAACAAAATAGATGTTCTCTCAAATAAGAAATGATTAAGTAAATTGTGGTACCTGAATGTAAAAGAATATTACTGTGCTATAAGAAATAATGAATGTGATTAATTCAGAGAAGCATGAAAAGATATATATATATATATATATATATATGTATATATATGAAACAGAATGAGAAGTCAAGAATATACAAAATAAGTAAAACAATGCAAATGAAAACAACCAAAAAATCAAAAGTTAATGTTGCAAAGTTACAAACAAGGAAGGTTCACAAGAAGAAATATTATTTTTATAATACATTCCCACCTGCCCCTTTGCAGAGGTGTGACTCGGTCAACAAGTGTTGTACGTTGTACATAGTTTTGGATTTTTCAAATGCAGTGACTTATTAAGCTGATTTTTCCACTTTTTTTTCATTTTTTTGTGTGTTTAAAAAATTCTTTTTGTCATTTGGGATGACTCTCTTGGAAAGAAAAGAGATAGGATACAACAAAAAAACTATGTGACAGAAAAAAGACATCAATAAAATTGATTTAAAAACAAAGAAAAGATATCTATAGGAGTCGATTCTAAAAGGAAGCCACCTCTCACCCATTATGCCAAATGAAAAGAGGTGGAAAGACCTGATTCAGGGCCATCTAACTCATTTTTTCACTTGCAGGTGAATAAGATACCAACTGAATTCCAACATGTGGAAAAAAAGGGACCCACGGCAAGGCCTTGGGCATTTTCACTAATGTTACATATTCCCTTGAGTTACAGCAATGGAAAAAAAAAGTGCCACCTTCCAAGAGCATCCCTGAGCCGAAAACCCTCTCCCCCTTTTATGTCGATCTGGGGTCCTTTCTCTGTGGTGTTTCTTCACTCAGCATACTCTCTGTCAGATGCTCAAAGTGCAAACTACTGAAGTGTAGGAGAACCTTGGGACACACTATATCTAAATACATCATCTCTTTACTTGAACTAGACTGATGAAATTTATAACCAGACTCCTTCAGGACTGTAACTTCAGGTTTGCTTCCAAGGTGGATTGTCATATACCTTCTTGCTGATGCTCAGAATCAGGTTTCTAAGCTAGTCTCTCAACCACCCAAACTGGCTGTCTTGTTCTATGGTGGGCAGCAGTCTGGCCAAAAACCTTCAACACATCTGTCGTCCCTCTAAAACTGCCTTCTCCTTTCCTGGACACACTGCCCCAGACTATCTCCTCCAATCTGCTCCCATGCCTCCAAATGGCCAAACCTTTTCGAACAGCAACTTGCTACAGTCATTCATGCTACTTTCTCTAAGTCTTATCCTGTCTGAACTCCTCATTTCTCTCCTTTCACCATTAATCCTTTTGCCCTAGTCAGCCATTCTGGCCCCCACTGGCCTTCATCCAATCACACAAGCTTCACTCAGTCCATGTGAGCTCAGTATAAACATTTGCATTCCTGGAACCCACTTTATATCACTATTATCCTCATCTGAACCAATACTCTCAACTTCAAATATATTTGGAGGGAAAGGTGATCACTACATAGGAATAGCATGCATAATGCCTAGAATACCCCCCATAAAGAGTTGTTATGAGACTCAAATGAGATACAAGTATTAAAAAGTGTTTTTGCAAATTTCAAAATGCTACATTAATATCAGTTATTCTTCTTGTTGTCACCATTGTTACTATTTCAGAGAACTAGCCCTAAAAAAGGGAAGAATATAGGAATTTGACTTTCACCTTTTTTACTGATTTTTAAGGTTACTCATCAAAAGCTAATATCCCTTCTGATATATGTTCTACCATTGTCACGTTGAATGGAAAAGATCACAGCTTGTAGAGAAATAAACATTCTCCAGTCTTTTCCATACTTAAAATAATAGGAATCAAAACTGGAAAAGATCTTAGAGATTATCTGATCAAGACCTCTCACAAATTCATAACACATTAGAGCTAGACTGAGAAATCAGCTAACCTGATGCCCTCGTTTTACGAAGGGGTCATGATGAAGACATTAAAGTGATTATAAGTTGGTGGTAAGGTGGGAACTAGAATATAGGTTTCCTTCTTCCAAGTCAAGTGCTCTTTCCACAACAATGCTACTGCCTCTCATTTTACAAGTGAGTAAACTGAGATCTATAGAGCCCAAACAGCTTGCCAAAGGACACACTCAGAATCAGGCCTTGAACTCAAGTCTTTTGATTCTAAATACAGTGCTCTTTCTATAACTCTTCTCAAAAAGCAAGCTAAGTGGGGCAGCTAGGTGACATAGTGGATAGAGCACCAGCCCTGGAGTCAGGAGAACCTCAGACACCTACTAGCTGTGTGACCTTAGGCAAGTCACTTAACCCCAACTGCTTCAAAAAAAAAACCTAAGCAATGAGCAAATGTGGAAAAATAATTGAATGAGTTCATTTCCATGAGGGCCTGTCATGCTGTAATGAAAAGATCGATAGCACTGGAAGTTAGGAGACGAGAATTCTCAGGTCTGGTACCAATTATGTGTGCAATTCTGAATAAATGACTTCACCTCTTTTGGCAACTTCCTTATGAGAGATAGTGAAAAGAGCATTGACTCCTGAAGTCAGAGGAGCTCAGTTCAAATCTCAAGCAAGTCATTTAACTTCTCTGACCCTTACTTTCCTCATTTAGAAAATGAGGCGGTTGAGCTAGAAGGCCTTTGACATTTGTTCTAGCTCTAGATCTGTGTGTCTGTGATCCTATAACTATATGCCCCTTCTTTCTTTATGACACATATCTCCATTAATGAATAAGCTATAGGCATGAAGGATAAATTGGGTATAAGGAAACATTCCTTGACCCTAAGAGTTGTTAAAAAAAAGTTGCCCAGGATGGACAATGATGGATAAGTTATAATCTTCAATCAATGGCAAGATTACCCACACCAGTTAGTTCACAGGATCATCAGAGGAACTGATTGATTATGAAAGCTACTAAATCCTAGAGAAGATTACTAAGGATATAGTTTACTGGAACATAAGGCTGGACAAGACATCCAGAGAACATCTGCCTTCTTGGAGAAAGGAAAATCTCTCAGAGAAGAATCTTTCCCATTTTAAATACCTCTAAAGTAAAACACCTCCTTCTCTAAGAATCATCATCACCATACATTTAGAATTAAAATGGACCTTAGAAGTTATTTGGTCCAACTTCATAATTTTACAGCTGAAGATACATTGCTGACCTCAGCTTTAAGAGATCTGACCAAGGTTTTACAGAGACAAAGTCAGCATCTGAAAGCCAAGCCCTCTAACTTAAAATCCTGTCTTCTTTCTGTTGTAACAGGATGAAATAATGAGATGAAAGGAAGGTGAGCGAGTTTATTTTAGAGCAACATATCCAAATTGCCACTTAGGTTGGCCCAAAGCTTCTCTCAGTACGTAGTTTGAGACTGCTTAGTATAAACTGACCATTAATTAGAACAGCTAGATTCATTATCTTAAAGTCTAATAATAATAATGACAGTCGTGATGACTGATATTTATATAGTGCTGTAAGGTTTGCAAAGCACTGTATATTTATCATCTCATTTGAACCACAGAATATCCCTATAAGATAGGCACTATGAATATTACTATCCCCATTTTAAAATTGGGAAACCTAAGGCTATGAGAGTAAATGAATTACCTATGGTCACACTGATAGTATCTGTCTACACAGTTTCATGACTTGAGAGAAATTTCTTTGAGTGGACTCTCAAATGATAGGTTGGCTAGGAAAGTGGGGTCTTTTTGACGCATTAAGATGGGTAAAGCAGAAAAAAAATGGAAGGTGGAACCATTAGGGATCGCTGGAATTGAAAAATTCTTGCTGTTTCCAACTTGAAACCCTACTCAACCTTCAAAATCAGATGTTCCCTCTTCCACAAACCCTTCCTCCCCAGTTATAATTAGTCTCTTCCTCCTTAGTTCCTGTAGCACTCCTTATATACCAGTCATTCCTTTTCGTCTCCTGCCTTATACTGTAGCTATGCAAGGGTATACCTTATTCTACCTACTATAATCCCTGTGAGGGCATGGGCCATGTCTTATAATTATATTTAGAGCTGGAAAGGATCTAGTCCAATCCTTTCATTTTAATAATGAGGAGAGGGTGGCTATTTCACCAACGTCCAACCCACGGCTAAGAAGTAGTAGATTTGAGCCTGGGACCTTTGACTCCAAATCTAATGCTCTTTCTGCAATATCATACTACCTATCACAATATTCTGTTTTTATTTTCCCCTTTTTTATCCCCAGCACTTAATATACTGTTTAGTTCATGATGTTAATTTAATAAATGCTTATTTCCTTGACTAGACATGACTTCTTACTCAACCTCAAAATTTCCACAGAATCTGGGACAGAGAAGATGAGCAAGAGGAATTTGATTCAGTGATTGAATGAATGAGCCATATCCCATGCTCTTCATTTTCTTTCTTCTCCCCCCTGGTTTTTCATTTCTGGGTATTTTTTAACCTTAGGAAGCAGCTCTGGAGCTATAGGATGGCAGCTCATCGAGGGAAAACATCCCAGTTTATTCACAGTTTCCCTGGCAAATCCAAATTCAAACTGTGCTTCCCTCTGGAGAGAAAGGAGAAAGGAGCTACAACCACTGGGGACTCATCCAGACCAGGATGACTGGCTCCAGTGCAAACATGGTGCTGGTAGAGCCTGTAGACTCATTCATTCAACAAACACGCTTGAATGCCTGATACATGCAAGGTACCATTGCATAAGGTGTAAAAAGAAAGAGCAGATGGGCAGAATTACTAAGAGAGGGCTAGTGCAGGGAGAAACAAATATCTGCAGTGCTAGATTAAGAATTCTGGGGGCCCTCACACTAACTATAATGACTGATCAATAAATAAAAGCATCAATGAAACAATTAAAATGAGAACATGTAAATCAGAACTCCAAAAAACCTTCAGAATTACCTATTCCAACTCCTTCATCTCATAGATGAGGAAAGGGACACCTGGAAAGTTTAAATGGCCTGCCAAAGGTCAAAGAATCCAGGCATTCTGACCCATAGTTCTTTCCAGCACATCAGCATGGATTCCATCAATCAAACTGAATGTTGCCATGTAGGCCTAACCCGAACTCCAATAGGATAACCTTGTCGCATGTATGTGACACATGAAGGAATTCTGACTTCTATTAGCTAGAGGAATTTACTCCACCTACCCCTCTCTGTCTTACTAGATGGGTCCTAGTTTCCTGAAATACATAGAAATTAAGATATAAGTAAAGATCAGAGGCAGAATTTCAACTGAGGCCTTCTTGATTCTACAGAAAAAAAAAGACTGACACAAAAAAAGCCTGGAGTCAGGAAAGTGCTACTTCAGCTATTAGCTAACTGTACAAACATGGACAGATCACTACACCCCTCTATCTGTTTTATCATCTATAAAACAGGGATACTAATGCCTATGAGTGCAAAATAATAGCTAACAATTTGTGTAGTGTTTTAAGGTTTACAAAGCACTTTACAAATATTACTTCATTTTATTATCATAACAACCCTGTGAAGTAGGTGCTGTTATTATCTTCAAATAGAAGTAAAGTGACTTGCCCAGGGTCACACAGCTAATAGATATCTGAGGCTGGATTTTAACTCTGGTCTTTCTGACTCCAGGTCCAGCACTCTATACACTTAGCTATACTTCAAAATATATATAGTGATAGACAGACAGACAGATGGATAGATAGATAGATAGATAGATAGATAGATAGATAGATAGATAGATAGATAGATAGATAGAGATAGATATTTACCTCATGGCTATTATAAAAATCAAATGAAATACTATGCATCAAAAAAAATGTTGGTACTTAAAAGCTAGCAGGCTTCTATGGCTGCCCCATCATATGTACACATATTCTCACCCCTAATTTCCAAATGTCCTTGATTCATAAATGAGCAACTGCAAGAAGAACTCAAAAGATTGGAAGGGGAAAATAAGGAGAGAAAAAATAATAGTTAGAAAGAGTGAAAAGGAGACCAAGGACAGGATAATAGGAAGAACGCCAGGGAAAGGCAGGTCTGGGGAAGCAGAGAAGACTGTGGGAGCCAGACAAACCCTGCCATAGAGGATCTCAGAACTGAGGGACAATATCTCAGTTGTTGAAGGCCAATGGGAGTGCTCACGTTGTAAGGCCACAACTAATGTTGCCATAGCAACAGCTGCCCAGCGGGTGTCAAAAGGAATTGGTGACCAGCATGGAGGCAAGAGAGAGAGAAGCCTGAAGTCCAGTTTGGGGAGAAAGGATGAACAGAATAAGAAAATTATTTGTTTATCTATCTGTTTGTTTACTTCAAAAAGGCTGAGCCTAGAGTTGTGTGACTTGGGGCTTGGAGTAGAAATTGTGTTGGCCGGAAGGACCCTAACAGCTGAGACCTAAAAAGGGCTCCATGTATCAGCTATATGCTTTTGGTTTTTTATCCTAGTGCAGTCTCTTGAGGGGCAATGGCATCTCTTATCCCCATTGCTCGGGATCCAGGATTATGGCCATCGTGGTGTTGTGTATGGAAAACAACAGATGGCAGAGCAAGGTGCTCATTTCACAGTCAGAAACGATCTGCCTTGGCCTACTGGAGTCCTGAGGGGTTGGGGGTGGGGTGGCAGGGAGGAGAGACTCACTTCAGGAGAAGAAAAGGTTCTCAAACAACCTACCACAGAGCTGGCAAAGCTAAGCCAGAAGGTAGAAGGACAGTGCCCCTAAGGATCAAATCTGACAAGGTCACCATTGATCCTGGCAAGCATTTTTCCTGAATTGCCCAAGAGGGGCGTCAAGTGGACACAGTCACAGATGGAGGGTTCCCTTTAATCCAAGCTCAGCCAGTGGAACTGGCCTGGGCTGGCTTGCCTTCTGTAAACATTTCTGCATTGCCCTTTAGTCACAGAGTCAGAAATAAGTATGGGAATGGTGGTCCCTGGGGCTAGACTGGTATAAATGCTACTCCAGAATTTCCCAGCAACCCATGAAATCCCCTTCACTTTTCCTAGTGCAGAGCAATGTTTCTCTCCTAGTGATACTCTGCTATGGCCATCCTGCTGGTGGCATGATGAACATTTGATCAGATCATAAGTGAAGCAAATTTAAGCCTCACTCCTATACATGGGAAAAGAGAAAAATTACAATACAGGCACATCCCAATCTGGAATGTGACCTTGGGATAGTCACTTGACTTCTCTCTGTTCTTCAGGATTTCCAGGGTTACAGCGACCCTGAATGGAACATGTGAAAAATATGTCTTCCTCTTCTCCAGGACAATTAAAGAAAATTATGGTGAGGGGGAACAGAGCTCACTAGATTTAGAATCGAAATGACCAGGCTGACTTTGCTATTCACTGCACATGGGGCCTTGGAGAAATGAGAGCATCAGACTACATAATCTGTAGACCCTTTCAGGTCTAAAACCTGATCCTGTCCTACCTTTTGAGTTCCTCCAAACAAAGATGGCTAACAAAGGTACTGTACAGATAGAGCCATTCTTTCCAAGTAAATGAGTGTAAACAACTGGTCTTGAGAGGCTCAGGGAGCTAAGAATTCTCTTTTAGGGCTGCACTGCTGGAGGGGCCCTGCCCAAGGAAAACTGAGAAGCAGTTCTCTCTGGTAGAATGTGGATAGTGGCACAGCTATCTTGGCAGATGGGAGCCTCTGATGCCCCAGATCTCAGCACGAGCAAGTTGATGAGAGGACCCAGGCCCTTTGGGAAAAGCTGCCTCCAATCTTCACATGCCTGAAAAGTGCTGGAGCAAACTTCAGTCTTGTTCTGTTTTCTGAAACCTCCAACAGATGAGCAAGAAACTAAGTGTTATCCACATAAACTGACAGCTCCATGACTTATCTGACAGCATCAGGATGATATATCTGTTGTCCTAAATGAGAGTTTGGCTTTTACATTAACTTTTAATCGTGTCTGTGGGGCAGGAAGTGCCAGGAGCCACACTAGGAGAAACAAACAGACAAGAGCTACGAATTTCTCCGCACCCAGCCTAGCCCACCTGTCTCCAGTCAGAGCCCATGGCCCTCACCCAAAGTACCAAGTTCATCTCCATGCTGGCATTAGGGCTGAAACATCTGTATTGAAGTAGGAATGACATCACTCACCTTGTCACCATCCAAACACAACCTGGCTGACAGATGGCCTAGCAACATCCCCTAGCAACAATGACGGGAGATGGAATCTCTTGACACAGGATGAAAATATGCAAACAAAGGCAAACTTGTGTGTATGTGTATGTATGTGTACTTGCCTAGGCACAGAGGGGAGCCCATTAGCCCCAATTCCAAAGAACAGAAGAATAACAAATGAGAAAAAAAGGGGCTTGAAATCTCTTTGACCTGCCACAGACTCAGTTTAATCCTGTCCAATCAGCTGCTTGGATACTCAGCCACACCACTGCCATATCCTCTGGCTTATACTCTACATCTGGCATGATACCCTGCGGTCAGAGATGGCCTAGAAAAGCCCGGACCCGAGCTAAGACATCAGCCAGCACACTGGGCTCTCCACAATGATGGATTCTTTCTTAGGAAGGAAGCCCAAAGACAAAGGTCCAGTGACCTGAAGTTTTGTGGTCTCTTGCTCACCAATGCCCACCTGAGAATTAGAGAGAAAAGGTGGTTCGGATGCCAGAACTGATCAGAGACAGCTTTATTTCCCATCATATTCAAAAGGGTTGTGACTAAAGGAGTGGCGATTTCCCCCTTTCAAATGGAACAAATGCCCAGCTGTCCACTGCCCCAAATTTAAGGAAGGTTCCTCCAAGGTCTACAGATAAACAGATGGAAAGAGCTTGAAACCACTCAAGGAATCAAAAAGTACAGATCTCTCTCTCTCTCTCTCTCTCTCTCTCTCTCTCTCTCTCTCTCTCTCTCTCTCTCTCTCTCTCTCTCTCTCTCTCTCTTTCTCCCTCTGTGTGTGTCTCTCTTTGTCTCTGTCTCTGTGGGTGTCTCTGTGTGTCTCTCCCTCTCTTTCCCTGTGTGTGCGTGTGTGTGTGTCTCTGCACTTCCTTCCCTCTCCTATTACACCAACCTTAAATGTACACAATGTTCAGTGAAGGGGAAACGGGAAAGAAGCCTCTAAACCAAAGGAAAATCCACCTCCAAAAAGATCCAGCTGCAATTTATTAGACTTCAATTCAGGATGAGAAATTTGCAAAAGGACCAATAATTTGGAACCCAGGGACCCATAACAATAATGAAAAGAAGAAGAGTACGGGTGACGACTGTGAAGAATGCATGTGCTGTGTAAGACTCCCAGCCCTCAGCACACTGATGAAGTAGCAGAAACACTAGAAATATCACACAAGCAACTGAATGCACCCCCGTGCATGCACAAGCACCCATGTGCATGAACACACATGCACACACATGCACGCACGCACACACACTCACATACAAATACACACATGCACACACATGCACGCACGCACACTCACTCACATACAAATACACACACATGCACACGCATGCACGCACGCACACTCACTCACATACAAATACACACACATGCACACACATGCACGCATGCACACTCACATACAAATACACACATGCACACACATGCACGCACGCGCGCGCACATACACACATGCACACACACTCACAAATGCACACACATGCACACACACTCACATACAAATACACACACATGCACACACACATACACTCACACACTCACATACACACATACATACACACTCATACAAATACACGCACACACACATACATACACACATACAAATACACACACACACATACACACACTCACACACACACACACACATACTCACAGCTCATGCAGTTCAGGACCATTGCATTGAGACAGGGGACCCAGCTGAGGAGAGGAGGAGAGGGTCTGTGTGAAAAGCCACTAAGGTAATCACCTCCCCGGTCCCATTTGCCAAAGAGAAAGAATTCAGTGCCAGGGTTACCCTGTCAAATCAGAGTGACAAGTGGTCAATGTGGCAGCCACAGCAAAGATCCCAGCTCATTCTTCAATGGGATTTTGCAAATAGGTTGTCCCCACCCCGTGAAGCAGTCATTAGAACAAATACCTCCTCCCCATTAGGCTGCCTTTTGTCCATCCTGAGAATGACACTTCAGTACTAATTCTGAGCACTTCCTTTTCCCTCTCACCCACTCCCTGGCCTCCTCTTACTCTCTCACCATCCCTTCCCTCAGGGGGATCAGGATCCGGGTTGAGGGTCCAGGTAAGCCTGACATTGAGCAACCTGCACGGCACCTTACTTGCCTGATTGCATGAGTGGGGTGCGGGGGGTGCGGAGAGGTGTGGATGGAGGAAGCTATACAACAACTCACAATGACCAGCCCTGAGAATGAGATTACAACAAACATAAACTAATGACACAGCTGTCAAGACAGATTAGGCCACATAGTAGAAAAAATTGCAGGACTGTTTAGTCCCAACAATATGAGATTAATTTATCAATACAGCTTATGTGGCACTGGAGAGATGGCAAATGGAATAAGTGAATCTCTCCTACACCTTGGATGAGATTGGAATTTGCTGACCTTCCAGGACTGACATGTCGGCTTAAAGAGATGAACCTAAAAATAAACTTTTGTGGAAAGCAAGATGGGAGGGGCAGAGAATGTGTCACCCAGACTGAGTTCAAATTTGAATGTGAAAATGTACATACATACACACACACACACACACACACACACACACACACTGCTTTATAGACCAAAAAACCAAGTCTACATATAATGTACTTCTAACACAGATAATAAACTCATATATTCTATCTCCCCATCTCTGTCTTTCTGTTTGTCTGTCTCTCTATCTCTTACACCCATGCTTTTCTTTATAGACCAAAAAACCAAGTTTACATATACTTCCAACAGAGATAATATACTCATATATTGTCTTTCCTTCTCTGCCTTTCTGTCTTTCTATTTGTCTGTCTCTCTCTCTTACACACACACACACACACACACACACACACACACACACACACACACACACACCCCTCTAGTCTACATGCACATGTCCCGTCAACAACATTCAATTAACTCTGAAGTAAACAATTCGTTCACATGATAATCTGGTTTAGATGTTTATCTCCTCACCTTCAAAATGGGAATAAAGTTAACAAAACAACGGAGGCTGTAGGGTGATGATGTTCATGAAGTACTTAGAAATAGAGTTTCCCAACACTGGTTTTTCATAGACATGCACATTCCCCACAGCACATATAAAAACCATAGTTACCCATAGATAAGTCTTTTCTCCTACCCCAAAATATACAAAGACCTTGACTTTCACACCTGTGAGGACTTCTGCAGATCCTCCAGGTAGCTATGCACTTATATGATCACCTGCAAATGTCCCCATACACTGAGCTCACTATGTATGGTACACCAGAGATGTTTACTGATTCCTTAGAGGACAACGGTAATCCATCCAAAGTACTCATAGTCAACTCTGTATTCCTGAAAGCCCCCCAAAAGGATCCTCTTCCGTATCCTAGCCTCAATGATTATTTCTGACATCCCTTCCCAACTCTCCTCATCTCTTTCACCTTCTCCTTTCCCATTCTCATTTATTCTTTCATTCAAAGTATTTATTGAGTACCTTCTATGTGCCAAACACAGTTATTAGGTGTTTTGATTTAAAAATCAAAGGAAAGACACACAATCTACTGTTTTCTGACAGGCTGGAATTCCAGAAGCCTGAATTCTTTTCATTGGAATTGAACCAGAAGAATGAATGCTCACTTTTTTCCCCTCCAGAAATAGCCTACTATCCAAATAGAGCCTCAAACACAATAGCTGTGTGATTCTGGGCAAATCACTTAACCTCTCTGTGCCTCAGAGGCATCTCTGTAAAAAAGATGGGCTTGATGCTATTGCCTCTTACTTACTTGCCAGCTCTAAATTTATCGCCTATGATCATTATTGATAAAGCAATCTCCAGACAAACAGGGAGGCCACTGGTGGTTAGAGAGCCAGAGATGATCCCTTTGGCTTAGCAGAGAAGCGAGATTCCACTGTTCATCATTCGAGTTTTTCCTCCTCTTCCCTCTTTCACCTCTGGAAATCATGTTCAGTGTTAGGTGTTGGGGCAGAGAGACCTGGAGTCTGGAGGACCTGACTTCAAATCTAGCCTCAGACACTTGGTAGCATTTATCAATTGCTTACTGTGTACCAGGAGCCTGGGATATAAAGACAAAAAGAAAAATCATTCTCAACCTCAACAAGTTTACATTCCACTGGAGTGATTCAATGTGAATGGAGAAGAAAAAAATATGTAATTTAAGGTACTCAATTAACAAGGATTTATTAAGAATTACCAGGGGCAGCAAGATGGTGCAGTGGATACAGCACTTGGCTGGAATCAGGAAGGTTCTTCTTCATGAGCCTTAGACACTTACCAGCTGTGTGACCCTGGGCAAGTCACTTAACCCTCTTTGCTCAGTTTCCTTATCTATAAAATGAGCTGGAGAAGGAAATAGCAAACTGCTCCAAAGTACTTTATCAAGAAAATTCCAAATAGAATCACATAAAGTCAGACACAACTGAAAGGACTGAACAAAACAGAATGGCAGTGACCATCAGCCACCAGCATGGAAGGCCAGAAAACTAAGAAAATCCAAGACTGAGGCATTTTTAGAACTGACAGGAAGGTTATAGACATTACCTAATATAGCCTCTTTGTTTCCAAATAAGGAAAATGAAGCCCCCCCCACCCCGCAAAGTCCAATGACAACCAATCCAAGCCTTCTAATTCCCGGTGCTCCTTCTACTGTAACACTCTACATACTTCTATGTATAGCATCTACTATACCACTAAGTACCATGTCACCTCATTATACGAAGACAATCAGGGCCACAGTAATTCAAAAAGTTCAAAAAAACAACCTAATGGTTTTCTCTGGGGGGAAAGGAGCCAGATGAGTTTCCAGAATGGGAGCCATGTCTTTGACCTGGCTCCCTGGGCACAGGACAAAGCCAAACCTGCAGTGAAGCTCTGAGACTACCCCCTGCACACTACCTTACATCCTACCCACATAGATCTACATTACAAGGGGGCAACACTCCAGCCTATATATAAACAAATGACTTGGGGCTGGGGAAGGTACCCATGATCTGAGCAAAAGCCTATGTCTTTAGACTGCTTCCTTGGATGTCTGGCAGGTCGGGAGGTCAGAGGAGCCAAATATCCCCCAGAGAAAAGTTGGGAAACTATGTCCAGAGCACAAAAACAAACTTTCATGATAAAAACACAGTTTCTCATACCAACTTGGGAAGGGAGGTGGTTTCTCCAATACCAGCCCCCTACGTCCTCATTTCTGCCTGGCAAAGCAAAAAAGCAACTGCATCCAAGATCCTAAAAATTCCCATTTGCCATAAATTTCATAGTAATAGAGCGAGATGAGCTACAACCAGTTCCCAATTGCATCCTTTGCCCTGGAGTAAGCCTCAGATTACATATCCAGAGACCTAGTGACCTATGAAGCCCTGAATATTCCTGTTCTTCTGGCCAGGCCAGGACCCAGACAACAACAGTAATGAGCATACGCAGAATATTTGGCTGGCACAGGTAGCATTCCAGTAGAAGAACTCACTCTCCTGCTAAGCCCTGGAAACAAGAGGGTTAATAATTTTCCATCTCTGCTCACTTACCCACAGTTAGTCTCCAGATGAAACACTAAGAAAACAATCGTCTCTTCCCAATTTCTTTCTGCAGATTTCAAAGGTTCTTCAATTTCTGATAACACCCAGGTAACCACACACACCCAAGCACCATTTTTAACTTACAAAGGAAGAGTCATAGGCCGCCTTCCATTCAGTTCAGTATTGTAAGACACCCTTGGTAAGTGTTTGCTTATGGTATGGCATAGCATGGTACCTCCTACCCAAACCCAGGGGCAACATGAAAGGAAATCTAAGGGGAACCAGTATGGCATGGAAAGAAAGAATACACGGCAGGCTTACTACAAGAGGGAAGAAGGGTCCTACCACCAGAGCAGGAGGCCAGATGTCAGCACTTCTAGAACCCCTTCCCTCCTGCTCTCTTTCCCCATCAGCAGATGCAACTTGAAGGGCAAGCCCAGGGTCCCAAGACAGACAGTGACCTTCTCCAGGGTCGGTCAAGTGGAACATCCTTCACCAGTCAGCCTTGGTAGGCAAAGTAGCCAGGCCAAGGCTAACACGGAAAATGCTGTGGCCTGAGTCACTAAACAGGAGCAGTGAGAGGACGGGATGTGGGTCACAGCTGTGCTCCTGCTGCCTCCGGGGTGCCTTCCTCCCCACAAATCTCTGCTCAAGGGAAATCTACAAGCTAGAGAGAGTCCTGAGGCAAAGGGAGCAGCTGGCAGGCGGGAGAACTGTCCCAGAGATGACACTGCAAGCCACTAGATGGTGGAGGGGGGTAGGGGAGAGGGAGAGGAGAAAGAGGAAGGAAAGGTTGAGGAAATCTAGAGAAGAATGTACATTTACTAGGTGAATGGCCTACGGCAGGCAAGGATTCACATAGCTGGCAGCAAGAAGCAAAGCTGGTGAAAAGCCTGAGTCCCTAAGAGGGGAGGAAAGGACTTTGAGGGTCACAGGAGTACCCCAAGGTTGTGAACTGAATGGGGTCATGCTCCTAGGAGTAGTATGGATTGAAGGAGGCAGGTGCCACCCAGAGCCTTAGGGATTCGGGAGAGCATGGAGAACCACTGGGATTTGTAGGTCAGGTGCAGGACTGTACAGTACAGGTACTGGGGCAGAGGAAAGTCAGTCAACAAAGCAGATCACAACTGCTGTTCCTGAACCAACTCCAGGAGTAATAGAGGATTGACATAAGGACAGCAAGGAGGCAAGACATCCACACACAATAGCATGGGACCAAATGCTCCCTTGTGCCCAGATATCCCCGTTCTTCTGTCCAGGCCAGGACTCCGAGGGCAGTAAGAGCAGAAGGCATATTTAGAATATAGGGTCAGTGCCTAAAGTCAGTCCAGTTTCACTGTGGAGTAGCTGTAGAGAGAGTTATAAGTAAGCCCTAGAAACAAGAGGGTTAAAAACCCTCCATCTCTACCTGCAGTCTCCAAATTTACCAGTCAGAAATAGCAAATTCTGTCTTCCAATTGCCTTTCTATAGATGCTAAGGGTTCTCCAATTTCTGATAACACAGAGACAGGGACCTATATTCCTACTTGTCCCTATACTATTTTACTCCTGACTCTGTGACCCTGTTTGGCATTTTCTTGGCAAAGATATTGGAGTGGTTTACTATTTCCTTCTCCAGCTCATTTTACAGATGGGGAAACTGAGGCAAGCAGAGTTGAGTGACTTGCCTAGAGTTACACAACTAATAAGTGTTTGAGGCCACATTTGAACTCATGAAGAGGAGTCTTCCTGATTTGAATTCCAGTGCTCTATCCACTGTACCTCTTAGCTGCCCCTAGTAAGCCTTAATAAATGCTTATTAATTGAGCAGTTTAAATTCTATTTATTCATCTGTCTACCTCCTTGAGATCAGGAATAGTTTTCTTTTTGTCTTTATGTCCCAGGGGCATGGTACACAGTAAGCAATTAATAAATGCCTTTTTATTGATTGATTCTAGAGGTGCTCACTCAGGCCAAGAAGAAAATGTCCTCAAAGCAAGATGGAGACAAAGGATGACATATGAGGCACTGGCAATCTAGGAAAGGGGAGAGGAAGCCGCAGAAGCCCTGGGCCATGGTGGGCTAGAACTCTACCCAAGTCCTCTCTCTCCTGACATTTCTGCTTTACATTATTTCACCATTAAGATTTGTAACTGAGAATCAGAAGTACACGATTCATCAGAGTAAAAGTCACTTTTCTTCTAACAGTTTTGTTATTTCTCTCCAAAGTCCTTTCTAACTATTTTCTTAGTTCCTTTCTAAGGACACGTCACCCCATAAAACCCTCATCCTAAGTGTTCTGCAGATAACAAGTAAAAGAATCCCCAAGGAATTAACTGGAGGAAAGGTCAGAAGCGGGGAAACTCAGCTTTCTGCCCTGGGCTACATGAATTGGGGGAGCTATTTAGCCAGTGTTCATTATTGGTTTATAAAACCCCAGACTTGCCCCCAAGACCTTGGATCACAGGAAAATTATAGATTTAACAATATCTAGTGGTCATAACAACAGCAGCAATGATAATAATAAAGCTAAAATTTTAGAGACCTTTCAGAACAGTCCTGTGAGACAGAGCCTGCAAGCATGGAAACTTCTCATGGCCACATGGCTAGTACCAGAGGAGAGATGGTGACAGGTCAAGAGTAAATCTCAACAAATTATATCACAGATCTGTGATCCAACAGCCTTTTGCCTCTTTTTCTATCCCTAGCACTTAGCACTGTACCTGATACATAGTTAGGTGCTTAATAAATGCTTGTTGATGGATAAATTGGGGTAATGGGTAGCTTGACTACAGATCAGAAGAGTCTAGGTCTATAGTCTAGTTCTTTCAGCCCTTTGAGGCAGGATAATACAGTGAATAAAAAAGCATTGCTTTGAGGTTAAAGGACCTTAGGGTCTCAATTTCTTCTTCTATAAAATAAAGGAATTGGACAAACCTGAGGTGCTATGTCAATGAGCTTTTATTAAGATCCTTTCCAGTATCCCATGAAATCCCATGAAAGGTCATTCACTCCATTCTTCTGAATATTACTTTTTCAGAACACAGTCACTGTCTCCTCCTCGAGCAGGGAACAGTGACAGTTTCTCAACAAGGAAGAGATTAGGCACCTGACTGTTGGCTAACTGAGCCTGCAACTGTTGATATTAGAGAGAATTTGAAGACCCAGGGGGAATCTGTCAATCATTTGTCAACCCTTGATGGGGTACCACCCAGCGATAGCCTAGGAGTCTTGAGCCAGGAGACACACACAAAGGCACCAGCCTAAGGTCTTGAAAGAGAGCTTGAAAACCAAACACAGAAGGCAAAGAGGCAGGGACAAATGTACTATGTGGGGTATCCTCTTCAAACCTGGTTATCAACTCAGGGCAGTCAGATGGTGCAATGGATAGGAAGTCAGGAAGACTTATCTTCCTGAGTTCAAATCCAGCCTCAGACACTTACTAACTGTGTGACCCTGGGCAAATCACTTAGCCCTGTTTGTCTCAGTTTTCTCATCTGTAAAATGAGCTGGAAAAGGAAATGACAAACCACTCCAGTATCTCTGCCAAGAAAACCCCAAATGGGGTCATGAAAAGTCAGACATGACTGAAAAACAACTGAAGGTAAATTTCCAGAAGTTGGGACAACATATGGTGTAAGAGGCTGTCAAACAGATCCAAAATATTATCAGCCTGCAACATCAAATAGGGTCACAAGGACATGACTAAACCACAACACTGACTCAATATATTTTGAGGCTGCAGCCTAGGACCATCCTTGCCTGAGTAAGCACAATGAAAACTAAGGAAAAAACATCAATCTTCATTTCCCTCATCTGTATAATGGGCATAAGGACTAATGATACTAACTTCATCTCAGGGTCCTTGTGAAGACCAATCAAGATAAGATAAGTAAAACACCACTGTTGTTCTCGTCCTTTTTCAGCTACTTCTCATAAGCCTCTCTTTTCTTTCTGTGTGTGTGTGTTCATCCTTTGTTGCTGAAGAAGACCATGCCATCAGAGAAAAGATGACATGACTTGTACTTGACTTTGTTTTGAGTGAGGGGGCTCTGTGCAGGTCACCAGCCTCACTTCTCCAGAGACATCTGAATCCAGTGACCAGATATTCATCAGGATGACTGGAGATGACCCAGGATGAGGCAATTGGGGTTAAGTGACTTGCCCAAGGTCATACAGCTAGTGAGTGTCAAGTGTGAGGTGAGATTTGAACTCAGGTCCTCCTGACTCTTGCACTGGTGCTTTATCCTTTGCATCACCTAAGAAGTTAGAAGCACCAGTGGATGCCCTTGAACCTATCAAGATGCTGAATACACCTATGCTTAACCTCACTCACCCAGCCCCAATCCCATCTGAATTAGACAAAGCAATCAATTTTACAAATATTTTATCTAGTTCTCTATTCAGTTATTTTATAGAGGTGAATGGATCAATGGAGCCCAGGGAACAAAAAGCAAAATTCCTCATTGAATCAACATCTGGAACATTTGCTTTTGCTCCTGTAACCTAACCATTTCATTACTCATCACACAGGTCACTCCCGAGAAGGCTCCCTATTTCTTCTGGCAAGGGCAGCAAGAAAATCAAAACTCTGTTCTACCAGTGCCCCTGTGACCTGTCTCCATTGCATGATATCTAAAACTGAGTTCCTTGTCCCTGAACTTTCATCCAAGAAGAGAACAGAAGGAAGAATGGAATACCCTAGAAAGTGGGTTCTAGTTCCAGCTCTACCATTTGCTAGCCATATGACCTCTGAATGAAGGGACAGTCTCTGAGATTCTGTGATCCTTAATTTTCTCATCTGTCAAACAGGAAAAAGTTGATGTCCTATGTGCCTTATAGTATTACAGTGAGACAAACAAAATATGTGAAAAAGATCTCTGAAATGTACCGTGTTATGCAAATTGAACATTATCCTTTTAGTTTATTGAATTTTTTTAAAGATTGAGTCTCTCCCTTTGGCTGAAATTACATGGGTCACTCACAAGATGGGTTCCACTCTGGCAGGCGTGGGGATTTTGATCTATTCCATTTCTTTCCTAGGCTGGCTTGCCCCCTTCAGGTAAGCTGGCAGCCCTGCTGGGTGTGGAGGGCTCCCCATTTTAATTCCCAACTTGGTGGGGACCACTGATTAGCTTAGCTCTAATGCAGCTCAGAACTCCCAAACTCAAGTGATCTACCTGCCTTAGCCTCCCCCATAGTAGAGATTATTAGGCCTACACTACCACAACCAGTCTTCAGCAGGATTTTGTTATTGAGAAAGGCTTCCAAAAAATATGGCCAATTTTCAGTCAGCTAGTCCCAAGCTCCCCTTCCAATTGAAATAGGAGAAATGTTTTCACACTTCATAAGAGGACACAGAATTTAGATGAATTTTTATTCATCATATGATATCTCATGGACATATTAATGCATCACTACCTGTGTTATCTTTGACTACATGGGTGGGGTAAGGGAAGGATGACAATCAATTGGTCAATGACCACTCCTCCCCCTCTATGCTCCTCCTCAGGGTATCAATTCCTTTTGTTGTTGCCTCCTCCCCCAGGCTCATCTTTTGGGGAGCTTTGGAGCCCATGAAAAGGTAAAGATAAGTATCCTACCTATGAGAGAAAGAGATCATTGGAGCAGAAAAACAATTCACGGCTATATGCAAGGACTCAAAACCACCATTTCCAATCAAGTTCTAGGAAACACAGTTTGTCTTCTGGAGAAACGGCAATCAGACAAATATCTATATGGAGGACAGATCAGGGGTTCCTGATCTTCCCTAAGCCCATTCACCAATCCCTTTCTCACAATCTCTCATAATTATTAACTTACAAAATAAAAGGATAAGACCTCATAACCTCAACAGTCTCCTCACCCATCCGAGATCATGAAGCGATTGAGCTAAAGAAGGAAGGACATCAGTACAAAGGAGTCAAAGTACCAAGAATGGTGGGTCAATTAAGCCAGTCTCATCATACCAAGAAGTTAGAAAAACACTTCAGAGACTGATGGAAAGTGTAATAAAGGAAGACTCCGATCCAGTTCACCATTTTCACTGGTTCTATAGAGAAGTGGCCTGAAGAAGGGAGACACTGGTTCCTCTGATCCTGTAGAGGGAAGCTGCTGGCTTCAGGGCTCACTGGGTCCTGTTCACAGCTGAATCTATTCACCCATAGGAGATTATACAAAGGATGATGCCCAAATACCCCTGCCCTTGCCCCCTCTCCTCCAGGCCAAAGTAAAAGTTTGACTAAAGCTCAGGAGTGCCTTTGCTTTTATAAATCTGCCTTTTAATGATGGCTTCAAGGCTAAGGGAAAAAAGGACCATTAAACTCACTGAATAAGTTAATGGGGCAGAGAGAATCTATTTCGGAGCCACCCCAGGCTATTTTCCTCTGGAGCTAAAGCCTGAATAAGCAAAAAGAAAAAATTAAAACCGTATAGTGCCTTGCCAATAAATAACCCCCAGTGTAATCTCTCAGTATCCAGGACTTCATTTGCAGAGATATTATAATGCAGATCAGTTGTAAAACACCTCCGGTTTTCAAAGACTTCTACCTGCTTTATTGGTTTGGGGGTCTTATTATCTGTCATTTCCCTACATTGCTCTGAAAGCAAAGGAATTAACTTTCCAGTTCCTGGCATGATTTCTGCATTATGGAGTGATGCTGTACCCCCAAAACTGACTGGTTTACTGCATTAAGCTTTCTAGCATTGTCATGATGGAGATCTCACATATGCATTACACCCACACACACGCACGCACATACACATCATCATCATCATCATCAAGTTTCCCATAAGTCTCCACACAGTTCCCAAAATCCTACTCCACCTTTCCCCGATCCCCAACAGAGCATCCCCATTTCTCTTTCCTGGACAATTCCACCCTTCATTAAATCCTCAGACTCTCTTCAGTTTCTATCCCATTCCTCTCATAGTCTAGTTATCTCTGCCTCATCTTCCTTCTCATCCCCAAATTATCATCCTCTGTGGGCAACCAGCTATCCTCTCCCAGTTCTTCCCTCTAAGAGGGAGAAAGATTGACCATCTCCTACCTCTCATTATAATGAAGCTAGAAATCTGAGTGTCAAACTCAGGAAAACATATAAATAAGTCAGAATTCCTGTTTGTAAATGTTGAGTCCCACTAGACACACTTTGTTTACTCTTTAATATTTAAACATGTTAATTAAATCTCTGAATAAACAAATATATTTTAGCAAGTGGCTTTTCTGAATCAGAGTTCTTTTATGCCACCACTTAACTCAGTGCCAGTCAGAAAATGGAGAGTGCCAGACCCCAATTGGGTTGGACTGTTTGCAAGTGTAGTTTGGCAGTTCTAGCAGATCAGATAGGGTTGACTTCTAGTCAGAGGGCCACCACAAACCACTTCTGCCTCTCTTAATATGCCAGACTTTGCCCTTTACCTACCGTGAGCCTGATGACTCTCTATAGCCTGATTTCCCTCACCTGGACTCTCAAGAGCCCATGTCCCCATCTTTTTCTAGCTCCCCTTTATGATCTACATCCCCTGTTAGACTGTTGGCTCCTTGAGTCCAAGAAATAGCTTGCTTGTTTGTATTTGTAGCCCCAGTGCTTAGCATAATGCATGGTACATAAGAGGCATTTGTTTCACCATTTCTCTCTCTCTCTCTCTCTCTCTCTCTCTCTCTCTCTCTCTCTCTCTCTCTCTCTCTCTCTCTCTCTCTCTCTCTCTCTCTCTCTCTCCCTATCTATCTGTCTTAGAGTCCCCCACTTCTTACTTTCAGAGTCACACCATGCTAGGTAAGAAAGAGCTGAAGCTGAAGCTGAAGTTGGTCCACTGTGGTCCACAGTGGAGATTTGCTTCCGACTGAGTCCCTTGTCTGATGGACAGGGAGGCAGAAAGGGGGAGAAGGGAGATTGCCACCAAGTCATTGCTGGCATAAGTCATATGAAGTAGTGATTACAAAGACACAAACACTCTAAGGAATAAAGTCCTGCCACAGACTCAAAATTGCCTGCTAGACTAGTGCAGGCCAGCCAAGGTACAATGGGGATCAGGCTGGGGCATCAGCCTCCACCTGTCACAAAGAACTAAAGAGCCTCCAAGAGGTCAGGGATCCTTATGCCCCCATATCAAAGAATGAGGACTAAATCTGAGAATGTCATCAATTTCAAAGTCATAAAATGTCACAACTGGAAGCCAATCCTTCAGGACTGTCCAGTCCAGGGGGTTTTCCTGAGGTCCATAAGCTTTTTAAAAATATTTTGATGACTATTTCAATATAATTGACTTCCTTTGTAACCTTATACATTTTATTTCATGCTTTTAAAAACATGATTCTGAAAAGCAATTCATGGGTTTCACCCAAGTGAAAGGAGTCCATAACAGAAAAGAGGTTAAGAGCCAATTCCTGATGTAATGTGACTCCCACTCCCTTATTTTACAGATGTGGCTATTAGAGTCAGGCAAGGCCAGCCTGGGAGCTAATCACTGTCCCTGCTTGGAAAGTTGGGTGGAATGTATGACAAGCTATAAGGCATCTGAAAGGCTACCCATGGAGGTCTCCTTGAGGCTATACTCTATCCACCTAAATAAATACATGCCTGCTCTTTTCTTGGTTGACTGACAGACTTGGTTGACTTTTTCCAAGAGACTCCAATCAAGCTCAGATTCTCACTGGACTGTGAAGGAAGTCTTCTTAGTTTCTGAACTCCCTCATCAAAGCTTTCTGTTCAATCAAAGCCTCCTGCCTCTTTGTCCCCTGCTTTGTCCTGGAAGAAGGGCTCTTGCCATCTTGGCTACGCTCACAGCCTCAGCCCCCTAGTCCCCATTTCAGAGAATCCTATGTGGCAGAGGTGGCAGGAGAGTGAGAAGTCATGTAGTCTGTTGCTCTGACTGCCAATAGGATTTCACCTATTCCAACCCAGATGGAACAGAATCTATCCTATTTTAAAGCTGTGCTGGGAAGATTTTGTAGTCACCAATACTTCCAGGAGACTTGTCTCTCTATCACTAGCAGCTAGGTGGTGCAGTAGATAAAGCACCAGTGCAGAAGTCAGGAGGACCTGAGTTCAAATCTCACCTCAGACACTTGACACTCACTAGCTTTGTGACCTTGAGCAAGTCACTTAACCCCAATTGTCTCATCCTGGGTCATCTCCAGTCATCCTGATGAATATCTGGTCACTGGATTCAGATGGCTCTGGAGGAGATAGTAAGGCTGGTGACCTGCACAGCCCTACCTCACTCAAAACAAAGTCAAGTGCAAGTCAGGTCATCATTTCTCTGATGCCATGGTCTTCTTTGGCAACAAAGGATGAACACACACACTCTATCACTGAACAAAATCTCTCATGCCTCATCCCAAGCTTGTCTGCAATGTCCCACTTGTCTGCAATGTCAAATAACATCCTCTCCATGATACCCCTTCTCAGTTAGACCTAAAAGCCCCCAAGCCTGAAACATTGCTCCCTTCACTGTCAGCCTAGGTCAGGATTGAAATTTATTTTGCTTCTTCGTATACACTCTCCTATTTCTCAGATTGTTGTATATCTTATTCTCTTCCACTAAATTGCATGCTCTCTAAAGAAAAAAAAAGAGCTCTTCTATACATTTGCTGAAGCGTTTAACCAAGGATCCAACTGGTTTGACAGATATATATAATAAAATGAAATATATACTATATAATTATATATAATATGTTATAATATATTACATATTATATATAAATAATAAATATACTGAGTTATGTTCAATAATGATAACAATTCACCTGTATTCTCCCAGAGTCACTATTCTTTCTCAGGCCCTCATCCACCTCTTTCCTGCACCATGCAGTGACACCCAAACTGGTCTCCCTACCTCCTTCTCCAAACTGTTTTCCACACAGATGCCAAAGTGACACACCACTCCGAAAGCATATATTTGACTATGTCCCTCCCTTGTTCAATGAGCTCCAGTGTCTTCTATTGTCCCTAGGCTAATTATAAAAAATTCCTTTATTTGGCACTTCAAATCCTTCACGAGCTGGCTTCAGAATCAACCTTTCCCAGCTTGTTATGCATTACTCCAAGTACCCTTCGGTGCTGCCAGACTGGCCTTGCTCTTCCTCAAACATACCACTCCATTTCCCATCTTTGCCCAGGAGGTTCCTCCATGCCTGAAATGTAATCCCTCCTAACATTTTCCCACCTCTGTTCCCTAGGAGTAAGCAGGCTGAGAGGAAAAGAGATAACTCTCCTTCTTTCTCCACCCCAGTTAAAAAAAGTCAGAATCTGGAGTGAAAACCTCAGAAGCCAGGAGCCCATCCTGGACCACCCCGTGCTTCACTGTTGGCTGACTGCCTTCACCCAACTGAAAAAAATGTTCTCCCCTACCTCCCAATGAATCCAAAAACAATCAGCCTGGGTGCAGAAGTGCATTAGGGGAAACACAACAATTGCTTTTTTTTCATTTCAATGCTGCTTATTAAATCTTACTGATCAAAAAAGCTAAATGCAAAGAGACTTTGAGGATGAGACTTGAGGATGAGGCGGCCAGCCCACCAAGAGAAGGGATATAGTGGGACGCCAAGGTCAGTTTGGGGATAGACAAGGATTTGGGTTGGAACCAAAGCAGGAGAAGTACAGACAACTGTGAATGAAGGGAATGAGAGAGGGGAGAAATTAAAGATCATCCCTTCCACCTCCCTGTCCCCTTTCCCCCACCAGCCCCAGAAGAAATCCTGAAGAGTTGCCCCCCCCCACCCATTGTCCAGGCCCACAAAAACCAACTCAGGCAAAGACAAATACAAAGAAAGACACATGCAGAAACATTTATGATGCATAGACAGAGGCACACCCTGACATAAATTTATGGAGATAGATAATAAATATAGAGCAAAAATAATTATTTCAATGGGTATAAAATGCCACAGGATCACAAAGTCTGGAATAAGTGGGTGGCAGCCTGGATATTCCCACTGTTGACCTAGGGCTATTCTATTCCCAAATTAAGTAACCTGGATCAGTCTCAGCTCAAATTGTAAAGGCGAAATTCTGTTGCTCCTTGGGTGAGGCTCTCAAATGTAATGATTAGAGAAAGCAACAAGGAACCCCAACATTGATGTGCTATCCCCCATCTCTGCCAAGTCACTAGGCAAGTCTTTTGACAATCCTAATCAGCAGATTTCTTCATTTGCAAATGGAAAATGAACTTAGCTTTCGAAACCTTATCACTAGAGTCCCAGGAGTATCTTTGGTCTAGTGGCCCAGTTCCATAAGGATTTACCTTATGAAGATCTGTTTGAAGGGACCAGAAGAGTCTGGAGGGGCAATCATTCCACTGTTATCAGATCCTTTGCCCTGGAAGAGGAGATCCTGCATGTGGCCCTCTGCCCACTGCCCACTGCCTTTGTCCTCTGCCCCCAGGCCCAAGCTAAAGGAAGACAGAAAGATAGCTCTCAACCACACCTAGAGTCTAAACTCATTCACTTATCCTTCCAAGGATTTCCACTCTTTCTTCTTTTCTCCCTCCTCTCTAACCCCATAAAATCTCTCAGACCTTAGAACAGTGAATGTAAGTGAAAGAAAAGGGCTGTCCACTCCCTAGAAGGCAGTGAGGTTGAAAGGAGGCTGGCAAGTATAGAGGCTGGGGAAAGGGACAGTGAATTTGTTTTGCTTGACTGGACATATTGACTATAAACTTTTATTTTTCTTTCTTTTTTTCCCCCAGTGAGGGGCAAAAGGCTGGAGAAAATCAGAGGAAAAGAAAATAAATATTTATTAACTGAAAAAAATGAAATCAAAACAAAATAGGCCAAAAAAGAGTCATTGTACAGATGTCCAAGGGCAGGAGGAGATAAGTGTTCCTTAGTCAATTTAGAGTAAGCTCCAGAAATGAGACAGGAGAGGTACTGGAAAGCAGGATGGAAAAGCATTTACTGAATTAATCACCATGAAAAAGTCATTTTACATCTCTAAACTTCAATTTATAAGGTTCAGGAAAAGGTCTTAGAGATGCTCAGAAAAAAAACAGAAATGTAGTAGCATATATGTATGTGTATTTGTGTGTACACATGTGTATATATATATATGTGTACACGCACACATATATATATACACACAAATATATATATACATACATATATATATATATACACACATATGTATAAGTGTGTAAAGGAAAGAGTGAACAAAAACCAAGAGTCACCATCTATAAAATGAAGAGGTTGACTAGATGGCCTCAGATGTCTCTTCCATATCCTGAGATCTGAGTTCAAGGACCTGAATTCAAATCCCAGCTTCATGATGTAATCATTAAACACTGACGTTTCCAGTCTTGGTCTGTAAAATCAGATGCTTGAAATTTCATGATCAATTTCAGCTCTAAGATTCTGTGACTAAAGGTCACTGGTTCAGAAAGAGTTAAACAGATGCCACTTCCTTAGCCATACATCTCTCAGTCCCTGATCCTTGTAATAAGGATTGGATAGGATCATGCCAATACATCTGCCCATCTTTTCCCCAATACTCCAGATGCCAAGGCGGGCTTGGCAGGAGGTGAGGCAGGCAGCCAGACACCTGGACACCCCACAGCCTAGGCACAGATGTGGCTCAGCACTCACAGTGGGTTTAACAAACTGCCAGCAACAGGGCCATCCATTAGCTGTCTGCCATGTGCCTGGAAAGGAGGCAATTTGGAGAACAGAATGAATGGTTGTCCCTCCCTCTTCCAAGAGAGGAGCCCTATTGGGCACTGAGCCTGCCCACTGATTGGGCAGAGTCTCATAGCCAAGGGGACAACAAATCCTCAAGAGCAGACAGGCCCTGTGCCTTTGGGAGGCTGACCTTCCTTTCCCCCCTAGTCATCAAACCTTTGCTGCCATGGCTCCATGGGGCCAAGGACGAGACCTTCCCTGAAATCCGGACTGTGGAAACTTGTTTTTAACTAGTGTAAATTCTTTACATTGTTATTTGCTTACTTCTATGTTCACGTACAAAATAGCCTCTGGTAATTGCTGAGCAGAGTGAAGAGAAGGGGGGAAGACATGTTCCATTCTGAATAATGGATCCAATGATTTCTTCCCATTCTTTCCTCCCATCCCTCTTGTTATTTCCCACTTTGCATCTTATTGCTCCTTTTATTAAAATGGCTACCATGTAAGAGACAGCAGCAAGACAGAAATGAAATCTGTAGAAAAAGCTGATATTAAATCACTGCCTAGCCCTCATTTCTACCAAGATGCCTATATCATCAGTGGTACGATACAACGGCTAAGCATCAGACTGGGATAATTCCAATGTTCTATTCCTGAGACCCCTGGGGGGTTCAGCAGGTCCCACCGAACGAGTCACAGCTCCAGTTTATGCCTAATATTCTCTGCCTGAAAAGTGGGAATCACAGTGATTCCTTCACACACACACACACACACACACACACACGATACTAGGACTATAGCATGATGATACAGAAGTATAAAATCATGGCTACTTCAAGCTGGGAGGAATCTTGGAGATCATCTAATCTGAACCCATTTTACAGAGGAGAAAACCAAGGTCCAAAAAGATAAGATAACATGCCTAAGGGTCACACAGGTAGTGAGTGGGAGAACTCAGAATAAATTCCAATTCTCAATTTCCCAATTCAGTGCTCTTTACAATAAACCACACTGCTTCTCATAAATTTTTTCTCTTTTTAATTATTATTTTTTTGGTTCAGATATAAGACTTCATTGATAGAAGGAAATTCCAATGTGAAAACTGACTCCGTTGATAAAGATAAGGACCTTCTCAGAAACTTAGTCACAGAAGTGCCTAAGGCAACAAGAGATTCAATGGCATGCCCATCTGTCACCAGGCAGTAAGTGTCAGAGGGAATACTTGAATCCAGAACTTCTACTATATCACACTACCTCTCTCTGATCTACTCTAATAACTTGAAAAGGTGGAAACTTTGGAATTGCTAGAAACGTATTCAGTCAACCCAGTATTCTTTCCACCTCTACAAAGACATTGCTCTTTCTCTAGCAGATTTCACTGGCAAGGTTGAACCTGATCATTAGCACACTTGGATGTTCCAGCCTTGACCACCTGCCATTGCTCCAGGGTTCCAAAAGCAGGTTTAACCCATTTCAGACTCATACAACTGGCACCTTTAAAGAGCCATTTTTTAACCAGCTCAGTTTGAGAAAAGAAATCAGAAAAAAAAAGAAAGAAAGAAAGAGAAAGAAAGAAAGAAGAGAAAGAAGGAAAGAAAGAAAAGAAAAAACCCTTTTTAGATTTAGCTGCCTCCTTGTCATAAGATTATTGATAGCTAGGTGGTTCGATGGATAGAGTGCTGGGCCTAGAGTCAGGAAGACTCCTCTTCCTGAGTTCAAATCTGGCCTCAATTCTAGTTGTATGACCCTGGACAAGTCATTTAACCCTGTTTGCCTCAGTTTCCTAGTCTGTAACATGAGCTAGGGAAGGAAATGACAAACCATTTCAGTATTTTTGCCAGGAAAATCCCAAATGGGGCCATGAAGAGTCAGACACGATTGGAAAAGAACTCAACAGCAAACAACTGTCACAAGATTAGCCTCATCTGGCCCCAAACAAAATCCAGCATTTCCTCTCCAACAGCAGAAAGAATTTGATTTTCTTCATCCTAGCCACTGGGTGTCACTTTCTCTCCCACTGAAAAGTGACAATTGCGCATTCATATCTCAGTGAAATAACCTGCGGGGTCGTAACATAGTTCTAAAGCTGTGTCGTAGCTCCAGCTTTCCAGTAAGACACTCATGGGGAAGCAAGGAAGGAGAGATTTGGAAATCAGACCCAGAGCTCTGGGCTTTGTTTGAATCAAGTGGTGACAGATTCACAACTTCCACATGCCCACGCAGGTATACACAGAAACCTTGGCTTTGCTACAGAGCTAGATTGCTGCCAGCACCTGCCTTAAAGGCACAATCACAATAGGGGGACAGTACAACATCCTTATCCATATAAACCATGGTCTAATGCCCTCTAGTGGTTAGTTCTGGAACTGATGGACTTGAATTGTTAAAACAATCCTCCCTCCATTTCTGGAGACATTCCACTCAAATTAAGAAACGTTTATTGCCTATTATATGGAGAACACCATTCTATGTACTAGGAGTTATGCAAAGAAAAAAGACAGTCTCTGTCTTCATGCTCTTCCCCACCTCCTCCATTCAAATCCATGTATTTGATATTACCATGCTTGACCAATCTTATCAGCTAAGTAAGGCCAACTGTGAATACATCATAAGTGAGGGGTAGAAAAATAATTAGAAGAATCTCAGATGGTAGCTTCTGTGGACCTGCCATTGTTCAATCAACGGCCTAGGTCCCCAGGACCTAGAGTTCTCTGTGAAGCCTCCAATGAAAATGTCTACCAACTGGAATCTTGATGATTTCCAAACCCACAAGATAAATGTACTTTTTTTTTCTTTTCACACATACTCATCCAGAAATCTGGTTCTCAGCTCATCCTTCCTCTCTGCCCTCATTTTGTTTTAACCCCAAACCTCACCTTGCCCTCAAAAACTTGAATTCATTCATTCTCATTTGTGTTCATTCAATATGCATTTATTCCATATCTACTAGGTACAAGGCACCTTACTAGGCTCTACAGAGCCAATTACAAAACTGAAAACAGTCACTTCCCTAAAGAAGTTTGTATCCTACTGGCATTATATTCTATGGTGTTGCTATAGCATCTGAGTTTGCAAAATACTATTGATTCTCACTTTTCACATATCCAAATGTCTCACTCTCCCTTTACCAATTAATATCATCCATTCAGTAAAGATACATTGAGTTTCTACTATGTGCAGAGTTCTGCATTACATATTTGAAGGATACAAAAATAAAACTCAATCCCTGGTCTCAAGCAGAGTTCAGGGAAAATCAGAGCCTCACATGTAACATTCAACAACAGCCAAGGTCACTTCCAAGGTGAGCCTTATAAGTCAAAAACTCCAAACTCATGCTATCCTGCTTAAGCTACAATAAAATATCTAAGTAAGTAAGTAAACTACTCTTACCTCCATAAATTCAGCTATGAAGAAGGTGGGGAGATGGAAGCAACTTAGAATAGGAAGGATAAAATGCAAAGTGAAAGAAGAATCAAGTTCTTTTTAAAATTCAAAGATTTTAAGAAGCAAAGACCTTTGCTTAGTGAAAGATGTTTTAACTGGTTAAAAATACTGTCAAAGACCAGTGTCAATCAGCAGACTTATAGTTGGTAAACACTGATATAAACAATAGTGCTTCAGGAATTTGGATACAACAAGGACCACCAAAAATAGGGTGGTCTCCACAGAGGAGATGGCACTTGAGCTGGGTCCTGATGGATAAGTAGAAGATGGTGGAAATGATGTAAGCAAAGATTGGGAGGAGAAAATAAACATGCTGTGTTTGGGGAGAGTGAAGAAACTGATCCAATTAGAGTAGAGGATAACATTTAAGGGAAGTATTACGAGATCAGATTAAGGTCATATCCTGGAGAGCCCAGAATGTCAGCTTCTTCGTACTTTATCCCCTAGGCAATGAGGAGCTACTAAATGTATATGAGTAAGGGAAATGAATGTAGTTCTCTGCACATGAGGAAAAGTGGTATATGAGGAATAACAGTCTGGCAGTAGCATGTAAGACAGATTGAAAGGAAGAATAGATGCAAGGTGGGAGAACAAGGCTAGTCCATAAGAGTAATCCAAGCTTAGGGGAACAACATTAGAGAAGAATGGCAGCCATAGGAATGGCATGGAAAAGGCCAAATTCTAGAGATAAGTCAAAGGACAAATCAACAGGATTTGATGACCAACCAGATGTGAGAGGATGAAGAAGGAAGAAGACACAAAAAGAATTCCAGTTTTATCAATCTGAGTGAATGAGAGGTTGGTAAACTTATTGAACATGAATAACAAAATCCAGTAAAGGAACTCATGTGAGTGAGAAACACGAACAGTTGAGCATGGATAGATTTAATTTAAGGGGATGGGCTCACATCCAAGTGAAAACATTGAATGGGTCACTAGACATATAGGACTAGATCTTTGGAAGTCACTCAGAGAGAAAAGCTAGCTGAAGAATGAATCTGTATTCCAAAGGAGAGCAGGTCCTTACGCTGGCATAGCTTTTGAATTGGATTTTTCTTTTCCCTCTTACTGCTTGCCCAGTATTCCAGTTCTTTATGAACTCTTCATTCCCTTGTTCCTCTTGGTCCAAGGGCTTTATTTCTACAGGTCCTGACTTCAAGAACATCTACCCTGTCTACCCAATGTCTTTACCTTACTATCTCCCTCCTAAGCTTCCTCTGCTATGTCCACTGCTCAAGACCAGTCATTCTCCACCTCTCATTCAGCTGAAAAGCCAACTGTAAGTAGTATTTGGTAAAGAGAAAACATCAGATGAGGTCAAATTTTGTGCAAACATAATATAATAAGAGAAAAAAATGGAAATTAAATTAACATTTAACAAAAAGTCCAGAACACACTACACACACATTCATGGGTTAGAACTGGACCTGTGATTTTACTGGTATAAGGAACCCCCAGTCAAAGAAACTCCCTCCACCAAAGCATGTCACCACTTCCTCTGTATCTTATAGTCTTAGCTACTAGAACCCTGAGAAGTGAAATGGCTTTGCCCCACCATATAGCCAGGATGTGTCAGAAGCTGGATCTTCTTAACTTTGAGGTCAGCTCACTGCCCATTGTGTCATGCACAGAGGCACCAAGACATAAAGTAACTTGACTCAAGTTACAGATCTTATAATAATATAACCAGGATTCAAATCCAGGTCTTCTGACTCTAAGTCTGGGCTTAGGTGAGCCATCCTACTTCTCCTTAAGACCTAGACCTTGCAGATGTGTAAGGAATGGTAGTATCTTAGCAAGGTCATCAACTTATATATTCTATTACAGTCAAGTAGAGTTAACATGAAATATTCACTAAGTACCTACTGTATGTACAGTGTTGTGTCAGGACAAGACAACGAAGACAGGTGGTCTCATATGGCAGTTGGTATAGGTCAGGGGTGGGGAACCTACATGAGGCCCTCTGAATCCAAATTTGTTCGATGAGGTTTGGATTCAGCCAAAGGGCCACACTTGAGAAACTAGAGGGCCACATGTGGCCTCAAGGCTGCAGTTTCTTCACCCCATTATAGGCAGTGGCCTAGAGTCTAGAATTGGAAGACTTGAGTTCAAATCCTACCTCTTCCTCAGTGATTTCAAGGAAGTCACTCCAACTCCCTGGTCCTGTTTTCTCCTCTGTAAAATGAGGTCTTTTGTAACATGAAAATGTATTTTACATGACTGCACATGTAAAACCTTTATCAAATTGCTTGCCTTCTCAATGAGGAGTTTGTGGAGGGAGGGCAGCAGATAATTTGGAACTTAAAATTGTAAAAAAAAGAAATGAAGGTTAACAATTGTTTTTTCATGTATTTGGAGAAAAATAAACTATTAAAGCTTTTAAATTAAATAAACAAAATGAGGCCTTTTGGATGTCAAGATCCCTTCTACCCATAAATCCTAAGTTGCCAGGGGCAGATACAAATATAGATACATGGATGATAGATAGAGAGACAGATGAGACAGAGTGAAAGAGAGAGGTGATGGAGAAATTAGAGATAAGAATGGAGCTAAAAGGCATAGTTTCATCCCTTAAGATAGAGCTAATACACAAGACAACTAGCAGACAGCACAACATACTATATAATCAGGTACTTAGTTGTATGATACAGACTATACATGTCAGAAGAAGGGAAAAGGTGTACGAGAACAAGAATACAGGCACTCATAATGTCAGAACTCCAAGGGACCTTAGAAGCCTTCTCCTCCAATTTCCCTTCTCATTCCCAGATGAGTTTCTTGGAACATGTGTTTCCTGAACACTTACTGGGTTCTCAGAACTGTCCAAGGTGCTTAAAAGCGGTCCCTGAAAGTAGAAGGCAAAGTCCCTGCTGCCTTCCAGGAGCTTATAATCTAGCTAGGTCCAGCTCTACATTGAGACCAACTGCCTGAGGCAGTTGAAGAAGATGGAGAATGACCAAGAACCAAAATGATCAATTCATGCAGTGATCGGGAGATATCCCTCTTTGGTTCAGACCACAGAGAGTTCCATGTGAGCTCAGGTGGTCAGGAAACATTTCATGGAGGAAGTTGGTCTTAAAGGCTGGATTGAATTTAGATTGGTAAAGAAGGGGAAGAAAATTTCAAGTGAAAACTGATCCACTCATCCATGGCAGTCGTGTGGACACTGCCAGAGCACAGCTAACGTCCTCCCTCTCTGAACTGATTCTTCAAGGGCTTTCGGGAATGGAACTGACACTCCCAGCAAGGCTCATGTGAGTTTCCCTGTGCTCTCTTCCACCTGCACATAGAGTAGACCGTCTCATGCACAGCACTGCCCTCTAGTGGTCGCTTGATGTTTGGCCTTTAGAAAAAAAAGCCAGACGGAATGCAGATGCCTTTGAGGTTTCTTTGGTTGCTGTTTCACATTTACTAAGCCTTTGCAGCTGAATGACCAGGTGTATAGAGAACGTGCCGGAGAAGCCACCGCTACCCCGTTTACAAGCTTGTCATGGAAGACGGTCACAATAAGCCCAGGGATGTCCTCTTTGAGCAGTCGACAAAGAAGAGGGAGAGAGAAAACCTCTTTCCTTCTGCCCAAAAGAGAACCTCTACCACTCCCAAAGATTGCTGGGAGACACTAAAGGAATTTTCCACAGAGCTATTCCCAGCAACCATTCTCTGAAAGGGCTGCCTGCTCTACAGACCCCAGAGCAGCTGTTGGCAAGGGGTCTAATAAAGATCTTAGAAGGAAACAGAGAACCAGGCTTGGAAAGGGAGACCAGGGCCCTAGTCTAGATCAGCCACTAAATTACTGGAACCCAGACCAGTTGGAACTGCACTTCCCCAGACCTTAGCTTCCTCTTTTGGACGAGATGATCTGTAAATGTTCTTCTAACCTAAACAAGATTTGATTCTGCTTTTTGAATGAGTTTCTTGACCCTCAAACTTTTCCTGGTCCTCATAAAGGGCAGCTTCTACCTATCCATCTCCTGGCAGGAGAACTGTCTTTATTTTGCCCCCCAGGGTTCCTATACATCTAATGCCTCATGGCACAGGATGGGGACCCAGTGAGAGAAACTTCCATCCCCATGGCACTAAAATTCTGGAGGAGGTGAGTGCAGGACCTTAATAACCATCAGTAATCTGCTCCCTTCCAAAGCAACATGTAAAAAAGGAGTTCTCATTCAAGGAGAGAAAGAGTGAGGCAATTCTTCAAGAATCATTGGCTACCCATCAGGATAAAAACTCTATTTCCAAATCTAGGTGCCCAGAGGTTCCATAGAACTTTTTCCCAGGGACTGTTATGATCCAGAAAAAAGCATCTGGGTGCCAAGATCTCTCTGGCCCCTGGAAATTCAGCAGCATGATCCTGCCTTAAGACAATGGGAAGGTAAGCTGGCACAGTCTTGATGTTGCACGGGACCCTGTTAGCACCTGATCTGCCATGGTGGCCACTCTGACCACAAAAGCACAGGCACCAGGCAGCAGCTGAACAAACCTCACTGGAGAAGCATCATCAAGAAATATAGGGAACCCAACTGGTCAGGGATCCCAGAGAAGTTAGTTTCCATCTGAGAACAAATCTTGAAGTGGTGGCATCAAAAGAATTATGGATTTATTAAAGTTAGAAAACCTGAGTTCTAATCCCAATCTGTATGACCTTGGACAAGTCACTGCCCCATTCTCTCTCTCTGTCTCTCTCTCTGTCTCTGTCTCTCTCTCTCTGTCTCTCTGTCTCTCTGTCTCTCTGTCTCTCTCTCTCTCTCTCTCTCTCTCTCTCTCTCTCTCTCTCTCTCCCTCTCTCTCTCTCTCTCTTTCTCTCTCTCTCTCTCTCTCTCTGGAGCTGTTTCATGTGTAAGATGACAGAGTAAAGCCAAATGATCTCTAAGACCACTTCTAGATCTATCATTCTGTGAAGTCAAGAGGAGAGTTGAGATAGAGTCAAAGAAGTAGTCTCTACCCACACAAGTCTTCCAGGTCTCAGCTGTCTCATACATCTTCTCTTACTCATCTACCCCTATTCATTCTGCTAACCTGACCCTGACCCATCCCTTTCCCATGCTGTCCTGGATAAAACTTTAAGGATAACACGGGCATTACCAAAGGAACCCACTTCTCTGAAATATCACAATCAAAGAACATTAGAGGGGGAAGATCATCAAGCTCCATCTTCTAATTTTACATAAGAATAAACTAAAGCCTAGAAGAAAAGTCATTGAGGTTTGTCTTCTGTCTACTCAAAGGAGTTACCGAATTCCCTAAGAGAAAATTGATACCAGATCTCTTAACCCCAGATCTCTTTACTCCCAGCCCCCGAGACACTTCAGTTGGGAAAGATGCTGGAATTGAGACAAGGTGGAAGGATAGCTCTACTCCAGATGCTTGCTGAATCTTCAAATTCTACCCTTTCCCTATAAATACTACTTTGCATAAGCTCTACCTTTGGGTTTATTTCTAATTGGCGTGGGCTGCTGAGAGGAGCCCTCAGGGGCTGCCAGCCTCAGAAAGCTGCCTCTGGGGACACTGAATTTGGAAACATTACCCTTAGGGGATACCAAGGCAGAAGGGAGGTTCTGAGTTTTAGGAGTCACACAGAACAAAAAATTGTCTGGGCTATTAAGAGAGGGAGACCACACCAAAGAAAAGTTCTTAGACCATACATATACCTGCCCAGCACATGAGATAGTGTAAAGAAAATTAGACTGAGATTCCAAAAGCTTTGATACTAATCTTTTCTTTGCCATTACATAGCAATGTGACCTTGGGTAAGTCATCAAATGTCTCTAGGCCTCAAGTTCTTTATTTCTAAAATGGGGAGGGAGGCTTTTAAGTTAAAACACAGAATAACACATCTTGATCCAGAGAAAAAAGGAAAATGTACCGAAAAAAGAATCCAAGTTGGCAGAGGAACCCAGTGCCCCCAGGGTCAAGGAAAAGTCAACCTGGGGATTATTAGGCCTTCCTTGAGAATTCCACAAGCAAGAAATCTGAATGGGGTATGGGGGGCGGGGGGAGACTCAGAAGCTCTCCTGAATAGAAAATATATTTCCTCCAGTTTCTCTTTCTTTAGGCTTTTACCCCCTGGGAAATGGTTCTTCAGGTATCTTTCCAGAACTGGGCAAGTCTACTCAGGACGGAACCGCAGATGAGTCTCCTGAGGATGGTGAATTAATCGTGCACCTTTCTATAACATCTTGGATCCCCAGATTTCCCCAAGGGAAAACCAACATTTTTCTGGCTTTATCAAGAACACTAATGCTTCTAAATTTAATCCATCTCTGACAATAGCTTGTCCTGAATGTTTTACAAGGATAGCCCCAACCAGTCTTACTTCTTTTTTATTATGTGGGAGAAATTGAGGTTTGGGGAAAGGGAAATGATTTGTCCAAGATCATTCTGCTAATACCTTACAGAACTGGTTACAGATTATAGAAACATACATTCAGAGAAATTTCAAGTCAGGAGGGCTCTTAAAAATCACCTAAAGTGACCTAAATTTGCAGAGTTCTGGTGAAGAGAAGAGCTGCAAGGGACCTTAGGACTAGTGAAAGCCCCTCATTTTACAGATAAGGAAACCAAAGAGATTAAATGATTTGTCCAAGGTCACATGGTCAATTAATAGCAAAACCAGAACTAGAACATGGGGCTCCTGGCTCCTAGAGCAACTGACTTCTTTCCATCTGACCATGCTACCATACCATCCAACTGAGGGGACTCACTATCATAACCCCTTGGCAAAAGGAAACCTTACCATAAAGTTGATCTTTGGTAGAGACATAAATCAACAGCTACCATCCTACTTGCTCACCATAGATATGTGTCCAGCCCCTCCAGAATGTGAATCAAAGAATTTCTACCTATTACCTAACAGGACTTCTCCTGGTCATTGAATCTGTCATACAATATCAAAGCCAACAAAACTTAAAGATCACATAATCCAATTCTTTCATTTTAAGTATTGAGAAATATACCCACAGTCTTGTCAGATGCTCCTACATTAGGATGATGGGATAAAGAGCTATAATGGACCTTAAAGATTATATTCTAGCCTATTCTTTTCATTTTACAGATGAGGAAATTGAGGCCAAGGAAGACAAGACAGTTAACCAAAGTCATGCAAATCATTAATGGTAGAGCCAAGAATAGATGGTAGGTCTCTTTCATTCTTTCTACCATAACATCTATTTCCTCTAATAAAATCAAGATGTTTTTTAAAAAATAATACACACACACACACACAGAGCACCTCTTCTCAATCACTAAGTCCTTGGCAGAGAATGAGCAAGACAAAGGGAACATCAGAAACATGGTGGCCAACCATGCCCAGAAATGCCTCTCCCCACATACGCCACGGATATGTCCTATCTGATACAAAACTGCCACTTTGAGCAAGTCACTCATAAAGCATTTACTAAGATCCCTCTATGTGCCAAGCAATGCACTAAGTGCTACACATACAAAGAAAGACAAAAACACTGCCCCTACCCTTAAGCAACCCATGTTCCATTAGAGATGGCTGAACAAACATGCCTGTTTGTTCCAGATCTGCAGCAGGGGACTTGGTCACTCCCCTAACTGCCTAGAGAAGCAGAAGTGTGACTGAGGAGATCCGGAATGTCAAATATGAAAGATGAAGAGACTGAGAAAGGGTTTCTGCCGCAAAGCTGGCAATCCCAAGTGATAAAGGATGGTCATGGGACGATGGCATGAATAGATCAGCCTAGAGGACATCTGGCCATTTTCTGTAAAGTGATAGAAAGGAAATGAGAAGTCAAAAACAGTCAGTCAATGAGAACTCCCACCTCACCCTTTAAATCCTACCTACTAATACTAGTTCAAGGAATATCACCCATCCCAAGCAAAATCACCCATCCCAAGTAGTTCTGCTCTTAGAAACTACCA
This sequence comes from Bettongia penicillata ogilbyi, assembly GCA_023548195.1. NCBI lineage: Eukaryota > Metazoa > Chordata > Mammalia > Diprotodontia > Potoroidae > Bettongia > Bettongia penicillata. The sequence continues at coordinate 6,006,303 of JAJHZJ010000381.1, read as the reverse complement.
GCTGACACATATCTGAGATTTGGCCTGTTGCCTTAGAGGGGAATCTTCTTCATACCCTGTTGTTGGCTGAATTCATCGTAAGGCTGTAGCTGTGAGGAGTGAAAGATAGCAGGGGAGGGAGGGGACATCAGGGAGGGGAGAAACTGTGGATTGAATCAAGTTAAACATCAATCTAAACCTCAGTTTCTTCATTTGTAATAAACACTACCTCTGTTACCTACATCACAAAGTCACTGTGAGGATTAGTTAGGGTGTGACATAAAGTACTAGAAAAGAAGCTTATTTATTATTGGCACTCAACAGACAGGCAGGGTTCAGATTAACCCAGACTGCCCCACTCCCTTCCTTTCCTAGGTGAGGGGACACAAGTCCTATAGTCTGCTCTCTAAATTACTGGCTGCCCACTGGGAGGCTCTATGCGTTACACTGTGCCCCTTGAAAGCAAGGACTGTTGTCTGCTGCCCTTTTTGTAGCCCCAGTGCTTAGCACAGAGCTAAATTGGCACTTAATAAATGCTTGTTAACTATGTGCCCTTCCTCAAGGGCTGTCAAACATAAGAGTGACAGAGGTAATCATGGGAAAAAAATAAAGAAAGGTCCATGACCTAGAAGATAGCATTTGCATGTCTAACAATCTACCCCTGCCACCATCCACCCTTCTCCTTTCCTCTCCCCTAACCCGACCCCCCATTACTGTTTCCCAGATGAATTACTAACAGCTTAGCCAGTTTACTAAACCAGGAAGAGTAAATGAATCCTAAGATCCACTCTCACTTCAAATCCATCTCCTTTTGAACCCAACACATTCCAACCCAAAGGAAAGCTTTAGTATAGAGGGCAGTGCGAAACCCAGAGGTCAATCAGTCATTGCCTAGTGTAGAAGGGCCCATCCCTTTAGAATACCAGCAGGCTGATAATACCCTGGGTAGTGAGCCCATACCTAGCACCAAAAAAAAAAGTGTTCTGAATTACTAAGGCTTTGTGTGGACATGGAAAGACCTGGGAGTCAAAAGAGCCAGGGTTAAGTTCGAGCTCTAACGCTTGCTAGCTATGTTCCTCAGCACAAGTCACTGTATCTCAATGAGCCTCAGTTCCACAATCTGTTACTTTTAAAAGGTAAGTGTGGTTATAAGGAACTCATTATGTAAACCACGAAGTCTAAGAGGCATTGTGGTCTAGTGGAAAGAGGGCTAAATTTAGAATCACGATATCCAGTTTCAAATCCAGCTCCGCCTCTTACTTGCTGTGTGACTTTAGAGAGGTCACTTTATCACTCTGGGGCTCACTTTCCTTATATGTAAATGAGGAGATTGGATTAGATGGCTTCAAAGATCCTTTCAAGCTCTAGATCTAGGCTCCTATGAGTGCTATCTAAATGTGAGCTACTATTGTTATTACAAAAATGCTCAAGGAGCTCCACAGAATTATAGAGTTAGCGGTGGAAGGGGCCTTAGGGGTCATCTAATACAAGACTTTCCTTTTACATAGAAAAATGAGGTCCAGGGAGGTAAACTGACATTCCAAAAGTCATTAGTTTATGGGAGATCCAGAATTTGAACTCAGGTCCTTTGACTCCTAATAATAACAAGAGAGAGTCAGGATTTGAACTCAAATCCCTCTACTCCAAATAATAAGAAGAAAGGGCTAGAATTTGAACTCAGGTTCTTTGATTCCAAATAACAATAATAGCCAACATTTACATAGCACTCAAGGACTACAAACTTTGAATATATTCATTTACTAAACATGGCTCTTTCCACAACTTGACACATTCTAGATTCTGCTGTATAGCTAGTAATCCCAAGTAATACTGGATGATCATGGGATTCTGGAATGGCTAGATCAGTCCAGATGACATTTGGGGCATTTTCTGTGGGGTGAGATAGGCAATGAGAAGTCAAAAATAACCAACTGAGGAACACAATGTCCCCCACCACCATTTTACTCCCACCTACAAACATTAAAAGAAAAACCACCAATCCTAAGTAGATTCGCTCTCAGGAACTCTATCACTTGACGTATTGCTGAGAATTTGCCCAGTCTGTTGGGAAGCATAGCTTCCCAGGAGTAGTCAAAGACCTAGGTTCACATCCCTGCTATTTACTATCTCTGTGACCATAAGTAAATCTCTTATCTCCTCTGGGTCTCAATTTCCTCAAAATGATGCATCCATCTGGTTCTAGATTACAAAATCATTCCTGTCTCTTTCATAGAGCTGGAAAAAACCTCTACTCTGACATTCTCCCTCTCATTTTTTGGATGAGGAAACTGAGATTGAAGAACAGTTTATTGACTTACCCAAGACCTTACAATGGCTAAGCTGGAACTAGAACCCAGGTCTGACTCCCAGCTTTCGGACTCTTTCAGCTATAACATGTTACTTCCACTTCCCTAGACACCAAAAGGCAGATGGAAGTGGTCCAGCCCCTTGAACTGCTTCTTGTGAGCCACTGAAAAGAGATGTCAGGAAGGGGACCCCATTGCAGTGCCATAGATTGACTAATATCCAGTCATAGTGCCAGGAAGGCCTCCAGGCTATTAGAAAGACCTGCAGGGCGTTGCCAGAAACAGATGGCTTGCTGCCCTCACCCACCACTCACCCAAGCACAGAGCAGGAAAATGGGTTCAGCTAGGCAATTGGGCTTCTAGAACACAGAATAAGCATTACAACCTCTGTTTTGAGGGCCAGTGGGGTACCAAAGGAAATTGGTAAACAAAAGAGCCAGAGAGCCCCAAAGAAAATGGTTCAAGACAGGCCCCTTACAACTTTCTGGAATTAAACTCTGTTTCAGTCAAGAAGATATCAAACTTCTTCTGGGGGCTTAAAATAAAGCAAAGCTTTTATCCCACCATTAATGGAACCAGTTATAAAAATTTGTTTTTGATACCCCAGGACAATAAGCATCATGGCTGAAATTACCTGGACCTTACATATATAGATGTTTGGAGTGGGATGGGAGGAGGGGGAGATGTGTCTCATGAGGCCTGGGTCCCCAAATGTCCACAAACGCTACATGGAAAAGCAGTTTGATTTCTGGTTTCTAAGGCCTGACGTTGGGCCAGCAGCATTGCCATGGGAGAATGAAGAGGCCGCATCTAAGCCAAGACCAGGCTGAGCTGGTTTCATCCAGCTGCTCTCCTCCGAGCTCCCACAGAGCTGGCAGAGTTAAGAAGCAAGCAAGTCTTCACAGATAGCCTACCCAGGAATGGTCTGCTGGCCCTAAGACAGCTGGAAACTCAAGCCCATGAGGATACTCCCTAAATTCCAAAACCAAAGGCTCTGGACAGTCCTACACCGCCAGTTCTTGATCAAAGAATGGAAAAAATGGAGAACCAAAGCAGCCTGTGTCTATTCCTGCTTCAAGAATCACTTTGGCAGCTACTGGGACCCTAGGGACTCCAGCCTTCAACTGTGGGACACCATGAGACATCTCTAAAACAGACTTGATGGTAGCTTTTAACCCTATGTATCTTCCAGTACAACGAAAGCAGCTCTTATGAGTGACCCACCAATACCAGCACCCACATGATCCTTCATACTCAGGCAGTGGTTCAGACCTCCTCCTGCTTCCTAGGTTCCAGCCTCTCTTCTCCTCAGGCTAAGATATAGCTCTCCTTTGGCCTGACTCATTTACTTTCCAATTCTCCCCCAGACATCAGCTCTCTCTTCTGGTAGCCACAGCTGTGACTTCCTTAACTCTTGAAGGAGAATAGGAGGCAAAGAACTGGGCAGGGCAGGATGCTCAATAGCCAGGCCTTTTGTTAGATTCTAAATGAGCATTCACACAGCCAACAGATGACATGAGCTAAGTGTGCAGGAAGCCAGAGGGAGCAGACAGGCAGCAGACCCACAGCTGCCAAACTCTAGGGGATGGACCCTGTTAGTGGATGGAGAATGGGGTATGGGTCCCAGTTTGGGAATTGCAGTATCCAATTCGAGCTGCCAAGGTGGCTTAGGTGGGTGGGATATGCTTACTCTTTCAATATCATACAATTACACGGGGTCCCTAATGACCAAAGGCAGCACATCTCTCAGAATGCCAGCATGACATGGCAGATGTACGCCTAATATGAAGTCAAGAATATCTTTTACTTCACTCTTGGACTCCTAGTGACCATAGGGCTATACCATTCAAACCCAAGACTGGATAAGGGATGGGTCTAGGAGAGTCAGTCCAGACATCATCCTCCATGTGCCAGACACTTTGCTTTTGTGGCATCAGGAGATGGGATTGGAAGAACAGACTATATTCATCCTGCCAAGCATGGAGTTAGTCAATTGAGAGCTCAAGTTGATGAGAGAAAGAAAGAGATTAACTATTTAGACCCAAAGATGCCAAGAATATCATAACAGCAGTCTCTTTCTGGTTCTCTCAAGGCAGAGAAGAATATCTACCACTGCACCTTGGTCAGTGACACCCATAGTGTTTGATGGAATCAAGGAGCTGGCCAGATTTATTTAAAAGACCATTGGTTCTGAGTTAGTGGACTTGGGTCCAAATCCCACCTTTGAATATAGTTGGTAAGCAAGTCATTGAACCTCTGCTGGCCTCAGTTTCCTCAGCTATAAAATGAGGTGGTCAAAACAGATGACCTCTGAGATCCCTTTCAGTTCTAGACCTATGATCCCATGATTTTGTGAATGGCCAGAACTTGTCATGGTCCTTTCCATCAGGTGGGTTTGTACCTAACTTGGGATGTTCCTGCTGGTGGGGAAACAGAAAATTTCCTCCATCAAGTCCCAAGTCAGGCTCCTAAGAGACCTAGAGAAACCCCTAGAATATTGGTTTTGCCTACTAAGAGCCAAAGCTCAAAGCTCCCTTCCTCTATTCCCTCTTTATAAGGCCTATCTCCTTGTAAAAGAGGACCCTGACTATCTCTCACCTCAAATCAAGAAACATGAGTTGGAGCTAAGAGTTGGTCCATTGGGGCTTCCACATCTGGCTCCCCCAAGTCTGGGCTTAAAGTCAGCCCGGAAGTTGTGAGTTCAAACTTGACCTTTCTACCTCAGCCTCTTTCTCATACCTAAAGTAAAGTCTATCAAAGTCACTAACCTTAGAGAAACTCATTTTGGCATCAATAACTAATACAGTAATTACTGGGCACCCACCATCCTTGAAGACTTTTACAGATTCTATCCCTAAAACACCACCAAGACCTTGAGCCTGGTGTGAGGTCTGGGATGGGGCCTGGGAGGCCCTTGGTTCCATCTCCCACTCACACATACGTATGTTCCCGATTAGGTATATTAAATATTACAGGGACAGAATAAGGAGACTTTCCCCTTCAACATTCTTCAGCTGGAGTCCTTTCCTTAGGATAGGATTTGGAGAAGATTGCCTGCTTGAAGCCTGTGGAGAACAGGGAAGAACATTGCCAGGCACTTTCCTTTTCCTTCCTCTAAGCTGTTCCATTCACTTTCCCCTATCAACCCTTCCAGGACTCCCCTGGCATTTATCCAGACCTAGGTTCCCCATGCTTACCTTAGCTTTAACATTGTCTCTAAGAAAATGCCCCCTCCCCGGGGTAGTGAATGTAAAATATTAACATTGTACTCACTGAACTTCAAGCCACTTGACCCATGATGATCCTCCACTGGACAACTCAACAGAAAATCCAACCCATGCCACTTTTCTAGAAACCTTCTCCTGAGTTAGATCCCCAGATGGGTACCAGGACTGACTTGGGAGAAACGAGTCTATGATTTCTAACCAAGCAGAATCTGAGATAATGTTCCCCTCCTTGTTCATGCTTCTGCCTCATCTCCCCACTCCTCACTTTACAGGACATTCAGCTGTGGAGCTGAGATAAAAAAAACTGTGACAAATGTCCCACTCCCCTTTCCATCACCAACTCTTCCAACAGCATTCTCCGCCTTCCAACTTTAAAAGGATCCTTTACCCTGACTCTCAACACCCAACTCCTCCCTTCAGAACTGAATATTCTTTCTTCCCTGGCTGCTTTATTGGCATTTTTTTTCATTTTCAAAGCAGTAAACAGCATTGTCTGGATATAAAGAACCTACATAATAGTATCTCTCCCAGCAGCTTTCCTACAAATACACACATCCCCACACACGGGGAGCAAACTGAAAGCCATCTCAGCTGCTTCCCAGAGCTGACATTGAGCTGCCCAGGGGTCCATTCTCTTCTGCCCCCTGGACAATGCAATACTCCCACTTTTCAGCTTTGGACCAAGGGTTTGAAACCCCAGTCATCGCCCTTGATCAAGATGGCCCCAAATCTGAGTTTCTCTGAGGATCCACAGAATTTAGGAACCCCTTTCTACACCACCCCCTCCGAATACTGAGAATCCTGTGACATGAAGGGAGGGAGGGGCAGAGAAAAGAAACCATGGACCGACCAGCAAGTTCCATCCATTCTACTTGTCCTGCCCCCTCCCCTTCTTCCCTCCCTGCCAACCTTGTTTTTTTTTTTTCCTTTTCATTTCAAGCTGGGTTTGGAAGGGGATATGGGAGTGGGTGGATAGAACACAGATATGGGTCAATCTCATTTCCTGGGGCAGGAGTCAGAGACATTTCCTTGGCTGTGCTGTTCCCTAGGTCTGTGTGGAGGAACCATTAGCCAAAGAAGGTGACAAGGCTGGGCTTTTAAGAGAGCAGAGCTGCAATTCCTTTCTGGCTTTGCAGCAATTACACTGTGACCAAGCAGAAGAGAACCTCTAGGAAGGATGAGATCCAAAGCATCTTGCCCACTTACTCATCTGGAAGGGTTAAAGATTGACTGAAAAACAACTCTTCAAATTGCCCCCCAAACACCCTCTGTGACTTCAGTTCAAATCCTCTTGGATTTGCTATCAGGGAAAAGAATTCCACCCATGTATGGAGTTCCAGGATCTGAGTAGTGAGAAATAATTTCCCTAAATGATCACATTTCTATTTTCATCATGATAATAAGAATTGGAGTTCACCTCACCAGATCAGATCCAAAAATAAAAAGCCAATTGAGAACATAGGCTCCATTGCTCTTGCTATCTCTTTCTCTTTCTCCCAACCCTCTCCCTCTATCCACGCCCCCCACACACACACACAAACTGTTTGAAGAAAGGAAAAAGGCCACTGTGCCCCCCAGATATGGACCAGAAGTATCTGATTCAGATAAAGCTAAACCAGGCAAATAGTACTCAAACTTCAATACTCCAAATAAACAGATTGAGGATGTTCAAATGAGAATTACACACACACACACACACACACACACACACACACACACACACACACACCCTGCTCTTTCCCCTTCTACCTCCACTCCCTGCTACATACAATCTCAGAGTCCTCTGGAAGCGATCTCAAAACCAAAATAGCTAAAAGGCAGATAATATGCGAGCACCCAGAAGCAAAGAGTCCTGTGGGAAAGGAAGGTGAGGTGAAAACGTGGGGACCTGGAGTGAGAAATATCAGGAGGTAGAGAGGGTAAAGATCTGTGACCAAGGGATGACATCCTATCCACATGTGAAGTCTCCAAAAGCCCCGAGAGCTGAAAACTTGTTTTCTTGTCATTGTCGGGCTTTTTTTCTGCTTCTTTCATCCCCCAAAAAGGAAACAGTTAAACATTGAGGCTCATCTAGAGCTGCTAGAAGTCTGCCCTCCCAGCTTAAGCAGCCACTGCTGCTGTTGCTACCGCTGAGGAATTAAATAAACCTCATTCACTTTATCCTACTTAAGCATGGCCAAACTGTTGCTATTTAGTGGGGGCAGAAAATTCGATTCTCTTCCCTGGAATGATAATGAGGGTGGGGGCGAGGGCAGAGGGCAGGCAAGGGTGCTGTAAGAAACGCAATCATAGTCTGAGCTGGGAAAACCAAGTAAATAACGAGATCATTCACAGCCCGGGCTGGAGTCACCTGGAAATACGCAAACTGCGTTAGCATCTTCCCTGGCAAAACACACACACGCACACACGCACACACACACACACACACACACAAAACACAACACAACACGCTACTGTGAGCTGTAAGTTGGGGGGGGGGGGGGTAGGAGAGAGAGAGGAGAGGGAAGCGAGAGGACCGGGGTCCTGACTTACATGGAAGTGATATTCCTTGAGATGTCCGTGATATTGATGCTGGCGTTCCCATTGCTGTTTCCTGCATCCTGCCCTTCCAAGAGGGGGAAGAGATTCCCATCATCGGGATTCTTGCAATTGATCTCTGTCTTACTGCAGACACAGTTCGCAGGGCAAGCCAGCACCGAACCCAGATAGTCTAGCCAGAAGCTTCCCAGCAAAAAAATCCTCCAGAAACTGCACTTGGTAGGGCAAAGAGAGACATCCATCTCCGATTGCTGCTTCTAAAAAAAAGGAGGAGGAGAGGAGGGGGGGTGGGGGGAGAAGGGGGAGAAGGGGGAAGGAAACAAAGACAGTGAGGGAGGGGGGGAAGGGAGGGGGAGGGGGGGGGACTCTGCCTTTGGAACGCCGAGTGATCAGATGCAAAATCCTCCAGCGGATGGAACCATCGTGGCCGCCGGGAAGCTACGCGGTAATTCCCCTACAGCAGCGGTGTGAAATGCATGGTGGATAGGTCTCCTTTGCTGCCTTGTTGATTCCAGGTTGGTAATCAAGCCGCTCTCTCTGACTCTGATACTTGTAAGGATTGCAACAGAAGGTGGGGAGGCAAAAAAAAAAAAAAAAAATGGTGCTAAAGTCACCAAGTCCCACCTACCGGGCAGAATTAAAACTGACACACCTGCAAAAAAAACACACACATACACATACACACACGCATATACACACACGCTGGGAGCCGAGGCGGAGGATGCAGTCCGAGCTGCAGCAGCAGCGGCGAACGCCTTACAGCGCGCCAGCAGAAATGGACAAGTGCTGCTTCCGAAAGGGATGGGTTATCGGACCGTCTTCCTCATCTCCCTCCCTCTCCACCCCCAGTTACCCGCCTGCCCCTCCTCTGCTGGGAGCAGCAAGAGAACGGAATCTCCCCCCACCCCTCCCCAGTTCCCCACGCCCCTCTCTCGGTCAGTCCTCCCCTCTCCTCTCTTCTCTTCTCCCCTCCCCTCCTCTCCCCTCCCCTCTCCTCTGCTCTCCTCTTCTCCCCTCTCCTCTCCCCTCCTCTCCCCTCCCCTCTCCTCTCCCCCTCCTCTCCTCTTCTCTCCTCTCCTTTCCTCTCCTCTCCTCTTTTTTACTCTCCCCACCCACCCGCTCACTCTTAGTTTCTCTCCACCACCACTACTACTACCACCACTACCAGCACCACCACTCTCAGCAGCAACAGCAGCAGCTGCGGCGGCGGCGGTGGAGGCTTCTCAGCTGAAAACCGAAGCTATAAAGAAACAGAAACAGGATGGGGGAAAAGTTCCAGTTGGGATTGCAATGGTTGGGGCTAATGGGGAGTTAGGAGAGGGAGATGGGTTCTGTGGGCTTCACTTTTTGGCCCTGGCGCTCCGAGATTTTGCTGCAATCGGGACCAAAAGAAGGGAGTGAAATTAACAGGGACACAGATGCAAAACGGGTGACTGGAAGGTCGGGGGGTGGGGTGGGGGAAAGTGGGGGGGGGAATCGCGCTTTTTAGTTGTATAGATCAGAATATTGAGGAGTAGAAAGTGACGGGCAAGGAGTGAGCCAGGAGCCAGTGAAGCGACTTGTTTAGAACGAGAGGAGTTGTTATTACTATTAATAAGAATAATGTCCATAATAAAGAGGGTTTGTCGCTGGAATGGGCAAGAGGATAGTGCCTGTGGCTGGTTGATTGGCTGGCGGTGTGCTTGAGGGCTCCCAGTAGGGAAAGGGGGACTTCTCTAGCCCCCTGATCTTCCGTTGCTGTATGTACAGTCCTCGATCATACGTGGACAGTCATGAAGAAGGGAGGAAGGAAGGAGCGAGTGCTGAAAAGGCTGCGCTCCGAGGGCTGAAATGGCATCGGGAGAGCCGTGTGTGAGATGAACAGCAGAGCGAATTGAGATGCATAGTGCATATTTTGGCAAGCACAACCCCCCCACCACCACCACCAGCAGATCAGAGAGCCCTATTTAATCTGCTCGGCTTTTCCATAGCGTTGTGTTCAGTGCCTGGGCGAAGAGGGTGTTTTCCCTATCCACATTTGGGGTCCGTTCCTGGAATGACCCTAGCCCCAAATACAAGCACAATTTTTCTCCAGACACACCTTCCTGATGGATGCATTCAGACTTCTCCCAAAAGCTGGGTTCCTTCATGGGGGGTGGAGAGTGGAAGAGGGTCTCTGCTTCTTAAGTAGGGAAATATAATTTGTTTTGAACACCGGGAAAGTGGCTGGCATCTGCTTGCAGAGGAAAAATAGAGCAATGGTATTACCGGGAGCGAGAGAGGTTAGGGGAGTTGCAGCAGACAACGCACTATTTACGCTCGGGGAAAGCGACCTCCTCCTTTCACTTAAGAAAAGGGAAAGTAGGAGAAGCAAAATGAACTGGATTCAACTGGCTGCAATGTCTGGATGTATTTCTTTTTCTCCTCCTCTGATGGATTCCAATGCTGGTCATGCAGCTTGCCGGCAGGAGGGGGTGGGGGGGAAGGGGTGTGGAGTCCTACAAGCCAAACCCCAAGGCAGACCCACAGCATCAGAGGCTCTGAGAGTGGCACTGTCGCAGAGAGCAAACTTGGAAGGAAAAGGGAACTGAGAACATGACTATAAAAGGCACTTTCTTGGCTGCATGTCATGTTCTCTATACTCTCTCCCCCTCAGTAAGGATTTTAGGCCCTGCGTCTAACCCTGTGTCTGTGATGTCACACTGGGTTGCTCGCTATGGCCTTCATGGCCCAGGTCACCCATCTTTTATTTTGGCTTCGCACCAGCAGGAGGCGACAATGAGTGGATCCTTGTTAAAATCTGAAACCAATTCAATGTGAAGAAGGGATCATTTGACCCCATACCTGGCATTTATGCAGAACTGAAGTAATCTCAGCGTGTTCTCATGTTATGTTCAACATACACTGTGAATTTTAGTACATTATTTTCTAGAAAAAGAAACTGAGGCACAATTGCTTGTTGAATTTTTCCAGTTGTGTGAGACAGGAACAGACACTGTATGTGGGAACCATCTTCTTACCAGCTATATGTCAATATTTGAGAGTATTCCCAAAATGATGGATGTAAATCAAATCTAAGTTTAGCATCAATTTTAGTCTTCCTCGCTCCCTAATTCAGCCTTGAAATAAAATGGTTGTTGGAGATGGCAGGGGGAGCACTTTAAAAAAATGTGATTTTTTTTTAACATTGCCAGAGCAGATGGGGGAGTGCCTGAATGTTAGAACAAAATAGAAACCTTAAAAGAGCCTTTGGAGAGTTGGTGAAAATACCAGCTAAGAATCAAGGGAACACAAGTTTTTAATTGAAATAGCAAATGGTATAGAGGATGTCACATTTATGCTTGAGGTTAGATGTCTACCCAGAATAAAAGCTTTAAAGTAGAAAGGAAACCATAAGAAACCTGTCCTCAGAGTCTAGAGGTTCAGATTCTAGCCCCAGCTCATCATTAACTAGCTACAGGATCTTGGCAAGTTAAACTTTCTCTAAGCCTCAGTTTCCTCCTACAAGAAATGTGGTCTTGATGATTTCTAAAGTCCCTTTTAGCCCTAAAATACTATGAGTCTATATGATCTTGGGGCCAAAGAAAGGAGCTGAGAGTAGGTTATTGTTCCTATGGAGTGAAGAGAAATCAGGCAGGGACCAGGGACCCAGAATCTAATAGAAATGTGAAGAAAATAAGGATGAGTTCCCCACTTTTACCACCCAGAGAAATGCTTATAGTCTTGTGACTCTGGGGGTGGCCAGATATTTAGAGTGGAAAAAGGAAAAAGATCTCAACAGATGCCCTTGCATAATTAGGTGGGGAAAATCTGGGTCAAGGGATCCAGAGCACAAACAGGTTTGGGATGCTACCCCCTTGGACTTGGCAGCTTTCCATGTCTGAATTTACCAACTCAGCCCCAAAGGATTAAGTCTCCATTGACAAAAGGAAACTCCCTCTCATCATTTCTATTTCCCATTCTTTAAATGCAACCAGGTTCTAGGGAGAATGAAGTCTAAGTTCAGCATTTCCTGTAGTTTTGAAGGGATGATTCTATCTCACTTCTATTCCTTGTTGACAAACGGGTTCTTAGGAAAATGTCTTTAAATGGAGAGCAAAAATAAAACCTCTTCCAATGTATCCCTTTGGATCAATAGGCAAGAGCAGACCCAAGTTTCTGAAAAGGAAAGGAAAGCTGAAGAGTCCCTTTAAGACAAAGCAGGTGGCATCTGATCCTAAGGAAAGAAAGAAGTGGATGGTCCCAAATAAGGGTCTGTGTTCACCAAACCAACCTTTGTAAAGAACTACCTCCCAGGTGATACTGCCCTGATTTTTTTCCTTATCTGAAAAAGCTGGCTACAGAATCATGAAATTTCATAGTTGGAAGACCGTTAAGTACAATCTGTACCTAAAAGGAATCCCTACTCTAATGTGCGCCATGAGTGGTCATTCAGCCTCTGCTTGAAGGCCTCCAACAAGGGTAATCTACAGACAACCCATTCCACTTTTGAACAGCTCTAGTTGTTAGGGAGTTTTTCCGGACATCAAACCTAAATTTGTCTGTTTACAACAGCCACCCACTGCTCCTGGCTTTGACTGCTGTGACCAAACAGGAGAAATCGAATTTATCTTCCACAAGGTAGTCCTTCAAAGATTTGGACACAGCTATCTTGTTCCCATAAATCTTCTCTTCTCCATACCAGACATCCCCAGTTCTTTCAGTGTCTCCTATTAAGGTACAAAAACATTGTTACTTGAGTCATCACAGTAAGATTCCTCCTAGATTTGTGAAGTTTTCATATAGAACCATCACAGAAGTTTTCATATAGAGTCATCACAGTAAGATTCCTCCTAGATTTGTGAAGTTTTCATATAGAGCCAGGCACAGTTCTCTCCATGACATTTGTCCTGTTTAGGACCCCTATAGAAATAGGAAAAATGGTGACCAGGAATTCACCATTTGCTGGTGTCATCTTAATCTCCATAGGTAAGAATCTCTCCACCCTTTCAGTCTACATCTGAGAAAGACATGGTATAAAAATAGCAATGAGTTTGCAGTAAGAGGACTTGGGTTCAGATCCCACACCTATTTTATATATATATCAGTCTGGGCAAGTCATTTAAGTTTTCTCTTCCCAGTCCTCTAAATCTATGATCCTACAATATACTTGTACAGTCCAGTTCCTGCTCCCATCAACACCATCAATATTAAGTCAGGTGAGTGAAGCATATAACTGCATTGAGGTTTCAGCATAGTATAGTGGAAAGAGCCTTGCCTTAGAGTAAGACCTGAGGTTAAGGCCAGATTCTGCCATTTAATAACTAAATAACCTGAGGCAGGTCAATGACCCTCAGTTTCCTCCTCTGTAAAATGAAGGAGTTGGGCTAAATCATCTCTAAAATTGCTTTTTCTTTGTCCAACAGTCTGACTCTATGAATTCCATGGCCATGAATCAATTAATATGAAGTTGCCCCAAAAGGCTATGTTGTAAAGTTCTATACCCAGGGGCAGAAATATTATCCATAGAGCATGAAACTCTAGCAAAAGGAAGAGTGAAGAAATTCTGAGGTCTCAAAGCAAGGCTACTCCAAAAAAATATTATGGGGACTAAAACAGGGTAAGTGCAAATGCCTACCTTCTGAAAGCCCCTGGGGAGCAGCTCTGGGAAACCACAAAGTGGTCTTGGTGCCATATCACAGCTATGTCCTATGGATGGATATAGGAAAGCAGAAGGAGACAGGCACACTTGACTACTCATACACAGAAAGAACTTAAGCGATTTGGGCGAGTGTTCATAGTAAATGTATAATCTGGAAAATGAACTCCTCTGCAGAAATTGCAAGGTATGCTGCATAATCCTGGAGACAAGAACAAGGGAAATCAAAGAGCCAAGTGGCCCCTGAGATGAGGCAAAGTTTCCAAAATGAAAACACTGACTCAGAGGCCTGTCCTTAAGTTTATATCAAAGACCTAGATATTGTGATAAAGTCTATTTTTTCATGTTCTTTCAAGAATAATGCCCTAGATTTCCCTATTCTTTGGAGTTCATGTCCCCTTGATAATCCCACATGTCTCAGATCAATGTTCTTGACCAGAAATGGTGATTTTGACCTGTACCCTTAATATTGGACTGCCCCCTTGAGTTCTCCCCTTCTAATAAGTGCATGAGTCAGCTTTCCTTCCCCTACACACACACACACACACACACACACACACACACACACACACTCCCCCCTTCCTCCATATTTAAGATCCATTGTTGTAAGCCAAAAGGAGAGTATTCTTGGCCACCCTAATGCCAAGAATTATGGGTCTCAGACCACACAGAAGTCTTCCAGACTGTAGAGTTGTATGGTTAAAGTCACTTCACTAGCTACCGTACCTATAGCAAGAACGTATGGTTAGTCACTACCTTGTTGACCTTCTAAAGTTGGGCTAGACAATCTCTACATTTCCTTTTATCTCTAACATTCTGAGTCTATGAACTTCATAGAGTTTCAAATCTTCAGCTATCCATAAATTATATAAAGTTACCACAACTCCCTGTTGTAAATTGTCTTCCTAAGGGGACTCCCTCCAGCTTTGCACTCCACCCTTCCAGCTACCCAGAGACTATATTCCCTTTGACAAATTTCTGCCAGACCTGTGGGGATTGGGGGGAGGTATTCATTTTAACCACTCTAAATGCTCCTCTTATTCCAGAAGAAAAATACAGAGCAGATGCAGACTGCCATATTCAGAGTTACCAGGCACCTGCTGACTATTGGGGAAAAAACCTCCACGGGCTGGGAGCTGGTTTCTCTGTTTCTATGGAAGGACAGCTCCTCAAAGCAGCATCACTCCACCCCCTTGCTCCAGGGTGGGGTCTGGCTTCAGTCTTGACTCAGAGAGGGGGAGAACTCCATGTTGAGTCACTCATAAGTATGAGTAATTGATATGGCTAAAGAAGCAAAGCAAAGTAGCCACAGAGCCCTGGACTGTCACTGGGGCACATTTCTTTCCCCCAGGTCTGTCTGTCCCCCAACCAATTCACAGGAGCATCAAAGAGGAATGAAGCTGAAGCCCAGCCCCCTGATCCCCAGGAAAAGGTTCTGTTTCAGTATTTAATTCAACAGCATGTCCATTCTCTCCTTGCAAGTGAGAAAGCTCTGAAGACTCCTGAAAATGAATGAGCTTTGCACTGTGACTCCGAGAACCGAGGAAGCAAGCAATGTGTTCTTCCCACCTTAACCTAGCCCAAAGTGCTAAAATTCCAATTCAGAAAAGTGACCTCCTCACAGGGACTAGAAAGGGTTAATGCATTGGTAGCCAAAATGTTGGGAAGGGCACCTGATAAGGACCACTTGAAAGAAACACTAGAGAAAGGCAGGATTTTAATAACTCAATTTCTCATTGCAGAGACCCAGAAAATAGAATCTCCACTCCTTTTTTTTTAACAGCAATGTGGCACAGTATAAAAGTATTGTGGTTCTCTAGTCAGAGGTCCTGTGTTCAAATCCTACTATAAACGCATACCCATATATGCAAGAACTTAGACAAATCATTTAAGCCTCTGTGGGCCTCAATTTCCTTATCTGTAAAAATGAAAGGGTTAGACTTAGTTGTATCATCATCATAGCTAATGTTATATAGTATTTTAAGGGATGCAAAGTGCTTTACATCTATTATCTCATTTGACTCTTAAAGTAACCATGTGAGGTAGATGCTATTATTATCATGCGCGCACACACACACACACACACACACACACACACACATACATTTTACAAAAGAAACTGAATTTGAGAGGTTAAGTGACTTTCCCAGAGTAACTCAGCTAGTAAGTTGTCAGAGATAGCATTTCAACATAGCTCTTCCACACTCCAAGTCCAACATGTATCCATTATAGCAGCTCTATATCTATGATTCTATGAACTTCCCAATAGCATATAAGTTCCTCCAGGACAAGGACTGTTTCTTACCTGGCAATCGAATCATCTCATGAAGTCTCCCATTCCATTTTGGGCCTCAATAATTGGTTTAAAAATGTTCTTCCTCATGATAACTAAAAAATATGCCTCTGTATAACTTGCAATAAAAGATAATGACTCAACTGTGTGCATTTTGTTGCTGTCGTCATATATCTGTATCTGTCATGTTTTGCACATAGCAGGCACTTCATAAGTCTTTGTTTCATTCAAACATTTCCACTATGATCTTACTAGACAGAGCACACAAACCTGGAGCAAGCCTCAAGTGTCTTGAATATCTCCCACATCCAATCAATGGATACCAAGCCCCTGTAACTTCTCCTTAGATAAGCCCTGCTTGGGTAAGCTCTTAGAGAAGGCCCAGTGTCCTAACTCAACATTCACTGCCTGGGTACACATGGGATCCCTTTCTGTCTGTTCTCAATTCTACTGCAGCCCTTGGTGCCCATTCCAAGATCATACTGGAAGCACTATCATTGTCTCCCATCTGCTCAGCCTCTCTTTACCCTAGTAAATGTCGTTTTCCATGCTTAGAGACAAAAAATGAAAATCAGAACTGGAAGAGACTTGAGACATCATCTCATTCACCCTCCTTACTCTACATAATGAAACTAAAGTCCAGGAAGGTCATACAGCTAGTTAGTAACAAAACTGAGACAGGAACTTAGGTATCCTCCATTCCATTCCATTATACTACATCATCAGTCCCCTCTCTGAAGTTTCCTACCACATCCCCACTGTCCATGCCCAATTCAGCCTACTAGACAACTGGATGCAAAGTGCTCCATCAGTCCACCCCTGCCTTTATCACCTCCTACCTCTCCCCCTCTCTCCCACCTGTTCCCTTTGCTGTAAAATTAAGCCCTTTTCTCCTCGCCACTTTTTCTCCTATCCCCAACTCAGTGCCTTCTGCCACAATTCCACATGCATATAACCACCTCCTCCTTCTATCCCTTCTTTCAAAACCCTCCTCAGAATCCACCTACTCCAGGAGAGCCTAACCTAATTAAATGATGAGATGAAAATGTTCTATTTCCTGAAATCATCTCTCAAACTCCCTTCCCAAGCTGGTGACATCACCAAATGCATAGTCCAAACTACTCTGAGTCATTGCATCACAAAGATTGAGTGATATCATGGAAATAAAGTTGTAAGTTAGGAGATAATGAGGTCTAGTTCAGTTCTTCTGCAGTCAGTTGTATCACCATGGGCAGTTTACTTAACCTTTTTGAAGTTAAATGCTTTGAGGTTTCTTCCAGCTGTAAAATTATGATCCTATATTATTATGAACAAGAGGGCATCCAAGTCTTTATATGTCTTCTTTGCTATCTTGCACAGTATTCTTCTATATTGACCATTCATAATTTTGAGCACAAAGGTGATCTTGGAGTAGGGAAAGAACATCCTAGGACTGACTCAAGACAAACCAGATGTGCTCAATTCCATTTCCTTCCACAAATCAGCACCATGGATGGCTCACCCTGTCCCACCTAGACCTTCAACAACTAGGAGAGAAAATGAACTGGTGTTCTTCCCTAGAGGTCAGTCTGTCTTCTTTTTTTTTTTTAACAGGTATCAACCAGCCAGGAAGACAAGGAAACAAGGAACTGTATCTATATCCATAGGCTCAGAGAAAAGGAGACAAAATATTGGCCAAGATAAGTGGAAATCACAGCAAGAAATCACCAAATATGCTCTGATTTTCAGTGACACAAGCAATTACCACAGAGCCTGCACATATACATTTAAGTAGGTATTAAGAAGAAATGGAAAACCAACAAATTAAAGTCTCATTTTCTGAGATATAGGCAAAGGAATTTAGAAAAGCGTTATGTTGAAGAGGGAATTGTCATTATCTTTGTCTTTGTGAACCAAAAATTATGGCTGCTCACATGCTGCTTTCTTCTCAGTTGTTCTAGCCCATAGTACCAGATGCACTCTTTGGATATGACTTATAAGTAGGACTGGATGCTGAAAAAGCAGAAACCTGTCCTGGGAAGTCTGCAAACTACATGAAATATAGAAGGGAAGAGTATGCATAGGTCATGGAGTTATAGATTTAGAGCTGGAAAGAACCTTAGAAACCATTAAGTCTCTCTCATTTTACAGATGAGAAAACTGAGGCACAAAGAAGTTAAGTGACTTATCCAAAGACAAACTGTTAGATAGTGTCACAGGAAGAATTTTGACCCATGTTTTCCTGATTCTATGTCCAGTGCCCTATTCATTGTAACAGCTTCATACTTCATGTAGGAATTCCTTCTACAGAAACCCTGATAGTCATTTAGCGCCCACTTTTCCTCTAGCAATGAGCTCACTACTTCATGAAGCAGCTTATTCTATTTTGGACAGCTCTAATTAACAAAAGTATCAGTCTTTAACTGAAAAAAAGTCTGCTTCCATGTAATTTCCAATAAATGGTCCTACTTCTGTTCAGTGAAACCACAGAGAATGTCTACTGCTTTTTCCATGTGATGGTTCTTCACAAATTTGAAGACAGATCTCATGTTCCCTATAATTCTCTTCTCCAGGCTAAATACCCTTAGTTTCTTCAACCATTCTTCATTTGACAGTTTCCAGGCCCTTGACCATACTGACTAGCCTTTCCTGAATATGTTCCAGTTTTTCAATGTTCCTCTAAAATGCAATGCCTAGAACTGAATACATTTCCCAAACATGGTCTGACTAGTGTAGAATACACTGAGACTACTTCTTTCCTTCATTCAGACACCATAATTCTATTTTTACAACCTGAGACTGCATTAGTTTATTGGCAGCTACATCCCAGTGTTCACTCAATAAAGTTAAGGTTGAATGCCAGGTAATCTACCTAATGACTTGTGAGATGCTGCTTTTTAAAACTTTTCCACCGTAGAGAGGGAAGAACAGTGGCTTAAGTCCCTGGAAACTTGGCTACAGGGGCTACGATCATGTGAATTGACCTGGCCTTCTTCATGGAGTTAACCCTCAATCTGATTGAAATATCCACTGAACACTGCCTTCGAAGGAGACCATTATTTTTCATTGACTTTCCCCAGGATTAATTCTAAGAGATGTCCTGCTTTTTCCCTGTCACAAACTGGTTTCTCTACCATTTTTATGTATTGTTATTGCTCAGTCTTTTTCATTTGCATCCAACTCTTCATGACCCCATTTGAGGTTTTCTTGGCAAAGATACTGGAGTATTTGTCATTTTTTTCTCCAGTTCATTTTACAGATGAGGAAACTGAGGAAAACAGGGGTAAGTGACTTGCCCAGGGTCATACAGCACGTAAGTGTCTGAGGTAAGATTTGAACTTAAAGAGATGAGTCTCCCTGACTCTAGGCCTGGCATTCTATCCATTCTATCACCTAGCTACCTCAACTCTTATGTGAGCCCATATTATTTCTCATCCCTTAAATCCATTCTCCCTCCTCCCACTATCCCCTATCCCTATAATTGAGAATTCTTTTGGCTTCTTCTCCTCTTCTATTTTGATGTATTTTGTCTCTATTCTGTCAGGAGAAACCATTTTCCCCAAGTCAAGATCCTTAAAACCCTAGAGTGAAGACCCTCAGGGCATCAAATCTCAAGCCATGTAAGCCCTAACCAATACAAGTCAAGACACTTGAATCCTTCCAATATAACCAGAGCTATTCCTTTCAAAAGCTCCCTTATTCCCATGCAGTTTCTTGAGTTATAAGAAAGCAAAAGAAAAGGTTGGCTATGGAAATGAAACACAGTACTGAGAGGTAGGCATAGAAATTAATATGTTCAAAGCTTCATAGACTGCAGCTCAAAGAGACTTAAAAGGTCATCAAGTCCAACCTCTCCCCACTCCCCTTTTAATAGATAAAGAAACAGGCCTGAAGGGATTAAGTGACTTGCCCAAGGTGGCAAGGCTGACAGTTTTGACAGTTAAGATATGAACTCAGGTCCTCTGACTTCAAATTTAGCACTCACTCTGCTACACAATGCACACAGGCATTCATCTATACACACTGACCTACACAAAAATTCACACAGACACTCTTCCACAGACGTGACATGAAGAACCCAGAATGACATAAGCATACCCATTTATACTCCTGCCCCCAAGTCCTTGGGCACACTGCATTGGCCCAGTGAGATTCTTGAGCTTTACCTTAGAATGGAGCTAGCCCAATTCCTCGCACATAATTGGATGCCTACTTATTGACTGATAGATTAGAATTCGACTAGAGTCATAGCCCTGAGTCATTTGTCCAGTCCAACACCCTTATTCCTACCCCCCTACTATGACTGGGCACTGAAGCCAAAGTCACAGCTACCCTCTCCTAGCTGATTCCCCCAAAGAAGAAAACTGCTGCTCTAGGACTATAGCAGTGCAAGCAGTATCACAAATATAAACTTGTCAGTCAAAACAGAGGACAAAGTGAGAGTATGTGGGTGCTGTGGTATATTCTGGCATACAACCACTATGGAGATGAAACTCAGAAGGAAGTCTACTGAGAATGAACTGCAGCATCTTCTTCCCATAAGAATGAAAATGCTTAGCATCTGAGAGTCTTAAGAGAAGCCAATGACCTCCAAGTCCAGTTTCAAAATGGCCCCAGTATGGTTCCAGTGTCTGTAGCATCTGTATCTTACAGGTCTTCAGTTTGGAACAGACTGGAAATGGTGTGGAGACTCAAACCAAAATAAGGTGAATTACCAGTGGAAGAAGGAGGGGATCATTTTAAGTCAAGACTCAGCTGGAGACTTAGGGCCTGAGAATTCTGTCCTTGGGAGAAACGAAAAGGTAAATAGAACCTCACTGACAAGTTAAGCATGGTGCATCAACTTCATTCATGATGGGAGATGAGGCATGGGCAAATTCAAAGCATTGGCTTGCTTTTCTATAGAGCTTTGAGGTTTACAAAACACTCATTTGATCCTTTCAATAATGATGTGAAGTGGAAACTTTTATTATCTCCATTTTATAAATGAGGAAATTCAGACTCATTAAGGTTTAGTGATTTATTCAAGGTTACAGAGTTGGAAAGATCTGAACTCAGGTCTTCCTGAGTACAGGCTCATTGCTCTATCCAACACATCTTGTTACTTCTCATTGTTCAACACTGGCCAAAGAAAGCAAAAGTGGAGAAAGATGGCAAACAGTGAAAAGATAAGATCCCACTCACAAGGAGTAGATTATTCAGTAGCATTTCGCCTGGAGTCAAATGCTACATAAACCACTCCAGGAGTCAAGAGAAAGATCCCAGGAGCTGAATCTCTTGCATGCTTGACTGAGTTCTACTTGGTTGTTGAGATACCTTTCCAGCATTACCCCAGACCTTGAGCTCTGGCTCCAGAGAAATTGGCAAGCTAGTCACAGCTCTGCCAGTTCACCTGGGCCCCTCACCCACACTGCCACACTGGAGAGGATCTAGGAGGAGTGGTTAACCATCACACTAATGTGTAGGATCTAATCCTTTTTCTCTCAAGTGGAGATGACAGATACTCAGGTGCTCAGTGGCATAATTGTGTATTGATGTGCATGCCAGTATACAGAGAAAGGCAGTTCTCCACAAAAGTAAAAATGGAAACTGATTGAAGAAAAGGTAGTGCCCCCCCAAAAAAGACACACACACACACACACACACACACAACTTTCAGGGCCATGGCTCCCTCCATGATAAACTCAGTATATCCAAATACAGGGCTGGGGAAAGAGTAGATGTCATCATCTTCAGGGAATAGAAAGTAATTTGTGGGGGAAGCAGAAATTGAAGAAGAACTTTTGCGCCCCAACTTTGTGCTGGGATCAGGTCTGGTGAGGGAGGAAAGACCAGCTCAGGTCAGCTGGCCTCTGGGAAAACCAGGACAGACTGAAGAAAAGAGTTCTTCCTAACCCTGCCTTAGGGGTGGGAGTGGGGGGATGGAACTCCAGAGCCCACCCCAGAGGACATTCATTTTCCTAGCACTTCCTGGGTGAGGGGTAGAAAGACTGGAGGCAGAGAATTTGGCACTGAAGTGGCATTGAATGTCCTACCAAAAAAATCTGTAATAAACAAATCAATAATTAAGAGAGGATGCACATTAGCCTTTGAACAAGCCCCAGATGGTTTTTTTAAGACTTTGCATTGCAACTGTGTGAGGTGAACAAGTGGGTAAGTATATGAAGGCCTGGGGGGCAAAGTGGGATAGGGGTGAAGGGAGGGACAGAAACGGGATGGGAGTGGAGAGGGAAGCAGGAATGTGAGTGGGTGTGTGACCATGTACCGTACAGTGATGTCCATGGAGGAGTGCTCATGGGAACGTTTGTGTGGGTAAGTGTGTGCAGATGGGTGCCTGGGTGTGTGGGTGAGAATGTGGGGACACAGACACACATAGTGGTACAGAAGGGTGGGCTGTGTGTAGGGGAGGGATGGCATGTGGGTGGTGTATTCTCCATTATAGTGTATATACATATGAGTAGGAATGTGGGTAAATGAGGTGGTGGGACAGGAAACTTGGGCAGAAATGAGAGACAGGTAAGTGTGTATGTGGGCAGCTGGCACCACATAGGTGGATCTCCTCTAGGTGAGGAAGAAATCTGAGGAATGCATGAACAGGAGGGGAAACTATATAAAGTATTTTTATGGAGAGTTTATTTTGTTTGTTTCAGATTTATTTAGAAAGCTCATTTTAAATCTTTCTTCACTCAAACAGTAGGAATACTCTAGATTATGAACATCACTTGAAATAGCAAACTCACTTCTTGGCCCCTACTGCTTTCTTGCCTCCCTGAACACCACAGGAAGCTAAGAAAGGAATCCCCTCATTTTGCCATTCTATGTTCAGCCTTACTTCAGGATGAACCTGTATTTCCAGTCCTAGTAAAATGGTTCTGGTTCCTCTCCATGAAAGCAGTTGGCCGCCTATGTCCCAATCGCAGGATCATAGGAAGAGAGCTGTAGGAGATGGTAGAGATCATTTGCTACAACCTCCTCATTTTACAGAGTAGGAAACTGAGACCCAGGAGAAATGACATGCCTTGCCCAAGATCACTGCAGGGTAGAGAAGTGTTGGGGATTCAAGTCCTCTGACTCCAACTTTAATTATGTTTCCTCCATATGGGGGAGGAAGGTGGAGAGACAGACAGACAGAGGCAGAAAGACAGAGATAGAAAGAGACAAAGACATAAACAGAGACAGAGAGAGACAAAGATACTGTGAAATGGTGACTAGAGTGCTGGATTTGGAGTCACCTAGAGCTACATAGCTTTACTACTTTTGAATTGTGACCCCCCCCCCCCCCGGAAAAGTTAAAAACCTCTGTGTGTAATTCCCTAGAACTGATCATAGATTTCGAGCTGGGAGGCAGCTTGGAATCCATCTAGTACAGCTATACCATTTTACAGAAGAATGAAGACTGAAAGGTTAAGTGAGTTACGCCACAACTAGTAAATACCCAATAGCTAGTAAATGTCTAAAACAGTATCTGAATCCCTATCTTACTGACTCCATGCCAGGGTTAATCTGTTTATCTTCTAAGCAATAAATGCACTGTCGAAAATCAAGCTTCCTGAGGCAGCTAGATGGTACAGTAGAATATGGGACTTGAGTCAGGAAGACATGAGACTGAATACTGCCTCAGGCACTAGCTTTGTGACCTTAGGTGAGTCACTTAACCTTTCTTACCTCAGTTTCCTCATCTATAAAATGGGGATAATAATAGGACAAAAGAACTGTTATGAAAAGCAAATGAGGTAACATATTTCAAGTGTTTTACAAACAAAGTACTATGTAAATGCTATTATTATCACTATGGAGAGAGGCAGAGAGGAAGGGAAGGACAGAGGAGAAAGGAAGGAGGGAGAGGCAAAGGTGAGAGAGAGAAAAACAAAGAGACAGAGAGAGAAAAGGAGGAGAGGGAGAAGGGTGAGAAAGGAAGAGGGAGAAGAGAGAGAGAAGAGATAATTCAGAGAGGCTAAGACAGGATGGAAATTTCTATAACACAATATACATGAAGATACATACAAATATATCCATATGAATGTACATACATATACATATACATATATATATATATATAAATCTTCTTACACACACAAAACAATACATACTTAGGCAAAAGATTTCAGATTCATGAAATGAAAACCCCACCTGACCTTCCAAACCCTACAACCCTATGGGTTTCCTACAGCAACAGTATTATTTTATTAGTGGCACCAAAAAACCCTATCCTATGTGACCTTCCCCATATTCCCCAATAATATTCCCTAGAATTTAGCAAAGGACAATAAGATGATATTTACTCCCTTTTTATATATATGAAAAATGAGACCCTGAACAAAACTTCCTCACTTCCTTGAATTTACACATGGCAAAACTGAGAATGAACTTTCTTATTGCTAGGTGTGCTGATATACAAACACCCCAAAATAAGAGTCCCTGGTCAAAAAGCATCTCTCAACTAACAGATCTGTAAGACTGGGGCAGGGCAAAGGAAGTGAAAGTCTCTTGCTAGGCTCAGGAATACCTGTTTGAAGATCTCCAAAAATACAGAACATATTTCTTGCAGGGGGGCTGATTTATCTGACCTTTTGCAAGCTGCTTTTTCCACAATGGTTAATTTTCTAAGCCTATTAAGCCCGAGTCTTCTGTACTGAGAACAGATAGGGATAGTCTTATGTTTCTTTTAAAGTGCCTTTTGGCTTCTCAGACTAGGGCTAGACAGGACTTCTGACTAGAACCAAGACTGTGAGGGAATTTCCACATCTTCCTTCAAGAGAAAATAATGAATATGCGTTCAGCTGTGAGAAAGAACCTCCACAGTTTGGAAGTAGGGAAAAGGATTATAGGAGGAAAGGTGAATGACAGGGATACCCTTGCCCTGTCCTTCCACTTAAATCTTCCCCTCATGATTAGAGCCAGGATTGTCTGGTGCTGAAGACTCAAGATTGGGAAGAATTAAATGTCAAAAATCCAACCCCCTGTGTGAGAGATGAACACCAGGCCTTCCTTTATCCCTCACTAACAAGGAGACTGTCTAGCTCTGAGGACCACAGCAAGCCAACCTCACTTCCTCCCTTACCCATTTATCTCACTCAGCTCCCCATTCCGGAATAGAGATAGACACAGGGACATGTCTACAGTGTATTTGTCTTAGGAGGAGGATGTTCAGGACCAAGAATCAGCTGTGTGAAGGGAAGAATAAGAAATGAAGTGAATGACTCTGGGCAAATCATTTTGACTCTCTGGGCTTTAATTTTACCATCTGTCAAAAAAGGAAAGATAGAACTATGTACTCTTTAAGGTCTTCTAGCTCTAACATTTTGTGATTTCAGGGGAGGAGTGGAAGTTATTCAAGAGAAAGCAAAGATCTCCTTAATCTACAAATTAACTGCCTCAGAGTTGCTAAGGGAAACCTTGCTATCCTGTTTTCTCTGTCAGGCTCCGGAAGGCACATTCAGCCTTTAGTATCCTTTAGAAGAAAAGTTCACTGGTGCACCTGTGAAAGAGGATGAAGGCAGGATCAGAAAAAAGAACAGCTGGAGTTGAAATCATAGAGCTTGTAGTGGGGAGTGACAAGTGGAGGTATGGAAGGGCAGGAGTGGCTCCAGAAGGGACAACCTGTCTACTTTGATGATAAAAAGTGAATGGAGTGTAAATCCTGCCCTCTGTGAAAGGGGTGGGAGGGAGAGAGGCAGAGACAGACAGACAAACAGACAGACAGACGACAGAAACAGACAGAGACAGAAACAGAGAAAGAGAGAGAGATGCTCCCTTTCCATATCGCCATCCTGAAAGTTACTGTGAAGTCTGATAGCTCCTGGACAGCTCCAGTCCCAACTCCAGGGAGCTGATGATTTTGCTTTTTTGTATTGACTGTCAAATTCCCCAGGGGACTCAGACTCTCTCTCTCTCTCTCTCTCTCTCTCTCTCTCTCTCTCTCTCTCTCTCTCTCTCTCTCTCTCTCTCTCTCTCTCTCTCTCTCTCTCTCTTCCTCTCTCTTTCTCTCCCCCCCTTTCTCTCTCTCCCCCTCTCTCCCTCTTTCTCTCTCTTCCTCTCTCTCTCTGTCTCTCTCTCTCTTTTCCACCCCTTCTCCCTCTCCTTCATTCTCTCCCCTTTTTTCTGCAACCAAACCAAAAGGTTAATGCTAATACTCTGCTTTCAGACCTAACATACCTATTATTCTATTCCTCTTGATTAACAATTAATAAACTAGTTTTTTTTTAGAATGTGCTTTGTAACAGGGTTAATTTGAGTGATTGTTGGTAAATGTCTCATATTAAAACAAATCTATCAAGAAATTTCAAAAGGAAACAAAAATAGATTTTAGTGTCAAAATAGGGCAGCAAAGAGGCACGGTGGATAGAGCACCAGGCCTGGAGTCAGGAAAATATGAGTTCAAATACAACCTCGGCCACTTACCAGTTGTATGGCCCTGGGCAAGTCACATAACTGTTCACCTCAGTTTGCTCAACTGCAAAATGAGATGGAGAAGGAAATGTCAAGCCATTCTAGTATATTTTACCAAGAAAACTTCAAATGGGGTCACAAAGAGTCCAACACAACTGAATTGACTGAACCACAAAGTGACAAAATATTTCTGAATTCCTTCCATGAGAACTGTCAAACTTTTTCAGAACTATATATTTGGACTTGAAGTTAGGAAGGTCTAGGTTTAAATCCCAGTTCTAATTCTTAACCATGGACAAATCACTTAACTTCTCTGAACATCAATTTCCTAATCAATAAAATAAAGATAAGACCTAGAGTGCCTGTCTCATAGGTTTGTTGTAAGGTTCAGATCAAAACATGTATGTAAAGGGCTTTGCAAAAAAAACAAATACACATAAACAAAGCCATATCCTCTTTTGGGAAGATATTACTAGTCCATATAGAAGCAATTGCAGTAGACAATGGGGGTCTAGATTCTTCATACTCCTGGTTGCTGATTCATATTTACTGGAAGGTGGCCAAGGAAACCAAGCTAGAGTCTTCTATATGGGAGCACTAACTATTCTTATTTCTGATGCTGGACTTAAACAGAAGCAAAATTCAACTATTTAGCTACAACATCCCAACTCAATAAACATACACATAAACACACATTATAGGTATGAATCTGTTGAGGAGAGAGGAACAGAAGACTGTTGATGAAGTTTAAACACTACTAACAACAAAGTAGATTCCTCTCCTTGATTGCAAAATGCTTTCTTCACAACAAGCCTGTTAGGTAGGTGACATACGTTTCATTTTCCCCATCTTACAAAGGAGGAAACTGAGACACCACAAGGTTAAGTGACTTGCACAGGATAACACAGTTTGTGGATTAAACTTAGGTCATTTTACTCTAAGACCAGAGCTCTTTACCCTAGACTATAGGACCATGACTTCTCTCAGTCAACCTGATTGTCTCATGTCTTTTGTTAACGCACTACCTTAGCTAGGTTGTATGGTGGGTAGAGCATGGGACATGGAGGCAGGAAGACCTGAGTTTAAATTCTGCCTCATACTCTTGCCAGTTGTATGACCCTAGGCTACTTATTTACCTTCCGTCTACATCAGTTTTCTGTACAACTGTAGAATGACAATGGTAATAATGGCACCTGCCTCCCTAGGCTACTGTAAGGACAAAAGGAGATAATATTTGCAAAGTGTTTTACAAACCTCAGAGCATTACATAAATGCCAGTTATTATTATTTTTTGTTTTTACAGTAAAATCCTATTATGTTATTTCTCTATGCTACCAATCCTGTTATTCAGTCTTTCAAATAATTTGTCCCAAGTGATGTACAATGTTTCTTTTGCTTTTGTGCAAAAAGCTTATAACAGAGGTTTTATCGTGGTCCTCTGACACCAACATTATCATGGAATTCTATGTCACTTTTTCTTTAATACTCCCCAAAAGTCTGCTCGATACTCATACTTGTCTATGTTACCGTTTATCTCCTTCTAGCCTCTACCTCCATATCCACTCAGATACCACACTCTCTGCATTAAAATTGTGGCAGAAAATCTCTGCAGGTACTCTATACAGGAGGGTCCATCATCCCTAAAGCTCCTGCCCCATTGGCCTTTGCTCTCGATGTAGACACCCTTACCCCTATTTTCCTTTTCTATACCATTTAAAAGAATTTCCATTTCTCCTCTAGTACAGGAAAAACCCAGTTCTTATTATAGGCCCTCTGCTCCAGGAATAGAGGGAGGTAGGGTGATCTGAGGTCAAAGAGCATGGAAAGAACCTTTTTATACCTATATAATTTATACCTGTATAATAACGAACCAAGGTTCATCCTGAAATCTCATAATTATCCTAACCTCCACAGAGATGTAATTTTGAAGGCTAAAGAAAAGCACCAGAGAAAAACCTCTCCTAGCCCTATGCCTTATCAAAGTCTGGCTTTGCCCAGAACTCAACTGTGACTTCCAATATTTAGACATTTTTTATTTCCCAGTATGCCTTCCCAGGCTCCTGAGAGCCATTCTCCCTGCAGACAGGCTTAGATCCTTGGCCTGAGCAGAAAGAGCTATGAGCCGTTATGTCCGGCTAATGATCTGCAGTGGGATGGAAATGAACACTGACAGCTCCTGACTTGTGCCCTTGTTATCCTGGAAAAGAAACACGAAGGCATTTTTCAAAAGCAAGCAGACTCCCAGAGAGTCTGGCAGGCAAACCACACACTTGCCTGCAGCCCACCTACTATCCACGTCATGGTCAAATCTGTCCACTTCCCTGGGAGGTTATGGACTCTTAATTCCTTCTTCGAGGGTTGGAAGGGAGTAACATAGCACAGGCAGGAAGGACAGAGCATATCTCACCTGCGGGGCAAGTGGGAAACATAAGAAAGACTGAAAGAAGAAATGATAGGAGTAAGGTGGAGTGGGAAGATTTTTTTTCATATTAATCTTTGTGTCTCCCCTAATGCCAGAGCAGGTGTTCTTAATCTGGATCCATGAACATGATTTTTAAAAAATGGATAATTACTCCAATGTAATCCGTTTCCTTTGTAATACTTTTTTTTCTTCCATATATTTAAAAACATTCCCTTTCTCCCCCCTCACTTGAGGATATCTCCTCTATCTATATCTCTAAGAGGCTTCACCAGACTACCAAAGAGCTCCATGACAGAAAAAGGTTAAAAACTCCTGGACAAAAGCATTACATTGTACATAGTACGTGATTAATAAATGTTTGGTGAATTAAATTGACCAAAGAGTGCTGGGAAAAGTATAAAAGGGGAGGGGGGTGGAATAGAGAGGAAAGAAAAGAGAGTGGAACATAACAGCAAACAGAGAGAAGGTAGAGAAAGGAGACAGACGTGAAAAAGAAACACTTGGAGCAGGGATCTTGTCTGCTACCGTGTAAGATATGGCAGGTAGACCCTAAGAGCATTCTTCACATTCTGCACTCCTGCTCTGGAGAAACAGGTCCTTGCTAGAGCATCTCCAAGGAGACAACAGACTGGCAGACCAGCCCTGCCTCCCAACTGCGGCTCCTGCCTCCTGGCTGAGGCTCCTGCCTCCCGACTGGGGCTCCTGCCTCCCGACTGGGGCTCCTGCCTCCCGGCTGAGGCTCCTGCCTCCCGGCTGAGGCTCCTGCCTCCCGACTGGGGCTCCTGCCTCCCGACTGGGGCTCCTGCCTCCTGACTGGGGCTCCTGCCTCCTGGCTGAGGCTCCTGCCTCCTGACTGGGGCTCCTGCCTCCTGACTGGGGCTCCTGCCTCCCTCTTTCACCTGCTTTTGTTTATCTGCTGCTCAGGAAGAGAGAAGGGAGAAAAGTACAGTTCTCAGTCTCTCTTCCTGAACCTCTCAGGGTACATCGGAACATCTTTCCTTGGGCTCTGAAGAGAGCAGGTTGTCCTCCTGGAATACCATTTCCTCATGGGAACAAAAGGTTAAGGAAAGAAAAAAAGAATAGAAAGAAAGGCGGTGGGGTGGAAGCCACAAACCTGCCCACATTTTATAAATAGAACACTAGGAAATAATTCTGCATACACTGCCCCCTCACCCTGCCTCCTCTCCCTTATGCCCAGCTTTCTTTAGGGAGTGTCAAGGGCATTATGCACAAAACAGAGCAGCCTGATGTTATGGACAGAGAGCTTCAGTGTGCTAGACAACTGGACCCCCTGTGCATTTTCAAATGTGAAGTTTGAGCTCTCATTTCTCTTGCCAGAACTGATTTTTTTAAGATAGTGGGACCTCAATAATGTAATCTCAACATGATTATTAAGAAGTTGGCTCCTCAACCTGCGTAGCCTCTTGCCAACTTTAGTAGAAGTCAAATCAGCAGAGATTTGAAAGCAAGGTCACAACTATTTCTCCTCATCTTTCTCACCTGCCCCTCCCAGGCCCAAAGGAACAGGGTTGTTCCTAAATAACAAGGCCTTAATATCCACATTGTTTTAAAAAATAATCACTAATATTTCTATAAGGGCCTACCAAAAAACAATTATTTCAGTCTCCATTCTGGCTGAAGCTACAGAGACAACTCCCCCCATTTCGCCCAGCCTTGTGCAAGCCGAGGATACCCACTCCCAAATGGGGGAGAAAATGGAGGGGGAAAGCCGGGTTAATTTCAAGGTTCATTAGAAACTCCAGGGGAAAATGAATGTTTGCCAAATAGGAAAGGAAAAGACACAATCGATAAAAAGAGAAATGCTGCTTTCATGCTCCTCAGCTCGGGGGTATTACCAACAATAGAGAACTAAGAATTCAATGTGATAAATAAAGGGATAGGAACATCATTGTGTCCCGGCAACACAAGCCCTGAGCTGCCATTCAGTCGGAGCAGAAGTAAATCTCTGGTGCCTATTGGCTCAGGGCTAGCGGCAGCAAGGCTGGGCAGGTGGTGGGTAACGGGAGAAGATGGATGGGGGTTCTTTAGCAAAGGGATCAAGGGAGCCTTTAGGGTCTATCGTGCCTCAACTAAGCCAACAAAACCACCTAATCACAAGTCCTTGATCTGGCAGTGGGAGGATTCAGCCAAGTCTGGGGAAAGAACAGGATTTAGCCATATTACCTACCTTTCCAGCTTTATTAGACTCTACATGCCTTTATATACTCTATGGTCCAGATAAATGGGCCCTTTTGTTATTCCACACACGAGACTTCCCATCTCTCATTTCTGTGCCCTTTCACAAACTGTCTTCCCATGACTGGAATGCTCCCCCTTTTCATCTCCTCACACTACTTCTTAGACTCCTCAGTTTCATTCAAAGTTCAACTCAAACACTGTCTCTCCTCCAAAAATGCCCTTGTATTCATACAATTGCTTTGTATATCTTTCCTATATTCTTACATATGCCTATGTTATCTCCCCAGCAGAATGAGCTGTTGAAGGCGATTTGTTTTTCATTTTTGTCCTTGTATCCTTAGTACCTAGTAGATATTTTCATAAATGGTTAATAAGTACCTTATTGGCTGATTGATTTGTTGATAGTAGCAGGGTAGAAACAACTGGCAGGAAGTGAGCTCCAAGAAAGACCTCAGTTGGACAGAGTCCACTTTGTGACCAGAGAAGAGAATTTTGGGACTTTTGCTAAAGCTAGAAGCTGTGGATACACAAGCATCAATATCATTTGTCCCCATCACAAACCCCTGGGAATTTAGCTCAATTAGTAGGCTCAGACAAGAGCCTAGTCTGCGCCCTACAGGGCAGACATGAGAAGCATAAACTCAGAGGCCAATGACCCTGGCAGCTGCTAGAAGTTACAACTAAGAGGCTACAAGGATACACCATGATCCCAAGAGAAGTCATTCTGTCTTCCTATGCGGTGCACAATTGGCCTGTTATGATAGCCCAGAGTGAGAAATCTGCTAAGTGAGTTCGGTGGATATTTTCCAAAAAGAAGTAAATTCCTACAGCTACCAGCTCTTTGTAATGCCCTGATTACCTCCTTTTTTATCTACCTGCCTCCCAGGTTCTATGGCCAGTAAGTATGGTGCCACTCAGTCCATTTATCTCTGCCTTCTGATTCCTTACTCACAAAAGATCCTCTAAGTTTTAGCTACTTTTCCACATTCCTCTCTTATTTGTATAAAGTTAGTGATTAGCGTCTTCTCCTGTCTACACCTCCCCTCACTCTCTTCTGTGTTGTTTCTAGGTTGATTAGTTAGAAATGTACAGTTTGGACCAGTCATTGATTCCACAGCTCATGTTGGTCCTCAGTGATGGCTAGAAGGAATGTTCTTTCTTTTCAAAAATACATTCTGGGGTGGGGGGTGGACATTAAAATGTAGATGGGGAAGGAATATTGGCTGTGAGACTGAAATTGCAAATTCATTTATTACATAGCCCAGTGTTGTAAGTCAGAAACCCCAGCTTCATATCCCTCCTCTGATACTAGCTGTGTGTCTCTAGGCAAATCTGTTCACTTCTGGGTGCCTTAGGCAACTCCCTAGGATTTATTAAGTCCAGAAGAGGCTCTGTTGCTTCCTCTGGGAGGCCTCTGCTTTGACTAAATTATGGATTATTTGAAAATTCAACAAATATTTATCCATCACCTACTATTGCAAGATACTGTGTTAGGCAAACTACAAGAAGCTGTAAAGCTTGCCCTATTGTGGTAAAATGAGTACTGTATCTAGAACCATAGAAACTGGATTCAATCCCAGTCACTTAAGAGTGTGCTATTGGACAAGTCACTTCTCCCTTCTCTGGGCCTCAATTTCTTCATTTGTAAAATGAGAAGATTGGACAAGCTGATGTCCGAGGTCCCTCTGAGCTCTAACTTTATGAATTCAGAGCGGGACATCCTCAACCACATCAGTGAGCTGGGAAGGCTCTGCAGAATTACTATAGATCATTAGGCACGAGAAACAACACTCTTCACAGCCAGTTTCTGTTGAACCTCTTTACCCCAGCATCCTGATCCTTGATTTCTTAAATTAGGCAAAGGGAAGAAACAGATGTTTTTAGAGCTAGAAGGGACCTCAGAGAGTAAGCACTGAACTTAAAAGACTTGGGTTCAAATCCCACGCCAGTACACCTTGGACAATATTCTTCACTTCTGTTGGCCTCAGCTTTCTCATCAATAACTAATTCAGAAATATTTAGTACATACAAACTATGTGTCAGGTGCTAGAGATACGAAAAGGCATAAATGAAATATTCTCTGCCTTCAAAGAGCTTCTTTTCTTTTTTCCTTTTTTCCAAATTTAGTAATTTATTTGTTTTCAGTTTTCAACAACCACTTTCACAAATTCCAAATTTTCTCCCCATCCCTAAGACAACATGCAGTCTTATATGGGTTCTATGATACATTCCTATTAGATATATTTTTCACATTAATCATGTTGCATAAAAGAATTAAAACAATGAGCTTATTTTCTGTTGGAGAAACACTATGCACATGGACTAGATGATCTCTTGGGTCCCCTCTAGCTCTAAATTTATGAGACCTTATATCTCTAGGGATTCTTTCACTTTTTGTCTTTTGTCTAGCACAGTGTCTAGCACCTAGTCGGGGTTCAATCAATGCTTTTTTAATTGAATAGAACTGAATGGAAATGAGTTGAATACAATTCAAGCCCTTTATTTCACAGATATAGCAAGTGAGAGCTAGAGAGGTCAAACAACTTACCTAAGGTCACCGAAACGATCATTGGTAGAATTGAGCCTAGAACCTGACCTCCCCACTCCTAACGCAGGGTCCATTCTGCTGCACCAAGAAGCGTGGTGGGCTTTCTTCCCAATACCCTCTAAATTCTAGGTGGCCTCATTGGGATCGGTAGGATCTAATGGAGGTGATAATTTCTATTTTTAGCAATGTGCATCTCCCTTTACAGTTCTGTGTTCCCCAGATACCTCCACCATCACCACCAAAAAGTCTTCAGTACCTCCTTTCCATCCTGAAATAAGTGCAACAAAAAACTAGTTAGAAGAGATTGCTATAACCCTAGGTTGCTGCTTTAAAAGCCAACGGCAACTGGGATGGAATCTAGCACCACCTGCTGGTTACACAGGAAAAGGGGAAGGTTGAAGATGGAGCTGATGTGGCTCTGAATCATTTCTCATTCCCATTTAAAGGATTGGTTCTGGGTTTATCTCTCAGGCAGAGATAAACTGCTGGGTTTGGACCAACTGAAATGGGACATTAAAAGGTCAATGGTGATGGTAACGAAATAAACAAAGGAGGTACCACCCAGGAGCATTCGATGGGAAAAAGGAGACCAGGCAGAAGTATAAACATTTTGAGAAAGTATAGGGACACATGAATGGTACAGCAACGGGACTCTGAGATGCTTAGGACTGAGAGAATTAGGGTAAGCCTGGATCAGTAATCAGAGGGACATTGGTAAAGGTGGAGTTAAAAGGGAAATGAATAAAATCTCTGGTCCTCCATTTCCTCATTTGTAAAATGGGGGTTGAGTAGACTAAAGGAGGTCTAAATTCCCTTCTAAATCTAAATTCTTTGATTCTTTAAAAAAGGGAATAATAACCCAGGTCAGAGCCAGGTATAGGGACAAGTATATGGAGGGAAGGGGGAGAATCTAAAAGATTCACTCTCCTTGCTGAGCTATAGGACTGATGAGATAGTGTGGTTCCACAACCTTGAGCTACCTGCTCTCTCCCGTTCTGACACTTTAGAAAGAGCTCTCATTTCAGGGAGAATCTCATTCCTTCCTTCTGTCCCAAATGATAACTGGCAAAACTCGGTGTAATGGAAAACATGCTAGAGTTAGAGTAGAGAGAGAGCTGGCTTTGGATGCTATCTGCAACAACAGTAATTAGACCATGGGCATGTCCCTTAAGCCTCTCTAAGTCTGAGTTTCTTCATCTGTAACTGGGGACAAAAATACCTATAGTACCTCCCTAGTAGACTTGTTTGGAGGATCAAATGGGATGTCTTGTAGAGCATCTTAAAACTTTAGAGTGGTATGTAAATGTCCATTCTTATTATTATTGGCTCAGGTGACTGGAATTAGTACTGAAGTAGAGTCATGCGTAGTCAAGGTGAGAACTGCCTAAAACACAGCATACCAGGCAGGGGATCTCACTTTCCACTGAAAAAAGGTGTTTGGCTTGTAATAAATCAAGCTGCTTGCATTGCAGTGAAAACTCAAGGAAGAAAATAAGCATTTTTTAAGTCCTTACTAGGTGCCAGACCTAATGTTTGATGGACAGTAGCACTGTACCACAATTTAGAAAACTACCTTCATCAAAAATTCCCTTTATTTTTCACAGAGGCAGGGTTAGAGGGATGTGTACAATTTTTAAACCTTATCTAGTGGTGGCTAGGTGATTTTGTGGATAGAGTACCCATCCTGGAGTCAGGAGGTCCTGAGTTCAAATCCAGCCTCAGATATTTACTAGCTGTGTGACCCTGGGCAAGTCACTTAACCCTAATTATCTCTCCCTCCCCCCCAAAAAAAACTTATCTAGGCAGTATAAATGTATTGTCCTTCCTCTGGAAACAGGAAACAGGTTCTATCCCTCCCCCACACAATCATGAGTACCTACCTAGTTATATGATCATTGGACCTGGGACAGGGTAAGACATGATGAGTTCACATCCTGCTTCTAACTTTTATTAGTTGTGTCAATATGAGCAAGTCATTTTATCTCTAAACTTCAGCTTTCTCACCTGTAAAATGGAGCTAATTACAGTAATACGTGCCACACAGGGTTGTTGGGGAGATCCAGTAAGAAAAGGTAGGTAAAGCCCTTTGTAAAGTACTTTAAAATTCTATGTAAAGTTCAGCTATTAATTAATCATTAATATTGTTATCAGTAATGATGGTGATGATAATGACGACAACCTTAATTTTAAGTTAAGAAATAATCTCTAACACATACTGGCTATTTACTGGCTATGTGACCCTAGGCAAGTCATTTATCCTTTCAGCGTCCCCAAGAAACTCTCTAAGACTATGAATTGTGGAAAGATGTCAACTGGCCTCCATAGATAGTTTCCCTACCATGGGGATCTCCAAATCTATGATGAAATCACAGGTCCACCATCACTACCACCACCACCCCCAAAATGGAGTCAAGGACGTTTGTCTTGCCTCAATCATTTTCTGGCTGTGGGTCCTCAGACATGCCACTTCATCTCTGAGCCTCATCTATCAAAAGAGTATAATATTTGTACTCTCTAGTTAATATTTTATATGGGCAAGGTACTGAAATAGGTGTTGAAGGATGTAAAAAAAAAAAAGAATGATCTCTACCCTCAAGGAACTTACATGCAACTTACATTCACAGAATTGTTTTGAGAAAGTGCTCTGTAAATCTTAATTTTTGTTCCATCACAGCTGACTCTTCACGATCCCAATTAGAGTTTTCTTGCCAAAGATATTGGAGTGGTTTACCGTACCATTTCCTTTTACAGATGAAGAAACTGAGGCAAAGAGGGTTTAAGTGACTTAGGGTCATAGAGCGAGTAAGTGTCTGAGGTCACATTTGAACTCAGGTCCTCCTGAGTCCAGGCCAGGCTCTCTATCCATTGAATTGCCTAGCTGCTTACAAATCTTAAAGCTCTATGTAAATGTGAAGTCCTTCCTAGATCTCAGAGTTGGAAGTTTCCTTAAAGCACCTGAATGATGTCCAACCAGTGGGTTTTGTGGTCTCGGCAAATCAAAAAGAGGCATGATAGGGGTTGGAGTGGTGGGGGAAGTAGAGAGAAGAGCTAGGGTTAGGGGATTTCAGTGTATTTTTAATTAAGTGAATTAAAGCGCCTCAGACATTAATGATCCTTTGCATACTAATTTACATGTAACATCTTCTCTGAGTCATCATCTCTCAAACTCTTTATAATAAGACAATTGCCCTGGTCACCAGCTAGGAACCTTAAGCCTTCCATCCCTCCACCTCACCCCCCCCCCATTTCCCTTCCGCCCATTCTGCCACCTACAATCTTTTCCAGCTGGTTCAAGTTAGTGGCCACAGCAGGTTTTGCTTCTTTACTTGCCAACCTGCTGCTCTGGCATTTCTGGGCTCCCTGTTCCCCCCACCTCCAAATTTTGAGTCATGGCTCAATAGCCTCCCCCAACCATCCTACTGTACTGAGGGTGTGAGGGGAACAGGAAGGAGCGGGAAGAAGCCTGTACGCAATGAGAAAGATTGTTGCCAGGGTGGGTGATGATTGTACTTCTCGCCTACTGAGGAAGGCTCTAAGTAAGCCAGCGGAAAAAGTCAGCATCTCTCTCTGAGGCATTCATTATTCAGAACTTCCCACAGCCTTGTGCCTGCCATGGTGGGCTGGGTTGGGCTGGGCTGGGGTGGGGAAGAAATCTGTCAGTCACGCCAGAGGGAGCCAAGATTTTTGTCTCCTCTGTCTTGACCCTCCTAAGCTATATCAGGTAAGCCTGTGACAGGAGCCAGAAAGATGTGCAACTGATCCACTTGAAACAATACTCTCTAGATCAATAAAAAGTATTTATCAAGGCTTTACTGTGTCGTCAGGCAGCATGATAAACTCTGGAGACACAGAGAAAGAGCAAAAAAATGATCCCTGACCTCAAGGAACTTACATTCTACTGGAAGAGGCAATAGATGTGGATATGTAGATATGTCAGAACATAAAAGGCAGATACAGAGTAGAGTGGAGGTAATATGATGAAGGTTCGGATAATTTAGAAAGGAGATGGTATGTCAGTGAATCTATATCAGAGGGAAATGGGGTCTGATCTGAAAGGGACGGGGAAAGCAAAAGGGGAGCTTTAGGCCTTGAAAAAAAAGGAAAGGAGGCAGAGGAGAGAAAAGATGAAGAGAGGAGAGGAGAGGAGGGGAGAGGAGGGGAGAGGAGGGGAGGGGAGGGGAAGGGAGGGAAGGGGAGGGGAAGGGAGAGGAGGAGAGGAGAGTGTTAAAACTAGTTCCAACCACCTCAGGAAATCTGATTGTTAAATTTTCAGTGTGAGCATTTGGAAATAGATAAATTAGTGCTAGATTGATTGTTTTCTTGATTGTCTTGACTTAAAAAATGATGGAGGAAATGCTTATAATAAAAATGAAATGTCAAATATGTTTTCTATACTTTTTTACTTTTGGAGAGCCAGTTGTTAAAATTTTACCAGTGTACTCCTAAAAGCCCTCCAGAAGGTGAGATTTTATGGGAAGAAGGGCCCATACAAGGTTTTGTTCCCCTCAATGTGTACTGAAAGTTTCTTCCCAGAGCACATGAAGTCAGTGTGTGTGGTATAATGGAAGGAGTACCACGCTGGAAGACATCACTCTTGTTGGCCTTCATTTCCTACAAAATAAGTGGTTTGGACCAAAATGTCTCTAAGGATCCATGTTTGTTGGGTGGCATCTTTTTTTACAATTGATCTAAAACTCAGTATTTTCCCTCTCACTAGTTCTCCGCTCATCTCTTTTAAGGATGGGCATCCCACATGCTCTCCCCAAAGAAAGTTAGCCGCTATCTAAGGAACACTTTTGACTCTTGCTCCTTTCTCTCCATCTTAGGACAGAAGCCTGAGTATTCTTGACTCTAACACTGACAGTCTATTTCCAAGTAGTGGCCCCGATAGACTCTAGAGTCTCCACCCCCAACTCCCCATAGTTCTAGCCAGGAATACAGGGTTATTAAAGGCCCGAAGGCGCATTTTGGAAAGAAGCTGAATAATGTGATTTATTGCACTTAAGGCAAGCACAAATCAAAGTTCTTAACAGATGGAATAGCAAAAGGGGTTAAGTAAAGAGAAAGTTGCAAGGAGCCTTGTCATTGTGATTGGAGCAAAGACCCAGGAAGAGCAGACGATTCAATGCGTCCAAAATAGAACATGCCAGGGAGGAGTGTAACCCCGCCCTTCCCTGCCCTCCCGCCCCCTCCAGCACCTCACACTTCCCTGCGGTGCATTCAACCCAGAGGGATAGAAGACATTTCCTCCCATATTTCAAAAGAATGAGAGAAAGCCACAATTCTCCTCTTTGTTGTGTCTTCACTGAGAATGAGAATTATAATTACCACTAGTCATAAAAGAACCCACTAAACTGCCAGGTTAGAAGAAGCAAGGTGGTAGGACCATTGACTTTAAAGCTGAGAGGTACATTAGAGACCATATAGTCTAAACACTCTGATTTTACAGACATGGGAACTGAGGACCAGAGGCATTTAAGGGTCTACACAGGGAGAAAGTAGAAGCAGCACTCACGCTTCAATCCTTTGACACTCCCCTCCCTCCAAACCCATTGTCCTTTCTTTCCCTTTCCTTAAGATCTCACAGAATGAGCCCAAGACACCCTAGCAGAAGGCTCCCAGGAATTTTCCACCACTAAGTTGCCACTGTTAATAATTAAGTTCTCAGAGAAATCCTATCTTTCTTTCCTTCTCTCCAATGCATCTCTTGTCTAGAAGTCTGGAGGCAGATAGATACCACAATAGATAGCGTGCTAGGAGGCCTGAGTTCAGATACAGCCTCAGACACTTACTAGCTGTGTGACCCTGGACAAGTCACTTAACCCTGTTTGCTTCTGTTGAGAAGGAAATGACAAACCTCTCCAGGATCCTTGCCAAAAAAAACACAAATGGGGTCAAGAAGAGCCAGCCACAGCTGAACATTAACAACAAATAAGAGCCGTGAGGGGTTAAGTTACTTGCTCAGGGTCATACCACCAGCAGATGTTAGTCATGGGACATAGTTTTCCTGAATTCTAGGTCAGCTCTCTATCCACTACACCGCAGTCCCTTTCAATAAATAATGGATAAATAACTACCAAATAACAGAAAGAGAGGGAGGGAAGGGAGGGGAGGGAGGGAAGGGGGAGAGAGAGGGAGGAACAGGGGAGAGAGAGGGAGGGAAGGGAGGGGAGGGTGGGAAGGGGGAGAGAGAGGGAGAGAACGGCAGAGAACGGGGAAAGGGAGAGCATTAACTACTAGGGAGATTGGATAACACTCTAGAGAATGACCAGTGAACTGAGACTAGAAGGAGCTGAAACCCCTCACTCCATACCTCTCTCTGTGTTGCTCCTCTCTGGTCCCCTGGCCAATGTCCCTCTGACCTCACTGACCCCCAAGGGAGATATGGGGTGCTGAAGGAAAGAAAGAAGGACAGCAAAGGTGGGATTATACTCCTTCCTGGCATGTTCTGTTTTGAACTTCTTGCATCTCTTTCCTCCTGAGTCTTTTCTGGACTCATTTCTAGGTGCATCACAAAGTTCCAGGTAGGAACTGCACTATGAGAAGCCTCCTGACCTCCTGTTTGAAGTGCTTTTTATGCTCTCTGAGATGCATCAACTCCGTCAGAATGAAGGAGCTGTCCTTTTGGGGACAGGGACAAAGACAACATTTTGGTTTACAAGGTGACCAGAGTAATACAATCTATATATAGCGAGCATTAAACACAGCTAGCATTTACATAGAGCTTTTAGGTTCTAGAAGCACTTCATAAATGTTATCTCATTTGATCCTTACCACAGCCCTTGGAGGTAGGGCCAATTATTATTTCCATTTTACAGATAAGGAAAGTTTGCAATCTAAATAAGTGTCACCCAGCTGGCAACACCTCAGCAAGATCAAGTGTTTGCTGATTCCGCTAGATTCTAGGCTCCTCTGGATTCTTTATCTTGCATCAGTTCAATTTCCTTTTGTATATTTCTTCTGAAAAATGATAACAAAAGGACGACCACCACTGAGTGAGACCTCAGCACTTCCCAATGAGAAGAAGAAAACAGAAGCAAATATTCCAGAAATAACAATTTTCTAACTGATTTCTTTTCTCTGTAAAAATTTCTCGTGAGGTCCCTGGGCAAAACTTGAACATTTCCCTGCAACAAAAGCAGCCTGTACCAAACAGATGTAAGTCAGCCACTGGGTCAGAGCCACCAAACACTCTCTATTTGCCTAAACTTGCCAGTATTTTGCTTCTGGCTGATGTTGTTTCGGGGGGTGTTTGTTTTTTGGTTTGGAGGTTAGGTTTTTTGTTTTGCTGTTTTGTTTTGTGCTTCTAGCTTTGGTTTAGGTAATCCTGTGCAGCTAAGTGGCAAAACCAAGTGCTGGACCTGGAGTCAGCAAGATTTCTTTGCCTAAGTTCAAATTCAGCCTCAGATGTGTGATTTAGGGCAAGTCATTTAACCCTGATTACCTCAGTTTCCTCATCAGTTTTTACATCTCTTCTCATTTTACAAAATGAGCTGGAGGAGGAAAGAGTAAACCATTCCAGTATCTCTGCCAAGAAAACTCAAAATGGGGTCATGAAGAGTCCTACACAACTGAAAAACAACTGAACTGAACTCGATAATCCTTCACATTGTTCTCAGGCTCTGCAGAATGAGTGGGACTATGTTTTAGGAATGAATGGTCCTCAATAGGCTAAGGTTCATGTCTTGCGATCTTTGCCATAGAGAAGTAGAAAGAGGCTTAGGAACCAGCTCCAACTTCTGTCTATATATCCCCATGTCAGTCAGTCAATAAACATTTATTAAGTACCTGCCATGTGCTAGACATTGCTCTAAGCACTGGGGGATACAAAGAAATGTAAAAGACAGTTCCTTAAGGATCTCATAATATAATGGGGGACTCGGCAAGCAAACAAATATGTACAAATAAGCTATAATACAAAATAAATAGGAAGTAAATAAGGGAAGAAAGATACTAGAATTTAAAAGGGTTGGGAAAGGCTTCCTGTAGAAGATGGGATAATTCAGTACAACATCAGATGGATGTCACCATTGGTTTACAGGGTCACAATAACATTTACATCACATTGTATTCATGATATTATTTGGATACCCTTAATGATTCTATTAGCTGTCATGCTTGCAAAACTTAGAGTAGACCCCAAATTGAATATAGCTTCCCACCATTGAGGAGTCTCTCTCTCTCTTCTCTCCCCTACAGACTCTAGCCACTCTCTAGCCTCTTTGCTCATATTAACATGCTCCAGTACACCCTTAAAAGAACTTTTGGTGTACATTTCCAAGGACCATCCAACACCAACCTTGACCAGCATTATCATGAGCATAGTGAAGGTGACTGATCAAGATTAAAAAAAAAGGGACATTGAGACTATCATCAGTTTACTCTTTGATTATATTGCATGATACCCCACCCTCCCAGAACTTCATCAGCATCAAGACAATATGAGGATTGCTGGTTCCAGCAAGGGAAATGGAACCCGAGGGGCTGTGGCTAATTTAGCTTATCATAGAATTAAAACATTATCATCAGCTCATAAGCATCCTAGTACTCAAGATTTGGAAATGGTCCCAGGCTCTGAGGAAGAGGGAAGAAAATGGGGGAAAATCACCAGGGCTCAGGAAAGTCCATAGTAGTTGGTTCTCCTACTGTTATCCTCATCAGTCTCTCTTCCACAAAGCTAACAGTTGCTGGCTATATGCTGGGGACTTTTTCTGAGCTCTGAACATCCCTTGGCTCCCCTATGCATACTAATGTAGAATGAGCAAGGTCTAAGTCTAAGTGAGGCAAGAATGAAGAAAGAGACATGACTTCCAGATAGGAACAAACCCTAGTATATATGGTCCAGTGAATAGAGCTCCAAGCATGGAGTTTGGAAGACCAGAGTTCAAATCCAGTCTCAGACATTTACTAAGCAGTGTGACCCTGGGGAAGTCATTTATTCTCCCTCTACTTCAATTTCCTCAACTCTAAAATGGGAATAATAATAGCACCTACTTCCCAGTGTTGTTGTGAGAATCAAATGAGAAAACATTTACAAAGCACTTTGCATAGTATCTGGCATACAGTAGGCACTTAATAAATGCTTATTCATTCCATTCCATTGGCAGTTCATTAAATATTTTTACATATCATTTACTAAATATTTGTCTATAGAGGAGGCAACATCATGTACGGGAAGAACAGAAAGAGCATTAGCTGTGGACCGGAGAGCTGTCCAAATGCTAACCCTTACACTTAATATCCAATCCAATAAATCACTTACTGTCACTTCATTTCCTCATTTGTAAAATGGAGATAATGATTCTTGCTCTACTCAAGGCGGAGGACTGTTGTGAGGTACTTTGTACTTAGGCTTTTAAAATGCTATTTTGTGATATAAATGTAAGCTACAGCTAGTATCTCATTTGATTCTAACCATAAACCAGTGAGACCAGTGCTGAGACTATCCCCACTTTATAGAAAAGGTGACTGAGCCTTGGAAATACTCAAGATTTACCTACTTGGTAAATAATATAACTGGAATTAGAACTCAGGTCTTCTGGTTCTTAGCCCACTGTTCTTTCCACTACACTGTGAGGCCACAGAGTCATCGTTCTCAGTTCGGCACAGATCCAAGAGCTAGTTAAGCCTTGGAGGGTATCCAATGCCTAGTTGGCAAGCCAGGTCATC
This sequence comes from Bettongia penicillata ogilbyi, assembly GCA_023548195.1. NCBI lineage: Eukaryota > Metazoa > Chordata > Mammalia > Diprotodontia > Potoroidae > Bettongia > Bettongia penicillata. The sequence continues at coordinate 5,963,137 of JAJHZJ010000381.1, read as the reverse complement.
CCTGGGGAAGATGTAGGACCCATGGTAAGTCATCCTGTGTGCCTCTATCATTATTATTTTACCTTACTGAATGGAACAGCAAAAATTACCCACCTCCCATGTTGCCCCATCCCCACCCAGGGGCTATTGTAAGGAGATCAAGGCAGAAAACATCAAAAAATCACTTCTCAGATCCAGATGCTTCAAATCTCTAGCCATGTGGTAGGAGAAACCTAAAACCTATGGTTTAGGATGATGGTCCTGATTTATCTCATTCATTTCTGGGGAGACCTATTTGGCAAGGCCTCTTCACCAGAGTTTGGACACATGGCTGAGAAGGGAGAGTTTAGGACCCAGTGAAGAGCAGGGGCGGCAATGGGGGCTATGAGGGAGGGCTTGTGGCTCTCCCAAGAAATGGATGAAGGATAGGCTGGTAAGGAGGATGCCCATCAATGAACCACAAAGCCTTTTAGCATCCATTTGCGACTGCTGCTGAGCAAACAATTGCTAACACATTGGTCACTCACTAGGGTTCATTTCCCCTGGGACAGGCTTGAGCTGCTGCCCAGAGCCCCAACCCAAAACAAAGGAGCAGAGGAGGCAGCAGACTCATCTCTTACCTCATCTCATTCTCTGGATATGAAGCTAAACCAGGGCTAGAAAACTTTTAGCCCCCAGACCTGCTCCCTAGCCTTTCATCCCTTTCATTCTTTTCAGAAATAAGGATGATCCCTCCTTCCCCCTACTCTACCCCCCCCCACACACACACATACACACAGTACACTGGCACTCCAATAACTGGAGGTAACAAATTTTTCCTGGTCTGGCAACTCTATGATGAATAGATATGGCTTGCCTAGACCTGCTGCTAAACAACTGTTTAGATATCAGCTTTCAGAATCAGATCCTGTTTGTCTAATTCATTTAGTGCTTATGATTCCTATGTTGGAGGAAGGCAGTTGATATGTAGGCTGAGGATTATACAATAGCCTCATTTCTCTAAGCACAGGACAAGAAAAAGCTACTAAAACCTCTTCTGTGCTCCCCTCCTGGGCTCATACAGAGAGGATTTAATCAAGCTTTTTACTGTCCCTGGTCCATCTTCCACTTCTAACCCACCATTTCAGCAGGTCCAGTGGTCCTTTACAATAGAGTGAAAGGATTCTGGAAAATCAAAAAAAAAAAAAAAAGAGAGAGAGAGGGACTCAAGAAGGAAACATAGATTGAGTTTGCTGAAGTCAAGATCTCTGTCCTACCCAAAACCTTATCTGTATCAGAACTGTGTAAGAATCATTGATGCCAATCAGGAAAATGGGCACGCAGGGGTTATAACTCAGTAAACTTCCTGGTACTAAAATATTACCATGGGCTTATGCCAGGGTTCTAGCTTTGAGAAGGAGATACAGAAAGAGCTCAGAATGCCAAAGTGAAAAATCAAGGACACCCTCTAGTCACAGTCCACCCTTATGAGGTGATCCAACCTTTCTTTTAGCCACCATTTGCACCTAATCTTGTAAAGCTAACAAGATGGGTTCTGGATTTGGAAATGGGACCAAGTGAGCCCTTATTTTCGGGGACCAAGAGAGCAGTGGCATGGCTCCAACTGTGCAGACTGATGACATGTTTCCCAGAACCAAAAGGAAGTGGGAAAATCATTAACCCATCTTCCCATCTCTGCTCCCACCCCCCTCTGAATCATGTCCTTCACACCACTTCCAGATTCATCTTCCTTATGCACAGTCATGTTCCTCCTCAGCTCAAAACCCTTCTATACTGTCTACCACATCAAATTCAAAAGCCTTAGCTTGAGATGGAAGGAATCTGAGACCACGCTGCCTTCCTAGCTTTGCATAGCACTGCTCCTGTCTAAGTACTCTCCCGACAGTCTAACTAAATGACACTAGTCTCAGTCCTCTGAACATGTTCACCTCTTTGGCAGGTGAGTCACTTTCCCACCTTTTAGCTTTAGCTAAAGCTGTGACATATGCCTGGAATGTCCTCTCTCTTCTCTTCGTCTTTGGAATTCATCCCTAATCTTTAAATCTTAGCTAGGTGGTATAGAGTGCATAGAGTAATGAACTTGGAAAAGCTGAGTTCAAACCCTACTTTGGATAATTACAAGTTATATGTCCCTAGACATATAACTTTCTCAGCTTCAATTTCCTTATCTATAAAATGAGGACTATAATATTGTTGACTTACGGAGTTATGCTCAAATAAGGTAATATCTGCAAAGTGTTTTGAAAACTTTAAAGCACCATATAAATACTAATTGTTGTTATAGCCCAAATTCCACCTTCACCATGAGGCATTCCCTGATCCCACAGATGTTCATGATGTTCTCCCTTCAGCCCTCACAAAGCACTTTGCTTGAATCTTTCAGATGCATTACTTTGTATTAAAGTAATCATTTTTCTACGTCATGTTCCCTTAGATGACTATATACTGTGTGAGGGCAGGAATCATATTTTATTCAATTTTGGCATCTCCCCCAGCACCCAGAACAATGCTCTCAAAGGAAGAGGAGCTCCCTAAACAATTATTAAGTTCTCCTAGCCTTGCAGGAGTCACAATTCATTGCAGATAAGGGGAAAGCATGAGAATACATTGGGATTTTGAGGAGAAGCCCAAAGTAGGGTCTTAAATTATCCATGCAACCCAAGCAGATCACTCACTTTCACACACCACACCCCTACTCCTTCAATATCTGAAACCCTGAGCAGAGTTCCGGGCATTTGCTATGGGGTTTTTCTCAGCCTGGCACAAGAATCTGAGCCTTCCTCCAACCCTGCCGCACCCCAGGGTTCTGTAGACCTCCCCCCACCCAGCCAGGGCCTGTTTATTTTCTGAGCACTGGTTTAACAGTGGGCTGTTTTTATGAGTTGTGCTGGAGTTCTTGGTAAAGCACTTTAATCCATTTTAATGCCCCCGCTCTGCTCCTCAGTGACAGCATGGTGGTTACTCTAATGCATCCCTCTCACCTCAGGGTTACTAATGAGGTCAGAGGGAACACAATATCCAAACTGAATAATTCACTAATCAGATGCTGCAGACTCCAGTGGTAAAATTTATTTCTGACACCTAAACAGAAAATGGGTTTGTGGACACAACTCTCTCCCTCTCTTTACTCCAGAGCTATTTCTGCTAAATGGATGGCCTAGTGTGTTTGCTTAACAAAAGGGCTCTGGTTTACCCACAAACACCATCTTCTCATTTCAGGCCTTTTGTGTCCTCCATTGAGTTGGGACAAAATGGAAGATGGAAATTTAACTCACAGCCATTGACTAGAGCTAGGATCTGTATTCAGAGCAAACATACTTCTGCGAGCCAAAGTTGGCAGGGGGAGGGTGCAGAGGGGAGAAGGGGGTGAAGGTAACCCAAGGTACTGTCTTCAGATTTCCTACCAGGGCTATCAGAGGTGACATCCAATGGATCCTTTCCCAAAGGGTACTGGGAAAAGATGGAAGCAACATTGACAGAAGGTCCAAGTTTGACAGGCAACCCTGTCATCAACTAGTTGTATAGCCTTGGCCTGGTCCTTCATCTCTCTGGGCACGTTTCCTCCTATAGAAAACAAAGGGATTTGTTCATTCAAGTTTTCATAGCTTTCTCTGATTTCATGATCTCTTAAAGCACAATCCTATTTCATTACATTCATATACCGTAATTTCAGTTGTTTCCCACTTATTTGCTACCAGGAACATTTGGGACATATTTGCTACCAAGGTTTTGTTTTCTTTTTCCTCTTTTTTTCTCAATAGAGGGGAGAAGATGTGAGCAATAGAAAATAAATGGTTAAATGAAAAAATTAAAAATTTAATTTAAAAGGGAACAAAAATGAAAGCTTTATACTAAATCCTCTAAGGAACCTTTGGACTCTGACTTCCTGAGGTTCTCTAACTGCTTCGCAAATGTCCAGAAGAACAATGATTTCTCTTGTCCTAATGTCCTTTAGTCTTTTCCACCTGTCCCAAAATTTTCCTTTAAGCCAGACCAGACCAAGGGCTAAGGTAATAGATATGTCTCCTATGATCAATAACAGAGGCCACAGCAAAAAGGACTAAACTTTCTCCTTAGGAGGCAGCTAAGGGATCAAAGATTCTTCCTTTCTGACCAGGAGAATTTCTGTTTGACTGGGTGGCACTGCTCCTATTAGCGCCAACTCAGGCTAAGGTCCTTCACTATGTAAACTCACAGGCACAGTCTGCTCGGACCCCACCTTAACCTCTGTCCCTCTTGATGAAAATCTGTATGGTCCCATTTCTCACTTCCCAGTGCTGCCTTTTCCCTTTTTCATCCCTTGATATAATCATGGGGGAGTGCAGGCTGGGAAAAGATAATCAGGTGGTCTTTGCCCTCCGACCGCTTCCAGATATATAGGGAATTCAACACCAATCTGGCCGTGGTTCTTCTCTAAGGACCAGCTTCGATGCCAGCTCCTTCCTTAAGGATTCCCTGATTCCATTTCTCCCATCTGAAAGTGATCTCTCCTTTCCCATATGTTGTTCCTCCTCTTTCTTGATCTCTTCTTCCTATCACCACATTTTACTGTTTATCACATTTATTTGCACACATGGTATCCTCCTTTATTCCATTAGATCGTAGGCTCCTTGTGGGCAGGCATTATGTAATACCTCTCTTTGTATTCCCGGGATCTAGCACAATGACTTGTATTTTGTAGGTGTTTAATAAATAGGTACTGATTTGAGCTGAATTAGTGCAGCAATGCTTGGGCCCCTCATACAAAGATTTTCAATAAGTATTGGTAAAATTGAGGCATGTTCATATCGTGGGGAGGAAATCCTCAGTTTGAGATCAATTAGGACAAACTTATTTATCTCACAAAAGTATCTTCATTTCCTAATCTGACCCTATTATATAAAAATGTCACTTCATGTCTCTCCATACCTTAGTTTCCCCATCTGCAAGATGAAGGATTGTACCAAATAACTTGAAAGGTTCTTTATCACTCTGAAACCTATACTTCTAAGGAAGAAAATCCTATGGGAACCCTATAGTCCAAATCACTTTCGTTCTATAGTACAAGAAGTATGGTATAGTAGAAAGAGCACTGGATTTACCATCTGAGTACCTGTAGTTATATCCCATCTCTTCAACTTTCTTCCTCGGTGACTATGGACAAGTCACCCTGTCACTCTGGACATCAGTTTCCCCAAATGTAAAATGTGGGTGTTTGACTAGAAGATGTCCAGGGGCTCTAAATCCTGTGCTTCTCTGACTCATGTATGTTTAGTCTTCTAATGGATGATCTCCATGTATCACCATTTATCTGTAAATACCAAGATGCCCACAGCTATCTTGGACATCCTCTAATACTACACCTGACTCTACAGTGAGGCTGGAGAAGGGAACAGAGACAGAAGGGGCTTGGAGGGTGAACCTGACATCCTATTCCCTAGGAAGGCTTTAGGAAGGTTGAAGGTGAGACCAGTAGTCTGGAACCCTTTGGATGTCTGAAACAACTATGTTGAGTGGAAGGAACACCCATTGTGTATAATGTTATTAATCAAATCATCTGCCACTTGGGTTTTTCATACATTCTCTGCCTCTTGAGCTTGCTCCAAGGTGTCGGAAATGGTGACAGCTTCACAGCTAATGAAGGGGCATCTCACTGCAGGAAGGAGGAGTGCATTAATTGGAGGCATACAGAAAAGCTAGAGCAATTAATTATTTCTCTCCCTTGCCTCCAGCCCACTCCCTTCTGATAACCCTCCTTCTATCCCACTTTTTCTCTGTTATCACTCTCTTTGGGAAGATGGATCCTCAAACCTGAGTATTAGGGATCCATTGGCTCCTCGACTTTCCTCCTAAGTTTCTGGAGCCCTAGCAGATAACTGTGAACTCAGTTCACAGTTCATTGTGAGCCCCTGCCCCCCAGTGCTTTCAATGAAAGTCCAAAAGCCTGAAAGCCTTGTTGATTCAGCATTGTCCTGGCTCAGAAGTCATTCTAGAGTCCATGGTTTGAGTTCTTAGAAAGAAGGACATCCTAAAAATTCAAAGTATGATAATAATCATAGTATTAGTACCAAATCTTATTGGCAATATGAGCTCAGTATCCCCAGGTCCTCAGTTTTCCCTGCTGACCAAACTTCTCTTGCTATGCCATCAAAAAGAAAAAGCCAGAGGAGAGGAACCACATAGGACAGGCAGGCTTCACCATCTCTGCCATCATAATCCTAAATAACAAATATTGAGTGCTGGGTAAAATCTGAATACAGGGCACTACGCTAAGAACTGGGGATACATACAAGGAATAAAAATGCCATCTACGTAACCTACTGGGAGAAAATAACAAAAGGCAGCAATGATAGAATACGCTGTTAAGAGTAAATGGGTTTGAAGTTAGAGAGCCTAAGTTCAGATCCTGGCTCTCCAACTTCTAACAATGTGACTTTGGGCAACTTCTGTGAGACTTAGTTTCCTCATCTGTAGCATGAGGGGATCTAGCTCTAGCTCTGTGGTTTGAGATGTATAGGATATAAAGGATATAGACATAGAAAGCATAACAATATAAGGAAATACTATAGAATTTTAGACATGGAAGGGATCATCTAGTCCAAGGGCTCTTAAGCTTTTGTATGACATGTACTCCTTCAGCAGCCTGGTGAAGACTATGGATCCTTTCTAAGAGTGATGTTTTTAAATAGTCCAACAAATGATAAATTTCAGTTGGATATTAATGAAAATAAAGATGTCATGTTTTTTCTCATCGATAGACTCCCCCGCCACCCGACAACCACAGGTTAACAGCTTTGATCTAGCCCAAACTTCTCATGGTACAGAGATGAGAAAAGAGAGGCCCAAAGGGTAGAAGTGACATGCCCAAGTAATTTGTCACAGAGCAGTACCATGACTAGAACACAGGATTCCTAACTTCCAAGTTAACCCTTCCCCTCCCTCTCATGTAGTTCCTAGGAGAACGTTGCTTTTGAAAGCTGCCACCTGTGAGAAAGAGAAATGAAGACAATTAGGTTCCTCTTTGACCTTGCCCTTATGACACCCTCTCAGTCAGTCCCTGGAGAAATGGGGGGGGGAAGGTGGGGAGGGGGAGAGATGCTTTTGTTTGGGGCTTCTCTCTCATTGTTAATTAAGCCAACTTTTGTGTTCCTCTTCATCACTAAGCTCCAAACTCCCACTGGGATCCATCTCTGATTTTATTAGGGCTTTTTGTAGCTGCTGAATTTGATCTGTGTCCACTGAGCCTTCTGCCCCTACAAATCTGGGGAAATAATAGCCGGTGGTAATGAGCATAGTGATAGTGTGTTAGAGTGGAGAGAGCCCTGGTCTGGGAAATAGAAGAGCTGGGTTTGAGTACCACCTCTGCCATGCAGATGTGGAACTTAATATGTTTGCTCCTAGGGCAAGAAACATGAACTATGCCTGGGGTGGGCATCATGAAATGTACACATCGGAAGCAGGGCACCACCGCAGAATAGAGGACAGATAGATATTTGTATGAGGCTGCTTTGGGAGCAGATATCTTTTGTGGGCGGAAGATTAGGAAAGGGGAGAAGAGGAGCTCACCTTAATCTGCCAGCTGTTAGCTCCCTATTTTAACTAATTTGCCGTGTTAAATAGGTGCTAAATTTTCTTGTTTCTTCACTGAGGAAGGACAGTAAGTACTGTCAGGCCCTGGGGAAAAACATTCTGGTCACTGCACCCTAGTGAAGACCCTGCTATGAATGGTTCCTTATGGGTCCTGGGGCAAGTTACTTAACCTTTCTGAGTCTGGGAGACAGAATTCATAAAATGGGAATAGTAATGTGCAATAGGGGTTTTGTGGATCAAAGGGAATGGTGGATGTGAGATATATTATAGTCAAAAAGGTCATATAAATGTAAGATAAAGATAATCGGATGAGGGAGACAGTTTGACGAGCAGAAAGCCTGTTCACTGGCCCCACTGCTCCAAACAGCATCAGAGTGAGATGCTCAAACAGAATCAATTTTATCCAAGAGATCTAAAAAGAGAAAGAGGAGGGAGGGCGGGAGGGAAAAGCTGACTTCAGTGCTAGCAAGGGAGACAGATCAGGGAACTGTAGAAAGGTAGAGAGAAAAATCTTTGCAAATTGAATTTCTAAGCTCTGGTGGCAAGAAAGCCTGGTCAGCTGAAGCGGGGAGCCTGGCCTCTGCCTGGAGGATCTCAAAGCAACTTGAAAATCTGATCAAGTAGCCAGGGAAGGGAAACTCCTCCCTCCTCACTCCCCGACCTTCCCAACGAAAAAGACTCATAAACACCAGGCAAAGCCTGGCCTGCCAGTTCCATGCTGCTCCCTCCCCCATCCCCAAACACTGAGCCTCTTGAGGTGGTGGACTCAGGAGGTAGGGGAGTGGGGGAGAGAGAGAAAGAGGAGAAAGTCCTATGCCCCTGGCCAGATTCTCAATGGCAATAATTCTCCATGCAGAGCAACAGTGCCAGTTAATTAATCTGGCCCGAGGGGGAGGGGGAAGTGTGAGATGCTGGAGAGGACAGAGTCGCTGTGAGGAGACAGCAGCCCACAGGTAACTTCTCAATTACAGTAATTTCCTTCATCTTTCTTACTCATGGTAGGGAGCGGGAGCTGCAAACTCCTTGTCTGCTGCGTCCCTAGTGAAAGAGCTGCCTAGGGCAGAGATGGTGATAAATCTTGTAGCACAAGAACTAGTAACTGTCCTCTATCCTACTCTTTCTCCAAGACTCTGTCCTCCTTCCTCCTCCAACTGGAGGGACAAGGTGGGTGACCATTAAATGTTCAGCAGCCACAAAGGTGATGCTGTCTTGAGAACAGAGGGAATGAATAAAGGAAACTCTTGGAGGTGGTAAATTTAAACAAATTTGATTGCTTCTCTCTGCAGACAGAGGTGCCATTTCTTTTTTATTAAAAGCAAAACAAGATAAAACATCTGAGGCTGAATTGGAGGTGGGGAAGAGAAGTTGTTTAGCTTGGGGAATCATGGGGGAGTGAGTCCAGATCAGAGCCTTCTGTTGGCAAGGGCTCCAACAGAGTGACTGGACAGAGGGCTATGGGCCAAAAAATAAGACGGATCTCCAAATCTAAAGACAAAGAAGAGCCGGGAAGTGCTGTGCTGTATGATGTAAACCAACAAAAATCCATACCTCTTGGAAGGGATCGGCATTTATTTTATCCCCTCTATCCCCCAAGGTTACTGTGAGAAAGGCACTTTGTAGAATATAAAATCCCATACAGAAACAAAACAATGGGAAGCTTAAAAGTAAAAATAATAATAATCTAAATGCTGGTGAATTATAATGACCAAACTCAGAAAGAAAAAGGATTTCAAAAAACCCCAAAGAAAACATAAGCAGGTAATTTCTTCCCCTCCCTCACTCTTTGTGCTATGGGTGTAGAACACAAGATAAAATGCCAGACTTTTTTAATAGGTTGGTTAGTTTTTTTTAACTTTTTCTTTTTCTTTTTCCATCTATGTTTTAAAGAATGATGCTCTTAAAGGGGGAGGAGGGAAAAAATATACTGGGAAATGTAGGAAATGTTGAAATAAAAGACAGAAATAAAAAATTTTAAACCCTCTACAAAAGTAAGGTTACAAGCTGATCAGTGTACACATATGTTATATATTTATATCTAATATATCTATGGGATATATATCATGTATACACATATTAAAAAGCAGAGTGGTGTAACTGATAGACCAGCAGAATCAAGTTCCCATATCTGTCATGTACATACTTTGTGACCCCAGGTGAGTCACTCAACCTTAGAGCTAACCTGCTGAGACAATATAGTACAGTGGGGAAAGCACTGGCTCTGGAATCAGAAGATCTGGATTCAAATCTTACCTCTATTTAAGATACCTAACCTCCTGGGCTCAGCCTCATCATTATTAGAATTAGAAGCAGAGGTACAGAATTGGACAAGATGGTCTCTGAGGTCCTTCTAAACCCTAGACCTGTGATCAAGCTCCCATTCCTGAAGTTCAATATGCTGACAAAATCATATGTATATAGAAATACACACAGATGTATATTTATGTATACACATGCATGACAATCTGCATGTTGAAATAGACACACATATCTATATATATGTGTATTTTATATGAAAATAGATTTAAATAACCAGCATAGAAAACAGCTAGAGAGAAGTCTTCAGAACCCTCTGAGTCTAACCCTACATGCCTCCAATTCTAACCCTAAATCCTAACATATACAATCTGTATTACCCAGGGCAAGTCACTTAACCTCTTAGTGTTCTAGGTTATTCTCTAAGACTATAAGATGAAGAGAAAGTATTGAAATGCATGACTGAAGGAAGTTTCATCAAGTTGGAATACTTACTATCAGTGAAATTGTAAGTCTAGTCTCTACATATATATATACATATGTGTGTGTATATGTGTGTGTGTTTTTCCTGGAAATAACCCATCCTATAATATACTTTAAAGATACTGTCCTGAGAGGTAGTTTAATTCTAAAAGGATGCATGATATTGCCAGTGCAGGAATTTATTCCTTCCATTAACACACATTCCAATACCTTCCAACATTGTCCATAACATAAAAAAAAAGAATCATCAAGTGGCCGGCCCACCAGCGTTGAGTCCCTCCAAAACATAACTAGTGAGGCTTGTCCTTAAACACCCGACGTATTAGGCTATCAACAATTACCTCTTCAAAGCCCTTCTAGTTTGGTAGGACCTAACAAAACTGATATTCCACCAGCATAACCTTGAGGACCCAACATCATTTCCATACTACAATGAGACATCAGAGGATGGCGTTAGTGAAGAAAACTGGAATAAAATTGTAAAAAATAATGTTAAAGTTGGGGATTGAAACCTATTGTGACATTCTATTGAAACAAAGGGACCTGGTATTATGTACAAGTGCAAACAGAAGGGAACTGGCTGATCTTCATGCAGTCTAGGAAAAGGGGAATTGGAAAGCAAAGATGTCAGTGATTTAGGAGGGATGTAATAGCTCCCTTCAACATCTGAAGGGCTGTCTCCTAGAAGAAGGATTATTTTTGTTCAGCTTGGTCCCAGAAATCAGAACAAGGAGCAAAAGATTGGAGTTGCAAAGAAACAAATTAAAACTTTCTGTGACCCTACTTCCTCCATCACCCATTTTCACCCTGTCCTTTCTTTGTGGAAGGAGGATACTATGCACGTGGAACAATGCATATGAGACTTTTCCCAATATAGTGGTTGGTTTTGCTGAATATTTTCCTCTTTTGTGTATAAGACACAGCTCTCTTGGAAGTAGAAGAAGAGAAATATAGGGAAAAGTAGGTAAAATTCAAATAAACATCACCAAAGCTTGCTGTGAGGAACAAAATCCTATCTAGAGCCATCTGCAAGTGAAATGGGATGCCTTTAAAGGAAGGGGGCTCCACCTCACAAAAAAAAAAGACTAAATGGTCATTTGGGGGTCTACTTTAAAGGGGCTATTTCTTTCAGTATGAATCGAATGAGGTGGCTACTGAAGTACCCGCCAGGTCTTAGGTTGTGTGATTCCACTTTGGCTTTGTTCCTGACACTGTTCAGGGCAGAGGGTGCTCTGATTCACGGACATAAGTATGGTATTCTGGTTGGCACAGCAGGTACATCCCTGGAGCATAGAGCTACAACACACCAGGCTATGACAACTCACTGAAAGTACCCAGCGCAGAGGAAGTCCAGAGCCTCCTATTGGCAAGAGCTCCAGAGGAGTGGCTGAACAGAGGGCAGCAGGCCAAACATTAAGCTGGATCTCTAAATCTAAAGAGAAAAGGATAACACATGTGTCAAGTTCAATGATAGAAGAATAATAAGAATCCGTACCTCATGGATGGGGTCAGCATTTGCTGCCTGGCCCCCAGAGTTTATATGAGGAAGTTATTTTGAAAGGTTCAGAACCGCATACAAATGTGAGATGACAAAGATAATTTTACATATGCATTTAATGTATGTGTTTATATACATATATGTATACAAATATATATGTACAAATATCTACACATATCTGTACCCATACATCCAGAAAATGTGCAATGACACAGCCTAAAGAGCTAAGGGTCAGGGAGTCCTACATTCAAATCCCACCACTGCCACTAAAACTCACCAAGTACTAAAATTGGTATGCAACCTTCTGATAACTGAATAGGCTTGGCCTGACCCATAGACAGGAAAGCTTCATGACAGCTATGTCCTTCCAGTGAATTACCTGGGCATTCTGGGTCACAACTCAGTTTCCTGTGAGTTTACGCAGTGTGAGCCAGTTATCCCAGGGCCTGATCACCCCTGGGTGAACAAACCGTTGAAATTTCAACCTTGTAGGTCTCAGACATCAGACTGTCATCCACAGCGACTCCTCTGAGAAATAGCAGACCTGAAACAGACGCCTGAAATCCAGGACATTAATATGCCTCCTTCCCTTCATGTTCTGCAATCCCTTTCAACTCCAGCGCCTAGGGGCCTCTGGGGCACCTAGCTTAGATCGTCACTTTCACAACTGCCTGATTTTGCCTGTCAGAATGGGAATAATCCAGCCTGGCCAGCCTCAGGGTCCTTCCATGGTGCTGGTTCCTAAGCCTAGTCCAGAATCACTCATACCCCTCCAGAGGGGTCAGGCCTGTACCGTGGGGAGATCATTATTTTAAAATGTGCCCCACACCTCTGAAAAGTGTCAAAGCACCAAGCAGAGTGAAAATATCAAACCGACACCATGGAAAAACAAATGCCACATCACAAACAGGGACCTGACAAATGAAGAAAATAACTTGAAAAAAAAAAAAAAAAGCTTGAGGCCTAGATCCTTGGCAGGGCAAGGGAGGTGACAGTACAAGTCTCTAGAGGGGTGAATTCCATCAAACTAGGGCACTGCCTACACAAAACTGAGTGCCACTGTCTGGGTAGCACAGGCAGAAATGGATAGGGAGTAGTAAGTTCCAGCCTTCTTCATTCAAGCACCAAACTGAAAGATTATATGAATTCTGCAAGAGTTAAAAATACTTTTCCAACATTGAGTCCTAAATATACTGAGAGGCAGTGTGGCATGATGAAAAGGGCATTAAACCTGCAAGTCAGCAGAGAGCCAGGCTCAGGTCTTGCCTGAAATATGAGCTGTTTGACCCTAGACAAATTACTCAGTCTCCTTATCCTTAAACTGGGTCTATCCTCTTCTCCATTCAAATCAGACGATATATTTAAAGCACTTTGCAGTCCTTAGGACGCCATATGAATGCCAGCTATTATATTATAACAGCTTTCCTCATAATCCGTTCAAATATACTTGAAACAACATGGCGGAGTGGGTAGAGTTGGCTTTGAAGTTCAAGTCCCATCTCTGGTTGTGTGACTATGACTATGATTGCCATACCTCTCAATGTTCTAGGCAACTTTCTACAAATTTAAGTTGCAGAGAAGGTGTTATCTTGAATTGATAGGAGCTTCTCTATACAAATCCCGAATCCCTATGTAATCTGTCCCTCTAATGAACTCCTAATGAGTTTTGGTGATACTACTCAGCACACTTGCAATGTACATACTGACTCCCATTGTCATTATTTGGGAGTATATCTAATCTCACACACTAGACTATAAGCTTCTTGAGGGCAGGGATGAGTTAATAATAGCTTATGTTTACAAAAGACTTAAAAGTGTGCAAAGAGCTTTAGATAAATGATCTCATTTGACCAGCAGTGCTATGATCATCCCCACTTTAGATGAGAAAACTGAGGCTAAAAGCAGGTAAGTGACTTGCTTAGGGTCACACAGCTGGTAAACGCCAAAGGCAGGATTCCAATTCAGGCTTTGCTGATTCTAACGCAGTCCCATTCATCTTTGTGCCCCACTCAGTGCTTTGAACATGGCAGGTGTTCAATATAAAGTTGATGAATGAACAAGGAAAAGTATTCAATGTAATGGGAGCCTGACCTAGTCTGCACAGCTAATCTCTTTGAGAATACAGACAGTTTGTCTCTGCAGTAAGACCCAGCCTGCAATTTCATCCAACTCACACAAATTCTATGCACAACCTACGTTCTAGCCAGGTTGTGTTTCTCTCTATCCAGAGTCCTGCTTTAATTAAGTTCTTAGTGGCTTCCTTTTCAGGAGTATGACCATTGTATTTCAGGCCCAGGCGTTTAGGGGTTTGTTTGTTTTTATAACCCAGCGACCCTACATCACAAATCACTCCTAACTTCTATTTTTTTTCCTACAAAATCTATCTTTTCAATCCTAACCCAGTTCATTTTTTTCACACCTTATCAAATTATAAGTTTATCGAGGACAAAGACTGTGTCTGATTTTATTTTTCTATCTTCTGGTGGCTAGCATAGCACCCTGTATATAAAAGGTGCTTCATAAATGGTTGTTGGATTTATAATAGGAAAGGTACTGGATTTGAAGTCAAAGATGGATTTCAAACCAAGCCCTGACATTTAGCAGCTATGAGACCTTGGGCAAATCAATTCCCCTCTTAGTTTCCTTATCTGTTAATTAAGGGCGTTGGACTAGGGCAAGGGTTCTTAATCTGGGGTCCTTAGATTTATTTTAAAATATTTTAATTAATATATATCAATATGTATTGCTTTCCTTTGTAATCCTATATAGTTTATTTTATTCTTTTAGAAAGACAGTTCTGAGAAGGTATCTATACACTTCAGAACTCTGACTTCATAAACCAGAAGGGTCCGTAACATAAAAAACATTTCCAGGATCCCTGAACTAAATGATCTCTAAGGCCACTTCTGGCTTAAGATTTCATAAAATTCAATTCCTACCAAGTCTCTGTTCTCCTACATCAACTATTGAGGAGAGCCAGTGATCCCTACCTTAGAAAACATTAGTCTTAATAATAATAGTAATAGCTAGTGTTTATATAGCACTTTAAGGGTGGCGAGCAGTTTGAGAAATATTGTCTCATTTTATCATCACAACCACCTTAGGAGGTAAGTGCTATTATTATCCCAATTTTAGAGATAGGGGAACTGAGGCAGGCTGAGGTTAACTGACTTGCCCAGTGCTGTGTAATATTTAAGTCAGGATTTGAGCTCAGGTACCGCAGGTTCAGTTCTCTATCCTCTGGACCACCTATCTACAGTCAACCTATCTTTATATCTTTTCATACAGTATCAATGTATTGTTCATCCTTCATTCTCGAAGAGGACATGAGGAGGATGTTGTCTTGAGTTGTGAGTGAATTGGATGTAAGTACAGCAGGGCTATGCAGTCATCAGCCTCACTCTCTCCCCCAGAGTCATCAGAGTCCAGTGACAAGACATAGGTTAAGACTACTGGTAATGGCCCCATAGGACCAATATACAATTACTATAATGTTAGCACTGATAAATAACACCAAGAAATCCCTTTCCCTAAATAAGTATCCAATCAGAATCACTGTTCACAAGCCTCCCTACTGAGCCACCCAGGAAAGCCACATTTATTCAATGTAAACATCACCACCCACAACAAATATTAATTAAATGATATAGCAAGATAGATGACAAGCAATGTTCTATCTGCCCCTACTATAATGTACACATGAGGTATATATACTCTCCTGTGGATATAGAAGGAACTTGGGTGCTAAGAATATATGTGACCAGGGAACATGTATAGTGGGGAAAGTATGTGTGGAGAAAGAATGGATGTGAAAGGGCACACGTGCCAGGTAAATGTGTCTGACCAGGGCATATGTGTGGCCCAGACACCTCACTTCCCATGCTACCTTCTGCAGAAGGGTACTCCCAGTCTCCTCAGCTGCTGGTGCCTTCCTCTGAACTAAGGTAATCAAAGCTACCTTCAATTTACTCTTCACTTATCTTCTCTATGTACGTATCATCTCCCCCACTACAACGTGAGTTCTTTCCTTGTATTCCCATGATTTAGCACAGTGCCTGGCACATAGTAAACATTGAATAAATGACTGAAGGCAAAGACTGTTTTTTTTGTATCAGAAGAACTTCGTATGTTATCTGATAGTAAGTGCTTAATAAATGCTTGTTGATTGATCTCAAGACAGAATTGCCAACATCCACTTCTCTGATGTTCTCTGTTATCATCTCTATTGGGTGCAGGATCTGCTGTAGACCAGATCTCCACTTTTCACTAGGCATTTCAGATAATCTCATAGTTTCTTTGCTTTGAAGGGTATGGTTTGAGGATCTGGCACTCACTACCCATTCTGTCTAAATCCCCTACTCAAGCTAAAAAACCAGAATCTTCAAGATACTGAAGGGAGAAGAGAGGAAGTAAAGAAAAGTCTGTTTTGCTTAAGGTAATGAATATGGGGTAAAATCTCAAAAATGACCAAATGATACTTGTTCAAATCCAAGGCAAACTGTTCAACATCATTGGAATACAAATCTATGTTCCAATCTGATGCCAAAAAGACCAAAGTAAATCAGTTCTATGAAGACCTATTACAGGTTCTAGAAATAAAACACACACACACACACACACACACACACACACACACACACACACACAAGCACATGATGTCACAGTCATTGTAGGGGATTGGAATGCTAAAATAGAGAACCAAAAGATAATTGGAATAACAGGCAAGTTTGACCTTGGAGTAAAAAATGAAGCAGGGCAGAAATTAATAGAGTTTTGTCAAGATAACTCATTGATCATAAAAACATCTTTTTTTGACCCAGAAGGCAACTCTACACATGAACATCACTAGAGTGTCAATATGGAAATCAGATTGATTGTATAATTTTCAGGCAAAGGAGGAGCTCTATATAGTCAGTTAAAACAAGACCCGGAATCAACTGTGGCTCAGATCATAAGCTTCTTATTGCAAAATTCAGACTTAAATTGAAGAAAGTAGGGAAAACCATGAGACCATATGAACTAAATAATATCCATTATGAATTTGAAGTAGAGGTGATGAATAGATTTCAGGTATTAGATCTGGTAGATAGAGTGCCTAAAAAACTACAAAAATATTGTATGGAAGGCAGCAACAAAAAACATTATAAAGAAATTTTGTGGGTTGCCAAGTCATTTCAGTCATATCTGACACAATCCCCATTTGAAATTTTCTAGGCAAAGATCTCAGAATTTTCTTGGCAAACCACTGGAGTGGTTTGCCATTTCCTTCCCTAGCTCAGTTTACAGATGAGAGACTGAGTTAAGCATGGTTAAGTGACTTGCCCAGGGCTACACAGCTAGTGTCTGAGGTTACATTCAAACTTAGGTCCTCCTGACTCCAGTGCTCTATCCACTGCACCACCTAACTGCTGAAGAAAAAGAAGAGCAAAAATGACAAATCTGATGAGTTTTTTCAAATAACTGAGTAAAGAAAGAAAGCTAAAAGGAAAGCAGAAAGGAAAAGATATATCCACCTGAATGCAGAATTCCAGAGAATAGCCAAGGAGAGATAAGGAGAAAACAATAGAATGGGAAAGACAAGAGATTTCCTCAAGAAAGTTAGATATATGAACAGAAAGTTTCATGCAAAAATGGGTGTGATAGACCAAGATGGCGGAGTAGAAAGACTCACGTATGCTAGCTCCGAATCCACAGCCCATAGATTTCCTGTAAAAAGAACTCCCCACAAATTCTGGAGCACTGCAAGCCATGCAGAAACACATTGGAAGAGATTTCCGTAGCAGAGAGCCCTGGAAAGCCGTCCCCGGGGGTCCGTCACGCTCTGCACAGCGGAGCTCACCCCTGCACTGCCTTGGCTGCACAGCCCCAGAGGAGCAGATTGGAGCAGGTTTCAGGGATGGAACTTCCAGCAGCCACGAAGGTCCCTCCACCCACAGGCGCTCCAGGTCAGTGAGAGAGACTTCTGGGCTGGCTGAGAGGGGAGCGGGGTGTCTCCGTGACTCAGGCCCCCTCGGGAGGCAGCGGAGGAGGGAGAGGCAGAGGCAGCAGTGGCCCAGACTCCCGGAGCAGCAGGCAGGAGCTCAGGGCAATTACCAAAGGTCTCTGCATAAAGCCCCTGAGGGAACTGAGCCTGGGAGGCGGCCCTGCCCCCACCCCAGCACCAGAACTTAAGCTCACATTGAATAGCAGCTGCTCCCGCCTCAGAAAGCCCTGAGGCTGGGAAGCAGCTTTTGAATCTCAGACCCCAAGCACTAGCTGGGCGGATCTACGCGGGGGGGGGGGGGGGGGGGGCGATGCGGGGAGAGGAATCTCAGAAGTCAAGTAACTGGCTGATAAAATGCCCAGAAAAAGGAAGAAAAATAAGACCATAGAGAACTACTTCCTTGGGGAAGAGATGTTCCTTCCTCCCTTCATTTCTGATGAGGAAGTACAATGCTTACCATCAGGGAAAGACGTGGAGGTCGAGGCCTTTCTATCCCAGACATCCCAGGGGGATGTCCGGTGGGCTCAGGCCATGGAAGAGCTCAAAAAGGATTTTGAAAATCAAGTTAGACAGGTGGAGGAAAAACTGGGAAGAGAAATGAGAGAGATGCAAGAAAAGCATGAAAAACGGGACAATACCTTGCTAAAGGAGACCCAAAAAAAATGCTGAAGAAAATAACACCTTGAAAAATAGGCTCACTCAATTGGCAAAAGAGGTTCAAAAAGCCAATGAGGAGAAGAATGCTTTCAAAAGCAGAATTAGACAAATGGAAAAAGAGGTTCAAAAGCTCACTGAAGAAAATAGTTCTCTCAAGATTAGAATGGAACAGATGGAGTCTAATGACTTTCTGAGAAACCAAGAAATCACAAAACAAAACCAAAAGAATGAAAAAATGGAAGAGAATGTGAAATATCTCATTGGAAAAACAACTGACCTGGAAAACAGATCCAGGAGAGACAATTTAAAAATTATGGGACTACCTGAAAGCCATGATCAAAAAAAAGAGCCTAGACATCATCTTTCATGAAATTATCAAGGAAAACTGCCCTGAGATTCTAGAACCAGAGGGCAAAATAAGTATTGAAGGAATCCATCAATCACTGCCTGAAAGAGATCCAAAAAGAGAAACTCCTAGGAACATTGTGGTCAAATTCCAGAATTCCTAAGTCAAGGAGAAAATCTTGCAAGCAGCTAGAAAGATACAATTCCAGTATTGTGGAAATACAATCAGGATAACACAAGATCTAGCAGCTTCCACATTAAGGGATCAAAGGGCGTGGAATAGGATATTCCAGAAGTCAAAGGAACTAGGACTCAAACCAAGAATCACCCACCCAGCAAAACTGAGTATAACACTTCAGGGGAAAATATGGTCTTTCAATGAAACAGAGGACTTTCAAGCATTCTTGATGAAAAGACCAGAGCTGAAAAGAAAATGTGACTTTCAAACACAAGAATGAGAAGAAGCATGAAAAAGTAAACAGAAAAGAGAAGTCATAAGGGACTCACCAAAGGTGAACTGTTTACATTCCTACATGGAAAGACAATATTTGTAACTCTTAAAACCTTTCAGTATCTGGGTAGTTGGTGGGACCACACACAGACGTATACACACACACGCACACATGCACACACATGTACACACACACACATACACACATGCACACACAGAGACAGAGAGCACAGAGTGAATTGAATAGGATGGGACCATATCTTAAAAGAAAATAAGGTAAATGGTGAGAAAGAAATGGAGTGGAAGGAGAGAGGGTGAAATGGAATGGGGTAAATTATCTCTCATTCAAGAGGCAAGCAGGAGACGTTTTCGTGGAGGGAAAAAGAGGAGAACTGAGAAAAAAACATGAAGTTTACCCTCATCACATTCGACTAAAGGAAGGAGTAAAATGCACACTCATGTACTATCTTACAGTACAGGAAAGTGGAGGAGAAGGAGCTAAGCAGGGAGGGAGGGATGAAGGAAGGGAGGGCAATGGGAGAAGGGAGCAATTTGAAGTCAACACTCGGGGAGGGACAGGATCAAAAGACAGAATAGAAACAATGGGGGGCAGGATAGGATGGAGGGAAATACAGTTAGTCTTACACAACACGACTATTATGGAAGTCATTTGCAAAACTACACAGATATGGCCTATATTGAATTGCCTGCCTTCCCAAAGGGAATGGGTGGGGAGGGAGGGATGGCGAGAATTTGGAACTCAAAGTTTTAGGAACAACTGTTGATTATCGTTGTTGCTACTAGGAAATAAGAAATACAGTTAATGGGGAATAGAAAGTCATCTGGCCCTACAGGACAAAAGAGAAGATGGGGACAAGAGAAGGGAGGGATGATAGAAGAGAGGGCAGATTGGTGCTAGAGAAAATTAAAATGCTCAGTGTATTGGGGTGGGGGGAGGGGAGAAAAGGGGAGAAAATTTGGAACCCAAAATTTTGTGAAAACGAATGTAAAAAGTTAAATAAATAAATTAAAAACAGAAAAAAATGGGTGTGATAAAAGGCAAAAATGCAGTGATTTAATAGAATCAAAGAGATTAAGAAGTGGCAGGAATACACAAAAGAATTATACAAGAAAGATTTTAACATCACTTATAACCACAACGGTGTAGTTACTGATCTAGAGACATACATCCTGGAGAATAAAGTTAAGTGGGCCTTAGAAAGTACTGCTAACAATAAGGCTAGTGGAGATGATGGAATTCCAGCTGAGGTATTTAAAACACTCAATATGCCAGCACATTTGGGAAACTCAACTGTGCTCACTGGACTGGAAAAGATCAGTTTAAGTCCCAGGCCTAAAGAAGGACAATACCAAGGAATATTTAAATTGTTGAATAATTGTGTTCATTTTGCAAGCCAGCAAGGTTATGCCTAAGATTCTGCAAGCTAGACTTCAGCAATATGTGAATCAAGAATCACCAGAAGAGCAGACTAGTTTTCAGAGAGGCAGAGGAACCAGAGACCAAATTGCCAACATTCATTGGATCGTGGAGAAAGTAAGGGAGTTCTAGAAAACACCTACTTCTGCTTCATTGACTATATTAAAGCCTTTGTGTGGATGACAGAAAAATGTGGCAAGTTCTCAAAGAGATGGGAGAATCGGATCATCTCACTTGTCTTCTGAGAAACCTGTATTCAGGACAAGAAGCAACAGCTGGAACCAAACATGCAACAACTGATTGGTTTGAGATGGGGAAAGGAGTGTAACAAGGCT